>CM048744.1:112225233-113425233 GCA_026315105.1 Locusta migratoria | reverse complement strand
GCGTCCCATCGGACGATGTTCAACGGGCTCTTCGCCGGAGTATCGTGTCGCAATGGCACAGTGTGTGGCTTTCACTGTACAATAATAAATTGCGAACTGTCAAACCGATCCCGACCGCTTGGAGGACATCCTCACGCCCCTCTCGGCGGGAGGAGGTCATCCTGGCTCGGTTGCGGATCGGTCATTGCCGTTTCAGCCACCGTCACTTGCTGTCCGCCGAACCTGCACCGCTATGCTCCTGCGGTGAACTGCTGACAGTGCGACATGTTTTACTGACTTGTGTTAATTTTAATCATCTCCGTGTAGCCCTTCACTTTCCGTCTACTCTGGAGGCAATTTTAGCTGATGACACACGAGCAGCTGCTCGAGTTTTGCGTTTTATCAACTTGGCCAACTTATCCAAGGATATTTAACCCTTTTAATTGTCTTTTATCTTTCGTTTTTAGCCTCTTCTGGAAGTTCTGACAGTCCCCGTTTTTTTTGAGGCCATAGCGAATCTATGTTTTTGACTGGGCGCTAATGACCATGGAAGTTGTGCGCCCTAAAACCACAAAAAAAAAAAAAAAAAAAAAAAAGGTACACGCCAGATACTCATTTTTGTGATATTCCTGGAATGTGAGCCGCGTATGACAAGACTGAACGTATATACATCCATTTTGGGACAACAGTCCGTAGGAATTTTGGAGAAAGTATTCGTTTTGCACTTTCTTCGTTTTGTTAAAAGAAACTCTCCCCGGAAGTTGGTGAGTGTAAGTCATCTATTCATTAGCATTTTTCAATGCTGTTGTCTGCTTTCGGACTGAAGCCTGCCTTAGAATGGCCTTTGGTAGCGCAGCATGGCTAAAGCCAGTTAGCATGCTGTTTGTAGGAATGAGGATATTGTGGGATGCCCAAGAAGTTCTGGCTATTGCTTGGCAGTATTGCTTACAACGCTAGACAATTCTAACCGTTTCCTCATTTCCAGCATTCGAGGTATTTTCCAATATTCTTGAGGATATGAGTTTGATCATTGACTTAATATGACTCTCTTATCCTGAATTAAATTTTCGACCGCAGGAAGGTCGACCCCTGTTAAAATTGCAAACAATTTTGTGGTTTATGTCGGGAATGTATTAACTGCCAACAAATGTCAGACAACTGAACCAGTACACTCCATTTAGGTCGGTGACGCTATTCTCGTCTCCGCATCTACAGTAAGCATAGTTGATTAGTGAGATATCGTTGTACTAGTGATGTGTGTGGCTTTAGGTCTATTTTTCTCCTCTGAAAAATGTCCTAAACGGTATTCAGTAACTAAATACCAAAACTCATTTCAGTGTGTCAACCAAGAGATCGGCATTTTCTATAGTTATTGTAATCGTTATCATTCTGCTGTAATGAGGTAAACGCCATTGATTACTATCATTATTATCATTAATTCAGTTGCAAAAGCGTTCTTTCCCATGTGGCCAAGAGACCGGAAAGAATGTGTGGTTTTACGGAAAATACAACTATCTGAAAAAGAAGGCGAAAAAATTGTAATAATTTCGGTTGATTTATCATCGTGACGACAGATACTAAGCAACAACACATGCAAGTCTTGGGTGGCATAATTCGAAGAATCCATCATACACATCGATTCGGATTCTCATAATCATTAGTTGGACCAACAGGGCTGTAACACTGCGAAATCAATAAGCTGGTTAGTAGTCTATGGATTATATGTATATGTTTGCAGATGAAAAACCGCAGAATTGCCCATTTCTCACATACACAGTTTAGTTTCTGTGTTCATGGCCGTAATTTTAAGTATCCTGTCTTCTGAATCCCCAAATGAACTAATTACTGTGTTACACACATAATCAGTTGATTATGTTTCTTGCCGGCCACGGTGGCCGAGGTGACTGAGGCGCTCCAGTCACGGTCAGCACGGCCACTGCGGTCGGGGGTTCGAATCCCCCCTCGGGCATGGATATTTGTGCCGTCCTAGTTCGTAAGTAGTTTGTAAGTTTAGGGACTGATGACCCCGTAGTTAAGTCCCATAAGCTTAACAAACATTTGAACGTTTTTTGTTTCTTCTGGCTTTCAAACAAACCAACACGTGAAATATTACTTGTGCGGTCGTAAGGCTGCATTTTGAATCGCAGATGCGAAGATGCGAAGTTTTTCGTGACGGATGAGACAACGTTGATTACCAGAAACTTTTCACGAAAAATTAAAAACAAAGTGGCTTTTGCTGAAATCTAACAAAAGTAATTGTTTTGGCCTTTGTTGGGGGGAGGGGAAGGTGAAACTGAAATGGTGATGGAAGTTAACATATCTCAGTCTCTGACCTGCCGTATGTTTCAAGAACAATGTCAGTATTTTTAACTTCTCTAGTCATCTCATCTAGTGGAAAAAAACATATAGATGTCACATTTGTATTTTGTTCATCTTTGAATCAAGTATTACGGGAACGTAAAAAACTTACTAATATGCACAACTACCCACTTTCTCTATTTTGTTTCAGTTTCAAGAGGACTAAATTCAAAACATGCTTATCTAAACATAATTTGTTTATTACACTGCGTCGATGCTTTGGGTATATTTCCATAATAGCTGCTCATTTAGGTAATGTGAGACTCGCATGACAAGACACAACGTAGAGACAGTCCGTTTTCGAACTACCGTGCCTAGTATCATTGGACAAAATGATGGTTCGCACTACTTTTTCGTTTTGTTACAAAAAGCTATCACTGAAAGTTGGTGAGGGTAAGTGTTTGATACCATACTGTTTAGTGACGGATGGGGCAAAGTTCATTTCCAGTAACATTTAATGAAATATCGAAATCTAACAAAGTATTTGTTTTAGTCTGTTTTTAGGAGGGGGGGGACAGAATCAGTATGTTTAACTTCTGTAGTTATTTGCTGAAATTATATCATAATGCTGTCAAGTTTCAAAATATATGAACGCTGGTTTCGGCCTCATTAGACGAATTAAATATCTACATCCTAAAGTGTGACGATGGAAACTATCAGGAGATAGCGCCGCGTATTAACCAAAATCCGCTACTTCCCTCTTGAAGCCCGTATGAGACGAGGGCGATTTCGCGTAGCTTATCGCTACACAGGTCTTCCTAGTACAGCTAAGAACTGGCAACATCGTTGCTAATATTTGGCAACACTGTGACAGTGCAGTTACTTCCGCAAGTGGTACTGAGTTGTCTAGCTAAGTTCACTTGACATTCCTCTTCTACTTTCATGACTCATGCTGCATAATGCCCATGTGATATGAGAGACAGAAATTTAACTTTTGCACTCAAGGAATTTTTTTATTCGAATAGGTGACTTTCAGGTTAACTTTCGAGATACGTTAGAGGCTCAGCATTGAGTATGTCAGAGACTGAGGGCACCAGCCGGCAGCGTGTGGTTGGCTGTGTGGTTCTGCTCGTGTCTCGCGATGCAATCGAGCTGTGAGTCGGCAGTTCTAATCCTGGTTGGAGACAGTCCGTTTGGCGGTGGTATTCTGCTTTACTTTATTTTATTTTACTTTATCCGCTGCAGATTGCAAGAAGAAACTCTTTAATGGAATCAGAAGAAAAGCTTTATACAATAAGGCTTTCAGAAAGGTCGACTCCAAATTACGGAAATGGTATTAGATGTCGTTTTTTGCTTCACCATACAAATACCTTTGAAGGAATTCGAATTGACCTCCCTCGATGGGAATTTTTACTATTTCCTTAGGACCCACATGCTAGGAGATGCTTACAGAGGAAGTGAACATAATGATTAATATAGTTCGTTCATGCAAAATATCAGCTGTAGAAATGAGACACATTTCAGTGTGGCTGTGTTGCTTTATAACGTGCGCTGAAACGTATTCACATAATTTAGCTCATACATTTACCATAGGGAATCAAACAACGGCACTAAACATTGTAGTGCAGTTACGCACAGTGTCTTGATGAAACCATATGAAGTGATGACAATAACAAATTACATAAAGGGCTTTTCTGAAAGGAAAAGGATCGCGATTTAAACCAGAAATAAGTGTTAAACATCGTAGAGTGCCATTTGATTGGATCAATGACCATGAAAATGTTTTGCCTCTCTAATTAGTGTAATAGTATGGTCATCATTCAAAATGGGTGGTCCGCTCCGTTGATATCGTGTCTGAAATACACATCGCAACCTTTTTTTTATTTTTTTTTTTATTTTTTTGGATCACCACTCAGCAACACTGCAGCATTTTACATATCCAGGGCGATGAGCGGCGGCAGGCGCTGTGGGCAGAGGGCGAGGCAGCGCTGTGTAGCGCCGCCACCGCGGCTGCCGGCGAGTGGGTCGAGGAGAGCTCTGCCGAGTGCCGCGGCCAGAGGCAAGTGTTATTGAGCCGAAATGTTATTAAGTGTATCAAAAAATGAAATACGTTACGCATATGCTTCCCTTACACATGTGGCATCAGTACGCACGAGGAACGTGGATTTAAAATTTTTGTCAACAGTCGGTTTCGATCGCTGATACTATCACACGCAAGTCACATACTTTACCGCGGGACCACGGATGTAGCTAACCTACAGAGCTTCTAACAGCACACAAAAAGTACTGTATGAACTCCCGCAGTCTACAGTGTTGCCAGATTGTGCAGATAGCCGGACTTAGAGCGAATCAGCGCGGCCACTTTTATTGTCCCATGTCGCGATCGGCTCGGACTTAGGCTCAGCGGCGGCCGGCCGGCGGCCAGGTTTTTTGTCAAAGAGTGTACATAAAGTATTACAAGATTTGACAATGTACATTTAGATTTTTACACATTATATCGCTGCAGGAAATCAGTATGGTGAAATAGGTTAAAATATTAGTGAAGACAAGAGCACAAGCTATATATTAGGGTGGAGTACAAAGGAAAAGGAAAATTTTGATCGTTGCATAAAGAAGTGTTTTGTTGGTGTTAAAAACTATTACTGGACTCGAAAATCACTATTACATATATACTGTGTAAGGTCATAAACATATATAGGCATCTGTCGTAGGTACGATAAGAAATGAAATATTTCGGTCATGCCACATAACTCATTGTGGGTGACAATATCATCAATGGAAAAGTTGAATTACGTTCATAGTTGTCAAACTATATTTTTGTGAAAACCTACTCATTGCACGTTCCTTCCACGTCCATAAGAATGTCTAAACTTTTTCCTTGTCAAGACTCATGCACATAAACTGATCCCGAATGGTAGTTATTCATAACTAATTTGACTCTACATTACAAAATTGAATCGTAGTAGGCAATAATAAAATTTGAGCACGTTTCTCTCGAAGGTACACAACCAACAGATTAAACAACACGATTAACAGATATGCTGTAAGCAACTTTGGTTTATTACTTTGCAAGCAAAAAGATTGTGTTATTTGATTATTTGTCAGATTGTCACTGCAAAGTACGATACATTAACAGTAGTTTGTCCTGTGTTTCAGGTGCTGTGCAGCTGTTGTCGGCGCCACTGGGGGTCCACAGAGCTGCCAAGCAGAGGTTCGCAGCCGATCTTCACGGGGCAGTGCAGTCTGTGAAGAAGGCCATGAGGTTCTGACAACTCTGTATTCTCTCTCTGTACAATAAATTATTCTCTCTTAAGTAAAGGTGTTTCATTTTAGATGCCAATACCCAATGCCTTCAACAGCTTATCAATACCGTGTTTAGTACACAAAAGGAATCGCGAAAGTACGTCACAAAACGTTTCTCGGAAATAGCGGTACAGCTGTTCTAATAAACTGAAGAGAAAGCTTGGTTTAATAATGAAGTAAGGATACTTCTATTACGAGTAAAATAATTACTGCCATCATGGTAAGCTAGGTCACGACTTGGTTATTGAATATAGGTATGTTTGGCAGAATTATAGGAATAAATTTAAATTGAATTTCACATGTCAAGATCGCAAAACTTATTTGCTTTGACGATCTGTTCCGACATGCTGAGGTTACCATCTTCTGGTCTTGTATGTTACAGCAGTTATGATTAACTCACCATCTGTCCTGGCAACTATGTCGAGCACTTCTGTAAAACCATAAATGCTCTAAAATCTACAAAAGGTTGGTACCTCAGCATGATGAAACCGGTCGTGAAAACAAATTTTTGCGGTCTTGGCGTAATATTAATTTGAATTTCAATGATCGCCTATCCGAAACATGAGCAAATTAAGATTAAATTTGAATGTCAGCAGTTGTTCACCTGGTACTATTATTTCACCTTCATTAATTACAATTATCACTGCGTCTTTAAATGAAGCATTTGCGTTTATCTTTAGTGAAATTGAAATAACCTGAATTATGACCATTATCATCAGATAATACACTTGTAAAAATCTGCAAACAGCCCTTTTTCGGTAACTTTCGCGTCTTATAAAATATATGTAATTTTATTTTTATTACACTGCCAAATACGTCGTATATACTTAAATCTGTACTAGATTGTGCAAATGTACTTGACAAAAATCGTTAACGTACTGGTTCAGATGATGGCCTCAGCTACCAAGTACTCCGAAGTTTACCATAATACTAAAGTTTGTAAATTTTACATGAGACGCCTAACACGGTTCCCAATATGCCGAATACAACTTGTTATTTCAGGAAGAACATTGAGGGAAGAGAATATGTATGAGAAGTGGAACAAGAGGTAAGAACTTGTCACTCTTAAATTTGTCACAACTATAAGGAAACAAAATACATTTCAGAGGTTCACATAATGACCAGCTGCCTACATTTTTTTGGGTCTTCGGTTGCAAAAAATATGTACACCGACTATTTCGGCTTCTGAACTCCGTAAAGAAAGTACTAGGCTAAATGTTGCGGTCTTTAGTACTGGCACAAAAAGATTGGTCGTAACTAATGATGGCTGTGAATTTTAAACATCAGGGTCATACGTCAAAACCAGTATTTATAACATCTTAGTACTTCTAGAATGACAAAACAATGAACGATCACGTCATCTTTAGTTTTTGAAGTTATATGGTTACTTACACATGACTGTAAGAGTAAGTCGTTGTAGAGTCAGATTACATTTAAACTGTCTATTAATGTATGTGTTTGTTGTCCTGCAATTAGGAAAAACTTACTGTTTCAATTTATTCGAATGTAGCCTTTCCCGGGTTGCATTCTTACAGCCTCCGGGGTTATCTGCGGGAAAGCAGTTCGAAAATACGTTTCGTCTACTGTAATACTTCCGGCGACGATTGCCTACTGCCATAATATCGCCTGAAAATGGACGAGACCTCTCCGTCTCATAAGCTCAAATTCTTCAAGAAAAATAGTTTCGTTCCGGAATCTGAAATTATCTGGTACAACGATCTGTACTAACGCAGTTACAGAATGTTTCATTTTTAAATATTGCTTTTCTGACAGATCTTAGTTTACAGCCACAATGTAACTGATCTTATCGTGCTGATATGATAAACTGCACCAGTGATACAGTTAACAAGAAACTTCTTCATTTATACAGTTAAATCTCTGAGTTATATAAATGTCATTTTCCGCTTACAAATGGGTTTCATGTTCTGTTATTGCAACATTATCATCAAATATTCGATGCCATGCCATAGCACATTTATGCTTGAGTTACGTAATGATGAAATTGCGATAGCATAAGAACAACTTGATTCGTAAGTTAAAAAGACATACTGGCAGATGTATTCGTCTATCAGTGCAGCGTGTAACAATGTTCCTTTCCTTCAATTGCACGGTAACGTACTTACATGTGGTATGTTCTTTCTGTAAACTGGATAGTATGTCTTCTGTCATAAGGCCATACGATTTCTCCAGTTCTACTCAACATACATTTATCTATGAATATAAAAATGAATGTATGTCCTGTGGGTTCATAAACCAATCATTCGGTTGCAATGCAACTTTGGCGAACTGTTCACCGTACGTCCACGAACGTTCCTGACCCAATACCAAAAGAGCACTACACATAGCTTAGGAGACATGACGTCTTAAATGAGAGTCCACCGCGTGAGAATACCCAGATTTATGCGTCAATTATTCGACAATGGGAGTAGTTAGAGACCTGCAACAAATTGTGCATGTAGTTTCGGACGTTTATGAATCGTTTTGAAACTGACCCACCCCCTGCCCACAAAATGATGAAACGAAAACAATTCTACCGATCACAACAGTTTCGCTGTAGATGCTGTAAAACTGTCTCATCAAGCATAACCTTGTATCAAATAAAGTTAGCATTACAGATTTCCATTACTATTTACTTTTTTTCTGAAGTCTACCTTTATTCTCTTGCATCGAAAATTAAGCAATCTGTTTTCTTCGTCTCTCCCTTTATATAAAAGCGAAATGACACTCACTCACGGACTAAACACAAAATCTCGAAAACTGGTTCACTTACGAAGCTGAAATTTGACAGGAAAGTAGTTTATAGGTAGAAAAGTCAGCTAAGAAAGTATTTTGTGATATGTACACTCTTTGACAAAAAACCTGGCCGCCGGCCGGCCGCCGCTGAGCCTAAGACCGAGCCGATCGCGACATGGGACAACAAAAGTGGCCGCGCTGATTCGCTCTAAGTCCAGCTATCTGCACAATCTGGCAACACTGCAGACTGCGGGAGTTCATACAGCACTTCTTGTGTGCAGTTAGAAGATAACTGGGTCAGATCCCTCCTTGGTCTTGCGGTAAAGTGCGCGACTTTCATGTTCAGTATTAGCGATCGAAACCGACTGTTGACAAAAATTTTAAATTCACGTCACTCGTGCATGCTAATGCCACATGTGTAAGGGGAGCATATGCGTAACGTATTTCATTTTTTGAAACACTGGTAATAACATTTCGGCCCAATAACATTGCCACCTCTGGCCGCAGCACTTGGCACAGCTCTCCGCGGCCCATATACCTCGCCGGCAGCAGCGGTGGCGGCGCTACACAGCGCTGCCTCGCCCTCTGCCCACAGCGCCTGCCGCCGCTCATCGCCCTGGAGGCGTAAAATGCTGTAGTGTTGCTAAGTGGTGATCCACAAAAAAGGTTGCGATTCGTATTTCACACAGGATATAACGAAGCAGACCACCTATTTTGAATGATGAGCATATACATTAGAGAGGCAAAAAGTTGTCATTGTCCAATCCAATGGCACTCTACGATGGGTAACACTTATTTGTGGTTTAAATCTCGATTCTTTTCCTTTCAGAAAAGCCTTTCATGTAATTTGTTATTGTCATCAGTTCATATGTTTTCATCAAGACACAATATGTAACCCACTAAAATGTTTTAGTGTCGTTGTTTCACTCCATACGGTAAATGCATGAGCTAAATTATGTGAATACGTTTCAGTGCACGTTCTAAAGCAATACAGGCATACTGCAAGGTTCGTGTCTTCATGTCTCATTTCTACAGGAGATATTTCACATCAATGGAGGTGAATTCGAATTTCTTCGAAGGCGTTTGTATGGTGAAGCAAAGAAGACATCTAATACCATTTCCATAATTTCAAGTCGACCTTTCTGAAATACTTATTGTGTAAAGTTTTTCTTATGATTTCGTTAAAGAGTTTCTTCTTGCTATCTGCAGCGTATAAAGTAAAATAAAATGAAATTAAATTCCATCCCCAAAGGCACTTTCTCCAACCAGGATTTGAACTGCCGCCTCACACCAGGCTTGCATCACAAGACACAAGCAGAACCACACAGCCAACCACACACTGCCAGAAATTGGCATTATTCTCTCACATATTGAATGCTTAGCCTCTAACGCATCGCAAAAGAACCTGAAAGTCACCTACACAAATAACTACATTCCTTGAGTGCAAAAGTTAAATTTCTGTCTCTCATTTCACGTCGGCATTACAAATCATTAGTCATGAAAGTAGAAAAGGAATGTCAAGTGAACTTAGTGAGACAATTCAGTACCACTTGAGGAAGTAACTGCACTGTCACAGTGTTGCCAAATATCAGCAACGATGTTGCCAGTTCTTAGCTGTACTAGGAAGACCTGTGTAGCGATAAGCGACGCGAAATCGCGCTGGTCGCATGTGGGCTTCTAGAGGGGAGTCGCGCATTTCGGTTAATATGCTCTATCTCCTGATAGATTCCGTCGTCACATTTACGATATTAAATTCATTCAATGAGGCCGAAACTAGCGTTTAAATTTTTTGAAACTTTACAACATTATGATATATTTTCAGCAAATAACTAGAGAAAAAAATACTGATATATTGTGATTGCAACATACGGCAGGTCAAAGTCTGAGATATATAAACTTCCATCACGTTTTCAGTTTCACCCCCCTCCCTCCCCCCCCCCCCCCGAAAAAAGACTAAAACTATTGCTTTGATTCATTTCGACAAAAGCTAATTTTTTTTATGAAAAGTTACTGGAAATCAATGATGCCCCATCCGTCTCGAAAAACTTCGCAACTTGAAAGCGACTGCGTTTCAAAATGCAGCCTTACGACTGTACAAGTAATATTTCATGTCTTCTACTTGTTGGTTTGCTTGATAGCCATAAGAAACATAGGTAACTGATTATTTGTGCAACACAGTAATTATTTCACTTAAGTATTTAGAAGACTGGATATTTAAAATTACGGCCATGAACACAGAAACTAAACTGTATATGTGGGAAACGTGCAATTCTGATGTTTTTCCTCTGCAAACATATACATATAATCTATAGACCACTAAGCAGCTTATTGATTTCGTAGTGTTACAGCCTTGATGGGCCAACAAATGATGATGAGAATCCGAACCCATGTGTCTGATGGATTTTTCGAACGTTGCAACCTATTACTTGCATGTGTTGTTGCTTAGTATCTGTCGTCATGATGATAAATCAACATAAATTGTTACAAACGTTTTACCTACTTTCTCCTATTGTCCTATTTTTCGTCAAACCACACTTTCTTTCTGGTCTCTTGGCCACATGGGAAATAAAGCTTTTGCAACTGAATTAATGATGATAATGATGGTAATAATGATAGTAATCAATGATGTTTATGGCATTACAGCAGAATGATAAAGATTACAATAACAATAGAAAATGACGATCTCTTGGTTGACACACTGCAATGAGTTTTGGTATTTCGTTGCTGAATGCTACTTAGGATATTTTTCAGAGGAGAAATATAGACCTGAAGCCACACACATCACTAGTACAACGATACCTCACTAATCAACTATGCTTGCTGTAGATGAGAAAACGAGAATGGCGCCACCGAGCTAAAATGAGATTTCTCGTTCAGTTATCTGACATTTGTTAGCAGTTAATACAGACAGTCCCGACATAAAATACAAAATTGTTTGCAATTTAAGGAGGGGTAGACCTTTCTGCGGTCGAAAATTTAATTCAGGATAACAGAGTAATTTAAATGCAATGACTAATGTCATATCCTAATGAATATTGGAAAATACCTCGAATTCTGGAACTAAGGGAACGATCAGAGTTTACTAGCATCGTAAGCAATACTGCTAAGCTATAGGAAGAATTTCTTGGCCATCCCACAATATCCTCATTCCTACAAACAGCATGCTTCAACTGGCCTTTATCCATGCTGCGCTGCCAACGCCCATTCTAAGTAAGGCTTTAGTCCGAAAGCAGAAAACATCATTGAAAATGCTGATGAATAGATGACTTACGTTCATCAATTTCCGGGGAGAGTTTCTTTCAACGAAACGGAGAAAGTGTGAAATGAATACTTTCTCCGAAGTTAGTACGGACCTTTGTCCCAAATTGGACGTATATACGTTCAATCTTGTCATACGCGGCTCACATTCCAGGAATATCACCAAAATGAGCATCTGGCGGGTACCGTCCTAGAGCAGCTATTACGGAAGTTTTTACCGATAATCATAAAATTGACAAGACGGCTTTTGCTACAGAATATAGTGACTTCTATTACATCCGCATAACCTTTCCAATAAGAAACTGTTTACTTCGTATAGTGATGCCCCTGTTTAGGTGCATTATAATGTTAGTGTTTATTGTTGCTTCAGAAGTACTTTTTGTCTTAAATATTTCTATATTTGCAGGTGATTCAAAGTAATTGTAATAATTAGTTTCCCTTCAAATTACTCCATTCATTCGATCTGTTATTTGTAAAGTAATTGCAACCGCCAAAAGTGAAATTGTCCTATAAACCAAACCGTTAGGTCATTCGTATACGGCAGAACACTTTCATCTGAAATATTTCCACGAAAGGCAGACGGTTGTCTGTCATAGTAGAGTTAGGTTCACTTAGCTAGTCCTCTGTGCAGAAGAGATGGAATTATATGTTGAAGAAAGAAGTCATATCTAAGAAACTTGAATATTAATTTTATTTCTCTCGTGTATTTACATTCTTTCAGTTTATATTCGCCTTTACTTCTCACAAAATAATGAGATATATTTTTCTCTGCTAGTAGCTACCTTTGGTCGTTTCCGACCGCATTACATTTTCCGTTGTCTCTAGGTGGATAATACTTTATCTCTGCCGATCCCAGATTTCACGTCGAAAGAAAACATGTGATCCACATAATTCATTTCGCAGTAGGCTGTCGTATTTCCACCGTTGGTATATTTACTTGTACGAATATTGTTCGTAACCGTAAACAGTTTGCTCTTGCTGTTCATCTCCTTGATATTGTTAAACACATATTTTCCCTGTAATTCTCCTCGTGAAGTGTTTGAACTGTTGTGCTTTATTATTGTTAGTACCATTAGTTTTTATTTCAAGTTGATCTCTGAATTTGTATTTTGTATTACCGTTATATTTGTTTTTTCAATATGTTTCACAATATTGAAGATCAACAAGTTCTCATATCCATTAATATAACCGACTTAGAGCTAATGTATAACGTTCATTTTAGTCTTGGTCCATCCGATTTCATTCGACATCCTTATCATAACAATCCGAACTTCTGCTTCGCTCTAATGACCCCCTTGTCGATGGGACGTTAAATTGTAACCTTCATTCTTTCTTTCGTGTCTCGTGTGCAAGAGAGCTTACTTTGTTCATGTTTTCGTGTGTTGGTACAAATTTTGCAGATCATTTCAAACCAACTTCCCTCTGAACAAGAGATCTTGAACTTTCAACTTAACTTAGAACTGGATGACACTGCTTCATTAACGCCATTTCTTAATTGGTGTGTGGTGGAGGGCAATTTTTATACAACTGCTGTTTCCGGCTGTTTCTCTTCCAGTCGTGAATGGTTCGCCGTTAAAACTATTTCTGGTAAGACTTAGTGTGAGTTCATATCGCCCTATCTTTTACCTTCGCGATCTTTTCGTGACTAATACATAAGAGGGGTCAGGTGAAATAGAAATAAAACAAATGTATCGAATGTCTCTGTTGTATTCTCATAAAAAACGGTTGAAACTGAATGAAAAATTTCACACATACAAAATTTGAAAAGTGTAAAATAATCATTCAGATGGAAAATGCATAGAAACGTGGGTTTAAAATAGACTAAGACGTATGAAGTAACTTTTGTCCACTCGATAATTGCTACCGCGTTAAGGATAGTTCCAATAAATTTTCGAATTTTTATTAGCTATGTCAGACATCATAGAAACACTGTAACATAGTGTTCTTGCATTATGAGTAATGCTAACAGTAGCGTTTAGTGGCCACCAACGTGAAGAGTAATTTATTTCATTAACGTTCTGAAGTCGATAAGAGGTATGACGCGGTGGGGGCAGCCACGGTCGTTTTGGTAAATGCGGCACAACGAGCGAGCGAAGTCCTGCGTGTCTGGAAACGGAGAAGGCGAAGCGCGCCTGCCGGAGGGATAGTTTTCGTTCTGAACAGAGGAAGCCATCAAAAGGAGCCTAACAGATGTTCGGTAGACCTCTTGGAACTTACGCGTTTTGACTTTAACATAAGAAATAAATGAAATTCGAGAATTGCATTGAACATTGCAATGTATAGTAAATGAATGTCGTCCGCTATCTGCGACGACACCGATCGAATGATAATCTATCGACGTGAGATACCTGGCACTTTGTACTTTGAAACCTATCACCGCGCTGTAATGAATTAAAACAATGTTTAAATCGCATCCGGCCATGAGACTACGTAACATTTCATGAAATCAGCGAGGCAGGCAATAAAGACAATTCCGGAATCCATTGAGCGCCTCATCAAGGAACGTCCTCAAAAAATTCAAATGGAGCGGAATTTATCGTAGCAAGATGTTCTGTCAATAACAGGTCGCTTGTAATTTCCATATTGACCTGTGGACATTTTATTTTATTAGGAAGCAAACTCGAAGGAAACTGGACAATTTTGGGTATTTAGGAAGACTTTTCTGCGACAAATTGTGAGTCTTATTGTTAGTTAATGGAGTACAGTAAACATAACGGTAAGTCCTGCACATGAACCAACCATAAACCGAGAAACAAAACTGGTAATACGCTCAATGAGGTATTCATTGACCTTTTTTTAAATAGCTGGCCACGTGACATATGTGCAATTTGGAGAGCACAGTATCTCGAGCCTGAGTGGAATTACGGATCCGGATCCTAACATGCAGGACGCCAGCCACAAAAACACGTTCATCAGGCCACCAATGTAATCAAGATGTTCCAACGTAGTAGTAGGGCCTATTGTTTCGCAACTTCGGCATCATGTAGATGTGAGTCTGATATGTAATTCTGCAGTCAGTTGACTTTTTCTTGTCATCTACATTAAATATTTTCAAAAATTAACAATATAATATGCTCGTTGTAGTAGTTAACTGAATTTGCGTTCAAGAAGGTCGTTTCATACATTAACTACTCCTACTCTCTTTCTCGTTGCGAGAAATCTGCCTCAGCTGTGAGTAAATAAATGAGGTAGGGTTTATAGCAGTAATGTCTAGCTGTATAATAGTCACTTTCTGAAAACCTAGCCAATTTAGATATCGGGGCCGTTTTGTTGCCAAAGCTGGATCTCATCATTTCGTCTCGTTACGTCTTTAATTTATCCGTTTACTATCAAACAAAATCATCCGTGCCAACTGTCTCTTGGAAACCTCATAGCAGATGCTGTAGCCACCTACTTCAAGAATATCAAGTGACATCAGAAACAAAACGAAAGAACATTTTCTTAAATGAATTTATCAATTATTCTAAAATGATGGTAAAATTTAAATATAGATAAAACAACTTATTTGGAAATCACTTCAAATGTAGTCATCCCATCAAGTAAATAATAAATTCTGAAGAATGTTGCTTTACAGGTCAAAGACCGTTTTCAAGTTTTTGAAGACCCATCTTCAGGTGTTAATTTTTTTCATATGAAAATTCATTATAGAGATACAAGGTTCTAATTGCTTTCATCTGTCATGGGAATAAAATTTCATTAATTAGGCTCAGATATATGGAACCAGTCCAACAGAAATCATCACTGTCATTCAGAATAAAAACCAAGGACATTAAAATGTGGGACAAATAGTCGCGTAATTTTGATTACTGTATTTTCAATGAAACCAGTAGATCGCCGATGAAGTGAAGGAGTACAAACCAAAGAAAACTGTCCAAAGAATCGAAGAAACCGATAGATGATGGATTTGTATTTTGCTCATCTTTGCATCAAGTATTACGGCATGGTAAAAAAACTTGCGAACATGCGCAACCACCCAGATTCTCTGTTTTGTTACAGCTTCATGAGGACTAAATTCATTTACGTAATATACCTTGAATGTGAGACGCATTTGACAAGACTCAACGTAGATACAGTCCATCTTCGGACAACAGTACCTAGTATCATTGGAGAAAATGATGATTCGTATTACTTTTTCGTTTTGTTACAAAAAGCTCTCACTGACAGTTGATGAGGGTAAGTTATCAATTCATCATCATTTCTTCTCAGTGCATGGCTAAAAGCCAGTTAAGGCCAGATGCTAGTAGGATTGAGAATATTGTGGGCTGTCGCTTTCAAGATGCGAAGTGTTTAATACCTTACCGTTTAGTGACGGATGATGCAATGTTCATTTCCAGTAACTCATAAAAAATTGCTTTTGTAGATATCTAACAAAGTAATTGTTTCAGTCTTTTTCCGGGGGCGGGGGAGGGGGGGTGAAACTGAAATCGTGATGGAAGTTTATATATCTCAGACTTTGACCTGCCGTATGTTGCAATCACAATATCAGTATTTTTTCTCTAGTTATTTGCTGAAAATATATCATAATGCTATAAAGCTTCAAAAAATTTAAACGCTAGTTTCGGCCTCATTGAACGAATTAAATATCTGCATCGTAAATGTGACGACGGAATCTATCAGGAGATAGCGCATATTAACCGAAATGCGCGACTCCCCTCTAGAAGCCCACATGCGACCAGCGCGATTTCGCGTCGCTTATCGCTACACAGGTCTTCCTAGTACAGCTAAGAACTGGCAACATCGTTGCTGATATTTGGCAACACTGTGACAGTGCAGTTACTTCCTCAAGTGGTACTGAATTGTCTCACTAAGTTCACTTGACATTCCTTTTCTACTTTCATGACTAATGATTTGTAATGCCGACGTGAAATGAGAGACAGAAATTTAACTTTTGCACTCAAGGAATGTAGTTATTTGTGTAGGTGACTTTCAGGTTCTTTTGCGATGCGTTAGAGGCTAAGCATTCAATATGTGAGAGAATAATGCCAATTTCTGGCAGTGTGTGGTTGGCTGTGTGGTTCTGCTTGTGTCTTGTGATGCAAGCCTGGTGTGAGGCGGCAGTTCAAATCCTGGTTGGAGAAAGTGCCTTTGGGGATGGAATTTAATTTCATTTTATTTTACTTTATACGCTGCAGATAGCAAGAAGAAACTCTTTAACGAAATCATAAGAAAAACTTTACACAATAAGTATTTCAGAAAGGTCGACTTGAAATTATGGAAATGGTATTAGATGTCTTCTTTGCTTCACCATACAAACGCCTTCGAAGAAATTCGAATTCACCTCCATTGATGTGAAATATCTCCTGTAGAAATGAGACATGAAGACACGAACCTTGCAGTATGCCTGTATTGCTTTAGAACGTGCACTGAAACGTATTCACATAATTTAGCTCATGCATTTACCGTATGGAGTGAAACAACGACACTAAAACATTTTAGTGGGTTACATATTGTGTCTTGATGAAAACATATGAACTGATGACAATAACAAATTACATGAAAGGCTTTTCTGAAAGGAAAAGAATCGAGATTTAAACCACAAATAAGTGTTACCCATCGTAGAGTGCCATTGGATTGGACAATGACAACTTTTTGCCTCTCTAATGTATATGCTCATCATTCAAAATAGGTGGTCTGCTTCGTTATATCCTGTGTGAAATACGAATCGCAACCTTTTTTGTGGATCACCACTTAGCAACACTACAGCATTTTACGCCTCCAGGGCGATGAGCGGCGGCAGGCGCTGTGGGCAGAGGGCGAGGCAGCGCTGTGTAGCGCCGCCACCGCTGCTGCCGGCGAGGTATATGGGCCGCGGAGAGCTGTGCCAAGTGCTGCGGCCAGAGGTGGCAATGTTATTGGGCCGAAATGTTATTACCAGTGTTTCAAAAAATGAAATACGTTACGCATATGCTCCCCTTACACATGTGGCATTAGCATGCACGAGTGACGTGAATTTAAAATTTTTGTCAACAGTCGGTTTCGATCGCTAATACTGAACATGAAAGTCGCGCACTTTACCGCAAGACCAAGGAGGGATCTGACCCAGTTATCTTCTAACTGCACACAAGAAGTGCTGTATGAACTCCCGCAGTCTGCAGTGTTGCCAGATTGTGCATATAGCTGGACTTAGAGCGAATCAGCGCGGCCACTTTTATTGTCCCATGTCGCGATCGGCTTGGTCTTAGGCTCAGCGGCGGCCGGCCAGCGGCCAGGTTTTTTGTCAAAGAGTGTACATGGCCAGAACATACTACAGACTAACGAAATATACAGTTTCATTCCGATCTTGAAATTTCGCACGCTTCACGTTCAAAACAAGAGGAAGGTCTACCTTAAGTTTCATACGGTGCATCGGGGACGGTACTTTGCAACATAAAAAGGGATCGCTAAAATACATCGATCGCGCCATAACTTGAGAACGGCTCGACCTATTTCACAGATCATGTCTTTGTTGTTTTCGTTACTTTCAGAACAAGAGTTGTATTAAATAAAACTGGAGTATGGATTTGTTTATAAATAACATTACTGCTACCAGTCATCATTTTTTATTTACTTAGCACGACGCGTTTCGAGGAATAATTCTCATTTTCAAGAGCGTTTTTTGAGCTGTTTTGTATTATCTGTGATTCTCTGAGTGCGTCAGTTCCTGAACATCATAAATAATATGAAACAGCACAAAAAACGCACATGAAGATCAGAATTATTTCTCGAAACGCGTGGTGCTAAGTAAATACGAAATAGTGACTGGTAGCAGTATTGTTATTTATAAACAAATCCATTTTTTCTCTGTCACGGACTTTCAGATAAAAAAATCTAACGGATAAAGTGTGTTTTTCAATGTGACTCTGCGTTTCTATTGCCTAGAAATCTGTAGTTTTGTTCCCATATTGATGAAAATTTGCACACTCTACCTTAGAAACAAGAGGAATGTCGGTGTCTGTATAAAATTTCGTTCGGTGCATGGTGGAAGGTACTTACAAAATTTTACAAGATGCAAGATTTGCCCCAATCTTTATGAATTTTTGCACACGTGACCTTTAAACCAAGAGGAAGATCGCTCGGTTCATAATTTTTTATAGTAAATGGCAGGGGGTACCTCGCAGAAAACTTTGCCGAGAGAAGGAAAGGTGGAAACGAACAGAGATGGGAGAGAAAAAGGTGGATGCAGAGAGAGGGGGGGAAGGGGACGTGGACTACGAGAGTGTAGGATAAATAAACACCCGGGCAACGCCGGGACCGGCCGCAGTGGCCGAGCGGTCTGAGGCGTGCTAGTCACGGTCTGCACGGCCGCTGCGGTCGGCGGTTCGAATCCACCCCTCCGGCATGGATGTGTGTGCCGTCAGTAGTATAAGCTAGTTCATACGTAGTTTGTAAGTTTAGGGACTGATGATCCTGTAGTTAAGTCCCCTAACCTCTACAGACATTTGCACATTCGCAACGACGGGTTTACAGCTAGTCTCACATAAAACTTCGAAGGTGGGATCGTCTAACATTTGAACAGCTTTCTAGATATTGCAGGATGTGTAGCATTAGTAAAAGGAGACAACAGATAGTAATTTGTTTGACAAGGGCGTTGTATCATGATAATACCTGTCACATACCATTGACTATTACCAGATTAACAACCTGTGAGGCGACAATCGTAACACACAGCGCGATTATAATACCAACATATAATGTAGCGCCTGTATGGTGTTTGGTGGGAGTCGTTAGCTGAAATATTATGTACTGAACTAGGAATACATGGAAATGGCGGATTGTGATAAAAAGGGAATAAAAATTAAATTATAACAAAAAGAATTAGAACGACTGTAAGGGTAAAGATGGGCGGCTTCTACATTATAAAAAGAAGACGATGTTACCTTCGGTAACTACCAGCGCGATAATACCAACAGCACCATCGTCTTACGTTCTGGATTTGGTCTGGGAAGTGGGTAACAATATCCAAATGGTGCCATCGACGACTCACGAAAAGCAGGAAGTCTAGGTTCGAATGTCAGTCCACCACAAACTTCCACGTGTCACTAACAGCTGATGATTAAACTGGCACTTTCAATTATATTTCATTGTAATAAAATATTGTGTATCATTTGCTCGTTGTAATGGTAAGACAGTAAAGGAGCAAAAAAGAAGAAACAAAAACTCAACAACGAAAATTTACCATCGGACATAAACATTTTTTATTATTATTAAATTCTTATTGGAGTTTTATTACATATCGCATGGTTGTAATGAGCAATAGTATAGCAATGATTTCTGTTGTAGTTGGGAAAGTGCATGAATAGTTAACTAACAAAAAACTGCAAAACATAGCATGAAGGAGTGAAATAATGTAGGAATCAAAAATACTAAGTCAAGGATTAAATATACCATAGAATAAGCTGACCAACATGCTACTTCTGAATAGAAGAGGCCAGATATTCAGTTTCAGAAACTATTCTTCAGGAAGAACACAACATGTAATCGACGTAATTTGATAGAAATTATTTTTAATTTTTTTCGTTACTTGTAGGTATTAAGTAGGAACTGAGGGAAAAGTGTTTATTTCAGCAGAGAAGAGAGCATTTTGTAGCTTAAGCTAAATCCTGCCTAAGAAGGCTACGACGAAACATTCGTCAAGGCCACAGAAATGATAACAGTACCAATAAAATTTTTGTTCCGTCGATTTAAAAAACTGCTTTGGTTTTTATCTATCAGTTTATAATCATTCAGGTTGTCCAAACATACACTGTTATCATAAAATATCGAGACAGGAATTCATGGAGTTAGTCTAGATCGTACGAAGTGTCCTCATTATGGGTCACTCATTTTATGGTCTTGAAGATGGCCTTCAGAAACGGTTATAAAACAGCATAATCAGAGGAACTTAGAATGAATCTTGATGAAAGGTGTCTGAAGAGAATATCCATAGCATATTACAACAACAACAAAGGTAAGTTACGTTATATTTGAAGAACTAGCAAAAGGAAAGTTGAGCACCGTCTGGGTCTGACTGACTGACTGGCTGGCTAGGCTTGGATGAGGCTCCGTGCGAGCATTATAAAGCATTATAAAAGTATCTTACAAAACTGCCAATCAGTTCAAAATATATGGTAGCAAAATGAGCTATTGAACTAACAACAAGATAAAACATGTCCTTCCTCACAGTTGCAACAAACCTGACAAACATAAACAACCAGGTGTTTACTAGATCTAATGCCCAGGCTCACAGTTTCTACATAGGCAGAACAGGCAGATCATTTGCCATACGATATAATGAACACATGTCAGCTCTGCGTCCAGTAGTACACCACAAATCTGCGGTAGTAACTCACCTTCATGAGAGTAAACACAGCCTCCCAAACATCAACAAACACCGAACAATTTGTCAGAGACAACCATCCAAGCACCGAACATAATATATTAGAGGCATTAGAAATACACAAACAACAAATCATCCAACACACTGACATGCTGAATGAATAGACTGGCCGGCCGCGGTGGCCGAGGGGACTGAGGCGCGTCAGTCACAGTCTGCACGGCCACTACGGTCGGGGGTCGAATACCCCCTCGGGCATGGATATTTGTGCCTTCCTTAGTGTTAGCTAGTCCATAAGTAGTTTGAAAGTTTAGGGACTGATGACCCCGTAGTTAAGTCCCATAAACTATACAAACATTTGAACATTTGATTTGAATAGACTGACAGCGAATACAACAGATTACTGTCTGTATTTAATGAAGATCGCCTCTTCATACAACAGTCACACAAAAAGCAAACAACACAAGTGTGTCCATTAATTCGTACCTCATGCAAAAATGCATCATCTCTCTCTCTCTCTCTCTCTCTCTCTCTCTCTACATCTCCTAAATCCCGCACCCCTAACTGAAGTCATTGTGCCGTATATTAATTTTTGTCTTAGATTAGATTAGATTATTTATTTGTTCCGTAGATCCATATTGAGGGGATCCTCATGGATGTGGAACATGTCAAGAAACAAAATTTACAAGTTGAATAACAGATAATACTTATAATATAAATACAAATACATACACTTATAAATACATAATTTTTAAGGGTTGTTTTTTTTTTTTTTTTTTTTTTTTTTTGCTGATAATATAATAATACTAATATAGTATGAGTGCATGCATCATTTGGTACAATTTATAAATTCACTAATGGAGTAGAAGGAGTTGGCCACTAGAAAGTTTTTTAGGTTCCTCTTAAACTGATCTTTATTTGTAGCTAAATTTTTTATACTTGATGGTAAATTATTGAAAATGTGTGTTCCTGAGTAGTGGACCCCTTTTTGAACTAAAGTAAGTGCTTTTAAATCCTTGTGTAGATCATTTTTATTTCTAGTATTGTATGCATGAACTGAGCTGTTTGTTGGGAAAAGGGATATATTATTTATGACAAATTTCATTAAGGAATAAATATACTGAGAGGCAGTAGTTAATATACCCAGTTCTTTGAAGAGGCTTCTACAAGACGTCCGTGAATTTACTCCACAAATAATACGTATTATACGTTTTTGGACTCTGAAGACTTTTGACTGACTTGAAGAGTTACCCCAAAATATTATACCATATGACATTAAGGAATGAAAGTAAGCAAAGTATGCAAGCTTTGTTATTTTTATGTCTCCTATGTCTGATAACACTCGTATTGAAAATACAGATTTGTTGAGTTGTTTCTGCAGTTCTGTGGTGTGCTCCTCCCAACTAAATTTATTATCAAGCTGTAATCCCAGGAATTTAATACTGTCAACCTCTTCTATCTGCTCTTCTTCATACTTAATGCATATGCTGTCAGGAAATCTCTTACATGTTCTGAACTGCAAGTAGTGCGTCTTTTCAAAGTTTAATGACAATGAGTTGGCTTTAAACCATTTATTAATGTTCATGAAAATATCATTAGCAGACTTTTCTATCACTATACTTGACGTACTCTTTATTGCAATACTTGTATCATCTGCAAACAAAACGAACTCTGCTTCTGGTAGTGTAACTGATGAAAGATCATTAATGTACACAAGAAAAAGCAATGGCCCTAAGATGGATCCTTGTGGGACACCACATGTAATTTCTTCCCAATCACTAGTCACTTGCACTGACACCCTTTGTTTCCTGTTAGTGAGGTACGACTTGAACCATTTTGCAGCATTTCCCGTGACCCCATAGAATTCTAATTTACTTAAAAGGATGTTATGGTTCACACAATCAAATGCCTTTGACAAATCACAGAAAATACCTGCTGCTTGCAATTTATTATCTAATGAATTAAGTACATTCTCACTGAAAGTGTAAATAGCCTTCTCAATATCGGAACCTTTCAGAAATCCAAACTGTGTTCTAGACAATATGCCATTTGCGGTTAAGTGGTTGAGAAGCTGCTTGTACATTACCTTTTCTATAATTTTTGAGAATGCTGGCAAAAGTGAAATGGGTCTGTAGTTTGATGGTATCTCTTTATCCCCCTTCTTGAAGAGAGGTTTAATATCTGCATATTTTAGCCAATCAGGAAATGTTCCCGTTATAACAGACTGGTTACACAAATAACTTAAGATTGTGCTAAGTTCACAAGAACAAGCTTTAATTAACTTTGTTGATATTTCATCGTAACCACTGGAATTCTTTGTTTTTAAAGATTTTATTATGGAAGATATTTCTTGTGGTGAAGTGACTGACATATTCATGTGTGTGAAGTTATTTGTAAATGCTAGTTTCAAATATTCAAGCGCATTATTTACTGACCCAGACAATCCCATACTATCAGTAACGGATATAAAGTACTTGTTAAATAGATTTGCCACACTATGCCCATCAGTTACTAATGTCTCAGCTACTCTTAATCGTACCTGCTCTTGTTCCTTTCTGGTTCTACCAGTCTCTTCTTTCACTATATCCCATATTGTTTTTATTTGGTTTCCTGATGTTGCTATCTTCTTTTCATAGTGCATTTGTTTAGATACCTGAATAACTTTTTTTTAATATTTTACAGTATTCCTTATATTTAGTTAAATCATCATCATTGCAACTACTCTTGGCTGATAGATACATTTTCCTTTTTGTCTTACATGAAATCTTTATTCCTTGTGTAATCCAAGGTTTTATTATAGACTTCTGTTTAATTCGCATTACTTTTAGAGGAAAACAGTTTTCAAACATGATACTAACATTATTAATGAATACATTATATTTTTCATTCATGCCATTAGCACTATATACATCTTTCCAGTTCATGTCTTTGAGGAGTTTTCTAAAATTTTCAATTTTTGGTGGGTTGACTACTCTCCTGTATGTACATTTTGCAGTCTCCATAATCTGTTTAGAATCTATACCTAAAACAAGGAGCTGCATATCATGATCTGACAGGCCATTTATTATTGGTTTTATGATATGATTTTGTTCCTTTGATTTGTCTATAAAAATATTATCAATTGCTGTCCTAGAGGTTTTAGTTACCCTAGTTGGAAAGTTTACGGTGTGTGTTAGATTGAAAGACAAAGTTACTGACTGCAATAAATTTTTACTGGAGGACTGCATAAGAAAATCTGTATTAAAGTCACCAGCAACCAGGATTTCTTTATTTCTACCTGTTAAATAACCCAATAGAGCTTCTAGATGATTTAGGAATAGATTATAATTTCCTGAAGGTGCTCGGTAAATAGTTACTATTATATAGCATCTGTTATGGAATTCTACTTCTGTTGCACAAGCTTCTAAATGCTGCTCTAGACAGAATTTATTTATATCAATATTCTTGAATTTATAGCAGTTTTTAATGAATGTGGCAACTCCTCCTCCCTCCATATCTACTCTACAGAAGTGTGAAGCTAAATTAAATCCTGGAATGTTTAACATATCTATACCAGTGGCCACATGATGTTCAGAGAGGCAAATTATGTCAATTGGGCTAGAGGAATCTATTTCATCAATACAAATGAGTAGTTCATCAAGTTTATTTCTGAGTCCTGGAATATTTTGATGTAATAAAGATAACTGATATTGCATACTAATGGCTTGAGTAAGATTTACTGGAAATTTCTGACTACTTTCTGTTAAACATTGTTTGCTAAAATTTATCTCATGTTTATCTGCTTTTCCAAACTGAGGGTGTCTTACAAGCTCTCTCAAAACTGGTTTTCTTCCCCCCCTCCCTATCCTAAAAAAGGCATCCCTCTGACACCTGTAACCACTGGTATTTTACCATTTGTGACAGTGCCCCCCCGTAAGTTACTTGCAATCAGCCCAGACAATTTTCCCTTCCCTTTCCTGTTGAGGTGAAGGCCATGCCTAGTGTAGTCCCACCTACAGATATCATCCACAGGAATCAGACCAATATGGGACCCCATATCTGACATGAGTAGCCGTTCCAACTCCAAGTTTACTCTCCTGACAGAAGAGTTCAAATGAGGCCGATCATGGCGACTCAAGACAGATACAAATCCCACACTAGTATGCTTCGTTGCCGCTGATATCTTCACCAGGTCACACTCTATAGAATATTCACAGTTTCTGTCAATGCTGTTTCCCGGACCACCCACTATAACCACGGTATCCTCCATTGTGAAATCCTTACATAAAGAACCTATATCCACTGTTACCTGACCCAGGCCCGCATTTGGTTTGAAAAGGTTTGTGACCTGGTACCCTGGTCCTAGCTCTTCCTGCAATAGTTGGCCAACACCTCTACCATGTGAACTACCTAACAACAAGACTTTCTTTCTTTTCTCAGTTTTCCCTACCTTTTTCAAGTCCTTTTTGAAAGTCTGTTGTGTCCTTTCTACAGTTACAGCTACATGAGGCTCATCCGATCCTGACTGAGGCAACAGGTCAAACCTATTTTTCACATTAAGGACAAAGCTGTCTGAAACTGTCCTAAGTCTGTTCCCCCTCTTACCTGTTGCCACTTCCCACCGCTGTTCACCCTTCTCCCTCCTTAACCTGCTCAGAGTCTCCCTTGCCTTATCTAATTCAGCTTGAAGAGCTGCAATTTTCCCCTCCTGTTCCATTATTTTCCTATCTCTATTGCAGATTCTACAAAACCACTGGTGAGCCTCATTTACATCCCCATTTCCCACGCCACTACATTCGCCCCAATGAAAAAAAACCACTACAACCATCACACCACACCCCGGAACTAACGATCCTACGGCATGTCACGCACTTCTCACCTATGGTAAAAACAGAAATCGTAAAAACTTGATTAAGTACTGACTAAAACGTAAAAGTTACACCAAGAGACACTAAAATCTGTTCACGCAAATATAATTAACCGAAAGGGCACTGGATATAAAGAAACTCGGTCACGAAAACAAAAATTAGGCCTAAAAAAACACGCTCACGAAAACAAAATTTAGGCCTATAAACACGGATTACTATATTCACTTTTGATAAATCACGAAATTAACGTCTGACAGACTTTATAAATCCTAACTACTGTACGCCGCGAGTGAAAAATAGAACAATCGGTAATTAGAAATAAGTTTTAGTCACTGTTTACAACGATTCGCGCGAGTTAAATTAGGCCTACAAATACGTGCTATAGGCGCGACAGGTAAAATAAACTTTTTACACCGTTTTTCCTTATTTAACACTACACTAACACTTCCACTAATGAAACAACACTTATATTATATTTATAACAACTGCAAACGATTAAATATAGCTTAAAAACAACGATTTTTGTAATTATTTACTGGAGCAAATACTCGAAACGTTCGCGCGGGCGCAGTTGCTTGTAGAAATAATATAACAACTTTTCAACAATTCCGGCATACCACTAAAACACTTGGTAATATCCACTGTTCATTTCTAGACTTATCTTGCATGATAATAAGTTTGTCAAAGTTTAAGTCGAATATGTCTAATGTAAACAAAAATTACTTACTCTATATCATCGTAAATATGTAGTATATTTTATTTTGTTATTCTGTTAATCTACTTTGTTAATCAAAACAAATGATTGTAAGTATAGCTTTAATACTCTGTAACTTTAACGTAATGAATCTGATGTATTCAGTACCGGCATAGACATGCAAGTTGCAAAAACGTAGAATGTGTGCAAATGTGAAAGTTATTTTACCAATGCAGGAGAAAATTTCATCCCGACAAATGCAGGTAACACTTCATAATACTTCACTGTGTGTTTATTATACGATCCTTGCATTTACAACTGCGGCAACTTTCTCGCCAAAAACTAACAACTGCGTCGTTCTTCTACCGTTACGTGAAAGAACTGAAGCAGATGTAACACAAAAATACAGTAATAAAGTCCTAGAAAATTAAGCTATAGCTCCGAAAGGCGTCGGACAGTAAAAACAAAATTATTGTGACTAAAGACGGCTTATTATTATTATTATATACCCTAACCTATACGGTACAGTCATGTACAGCCCACGGCGAAATGTCGATTAATAATGTAGATTTTACTTTCCTAGAAAAATAATAGCCTCTGTCTTCAGGAAAGTCACAGAAAAAGCATATTGTGTAATTAGCTGCAAAGTATTTTGCTTTGGTGTGTGAATGTAAATGTACGAATCTAAAAAGATGGTTAGATCCGTGGTGACGGAGGATGTGAATATAAAAAGGAGTTTTCACCAAAGAAAGAAACGAATTAAAAAATGGAGGTTCCGTGACTGGTAGGAAATTGTGGTGTTTAAATAACAATGTGCTGGAAAATGCAAACTATTCGATAGGCTCATATACGTTTAAATATCACAAATATAGGCATAACAGAGACGTCAACCCTGATAATACGGAGAAAATTAATATGTTCTAAAACGACGCGAGCGAAATGCAATGCTTTTGCGCCCATATCTCTGGTCCTATTGATAAGATAGGTATGAGTGTTAAGATTTTAGGCAGAGTTTCATACTTATCAGCAGAACTGGTATAATGTAGCTATCCTACAGTAGTGGGTGAAAATTTACACATTACCCACTTTCTGCAGCCCAGATAAATTGAACAAATCTATTGGAATTTTGTACATTTCGTGGTGTGTTGTATGCAGCTTATGAACAGACCAATTCGTCATGGGTGGTTGCTAACAAGACCATGACAAACCACGACATTTCTTACGTACTGGGTAGCAAATTATAGTTCTTTGCAAATCGTCAGCCGCGGTGGAATAGCCGAGCGGCCTAAAGCACCTCGCTGTGGAGTCCGCGGTTGCTCGCCGTGGAGGTTCGAGTCCTCCATGTGGCATGGGTGTGTGTGTTTGTCCGTAGGTTAGTTTACCTAGGTTTAACTAGTTTTTAAGCTACGGACTGATGACCACGCAGTTTGGTCCGATAGATTTACAGACATTTTTGCAAATCGTCAAAATTTATACCCTAGGGTTCGTAAGTAGATATTATTAAGTACTTTACTACTTTTTAAGTTCTTTCGATATCATCATCATCATTAGTTTCCAACTCCAGTTTCCCGGGTATGGTGTACAAGCGCTCGCCATCTCCTCCTGTGTTGATAAATCTTCTGTTCCAGAATGTCTTCCCATTTGTGTCGTTTCTCCTCCACAGCTGATCTTACAGTCTCTATCCTGCGTTTCTTTGGTCTTCCCCAAGGTCTTCTTCCTATGATGTTGAGGTTGAAATACTTTGTAGCAGGTCCGTCACTATTCATTCTCATTAAGTGCCCATACCACTGAAGTCTACGTTTCCTTATGATGCTGGTGACAGGAACCTCAATACCAGCTACTTCTCTATTCACATCATTCCTAATTCTATCCTGCCTGGTTGTCTGATTCAAAGTTCTAATGAAACTCATTTCCATTGCCTGAATTCTACTGAGGTCTCTGGTTAGTAGGGTACCTGTTTCTAAGCAGTATGTAAGGATCGGAACGAAATATGTATGGTACATGGTTGCTTTTGCTTTTTGTGGCATTTTATCATCCCATAGAAGATTTCTTATTTGACTGTAAAAACTGGATGCTTTCTGTGTTCTGCTGATTCCGGCGTAACTGTGTTGTCTGTAGAGATCATACTTCCTAGGTATTTAAAATGAGAAACAGATTCTACTTTGGCCCCATCTAGAAATATATTTGATGTTCTTTCTTGCCTGTTGATGGTCATTTATACTGTATTTGTTTTACTTATTTTTAGTGCGAAATTTTTGAATGTGTTGATCCAATCGTTCAGTTTCCTCTGTGCTTTAGCTTCTGTCTTTCGATATATTTATCCAAGATCCAGTCCTCCTCCGTAGTCTTAGTGGACAGCGTGGTGGGTTTCCTCGCAGGAGTCCCGCGTTCGATTTCCGGTCAGGTCGGAGATTTTCTCCGCTCCTTGGGGACTGGGTGTTATGTCGTCCTCAACATTATTTCATCACCATTGACACGCAAGTCGCCGAAGGGAAGTCAGCTGAAAAGACTCGCACTTGGTAGGCGAAGACGACCCCTGTGGGGGGTCTAACGGGCATAACATCCACAGGGAATCATCACGCCCAAGACACAGACTTCGTAGTCACCGTACTTAGGCTAAAAACCTTTTTCTAGCCGGCTTTGAACCATGAACTGCAAAATATTAATAATAGCAAATGGGTCAAATATATTCTGTAAATATCTGATCTAGAAAGGCAGTTTTTCCGGCCACGATAATCTTTATCTACTATCAAGATAAACCCTAAAATGCCGTTTGTATACTAAAATTGCCAATTAGGTCGAAAGACTGCGTTCCAGCTGTAGTGTAATGTACCATTAGATGTTATGAACTATAGTAGTCCGAAAAAACTCATTTTTGCTGACCATTCAAACTGGAACGAGTACATATAATTGTTTTCTGATTAGACATTATTGTCAAGGATTGTGACTGTCAAAAGTAATATTTTATTTAATACCACATACATAGTGTCAAAAAGTATGAACAAAACCATTCAAATTAACATGACTAGTTTCAATACGCTATGGCACCATTATCAAACGTATGAATAGGAAAAATCACGTATTGCAAACCATATATATTACATGAAATTACAACACACACTATTCCCCAAAACCTAAAATTAACATAAGTAATATAAAATGTCCTGGGTGCTGGTACGTTGAAATACACTCCTGGCCATTAAAATAGCTACACCACGTGCTACAGAC
Source organism: Locusta migratoria (assembly GCA_026315105.1). Classification (NCBI taxonomy): domain Eukaryota; kingdom Metazoa; phylum Arthropoda; class Insecta; order Orthoptera; family Acrididae; genus Locusta; species Locusta migratoria. Next base: position 113,395,601 of record CM048744.1, on the reverse strand, counting down.
GCGAAATTTAACCGACAGGAAGAAGATGCTCTGATATGCAAATGATTCGCTGTTCAGAGCATTCACACAAGTTTGGCGCCGGTGGTGACACCTATAACGTGCTGACAGGAGGAAAATTTCCAACCTATTTCTCATACACAAACAGCTGTAGACCGGCGTTGCCTGATGAAACGTTGTTGTGATGCCTTGTGTAAGGAGGAGAAATGCGTACCATCACATTACCGACTGTAATAAAGGTCGGATTGTAGCCTATCGCGATTGCATTTTATTGAATCGCGACACTGCTGCTCGAATTGGTCGCGATCCAATGACAGCAGACTATGGAATCGGTGGCTTCATGAGGGCACTATGGAATGCCGTGCTGGATCCCAACGGCATCGTATCACTAGCAGTCGAGATGACAGGTATCTTATCCGTATGGCCGTAACGTATCGTGCAGCCACGTTTCGATCCCTGAGTCAACAGATGGTGACGTCTGCAAGAGAACAAACATCCCCACGAACAGTACGACGACTTTTGTTGCAGCATGGACTATCAGCTCGGAGATCATGGCTGCGGTTACCTTGACACTGCATCTCCTGGGTGCACGAATGGCGAAACGTACTTTTTTCGGATGAATCCAGGTTCTGTTTAAAGTATCAATTCAGGAACATCTGTCAATATAAAAATACAAACGGACTACTAAGCAAGAATATCCAAAAGACCGAAAAGTATAGGAAATTTCTAAAAAAAATTTTAAATTAAAATTTGAAAAATGAATTATAAAATGTCATGATCACCAAGGGTGTACCGAGAAGTACTTACCACGATAATGATTACGTGTTCTATGAAGGACATCGTCCAGCTTTCAGGAGGCCCTGATGGAATACTATCACAATAATGTGCGATCGTTAATAAATGTATTATCCAACCATGACACTACATTGTGATATGTTAAAAAATGTGTTACATTCAGCTAATATGGCATATGATTATGCATAGCTGGTATTACGATGACTGGTGAATAGAAGATGATCATTATGTGATAGAATTCGATCTGCAACACGACCAATGATGTGTACTATATTTTGCTATTCACAAATGCGCTTGAAGATGTATCTCAATTGACGTGAAACTGTATGTGTTTAAATAATCACATTTCGAAAACCTTGCGGTTCTATTTCAACACATCAGCACCCAGGACATTTTACATTACTTAATTTTAGATTATGGGAGTACTGTGTGTTTTAATTTCATTAAAATGCTCTTAGACTGTCCCTCCCAGAAAATTTTTTGTAATAACTATTGATTAACATTGTCACGTAAATACATCTTGAAAAAATACAATTGATATGGGAACTGGAGCCAGGCCATTTAAAGGAGTCAAACCCACCTCCAACTGTCTGCTTTATCCGCAGCTCACGGTATCATGCCGTTCTCGACCGTAAATTAATCCACACCATAAAGCAACAGAGAAAGCTGTATCGGTCAAATAGGTGGTAATGATGTCGTGCTGTATTGATCATATGATCATACAACATGCACAAAGTTGTCTGAAAAATAAAAATAGATACTACATGTATGAATGCATAGTATCGCGGTGAGTTATGCTGACAGAATTTCTGGGGCCTCCAACCGTAACAAGTGGTTTGATATCCACAAGCTTTCGCCCGAAATCATCTCGACCATTGTCAAATGGTGACTGTTTTATCATTGCTGCTGGCGTCCTTATATACCTGCATGGTTTCCGTGACGTCACTGGTGCTCAGCCGCGTCGACATATACTGTATGGCAATGTTTTGGCCGTATGCCTGCCGTGCTAGCTTCAACCCTCCGATGGCCAGGTCCCAAGCTATGCTCAGTTGCAAGCCACCGTCTTTATTAAGAGATTTTTGGAGATATTTTGATTTCAATAGCCTCTTTTATTACCATTTCGGCCGAAAACTCAAACCACTTGATGCGGCTGGTAGCCCGAGAGAATTTTATCAGTTACTATATGGTTCGCATGATGGTGAGATCTGTAACGTATTCATTAACTGTAGGTATCCTGCCGGAAATCTGTACCATGCAGGCCCAGTATGAATTTAGAACATAGGAGAAGTATGTACTGTGTTCTACATACAGGATGAAGATGTTAATCTACACTCATTAGGAACTGTCAACAGTCTGAACAGTATGGCATTGCTACAGGTACCTGTTTGTGAAACCAGTCACAAGAGGGCATGGCTGTCTACCGTCTACTGCTGAAAAGGTGTTGCTTTCAAAACTTCAGCGATCTTTGTTACTGTTTTAACGTGAATCAATCAATGATTCTAATCTTATTAGTACATTTGAGAGCGGTTTCGGCCTACTAATCGGTCATCTTCAGGTCCAATTTGGTTTCGGCTGGAAATACACGCATCAGATGGACAGGTCGTCCTGTTCGGTAACCGCTTTATGACAACCTGTCCATCTGCTGCGTGGAGTTCCAGCCGAAACCACATTGGACCTGAAGATGGCCGATTATTAGGCCGAAACCGCTCTCAAATGTAATAATAAGAACGTGGTCATACTGACAATTGAATAATGCTTTCACATCCGGTTTGACTTTACTGTAGTTGTACAATTATCAGTGGGGTGCTTGATGGTTCCATTTTCAACTTCCTTTCCTTATCCGTCCCCTTTCCCTCAATGGCATTACCACGACCTACGTGCACCTGTTGCTATTTGTACCAGCAATGCAGAACACGTGAGGGGCGTAGTTGTCTTCTATGACGTCAGAAAAAACGCCAAAATTTCTTTTATACGGTCTCTCACTGAGCTGATGTCGTTTATAACACAGTGCATTTAAATAACGCTCAGGTCGCAGATCCGATGACTTAAAGTGACGTTCTGTGGGCTCTGATATTGACTGATTACACTGCATAGTATTTCGTGCTTATTTAATTGTATTTATCATGTTCCGCAAGACCGAATTGGTCATGGAACGAGTCAGTACATCCGATTGTTGCAAAGGAGTAGTAATTGATAAAAATATTCAAGCAATTCTAACTACACGACAGGTCTTAGCATAAGTGAAAGATGCAACAATTAGCTGAAATTTTTAATTCTTCCAGGAATTCCTGGACGGAATAGAAAGAGTAAGCAATGAGGAAACGGGTCACCTTAGCCTTGAAAGTGCGCAAATTATCTCTAAGCTATTTCAATTATGGGAGTTTATTAAAAATAGATGCAGGAGAATACTGCACACCTTTCTTCACACGGGTGAAGGATGTGTGATCCAAATGCAGATTCGATTTCTTTCTACTATTAATTGTTTCAAAGCTACTAAATCTTGGTACAGCCAAATATCATTAATAACAAACGACATATAAAGATAATATATATATAGGGGGTACTTTCCAGGTTAATAAACAGGGGTCGACAAGGGTAAGCGAACGTACACCACAAATTGCTCAGACCGCTCGTTTCTGCGCATTAAATACGTTTTTTGAACCACAGAAGTTACTCCGAAAAAGAAAATCATACGTAATAAGCAAATGAAAATAAACAAAGTGGACTACTTTTCCTGTTGAACTACCATTTATTTCAGACACTGTTCGAATGGTAAACAAGGCAGCATTAAGTTTTGGAACAAGGTCCCGAAGAAAACTTACTATCTGAATGCCTAGAAAATCGGTCTACTGTCACTTATCATGTGCCAGTTTTGTGTAATTGAAATGCCAATTTTTGTTGCAGTGTGTGGTAGAAACACTAAAAACTGAGTCTTATTGTGTTTTAGCAAACTATGAACTTACTTCTTTAACTGCATTATTTGATACCAAGCTAGTATTATCAACATACAGAAATATCTTACACATTAGAACTAGATGTTATACTTGAAGGCATATCATTTATATAAATAAGAAACAACAGTGGTACCAACTCTCCAGAGGATCACCTTCTGCTGTCTGTTACTGAAGTAAGACGCGAACCAGTTGTGAGGTAATCTTCTTACTCTGAAATGTTCCAATATCTTGTGATCAACACGATCAAATGCCTTTGTTAAATTAAAGAATACCGGTACGTCTATTGTTCGTAGGTTTTTAATTAATCCATCAAGCGCCACACAGAGGGAAGACATTTTGTATTATAAGTTGTTAAACCACTTCTGAAACCAAAGTGTACATTTGAAACCAAATTATGAGAAGCAGAATAATTAAAGCCGCGGTCGAGTAACCGAGCGGTCTAAGGCGCCTCGCTCCGGAGCGCGCTGTTGCTCGCCGTCGGAGGTTCGAGTCCTCCCCGGGGTCATGTGTGTGTGTGTGTGTGTGTGTGTGTGTGTGTGTGTGTGTGTGTGTGTGTGTGTGTGTGTGTCACGTCAAGGAAGATACACTATGATGGAATTGAGATGTTTCACAAAGCCACTGGAATGATGCCTTATGTTGAATGAGGTCGTTCTGTTAATATGAAGCTACACAGAAAATACAGTATAATAGACAACACCGCAGTTATCTGTGAGTCACATGAAGTGACACCTAGGAGCAGTAAAATTTTAGGTGTTTTACTCTATGTGAAATAACAAATGTTCAAATGTTTGTAAATCTATCGGACCGAACTGCGTGGACATCAGTCCGTAGCTTACAAACTACTTAAACGAAGGTAAACTAACCTGACAAACACACACCCATGCCCCACAGAGGACTTGAACCTCCGACGGCGAGCAACCGCACGCTCCGCAGCAAGGCGCCGTAGACCGCTTGGCTACTCCACCGCGGCATGAAGTAGGCCTAATATTCGACACATATTGCACGCCATATAGTGCACTGATACATTTCAGAATTGCAATACTTGAGAAAGCGACATTGTTCTTACCGTTACTAATTTAGAAATAACATTCAGCAACAAATGTTTGACAATGGAATGATTTTAAACTACAAATAAAAAAAATTAAAATACCAGAATTTTTGTAAACTGACAATTGACCATCCAACACCAACTAATTGAAAAACGTTTCTGGTGATGATAAATTCGTATGGCTCATTGCCCTGGTGCAAGTCTTTCAATTGGACATCACTTCGGCGACTTGCGTGTTCCTAGCCTACCCCAGTTATCCAACCGGGGAAAGGGACCTACAGCTTAACGTGGAATCCGAACCACGTGTCGTTTATGGCGACGCCTGACATCGTTGAGAGGTAAAGGATGGGTTAAAGTGCGGAATGAATAAACCCGACCTACGACCGGGTTTCGAGCACGCGACCCTTAGGTTTTCAGTCGAGCACTTTACCCCAAAGCTACCGGACCCGACTGTTTCTGGTGATACTATTGCCTTATTTGTGGCACCCGGCAAAGTTTCGAAATAGCATCGTTTTGCTGGACTTCATCTTAAGCAGAAATTTCTAGATTCCTACTATCTGCGATGCGGAACAATATTTCAGCATATCTTCTTCCGAAAGAATTTCAACGCTTTCTACTTAATATCTACATGTAACGAAAAGGTTAATACTTTGACGTTAGGCCTATTGTATGTTTCACTGACAGTGACCGAATAACGATTATCTGACGCATATTTTCTGAAATTTAGTATCTGGGCCCCTACTTTAAAAATAAGAAGATTCATCATAATATACAACTCCTGGCATTAAATTTTGGTGAAAAGTTATATAACATTAACGAAGATGAACTATGACCTATAGTCACCTTACTGTCCGAAATATTGTACCTATGAGGCGCTCCAGCCACGGTCTGCACGGCCACTACGGTCGGGGGTTCGAATCCCCCCTTAGGCATGGATATTTGTACCGTCCTTAGTTGTAAGTAGTTCATAAGTAGTTTGTAAGTTTATGGACTGATGACCCCGTAGTGAAGTCCCATAAGCTATACAAACATTTGAATGGGAATAAGTGTGGTGGATTGAGATCCGGCGACAATGGCGAATGCGCAAGTTGCACCATCGCTTTTTGCGAGGATCTGTTTGACCATAATGGCTGAGTGTGGGCTTGCGTTGTCCTAACAAAAAACCAGGAAAACTTTTGTGTACTGCGTAGACATAGCTTGAAACGGGTTAAAATCTCAATGTACCATGCAGTATTCAATGTCGTTCTCAGGTGTAAATTCCTAATGTATAATGCTCTGACTACCGGAAAATGTGATGCGCATCATATACACGCGTAATTTTTCGGCTCTGGAATATTCGGACGAGGTAATGTCGTAGAGTGCCATTCCATGCTATGCCATTATGTTTCAGGGTCGTACTAGACACACCAGATTTCATCCTCATTGACAATACGGTTGAAGAAATTGGGTGTCTCATCCGACTTTTCGACAAAATCCTGTGAAGGCTCTAAACGTGCCTAATTCTGATCGTCAGTCAAATGATGTGGCACAAGATAACACGTTTTCCGTTTTCCTCACTTGTCTCTAAGTATTTGCTCCACGAATTCACGGTTAATCTGTAGTTTATCCACTATAACGTGCACAGTTAATACAGGATCGTTAATGATTAATTTGCGCACCCTTTCAACGCTTTTGTAACTTACAGTGCTTGCCAGTCGTCCGCTGAAATCGTTAGAAACGAAAACGGGCGAACCAGTCTTCACGTAATTTGTTGAGAAATGTAACTTTTACATATTACCTTTCGTTCTACTGATAATTGATTCTCTATTACCCCGTATTCTTGAAATGACAGTGTTTCACATACCGGAAATCGTGTTGTCTCTCATACAAGATATGGTTACAATCTTTAAAATACGGAACCGTTGCTGTCGTCTAAACAAGAACATTCTGCAATTTATGGTAACTACATTTTTTTTTTCGTTATTTTACAGGTGTATTTACATGCGTACTTTTCAGTTTAGTAATGATAAACTTACATGTATATTAGTAGAAGATGTAAATGGTTTGTTTGTAGATTTTAAAAATTGGGTGATCATATATTTATTACTGGTAATTTAGCTCCTTCCACTTTTTCTAAACGTTAACCCAACAGTGCCTTTTAAACACGCATTAATCATTGTAATTACCGACGGTGAAATTTTAGTTCCAGATGAAAAGCTGAAGTTTAAATTTATTCTTTACAATTCAGCCAAAAATAAAATCTCATTTCTTCAATAAAGTCGTGTGAACCCGTCACCTAGCTTACGATAGTAAATATTTTGATCGTGTAACGAGTGAACAACAGAAATTTACAGTAGTATTTTCAGTGGTAAAGAATTTGTTTCAAAGTTAATTTCACAACTTCTTTTCGTTACTTAACAGGGTACTGACAAGTTGTTTACGATGTTGGGTAGTGGCATCGAAAATAAAACATGCTTTTTTGTTAATAAATACTTTATTGTACAGAGAGAGAATACAGAGTTGTCAGAACCTCATGGCCTTCTTCACAGACTGCACTGCCCCGTGAAGATCTGCTGCGAACCTCTGCTTGGCCGACTGCAGGCTGCTGGAGTTCTTCCTCTTGACAGCTCTGTGGACCCCCAATGGCGCCGACAACAGCTGCACAACACCTGGAACAGAAAAACATTGTCAATATATTTTCAGTGATATTCAACCAAAAATAAGACGTGTCCACTACACTCTGACACACAATGATCACGCTTTCAAAATTCCTAAGCTATCTCAGTTTTCAAACCTAGTTGTAACCGGTGTAATATATTACAGGGTGGTGGTCAACCTTTTGGGTCTGTGTGTCCAAGACAAAAGAACTAAAATTATTGTTATTGACTACTACGATTTATATATGTAATGTAGGGCTACGATATGAATAACTATCCTTCGTAATTAGTTTACGTGCATTAATGTAGATAATAACTTGAGAAAATTCTTACCGACATGGCACCATCATTAGCATTGATAGTGTTATTGAAAATAAACAATGGTTTCACGCTACTATGTTTTGTGTCACATGAAAATAATGCTTTAACTTTTCGATTTTCCATGTCGTTTGTCATGCTTAACGAGTTGTATACAAATACCCTACATTCTTAAATTGCTAAATATGTAAGTGAACTGAAAATTTGTAATACACATTTTCATTTCCAGTAGCACACAGTAATATTAACAACTTCTCTTTCCTACCCATTTTCCAAAATTTATCTATTCTCCTACTCTACCACAGAATAATGCTGGTGTCTGTGTTTCTACTATTGGTTTGTTACATTTTACACTAGTAATTTCCTACAACTATACACCACAAATGAATGTCTTTCACGATTACATAAGCCAAAAGATTAGAGTTGTAATCGAGTTGAATTATTTCGAAGCTTTGTATCTGAAGTTATGAAATATTAGGAATAAAAGTAGTACTCACCTTTGTCGGGTCTTGCGACAGCAAATCGTCCGTTCTGGTCAGCGAGCGGTTTCGGCGAGTCTGTGGGCGTCCTCAGCGGCTTCGACCCGGCAGCGAACACCCGGGCCTCGCGCTGCAGCCGCTCCGCCTTCAGCTGTCTGCTGAGTCTGCGCACCAGCACGCCGTCTGACTGCACGAGGATCAGCCAGCGGCTGCTGACGCGACTAGCCGACAACAGCGACGCTCCGTCCAGCTTCCTGAAAAACGAAAAAAATACCAGTTATTAATGAATGAGAACACAGGCATTGGCTTACATGTGCACAAAATATGCTATAATCGAGTTACCTGACCACCACCACTTAATAAAATTGATGTGTTGAAAGGAAAGCATGTGATCCACTAGGAACTCAATCTACAGTGATGTAGCCAACTAATAGTAATTAGTTCACAAACTAACAAAATAGCAAGAACTGAAGTAAACCAAATATAAGCCGGCATTAAGCTACAAAGAAACAAAACAGTTCTGTGACCTCGAAAACCAGTCCATAGACCAAGTATAGATGTTTTTTGTTAGAATGGAGGGAAAGGGGAAATGAGAGGCGATAGTTGGGAGAAAACAGTAAAAGAGGAAAAAGAGTGTGCAAGTTCTGCAATCGGAGAAGTATGAAAGCAGCAATGAGAACAAATTTCAAAAATGTAGAAGAATAAACCTCAACCTGATAGATTTCAATATTGTGATGTGGACAGACAATAGAAGGAAACCACCATTGTAACGAGCATAGCCTTAAGAAAGAAAGTACTAATAATACAAAACCCACTTTGATACCAGACAATAACTGTACAAATAATTGTCACCCCTACATCTCATGTCTTCGCATCAATTTCTCCCTCCCTCTTTTCTTTCGACAAAAGATGGTCCAAAACTTCAACAATAACAGAAGAAAACATGACACGAACGAAAGAACACCGACGAAGCTTAAAAAATAAGGTGCTAAATAGCCACATATCAAGGCGAAAGAATAATTAGTTTTTGGAAATGAAAACTATTTGTTGTTTTAGATGCCTAGCTGTAAAGTATGTTATTGCTTAAATAAATATATAAACTCTGCTATGTATTTCTTGTATGTAAACATTTAATATAGGCCATAGCTATTATTCCTTAGTATCTAAACATTCGCTAGAGACCTAAAATTCTACAAACATACTGTAAATAACAATATGAACGATAAATCTGTTACTTTAAGAAAATTGACATAAAAGACATTAGTGCATTTGAAATTCCATTAACATTGGCAAACAATTTAGCACAACAATTGTACAACCAACACGTATCAAACATGAAAGAACTTCCAGAACCTCTAGGCTAAGAACCCATTGTCGATAGCACGTCAAGTGGTAAAACATGTTTGCGTAGAAAAACGAAATGTTTGACAAGACAAATTATTGTGATGGGACCAAACTGTTGAGGTCATCAGTCCCTAGACTTACGAAGTACTCCAACCACCCACACACACACACACACACACACACACACACACACACACACACACACACGTCGACGAGAGACGAATTCAACCTCCGACGGGGAGTGGCCACGCTAAAAGTTGGAAGGCTCTTTAAACTACATAACCATTCTGCGCAACATAAATGTCTTATGTCAAATGGAATTCCTCCACACTGTACTAATTACATTATGCAAAGTACTGTCTTTCGAAAGAGACATTTACTATTAAGTAATTGTTTAGTATACAGCAAATTTAATGTCTTATCACAACATCTAAAACTACAATAAGGACAAAATACGCCGTCAACATATGAAATCTAAAAACCTCTATACAACACAGAAGGAACATATCTATGCTTACCAAACGAAAGAAGAATGTCTCAACATACACCGAACTACATATGGAAACATTACTAGTCTAAAAGTGTTTCAATGACCCATAATATTCAGCCTATTCAGTTAAAAGATCTTTATGCGTGACTTACCTCGAGAGAAGCTCTGATCATGTTAACCTTCACAGTGTTGATGCAGTCCACACGCAGTTGGCGATGTTATGGGTGTGTAGACAATCACCGTGATGGCGGAAAATGGTTTCAGTAACAACCTTTGAAATATAGTGAGTTCTCAATGAGCTAACGTAAACTGTACATAAATTCTACTTACGGACTACTGTTCTTTATCATGAAAGTTATCAAAATGTTTCTAATGTTTACTTATACAAGACTACTGCAAATCCGTTTTGATAAAACCTCGTCCTTAGTTTCCCCTATCTATGGTTTGCTCTCAGGAGTGCTGTGACCGCATCCCTCACAGCTTCAAGCCTCCACAGCTACGACAAACAGAGTACCTTATCTTTCGTTTCGAGTGGATTATACTGGTCCCGCTCGTATTAGAAAGAACGAATAGGAAAAATTTTACATATTAGGGAACTGCTAAGGATGGTCAGTGTAAAATTTATGCTTTGCGAACTTAAGAAATTTAACTGCTTGGAATAGAAACTGGAGGGTAAGTCGACCGAAATAAAAATATGCTTTTGCTAAAACTGGGTAGCAGCTGATGTGAAACACCTCGCGGCTATCGAGATACGGGGTACATTTCTAATTGGATTGAAACACCACCAACACACAACGCGAACCAGAATATTTCTGAGTACATCAATTCCTGTGTGCTCCGATCACGTTCTACCTGTCTTTGGTAACATTTTAGATGTTAAGCTGTATTATGATTTACACCTTGTTATATTTGCAATAACGTCTCTAACACCATATACAAACACTCGCGTTAAGGAATCATGGAATATGAAAGGAATACTATTGTACCACGGAACTATATTGGCAAAGTACGTTTCATGTATGTATAAAAAAGGTAAAGCAGTCAACAATCCGAAGATTGGTTTGAACACCACAGTGCTTTACTAGGCATGGTCCTGTTTGGAGGTGGTATGCCGTTGCCTTCCTCCGACCTTCGAACTGATTTCCCCAGCCAGTTATAGGGGGACCTACGGTTTAACGTGGGTTCCGAACCACGGCGCTACTCGGTATTTTTCACATGAGCAATACTGCCAGAGGTGAAAGAAGTGGAAAGTGACATAAAAATCCTAGGACCTGGCGGGGATCGAACCCGCCACCTTTGGATTTGTAGTCTGGCACTCTACCACTGTGCAACCGAGGCGCACCATGTATGTATACCTTCATTAAATATTTAAGAAACACCAACTTCGTATTCCATAGTAAATATGGCAACAATAGAATAGTAAACAAGAATGCAGAAGTTTGACAATTACGAAGATGTTGGTAAACAGCAAGCAACTACGAGATAAGATGTTTCATTTTCCATTTATGTTCATCGTGCTTTGATTTTAAGGTTAAGTGACACTATGCCTGCTTAATACAACCTGTTGAACTCTATACCTTTCATATGGAATACCCATCCTTTCGTGTCTTTTTTAAAGTTTCCAAGGAGAAATAGCGAAAAACCAGGATTTCATCACACACGTATGGTGTAGTACGGGATACAACCCGTCAGCTTTGACTAATGACGACATCAACGATGTCATTTCAACAATTATATGTAGACACCACAGCAAGCCTTTAACATTGCTCCTGCAACCCAGAAATGAATAATATCAATGATACGGGATGCAATCTATTATAAAAATGTTTGCTAAATTTAATCAACACTTATGTTTTAACGAGCCACATTAATTCCCGAAGCGAGAATGTGGTGAGAACTGGCAATTTGTTGGTAAAATTTTACGACGCCTCTTGCCGGTCTCCAGTGCTTATGTTGGCAACAGATGAACAATGAAGTTTAGAATTGCGTTAATGTTTTCCACGGGTTACAGAGTAATTGTTATTGCTGCTCGTTTCACTGTTTTATTGAGTACAATCGCTATTTCTCCTTAATATAGGCCTAAAACATCCTTAAGTTTCGTCTAATATTTCGACGTTAATTAACTGTCCATATGAGAAATATTTTGAATGAATGGTTATTTGTTCGCATGAGGACGAAAATCAATTGTGGATTGTGTAACACGTTTACCAGTGTTTAGTTTTTTAGGGCTGCGAAATCACTAAAGAAATCCGGCTATGTAAGTCTCAAGAAGTGTGTACCCCATCAACGTTAGTCTGCTTCAGTGAGCCAAGTCGCGGTCTGAAGCACTCAAAAGCTCATAGCTTGAAAACTCTAATACTAATCGTAAAAAGTAAGCCTCCTTACGAAGTAAGAAATACAAGGAATAATATTGTGTGAGATAATTATTCCACCACTCAATCGTAAACACTAAACGGCTTACAAAACTACACCCGCTACAAAATAAAAAACTTTCTGACTTCCTTTTAACGAAAAACTAGATAATTAAGTAGCATTTTCTGTATGTTTCCTAGCAACTTCAGTATTTCCTAAGGATAATGGCTTCACGACAGACTAACATTATGTAACGGATATGAGGGCATACTTGTCGAAGACAAAACAGTATAGTCACAGTTACAAGATACGTATTTTTTGAATATCGATACACCAGAAACAAACACTGCATTCATGAAAGTACGCAGCTTCATATCCAGCTAAATTTTGATGGAAATTTACATATTTCATGTAACAGCGATAAAACTTCTGAAATAAGCACTCTTTACGCGATCTGATATCACTTAAAGCTATCAGCAGATATGCTAAAATCAAGGCTATATGTTTTGATACTTTTTACTTTACACCTACAAATTTTTGTAATGGCAAACTCAGACGTCCTCGTAATAGCTGAAATATTACGAAGACCTAGCAGCTCTAGAACAACTAGCTTGCTTACTATAGATTTCAAGTCTTGACAAAGTTCTGGTAGGTTCGTTAAAAGAAAATGCGTAACGTTATACTATCTCAATTTAGACGGTTTAAGAATAATTAAAAAACGTCCCTTACACATATAGCACAATGTTGGACTATGCTACAATTTGGACGAGAAATGGCACCAATAAAATATTTAGAACACCCTACGAACTCGTTAAAAAATGAATATTCTGAAAGTGAAACCCATTTCTTTCCTGGCTACCTTGCAGTAGTTGACAGTATGACATCGTAGGTTGTGGTGGCGATCTGATAGATTATCATCAAAAGTAGAAAGCCAAGATAGCAATGTAATTACTTTATGACTATGACACCATCATATGTCATGAATTTTACATTCTCATCTTACGTTATTTAACAAATGCAGGTTAAACAGTACGTGCAACATACTTCGTCGAAATATTAACTACAAAAGTTAAATCATCGACAAACACTCTGAATATAAAGCAATACTTACTGAAATTCGTGTGATATACGTTCAGTGTTTTCCGCAGTTTTATTAAGCAAACGATAAAGAAATCATTCATGTAATACCTAGTTCGTTGCATATTTATCAAAAACATCTAGTAAACAAACAATGCACTATCCACATCACTACAGTAATTTATACATAGCACATAACGTAACAAAATTCCTAAAAATAGTAATTGGAAAACTTACCTTAGAATCATCAGGGCTATCTCCACAGGCAGCATCCCAATGATGTCTAGCGCTTCAGTTCGTGAACAAGCACTCGCACATCCCATGAAACACAACAGCGAGTAGAACGACTCCATAGCTGCAACTGATGCACTCCACGGTCAACAAGCAAATGGCGCGAGCACGCCGTAGCGCGCCTCTTATAGGCGAGTCTAGGAGGTGACGTCACGTGACTGCAATCAGCGCACTCATTCCAAGACATCCATGCGTGCTTGTGGTTGACGTGGGGTTTGAGTAAGCATTCAGTAAACCGTACACAGTTGCAGATAAATTTGTTTTGTTACACGTTGTCAGTAAATAGTTGTGTGGTGAAATTAATTATTTACCTACTGGAAAATTATCTGAAGACAGTCCGAGTTAAAACTCTTACCGTTATGAGGTACCATGAAAGTACCATAAGCTACAAAGGTATGTGTAATATATTTTTTCCGTCTCCTCCTCTAATAATGACAAATACCTAACAGGGCCATAAGATGCGCTGCAGCTATAGGACTATACAACTAGAAAATAGTCTTTTGTTTCTTAAATAGGAATTGATCATCGTATTTCTGAATCAAATCCAGTTGAACCCTCTAAAGCATGAATTTTTATCTGAAGCTATAAAAAGTACTACGATTAATGTATAGTGCATATATACAGAGAAAAATATTAATAAAAGTATTCCTTAAAATTACTATGGACTACTAGCAACAAAAAATTCGTAGCTGGTCAGCTATTTGTGCTTCGATGATGTATCAGATGCAGTAAATGCCAATATTATGCCTCTTATATTTCCAGAAAGTAACTCATAATGGAACAGTAGTATGTAATTGACTACTTTTACATGGCAAAGGAGGAATTCTAATGTAAATAAACGCGTATTTCAGGAGTAACTCAATGCAGCTAACTTTCGAAATGATTCAGTAGTCTTATAAAATACATAATTTCTAGGGCGAGCTAGTAGCACATGTAACACTATGCTTGCAAGTAGCTACAAATGAATTTGTGATAAAATTTTGATCAGTTTAAGAGATAATTGGAAAAATATGTAGCTGACCAGCTACACTATGCATTGAAGGGTTAACTTTATGCATCAGAAAAATTTATTTTTATATATCCCTGAAGATTAAAAAAAGTAGTGACTTCTACATTATGTTTCTCCGTAAAAGCTGATATTCCTCTTTTCTGCTGTGGTTGACAAAGACACCTGAAAATTGGATTTCAGTGTACGTGTTTCGGGTAAAGATGCATACAATTATTGACTGTTAAAAATCGGATCCCATGAGATGACTATCTCATAGGATTTTATAGAAGGAGGTCGAAAGTGAGATGTAAAAAATTTGCAACGTTTTATCTTTCATACCTCACGTTTTTAGTAACCTGCTTTTTAAAAATTATTTAATGAAGTTATAGGACGCTATTCCCCACTTTGAATTTGATCCATTACATTGGCAAGTTGTGTAGTAGGCACAGTGCTTTAGACAAGCTAGATTGTAGATGTTTATTTTCATTGACGAAAGTATTTTAATATTTTTTACTGATACGTCAAAATTTTAAAGGACGTGGTCAGGCAGGGACCTAAGAGGTTCCACGAAAGCAACAGAAGCTAGAAAGGTATGTGTAATAAAATGTTTCCGCCTCCTCCTCTAATAATCAGAGCAAATACCTAATCAGGCCCATAAGCTGCCTTGCAGCTGTGGGACTATGCAACTAGAAAATAATCTTTTGTTTCTTAAATAGGAATTACTCATCATATTTCTTACTCAAATCCAGTTTAACCCTCTAAAGCATGTATTTTTATTTGAATCTATAAGAAGTACCACGATTAATGTATAGTGCCTATATACTGAGAAAAACATTGAAAATAATATTCCTTAAAATTGTCATGGACTACTAGCAACACAACGTTCATACCTTGTCAGCTATATAGTGCTTCCATCATGTATCAGATGGAGTATATGCCACTATTAGGCCTCTCATATTTCCAGAAAGTAATTCATAATGCAACAGTAGTATGTAATTGATTCCTTTTACATGGAAAAGGAGAAATACTAACGTAAACAAACGCACATGTTAGGATGAACTCAATGCAGCTAACTTTTGAAATGATTCAGTGGCACTCTTAAAATTTATAATTATTAGGACGGGCTAGTAGCATATGTAACACTATGCATACAAGCAGCTACCAATGAATTTGTGGTAAAATTTTGATCAATTTGAGAGATAATGGATATATAAGTTATGTAGCTGACCAGCTACAATATGCATTAAAGGGTTAACGTTATGCACCAGAAAAAAAAAAACATTTTTATATATCCCTGAAGATTAAAGGAAAAGTAGTGCCTTCCATGTCATGTTTCTCCGAAATAGCTGATAATCTTATTTACTGCTGTGGTTGACAAATACACCTGAAAATTACATTTCAGTGTATCATGTTTCGGGTAAAGATGCCTACAATTATTGACTGTTAAAAATCGGATCCCACGAGGTGCCTATCTCATTTTCAAGATGTAGGTAGAAGGTGAGATGTAAAAAATCTGCAACGTTTCATCTTTCTTACCGCATGTTTTTAGTAACCTGATTTTTTAATAATCTTTAATGAATTTGGAGGACGCTATTCCAACCATTGGCTTTGACCCATGACATCGGCAAGTTGCGTGGTATGCAAAATACTTTTGACAAGCTAGACTGTATATGTCTATTCTAATTGACGAAAGTACTTTAATATTTTTCAAGTATATGTCATAATTTTTAAGGATGTGGTTAGGCAGGGACCTAAGAGTACAGCTTAAATTACTTCGAATGAACAAGCAATGATGGCACTGCGATGCTCGCATTTTCGAAATGTACCAATGGTAGGCCGCGACTACGGTATGTAATGCTTCTTCCAAATTACCAGTAAAATTTTAGCGATCCCCGTGAATTAATTACAAACACTGCTCACTTGAGACATTGACAATTTGCAACTCGCTATAACTAAAATACGGGTTTTCAGACATGTTGATGACGTCATGGGTCAAAGCAAACAGGTTGGATCGCATCGAAAAATTATGCTGTTCACCTTAAGGATCCCCGATAACAAGGGTGACACAAGTGGAAGTGTGTCTTATGTTAATAAAAGTCAGCTTCATAGAATTTATTTTGGACTACAAATAGCTACCAGATCGTGATTCGGAGAAGTACATCGAGAACCCAGTCACTACGTGGGTGTAACAGTTTGCTTTAGGTAATGTAAATTGACCACATTTATTCAGTAAAGATGCATTCCTACTAAGACGCCATTGGTCAAAGCCGACAGGTGGTATCCCCGACTTCAATTATGCCCATGCACGAAAAAGTACATCCCTAACTTTCAATTCGCCAGATTTTTGTTGAAGATAGTTCCACAATTCCTAACAGCAAGTGTCGCTATCTTAAGTATTGTGTTCCTGAGATATGTCACTGCTCTTTACGCCTTTCAGGACAAGGTTGTAAGTGATGTGACATTAATATAGAGAGGGGCGTTTGAGATACAAAATGTATGCGGTAATCCATTACAAAACAGAAAATAAATTTATTTTCAAAGTTTTGTTCCAACAGAATTGTCAGTCTTGGGCCTTACTACAAACTTTTATTATCTGTACCATGTTACAGTAATATGCCGTTGAAAGAAATGAGATAATAACTTCACAGGATGATATAAAATCAACTAGCTGTCATATATGATAGCATCACTTGTAAAAACAAGGATATCAACACCTTGTCAACAAGTCTGTCTCGCCGCCGTTTTAAGTGACTGAAAGTCTGCCGAGTTTGCCGACTGCTAGTGTCACCCAGTATAGAAACATGAAACTAAAACACTTTGCACACGTTACCACAGTCCATCCACGATTCTCTGATGCAGGCTCTAAGTTCCTAGCGAAAATCACGAAAAAAAAATAAAGCAAGCAAAACCATAACAGCACAATTGTGCATGCAGGGCCCGAAAAGGTTAAGGCGTGAGAAGTGTGTCAAATGTTCGTTCATGTAAACTAAAGCACCTCATATTTTACTTCACTCAGTAGGCCTTTCACGTTAGGCCTAGAAAATGGGTGGAAAGTGTCAGTTAAGAAACAGTTACGCTGTCGTCTTATATACGCTATTTCTCATACGTAACCACGTCAGCAGAACGAATTCAATCTTAATAAGAGCCATCATGCCCCAGTGCTTCGCTCAATCTTATATGGATTATGTTTACTGAAATGGTATTCAGGGTTTGCTATGATGAATCCCAGCTAGCCGGCCGCGGTTGCCGAGGGGACTGAGGCGCTCCAGTCACGGTCTACACTGCCACTATGGTCGGGGGTTCGAATTCCCCCCCCCCCCTCGGGCATGGATATTTGTGCCGTCCTCAGGAAGAGCTAGTTCATAAGTAGTTTGTAAGCTTAGGGACTGATGACCCCGTACTTAAGTCCCATAAGTTCTACAAACATTTGAACATTTGAATCCCAGGTAGGAAAAGAACCAAGCCATGGGTAAACCTGTGACACATAGATGATTTCAACTGATAATACTGTATTTACAGTTTTTAGAGATGTTCCTGTGGCAGATAAGACATTTTAAAGAAACAGCTTACAAGTATACATTTTCATCCTTTGTACGATAATAGCTCTTGCGTGAGCAACCCACCATCAAATCCAAACGGTGTGTACTCTGTGTTCTAAATGAGACTTTTTGAGTAGAACTTCTCTGCTTTATAGTATTCCCTTCATATATGACTGTGGCTCTTTCAGCAAGCGTGTACTACTGTGCCGTTAAAGAAGACTTTCTAAATGGACAAGTTGCAAATAGTTGCATGCGAGGACTAGTGTGTGCATCAATTTAGGTTTGACTCATTTATTATCAAATATGGAAGCTTCAGAATGACAAATATAGTCATTTCACCAGAAAAGTGCAGACACACGAAAGATTCATATAGTTCTCGGAGCCCTAGAAATCTGTAACGACCCGTTTTACACGTCTTTTGACTTCGTCAAATTGTCACTTAAATTATTATACACCGCGTTCGTCTTCAAATGTTTGTGAAGTTTTCCCAGGACTTTACTCAATAAATATGTTGTTGTTGATCTCGTCTTCACCCCACATCCCAAAACCAGCTTTGATGCAACTCTTCGCGCTGATCATCCCTGAACAAGCCTCTCCATCTCTGAATAAGAACGGCAACCCACAACCCTTTGAAGGTGCATACCATATTCGCCTCTGGGCGTCCCTCTGCGATATTAACCCATATTCTTTCCTCCAATGCTACCATGACGATCCTTGACGTCTCATAATGTGCCCAAATAATATCACTTCTTTTCGACAAGATATTGCAGAAATTTCTTTTCTCCGCGAGTCTATTCAGTACCTCCTCATCAGTTACTCGGCCTACCCATTGTTCTTCAGAATTTGTCCGCAGCCTCACAATTTAAAATCTTATATTATCGCTTTCTTTGGAACTCCTTATCGTACACGTTTCACTCCAGTGTGAAAGCTTTCAGAATGACTTCCTAAAAATTACATTAAAATTGGGGTAGCAAAAGTTGATCTACAAAAATGCTTTTCAGTTCATAGCCATTTAACATTTCATATCTTATTTAATTTGGTCATCAGAAGTTATTTTGCTGCCCAAATCATAAAAATCGTCTACTACTTTTGTGTCGTTACCTATTCTAATTCCACCAGCATCGCCTGATTTTTCCACTGTATTTCGCGACCCTTGTTTTGCTCTTGTCTATGTTCATCTTATATTCTGCGTTAAAAAGCTCTTGCAGGTCAGTTGCAGTATCTAACAGAATTACAATGTCATCTGAAAACCGCAAAGTTTTGGTTTCTTCTTGTGAGCTGTAATTCCTTATTCATATGTACCCTTGCTTTCCTTCTCAGGTTTCACAATGTACAGTTTGAATATAACTTGTGAAAGGCTACAACCTTGTCTCACTCTTTCCACAACCACCGCAGTCCCATTATTGCCCTTTTAAACGTCTAACAGCTGTCTCGTTATTTGTACAAGTTGTGCGAGGGGAGTTGAAAAGTAAGTCTCCCATATCGACTCTGGTCAATGTTGTGAATGGGGAAAAAAATCTCAATGAGACATTAAAGACAAGATATATCTTTCTTTTTCTACATTATTTCCAAGTATATTGAAACATTTGTCATACCACTTAATAAATGTTCAAATGTTTGTAGAACGTATGGGACTTAACTACAGGGTCATCAGTCCCTAAGCTTAAAAACTACTTATGAACTAGCTAAGACTAAGGACGGCACATATATCCTTGTCCGAGGGGGGATTAGAACCCCCGACCATAGTGGCCGTGCAGACCGTGACTGGAGCGCCTCAGTCCCCTCGGCCACCGCGTCCGGTATACCACTTAATAAGCTTCAAAAAGCCTTCCAGGAAAAAAAAAAAAAAAATAGGGCGTTGCATACACAAGAAGCGTTGAACGGCTTGTTTGACATCAGCATTGCTTCCAAACCGTCTTCCGCCGAGAGTCTTCTTCAAAGCTGCAATCAGAGGGAAGTCACTTGGTGCGAGATCAGGACTGTATGACGGATGATGTAGCTCTCCCAACCAAGAGTTGCAATATGGTCTCGCATTGTCATCAAACACAAGAACGCCAGATCTGAGAATGCCAGGCCGCTTTTCCGAATCACCTCTTTCAATTTTGACTGGTACAGTACCGCCCAGCATTGATGGGTGCATCCACTAAATATTCCAGCAACCAAACACCTTGGGCGTCCCAGAAAATGGCGAGTAGCACATTACATGCTGACGGAGTGCTTTTGAACTTTCTTCGGACAGGTGATGACAGTTGTTTCCACTCCATGGATGCGGCATTCGATTCGGGCATGTAATGGTGGACCCGCGTTTCATTCCTCGTCACGAAACAGAATGTCATCGCGGTCGACCTCTACTCAATGGTGTATCGGTGTCTAGCGAATGGCGCGTTCACCTGCTGGTTCGTCTTTCGCCGTTAAACACTTCTTTCTTATGCGGCGCCATGATTTTTTCCTGGGCGGTTTTTAAAACTTATAAAGCGATTTGACATATGTCCCAAAGTTCTTGGCAATTATGTAGAAAAATAAAGTCTTCAATGTCTCATTCTATTTTGGCCCACTTTAGGTTACGGTAATAACACTAAAAGTGGGTCTTTGTGATAGTCTTTTGACAGTTCTAAATTTAACCATTCATATGACACGAAAATTGAATAACTAGATTTGTAGAGGAGAAAATTCTCTTCAACTTTGCTCTGTTATGTATTTTCTTGTATATCTCGTATCGTTTCAGAGATATTTGCAAAAATAATGACGATTTTGGGGATGTCTGTCCGTAACGTGTTCCCACTTTTTAAAAAGAACCGTTCAACCGATCAGCGCCAAATTTTACAGACATAATTTTAGGTTCTGTAGACCAGAACATCCTTTTTTCAAATTTTTCGGGCAAAAAATATTTTAGTAATACGAAAAAAAGCCGTTTTTAATGCTATTGTAATTGCAAACGAACCGTTTCTCTGGCACGAAAATTGAATAACCTAATTGGCAGAGGGTAAATTCTCTACTACTTCGCTCCGTTATGTTTGTTTCATATCTTGCATCGTTTCAGAAATATTTGCAAAAATAAGGGCGATTTGACGATGTCTGTCTGTCTGTAACGTGTTCCCACTTTTTAGGTCGAACCGTTCAACCGATCGACACCAAATTTTACAGACATAATTGTTGGCTACCAGAGACCAGAACCTCCCCTTATCAAATATTTTGGACAAGAAATACGTTAGTAATGCCAAAACAAAGTTTGTAATGCAATTTTAATTGCAAATAAACCGTTCATCTTATGCGAAAATTCGATAACCGAATTTTTAGAGGAGAAAACTGTCTACAACTTTGCTCCCTTATATTTTTTCCAAATCTCGTATCGTTTAAGAGATATTTGCAAAAATAACGGAGATTTTACACCCTCCATTAAATTAAAGAAAACCAGCCGTTAGGACATGTCAAGTGACATTCCTCGCCCAGAACTCTCTCTGGCATACGCCATCTTGCGTTGCGTATTTGATTATTCTGTTATTGTAACATACATTTCAAAGAAATGGCGCACTGACGAATTAACAAAAACTCGTCGTTTTCGTACGATTAATGATAATCTAGTGTCTAAAAATGCCGTATTATCATCAGTTAACAACTGACGTCAATAGTACGAGATTAAAGAACGCCACTTCCGATAGTTAGCTGTAGCGTAGTGGGCAATGAGTCGGACTGTGATGCCACTACCTAATTTTTTTTTCCTAAAGGGGATTCAGACACTCTTATTAATTAATATTTTATTATTTAGATTATTATTTTGGTCCAAAATGTATGCAGAAACTTATAAAACTACAGATCTAAAGTGGGCCGTAAAACACGTCAGTGAGATTTTTTTTTTTCCTGTCATACAGAACTCTGCCCACAGTCGACAGGGGAAACTTATTTTCCAACTCCCCTCGTATATAACTCTTTGTTGTCTATGTTTTACCCCTGTGACCTTCAGAATTTTAAAGAGTATATTCTAGTCAACATTTTCAAAAGCTTTCCAGAAATCTACAAACATACGTTTGGCTTTAATTATCCTACCTTCTTAACTAATAAATCTGATGAATCACAATTAGCCGGCCGAGGGGACTGCGGCGCGTCAGTCACGGTCACAATTATGGCAAATAGTATCTCCATGTAGGCTTGAAACATTTTTTACTATCTAAACTTTGCGTTTTATCTTACTCGTTAATGCACACAAGTGTTTGCAATTTGGAGTGTTAATATTCAATGTTATTATTCCAATGACCTTTTTCGTTAATTTTATGTTGTATAATGCGTTAACTTTCCAGTTTGAGATTTTATTTTAATTTATTTCTTTATTGTATTTTCCAGAGTACGCATGAAAAAGTTCTGACGTAATGTACTTTTGGTGTACGAATTTTATGTGCCACTTTCGTAATGACGAACCTAACACTAGGTGTATGACCCCTCTTTTCCTTACAAACTCCGTTTTTTTCGATGACGTGTCATGGACTCACAAATTGCATGTCCGCTGCAGGAATATTGGACTACGTTGGGTCTATACCCATTCATAAATCTGAAACTGTTGCCCGTACAGGATTCTCTACACAAAATGATCCCCGATTATGTCCAATAAATCTTCGACAGAGTTCGTGTTACGGGTGTCCAAATCATTTGCTGTAATTGTTTTCCAAACAAATCACGAACAGTGATGGGGTGCATTACATTTTTAGAAATTGGGAAATATCTAGCCCATTGATGGCGGGAAATGGTCTCCATGTAACCGAATGCAACATTTTCCAGACAATAATCGTTTCAGTTGGATGAAGAGATCGAGTTCATTCGATACGAAACAGCCCATACCATTATTCAGTCAACACCAGCTAACATACTGTTCACCGCTTTGTTCCATAGCATAGATCGATACGCACCACAATCGAACGCAACCATCCGTTATAACCCACTGAAATGGGGACTCAGTTGACCAGATGGGGGTTTCGCAGTCGTCTAGAGTCCAACCCTTAAGGTCATCTACCCAGTAGAAAGGGATTTAGGTGATGTTCTATTATCCTTTGCCATCATCAAATGACGCCATATTGCGCTAAACTTTCCTACGGATACCTGTTATGTATGTTTCACAGTGATTCCTGTGGTTACGTAACTCAGAGTTCCTGTCTGTTGGTTTTAGTACCACTGTGTCTGCGCTAACGCTGCTGGTTTCTGTTGGGAGATTGGTAGCTTGCGTTGCTGCAAAAGGAGAGTATATAAGAGATTAGCGTCGACATTGCACACTTTGTGGTGACTGTACTCGCGCTCATATAAATGTCTATGTGTGATCGTGTGCTGTATTCTTCCTCAAGGTTGTGTCACTAAAATCTTACTCTCCTATGTCGGCATATTCGTGGTGTTCTTTTTTCATTTTCCAGGCGTGTAAAACTTATTTATCTCCTCTGAATTTCCTACGATGCTGTAAATGAGCCGCCATCGACTTTACGGCAGTTTTATGTTTGGGGTTTTCTTCCCCTCTTATAAACGCAGCATATCTGTCACAGAATAGTACTGACAGACTGTTAACCCAAAGGTCCGGGGTTCGATCCCAGTTCGGTACTAGGATTATTATGTCACTTTTCACTTATTTCACTTCTGGCAGTATTGTTGATATGAAAAATGACGAGTGGCACCATAGTTCGGAAATCACGCTAAACTGTTGGTTCCCCTATAACTGGTCAGTTCAGCGGTTGGAGAAAGGCAGTGGAATACCACCTCCAAACAGGACCTTATTAAACACACTGTGGTGTTACAAACTAATCTTCGGACTATTGACAGTTTTAGCTTTACCTCACTACTAAATTTAATGAGTAACTAAAAAAAAAACACACACACACTGCGAGAGAAGGTAACAAACATAAAACTTTTTTTCCTGTCGGAAATTGCATGTCTAAAACTCACGTGCTACATAACACAGCTGCCGGAATGCCGTCCCTAGGCTCAAATTGACACTTTTGGTACGCAAACGTGATTATTAGGCATGTATTAATAACGTATAAAGATTTTCGTAAACAGTAAAATGCCGTTTCTAGATACAGATACAGATAAAATGTCAAAATTTCAGCCATTTGCTATGGTTAATCATATAGATATTTTACCCAAAACAGTATTTTTTCTAATTATGAGCGTAGGTATGATAACTGTGATATTCTAAACCTTGGTTACGGATCAAGCAATCGAAAAAATTAAAAAAAAAAAAAAACAGTAAATTGTGTTCGGAATATCATCTTAAAACAAACATTAAAAATTTCTCCGATTTTCAATGACTTAGGGTTACAAAATTAGCCATCCGCAAAGGGTAGCGAGAGGTTACGGTTTTTCGTGGCGTTCATGGAAACCATTCAAGAACCAATATAAAGCTCAGCGTACTCACAGGTAATGTACAAAAACCAATCGATACGCCTAATTTACTTAGACTTTAGATGGAAATTTTAAATGTATGTACAAGCATTGAAGAATAGTTACAGGTGGCTAATTCTCCTGATAGGTATAAAAACGACCAATAGTCTAATGTAAATCGAAATCACTTTATCCGTTATCTGTCTGACCAAAAGCATCCGCAACATGGGCCCTGCCATCCACTGTATGATTATTGATGTTGTCGTGGTTATATCTGCAATGCTTGCCATGTAAAACTAATAAATTACACACTACTGTTGCATTATGAGTTACTTACTGGAAATATGAGAAGCATAATAGTGACATTTACTGCATCTGATACATCATGGAAGCACTTGAGAGCTGACCAGGTATGAACGTTTTGTTGCTAATAGTGCACAATAATTTTAAGGATTTTTTCAATATTTTTTCAGTATATATGCACTATACATTAATCGTGGCACTTCTTATAGCTTCCAATAAAAAATCATGGTTTATAGGGTTCAACTGGATTTTAGTAAGAAAAATGATGAGGAATTCCTATTTAAGAAACGAAAGTTTATATTCAAGTTGCTTACTCCTACGGCTGCAGCGCAGCTTACGGGCCTGAGTAGGTGTTTTCCCTGATTATTATGGGAGGAGACGGAAAAATTATATTACACATACCTTTTTAGCTCATGTTACATTCGTGGAACCTCATAGCGGTAAGACAAGTTGAACTCGGACTGTTTTCAGATATTCCAGTAGGTAAATAATTTATTTCACAACACAACTATTTACTGACAACGTGTAACAAAACAAACTTATCTGGAACTGTGTACGGTTTACTGAATGCTTACTCAAACTCCACGTTAACCACAAGCACGCGTGGAAGTTACGAAATGAGTGCGCTGACTGCAGTCACGTGACGTCACCTCCTAGACTCGGCTATAAGAGGCGCGCTATGGCGTGCTCGCGCCATTTGCTTGTTGACCGTGGAGTGCATCAGTTGTGGCTATGGAGTCGTTCTACTCGCTGTGTTGTTTCATGGGATGTGCGAGTGCTTGTTCACGAAGTGAAGCGATGGACATCGTTGGGATGCTGCCTCCGGAGATAGCCACTATGATTCTCAGGTAAGTTTTCCAATGATTATTTTTAGAACATTTATGACGTAATGTGCTAGTTGTAAATTACTTTAGTGATGTGGATAGTGCATTGTTTGTATGTTTACTAAATGGTTTTGATAGATACGTCAGGAATGACATAATATATGAATGATTTATCGTTTTCCTAATAAAACTGCGGAAAAAACTGAACGTAGCTCAGAGGAATTCCGGGAAATATTGCTTTATATTCAGATAGTATGTCAACTTATTCACTAACGTGGTATTTTCAGAATAGCACTAATACATTCAATTCTCCCATGAACATACTGTTACGTATCTTCAAAAGAAGAAAACCAAGATCGCCATATAATTACTTTTTGACGACCGGTTTCCGTGGGCTTTGCCACCATTTGGTCTTCTTAAATTATAAAACTGCTGGCCTTACGTTATTTAACACACGGAGGTTAAATAATACATGCAACACAGCACTTAGTCGAGGTATAAAATACATAAGTTAGGTCACCAACAGTTTGTAGGAGACTCGAGCTGTTGATTTAACTTACGTAGTTTATATTTCGACTGAATGCAATGTTAAACGTAATATTTAACCTCCAAGTGTTAAATAACGTAAGGAGACATTGTAAAATTTTGTCATATGATGGTGGCGTAGTCATAAAGTAATTACATTGCGATCTTAGCTGTCTACGTTTGATAATTAATCTATCAGATCGCCAACACAACCTACGATGTCACGTAATGTCATACTATTAAGTACTGCAAGGTAGCCAGGAAATAATTCGGTTTCACTTGCATAATATTCAGTTTTAGATGAGTTCGTAGGTTCTAATATTTTATTGGTGCCTTTACTCGTCCTCATTGTACTATAGTTAAACATTGTGCAATAAGTGTATGGAACGTTTTTTAATTATTCATGAACCTTTTAATTGAGATATCGTTGAACGTTACGCAATTTCTTTTAACCAAGTGAGCTACCAGAACTTTGTCAACAGCTTGAAATCTGTTGTAAGTATTTCAGCTACTACCGGGACGTCTAAGTTTGCCATTACAAAAATTTATACATGTAAAGTAAAAGAACCAACATAAAACTTTGATTTCAGTGTACCTGCTGAAAGCTATAGACGAAGTCCTTTTATTGTTAGAAGTGATTCCAGATCGCGTAAAAGTTGCTTAGTTCATAAATTTGATCACTAGGTTGTGTAGTACGTATATTTCCATCAAAACCTAGCTGGATACTGTAGATCCGTACTTTCATGAATGAAGTGTTTGGTTCGGGTTTATAGAAATTTAAAGATACATATCTTGTAATAACTGTATATATTCTGTGCTTTATGTGTCTTCCAAGACAAGTATGCCACATCTGTTGCATATTATTAGTCTGTCGTGAAGCCATTTTCCTTAGTAAATACTAAAGTTGCGAAGAAGCATACAGTAAATGCTACTTAATAATAGTGGAGTTGTTAAACGGTTCGTTCAGTTTTCCATTAAAAGGACGTTAGAAAGTTGTTTTTTTTTTTTGGGGGGGGGGGGGGTTGTAGAGTTTTGAAAGCTGTTTAGTATTTACAGTTGAGTGGTGTAATAATTATAAATATACACATTATTCCTTGGTGGGAAGTTTTTCTTAGTTCGTTAGGTTTACTATTTGTGAATGGCGTTTACGTTTTCAAACTAAAGGTTTTGTAAGTGCTGAAGACCACGATTTACTCAAGCAGACTAAGTTAACGTTGATGGGGTACACACTTCTTGCATGGGACTTACAAAGCCGGATTTCTTTAGTGATTTCCCAGCCCTACTCCTGTATGGTCGTATAAGTGGTCCAAACTCTACACTGGTAAATCGGTTATACAATACACAATTGATTTTCGTCCTTATGCAAACGCATACCAATTTATCCAAAACGTTTCTCATATTGACAGTTACTATTTACCGTCGAAATATTAGATGAAACTTAATGTCTTAATCCAATATTAAGGGGAAATAGCGATTGTACTCAATAAAACAGTAACTATCTTTCCAAATGTTTGTTGACTGAGATAGTATCAGGCCTTAATATGTAAATACACCAGCTAGAAACTGTTAACGGAATGCTCTTAGTCTTCCTGGAGACGGTAACGGTTTTGGTAAAACCCTAACGAACGCAGTGGAAAGTTGTTTATGATGAATCACTAGAAATAGGAACGTTGTGTCTTTTCAAATTGCCATTTCATACTCCATTCACGGAAAGGGAATTAATTTGGCTAATTAACATACGTAGTGACACAATTGTGCAAGCATTTTTATAATTGTTGCATCCAGTATCACTTGACATTATTCATTTCTGACTTGTAAGACCAAAGGTAGCATTTGTCCCTCGTTTTTATAAATGTTAGTCTTGCTGTTGTGTGATGAAATCCAGGTTTGTTGGAATTGCTCCTTCGTAACCGTAAAAAGACACGAAAGGAGGGGTATTACATATGACTGGTGTAGAATTCAATAGGTTGTATTAAGCCAGCAGTCTCACTTAACCTTAAAATTAAACCACAATGAACGCAAATGGAAAATTAGATTTTGTCATAGTTGGTTGTTGTTTAGTCGGAACCGACAATAGGGAAATATGGCAAACTTGATGTATACAGTGTAGTAATAGTTTCACGAAGGTTTGTTTTCGTATAAGAGAATCGGTTTTTTCGATAAGAATTATTAATAGTGATGTCAGCAAAAGTAGCAATCTTGCTGTAGCTATTTATGCCGCGGTGGCCGAGGGGACTAAGGCGCCCAGTCACGGTGTGCACCGCCACTACGGTCGGGGGCCCGAATACCACCCCCCCCCCCCGCCCTCGGTCAAGGATATTTGTGCCGTCCTAGTTCGTAAGTAGTTCATAAGTAGTTTGTAAGTTTAGGGACTGATGACCCCATAGTTAAGTCTCATGGACTATACAAACATTTGAACATTTTTGAAATAAGACGTTCGTGTTTCCTTAATATTTAATGAAGGTACACATGCATGAAACTTATGTAGTCTGCCAATATAGTTCGATGGTACAATAGTATTATTTTTGTGTTCCATGATTCCTTCAAGCTATTGTTTGTATATGATGTGTGACGTTATTGCAAATATAACCGGAAGTAAATTATAATACATCTTAACATTTAAAATGTCAAAAAAGACAGGTAAAACGCGGTCGAAGTACACAAGAATGTTCAAGATGTACTCTTGAATGTTCAGGTTCGCATTGTGTGATGCTAGTGTTTCAATCCAATTAGTAATCTATCCCGTATTTTGATAGGCGTGAGGTCCTTCGTTTCAGCTGTTTTCCGGTTTTTGCAAAAGCGTATTTCTTATTTCGGTCGACTTACCCTCCACAGTTTCTATCCCTAGCAGCTAAGTTTCGTAAGTTCCCGGCGTATCAACTTTAAACTGACAGTCCTTAAGTTTTCTGATTTGTAGAAGTTTTCGCATTCGTTCCTCCAGCAGAAACGGTGTATTCTACACGAAACGAAAGATAACAAGGTACTCTGTATGTCGTAGCCGTAGAGACGTGAAGCAGTGAGGAATTAGGTCATAACATTCCTGCGAGCAAACCATAGATAGGGAAAACTAAGGACTAGGTTTCATCGAAACACTTACAGTAGTCTAATAATAGTTCTTCTGGTATCAGTAAACATTAGAATCAGTTAACTTTCATGGAAAGGAACTATAGTCCGTAAGTAACATTTATGTACAGTAATGTTAGCTCATTTAAAACTCATTATTTTTAAAAGGTTGTTGCTGAATCCAATTCCGCCATTACGGTGATTTTCTACACACACACATCGCCAACTGCGTGTGGACTGCATCAACACTGTGAAGGTTGACACAATCAGAACTTCTCTCGAGGTAAGTCGTGCATAAGGATCTGATACGTAAACAGACTGAATGTTATTGGTCATTGAAACACTTATGGACTTGTAATGTTTCCATATGTAATTCGGTGTATGTTTAGACATTTTCTTGTGTTTGGTAAGCATAGATATGTTCCTTATCTCTTGTATAGAGGTTATTAGATTTCAAATGTTGACAGCGCTAAGATTTTGCATTATTGTTTGTTTTAGATGTTGTGACAGCAGACATTAATGTTGCTGTATACTAAATACTTATTAGTAAATCTTTCTTTCAAAAGAGAGTACTTTGCATCAAGCATTTCGATTTGAATAGTGTACTTAAGATTCTTACGTTTTCGAAGTAATTCTTTCTCACACTAGTAACCTCTGTCAAGCAACGTTTGTGGATTGTTGAGCATGCAAGTACGTGTAATTTATATAGCTGAGATTGACGTAAACATAGTGATTGTTCTTACGTATTGGTCATACGATGTCTTGTGTTCACTGCTTATGGAACAAATAATTTTCTTATTGAATTATTTTGAAAGTACCTTTACTGAACGGATGCACAAGTTATAGAAACCATCGGAGGATGCTGGGAGGTACACCGTAAAAGAGAACGATTAAACTGTTATGCTGATATCATTGCACTGACAGGCTGGATAACGTATCTTTTCAACTGCAGGTCTTAAATTTAACAGAATTCCTGGCATTATAATTCACCAACCACTGAATTCAAAAACCACTGGTTGCCCGCTTAACTAATTCCATTGCTGTTCAGAAAGAAAGGTTGTGGTTTCAGGTCCCGACCTCATCATGGTACACATAGGTTCCCAAATATTTTTACTTTGCAGCCGACTGTGCGCTAAAACTTTGACAGGTTAAAACTGTGCTGGAATCGAAACTGGAACCTGGGATCTTTGTCTTGTGCAGGCAAGCGCTTTACTGATGTAAAAGTATCCCGACATGCTTCACAGTGCGACCACCCAGCTTCCGCAAATACACGGCCTCCTACTTTCGAAACTTGACAGGAACTTTCTGTGAACATTAAAAGACTAGCAGTCGAAGAAATGCTATGGTCGAGACGGAAATTTCATATCAGTTCACACTCTGCTGCAGGGTGAAAATATCCTGGAAACATACCCTAGACTGTAGCTAAAGTTAACTACCATAGTGGGGGGGGGAGGGTAATTTCGACTGAGGTAATTTATCTACATCTACGTGGGATACTCTGCAAATCACATTTAAGTTCCTGGCAGTGTGTTCATCGAACCACAATTATACTATTTATCTCCCATTCCATTCTCGAATAGCGCGTGGGAAGAATGAACACCTGAATATCTCTGTTCGAGCTCTGATTTCTCGTATTTTATTCTGATCATTTCTACCTATGTAAGTGGGAGTCAACAATATATTTTCGCATTCGGAGGAGAATGTTGGCGATTGGAGTTTCGCAAGTAGCCCACGCCGTAGCGATAAGCGCCGTTGTAATGATTCCCATCCCAAATCCTGTATCATTTCCGTAACGCTGTCTCCCCCGTATCGTGACAATACGAAACGAGCTGCTCTTCTTCGGACTCTTTTCTCTCACATTTCATCTCGTACTGTGTGAGCATCTCCATCTGACTATGGCTCAAATTAAGATCCAGAAGAGTATATCTCAACCGTTTCTTCGCATGAAAACTCTTGAAGTATTGGAGGCAGAAGGGACTTAAAAATTTAACTATAAGCGAAATACTTGCGACCCATATTGGTTCTGGACACTGTGTTTTACTATATTCGTGGAGTTTACATAGTATATTTGTCTGGTTCTCTGGCACTGATCCCCTAATGATTGTGATAATGGGGTTGACAGCAAACATTACTTCTCACATTTATCTATATGCGGGTTTAGAAACAATCTAAAACGTTTATGTTTAGTGTTTACGTAAGTTAGAGTAATTCGTAAGTCTAGGGACTCATGACCTCAGCAGTTTGATCCCTTCTCAATCGTCATGTCAAGCCACCTTTCGTTTTTCTACCCAAACATGTTTTAACACTTGACGTGCCATTGACAGTGAGTTCTTGGCCTGTAGGTTCTGGTAGTTCTTACATGTTAGATACGTGTTGATTGTACAAACGTTGGGCTAAATTGTTTACCTTTGTTGATGGGCTATCAAATGCACTAATATCTTTCACATCAATTTTCATAAAGTGTGGTTCAGCTTTTACAGTAAGTTTGTAAAATTTAAGGTCTCTAGCGTATGTTTCCAGAAAAAATATTTTTGGCCTACATTAAATGTGTACAAACAAGAAATTGATTACAAAATTTGTATATTTCTTTAAGCGATAACATACTTTACAGCTAGACATCAAAAACAAAAAGTTTTCATTTCCAAAAAATAATTTGTTCTTTCGCCTTGATATGTAGCTATTTAACACCTTACTAATTTTTTAAGCTTCGTCGATGTTCTTTCGTTCGTGTCGTGTTTGCTTCTGTTATTGTTGAAATTTTGGACCATCTGTTGTCGAGAGAAAAAGGAGGGAGAAATGTTGTGTGGTGTGATGAGATGTAGGGGTGGCAATTATTTATACAGTTAGTGTCTGGAAATGAAAGTGGGTTTTGTATACTTAGTGCTATGCTTTCTTACTTAGTGCTATGCTTTCTTACTTAGTGCTATGCTTTCTTACTTAGTGCTATGCTTTCTTACTTAGTGCTATGCTTTCTTACTTAGTGCTATGCTTCTTACATGGTGGTTTTCTTCTATTGTCTGTCCACATCACAATATTGAAATCTATCAAGCTGCCGTTCCCTCTTGTACAATTTTGAAGTTACTATTCTCATTGCTACTTTCATACAGCTCCAATGTGCAGAACTTGCGCACTTTCTTTTCCTCTTTTACTGCTTGCGCTCTCTCTCTCTCTCTCTCTCTCTCTCTCTCTCTCTCTCTCTCTCTCTCTCTCTCTCTCTCTCTCTCTCTCTCTCTCTCCCCATTCTAACAAGACACTTATACTTGGTCTATGGACTCGTTATCGAGGTCACAGAATTTTTTTTTCTCCTCAGTTTTTGTAGCTTAATGCCTGCTTACATTTGGTTTACTTCAGTCTGAGTTATTGCCATTTTGTTTGTGAAGTAATTACTAGTTGTTGGCTATGGCATTGTCAATTAGTAGATTGACTTCCTAGTGGATTATTCACATGCTTTTCTATTAACACTTAATTTTATTAAGTGGTGGTGGTGGTGATGGAACCCCGATTATAGCGTATTTTCTGCACTTGTAAGCCAATGCTTGTGTTCTCATTCATTAACAACGACAATGTTTCCGTGTTTCAGGAAGCTGGACGGAGCGTCGCTGTTGTCGGCTAGCCGCGTCAGCAGCCGCTGGCTGAGCCTCGTGCAGTCAGACGGCGTGCTGGTGCGCAGACTCAGCAGACAGCTGAAGGCGGAGCGGCGGCAGCGCGAGGCCCGGGTGTTCGCTGCCGGCTCCAAGCCGCTGAGGACGACGACAGAGGCGCCGAAACCGCTCGCTGACCGGAATGGACGGTTTCCTGTCGCAAGACCCAACAGTGGTGAGTACCAATTTATTCCTCATATTACATAACTTCAGATACAAAGCCTCGAAATAATTCAACTAGATTTCAAATCGAATCGTTTGCAGTATGTAATCTTGAGTTATTTCCGGTGAGAGGCACATGAAAAGTTGTGGGATATTACTAGTATAAATCATAATAAACCAATAGTAGAAACACAGCACCCACATTATTGTGTGGCAGAGTAGAAGAAACGATAAATTTCGGAAAGTGGATTGGGAAGAAGTTTTTAATATTACAGCGTGCTACAGGGAATTAAAATGTATAGTGCGAATTTTCAGTAGTTCAGTTACATATATAGCAATGTAAGAATGTAGGGTCTTGGTATACAACTAATTAAGAGCGACAAACGACATGGAGAATCGAGAAGTTAAAGCATTATTTTCATAGTTCTCAAAATATAATAGTGTGAAATCTTTCAGTTTCGTTAACAATATCAATGCAAATGATCCTTCCACGTCGGTAAGAATTCTCCCAACTTGTTCTTATCTAGATCAATGCACGTAAACCAATCAAAGATTGTTATTCATATCGTAGCCCTACATTACATATTTAAATTGTAGTAGACAATAACAAACATTTTAGCGCGTTTCTCTGACACACAGAACCGAAAGATTGAACAATATATTAAACCGGTTGCAACTAGGTTTGAAAACTGAGATAGCTTAGGAGTTTTGGAAGCACAATCATTGTGTGTCTGAGTGTAATGGAGATGTCTTATTTTTGGTCGAATATCACTAACAATACGTTAATAACAATGTTTTTTCCTGTTTCAGGTGTTGGGCAGTCGTTGGCGACGCCACTGGGGGTCCACAGAGCTGTCAAGAGGAAGAACTCCAGCAGCCTGCAGTCGGCCAAGCAGAGGTTCGCAGCCGATCTTCACGGGGCAGTGCAGTCTGTGAAGAAGGCCATGAGGTTCTGACAACTCTGTAATCTCTCTCTGTACAATAAATTCTTTTAACAAAAAAGCGTGTTTTATTTTCGATGCTACGGCCCAATATCATAAACTTGTCAGTACCCTGTTAAGTAAGCCAAAGAAATTGTGAAATGACTTTGAAACAAAAATTCTAGTAAATGGCGGTATAGCTGTTTTAACAAATTGAAAGATAAAGATGAATTATTTACCACTGAAAAACAGTATTTTCGGTCGTAAAAAATTCTATATCTTTGTTAGAACAGCCAACTTCTGTTCACTCGGTACACGACCAAAATATTTTTTACTATCATAATGGTAAGCTAGGTGAAGGGTTCACACGACTATAAGACTATTGAAGAAATGAGATGAGATTTTATTTTTGGCTGAATTGTGAAGAATAAATATAAACGGCAGTTGTCCATCTGGTACTAAAACTTCACCGTCGGTAATTATACGATTAATGCTTGTTTAAAAGGCACATTCACGTTCACCCTTAGAAAAAGTGGAATGACCTAAATTACCATTATTACATTAAATGATCACCCAATTTTTAAAATCTAGAAACAAGCCATTTACATCTTCGACTAATACACATGTAAGTTTACTAGACTGAAAAGTACGCATGTAAGAATATCTGTAAAAGAACAAAATATGCAGTTGCCAAAACCTGTAGAATGTCATTTAGACGTCAGCAACGGTTAGGAAGTAACTGCAAAGTTTAGTACTTTAATTTTAAAGTTTTTAATCCAATCTTGTATGAGACACTTAACACTATTTATGACATAAATGTTTCAAAAGATATAGACACAGAAAAAAGGAGGAAAATAACAAGCTTTCGGAACACTGTTCCTTCTTCAGGTGGAGAGGAGGAAAAAATAAAGGAATTCGAAAGGAAGGGAAAGGTAATTAACGACCTACATCATGAGGATGGTGTTAGTGGATCCTCTATCTCTTCTGAAAAATAATTTATCTCTGTGGAGAATTTCCATATTAATCAACGATGTCCGTTAAGTCCATCAGCACTGATCTGTCATTTCACGAAGACAGGGTAGCGAATCTTGATAGAGAATCAATTACATCAGAAGTAGAACTAAAGGTAAAATGTAAAAAAATGACATTTCTCAATAAATTACACACAAACATTTCTTTCTCTCTCTGAATCAGAACATAAATGACATGATCAGAGACTTGTAATTTGTCAGCTAAAACGTAGACATCTCTTAGTGGTTCTACCATATCGTAAAACAGTGAATACTATCAGAGCTACTCAGTTCTGCAAAAGTAATTACCCATTATGTCGCTGCACAGAGCGTCATCCATTTCATTTAGATGGGCACACTATTACTTGTCAGAATGTGTTAGGAAGAAAATGTAAGGTGTCCTGCAATTCGAGAAAACTGTTTCAATCTATGTAAATGTAGCCTCTTCCGGTGTAAACTGTTAACCCTACAGTACTCGCTCTCGAACAGTCGGCACAAAAGTATTGTTTCACTTTCCTGTTCGTCTCGGTAAACCTAAAAACTACATAAATTCGGTACCTTCCTGCAATGAGAAATAGTACGTTCCTCCGTCGTTTAACGTCGATCTGAAGAGCAGCGGTGGAATGCCCAACAGTTGCTGTCACTCTCGCGCGACTATCGGCATAGCATATAATGAGGGTGATTGGGAAGCCATTATTCCTATACTGTTGTTTATTTTCAAGGTGTATCCGGTTATTTGTGAGTTTTCTATTATTTACGTAGTCTTTTTAGGTGCATCTTATATATTTCTTATATTTAAGTTTTCTTATTTTTTTATGCGATACGGATCTCTATGAAGAATTCTGTAGAAATCCACTATACCCGAGACGCTATTTGTGGTTTTTCACCGAGAGACAGAAAGATCCGGAAAGTTGGTTACTGCGGTCTAACACACACAGAGGATGTTATTCGTACTATGATAGTTGTTGCAAATGAAGCAAATTATTAACTCTATTTCGTGCATGAAAGTGTCGTTGGTACTGAAAGGACAAAAAAGAGAAGAATGTTACTGTATCGTACAAACTCTGTAGCAACCACTGTGTGTACCTCATCCAGTTTTTTTTTCACGCAATGCAAGAGGTATAGCGTATTACGTAACTAAGTAATTCAATGAAATTAGACAGAATATACAGCTGTCGATGGTACGGAAGTGAACAGCTACAAGTCCCACACTCAATATCGTACTCTCCATTAGTGTCGACTCTACTAAAATTATTTAAAGCCAGAACGCGCGCGACTACTGCATTGTTAATGGCAATCTACGTATGACACTCGTCGTACGTATCTTCTGGCTAAGATTGTTTGCTGTATTAATAGTACGTTGTTTGAAAACTTCGTTTCGGGAGCACACATCGTTAGATCCCCCCAGGGGACCCACAGTTCTTTTGTGGGTACGTGTGTGACGCGCACGGGGCCCCGAGCCGGAGCAGCCTTTCTTCTGCCCCAGGCTGCTTCACTTTCCCTCCTGGTTTATGCCTTCGCCCGGAGACGGGCGAATTTCGTGAGTTACGGTGGTTCTTGTTGTCGTTTCTCTTATTCCTTGGTTCCTTACTTTCTTACCCTTTGTTTTCTGTCTTTCTCTCCTTGTACTCTCCTAGCCTTCTCCTCATTAGTCTCCGCCTCGGCGTTGGAGACACTTCTTTCCTTCCTCTTCACTTTCTCTATCCTTCTTTCCTCCCTGTGCGTGTCTGAAGGCCCACCCACGCATTATCATGCGTAGCAGGTGACGGGGTAACGCGTAATTCCCCGCCCCGGGTACACAAGTAGGGCACGTACGTACCCCTGGTAAAGGCCAGGCCCAGGGAGGGGTGATTACCCGAGCTGGTACCTTCCGAACATGCCGATTGGTCCCTCCGTCAGTTCTCGGGAGGTGTGACCTGAGGTGTGAACAATCACCTAAGGCGGGTAAGCCCTCGGAGAGGGCCCCCACTAGGAAGGAGCGCGCCAACAGAGACGCCGGTAATCACGAGGGACACTTCCGCGATGACTTCCTTCTCTTCTTCTGTGACGTTGACCCAGAAACGAAAGATATTCGCCTCAGCCAAAGAAGACTCCGCCTAATCTACCGAGATTTCATGTTGTCTCTCGCACCGATGGAAAAGATTTCACGTCTGTAAATCCTTTCGTCATCCAGAAAGGTGTAGATGCAATTGCAGGCCCTGTTAAAACCTGTTCGCGTCAGCGCAATGGCACATTGTTGCTGGAAGTGGACAGTGCCTTCCAAGCTCAGAAACTAATCCGGACTACACTGTTACACAAGTTTCCTGTCAAGGTAGAAGCGCAACGCACACTCAACTCGTCACAGGGGGTAGTCTTCACAAGATCCCTTGACGGGTTGTCTGATGAACACATAAAAACCTACATGTCAGATCAGGGTGTCACAGCCGTGCATAGGGTTTTGAAAAGGTAAATAACCAGCTGACACCGAATCGTACTGTGTTTTTGAAGTTCGACAGGGTTGAACTCCCGTCGAAGGTCAAAGCAGGGTACGAAGTTATCTCTGTCCGCCCTTATATTCAAAACCCAACGCGCTGTTTCCAATGCCACAGGTACAACCATACCCGTGAATCTTGCCCAAATGCAGCAAAATGTGTCACTTGTGGTAGGGACGCCCATGAGGGGGATTGCCCACCTCCGTCCCCTCACTGCCTCAACTGCAACAGTGACCATGCGGCTTCCTCTCGCGACTGCCCGGTATACAAGGATGAGAAGGTCATCCAGCAAATTCGGGTTACGGAAAAGGTGTCGACATCTGCCGCTCGAAAGTTGTTGGCGAGTCGAAAGCCCGCTGTCCTCCCAGCGGGCACATACAGTAAGGTCCTCACCTCCACTCGACCTACTAAGGATTCAAGTACCCAGACGTGTGATTTTACCTTCGCTGACACAGTTGTGCGATCCGCCAGCCAGAAGATTGCCCGTTCCAGGTCCCCGCTTCCTCCTGCTGCTTCTAAAGTACAGTCTTCATCAACCTCTGGTAAACCGCCGGCACCTAAACAAGATGCCCGGACTTTGAAAAAGGAACCCGTCCGTGAGGATTTTCTACGTTCTCAGGCGGTGGAAACTGCCCCTCCTGATCAACTCAAGGAGGTGGCAGGCGCGTCGGTCGAACCTATGGACCACGACCCTTTGCCCCTAGACAGCGATAGCAGTGCTCCCTCGAAATCCGGTCCTCAGCGGCCGTCGAGGTAACCCCGCTTGCTTGTTAGTTTTTATCCTTATCTCTTATCTCATTTTTTATCATGGCGCTCCTTCAATGGAATATTCGCGGCATTCGTTCTGATCGGGAGGAGTTAAAACTAATCCTTCGATTGCACTGCCCGCTTCTAGTCTGCCTCCAAGAAATTAATTTGCGTCCAAGTGATCGTGCAAACTTTCCACACTACACCTCTGTGCGGTTCGACCTGCCACCCGTGGAAGGTATCCCAGCCCATGGAGGGGTTCTGATGCTCCTTCGAGCATCCCATTTCATTGCATACTCACCTACAGGCAGTTGCCGTCCGCATCACTTTATCGACATTTACCTTTTCCCTCTGTAATATCTATTCGCCATCGTCATCTGCCCTTACTAGGGCAGATGTGCTACACCTTTTTGACCAGCTCCCTTCACCTTTCGTGTTGGTAGGCGACGTTAATGCCCACCACCCCCTATGGGGCTCTCCGGCACCTTGTCCGAGAGGCTCCCTTTTGGTGGACCTTCTCCAACACCTCGATCTTGTCTGCCTCAACACCGGTGCACCGACCTTCCTTTCAGACACAACACACACTTATTCCCATATAGACCTCGCAATATGCACTCCTCAGCTTGCCGGTCGGTTTGAGTGGTATGCACGTTCTGACACGTACTCAAAGTGACCATTTCCCTTGTATCATCCACTTCCTGCATCATTCCCCATCTCCTCGTCCCACCAGTTGGAACATTTCTAAACCCGACTGGGGGCTTTATTCTTCCATGGATGTTTTTCACGATCAGATTTTTCCCAACTGTGACAGTCAGGACGACTACCTCACAGAGGTTATTCTCACCGCTGCTGAACGTTCCATACCTCGTACATCCTCTTCTCCACGTCGTGTCCAGGTCCCTTGGTGGACTGCAGCCTGCCGCGACGCGCTTAGAGCCCGGCGCCGTGCTTTACGCACCTTCCGCCGCCACCCAACTTTGGAGAATTGCATAAATTATAAACGTATGAGAGCGCAATGTCGTCGTATCATAAACGACAGCAAGAAAGCTTGCTGGACTGCTTTTATTAGTTCTTTTAACCGTTTTACTCCCTCCACGGTTGTTTGGGGTGGCCTACGCCGTTTATCCGGCATCAAGGTCCACTCCCCGATTCCTGGCCTGACCGTGGAGAACGCAGTCCTCGTGGGCCCCGCTAATGTTTCCAACGCATTGGTCCGTTTGTTTGCGGAGGTTCCGAACTCTGCCCATTACCACCCTGCCTTCTTTCTCCCTCGCAAACAGGTAGAGGAGGCACGGCCGCCATCTTTCCACTCTTTTAATCGTGAAAATTATAAAGTCGCCTTCATCATGCAGGAGCTAGACCGTGCTCTCGCCCTGTCCCGAAATTCTGCTCCCAGGCCCAATTCCATTCATATTGAGATGCTGAAGAACCTTCTCTCCTGCGGGCAGGTGCTTTCTTCTTAGTACCTACAATCGCATATGGAATGAAGGTCATGTTCCCACAAGTTAGCGTGAAGCCATTGTTGTCCCCATCCCCAAACCAGGGAAGGACAAACATCTTCCTTCCAGTTATCGCCCCACTTCTCTGACAAGCTGCGTCTGTAAGGCGATGGAACGCATGGTTAACGCTCGGTTGGTCTGGCTCCTCGAATCTCGCCGCCTCCTAATATCCAATGCGGTTTTCGTCGACACCGCTCTGCTGCTGATCACCTCGTTACGTTGTCGACCTTCATTATGAACAACTTTCTAAAGAAGCGTCAAACAGTAGCAGTGTTCT
Source organism: Locusta migratoria (assembly GCA_026315105.1). NCBI lineage: Eukaryota > Metazoa > Arthropoda > Insecta > Orthoptera > Acrididae > Locusta > Locusta migratoria. The sequence continues at coordinate 113,355,497 of CM048744.1, read as the reverse complement.
TCGACTTGGAGAAGGCATACGATACCTGTTGGAGAGCGGGCATTCTCCGCACATTGCACACATGGGGCCTTCGGGGCCGCCTTCCTCTTTTCATTCAAGCGTTTTTGGCGGATCACAAGTTCCGGGTACGGGTGGGCTCTGTTTTGTCAGATACCTTTTCCCAGGAGAATGGAGTACCACAGGGCTCCGTCTGGAGTGTGGCGCTCTTTGCCATTGCAATCAATCCGATCGTAGATTGCCTTTCAGCCGACGTCTCCGGATCTCTTTTTTTGGCGATTTCGCAATTTACTGCAGCGCCCAGCGGACGTGTCTCTTGGAGCGTTCTCTTCAACACTGTCTTGACCGTCTATATTCCTGGAGCATCGCAAACGGCTTCCGATTCTCCACTGAGAAAACTGTGTGTATAAACCTCTGGAGATACAAGGCATTTCTTCCACCTTCTCTACGTCTCGGCCCTGTTGCTCTCCCTTTCGCGGAGACTACGAAATTCTTGGAACTCATGTTGGATCGTAAACTTTGCTGGTCCACACACGTGTCCTACCTGGCTGCCCGTTGTGCCCGATCCCTTAACATTCTTCGTGTCCTCAGTGGCCGTCCTGCTTCACCTTTACCAGGCCATTGTTCAGTCGAAGCTCGACTACGGAAGTATGCGTGGCGCCTGCGGTCGAAGCCCAACCATCCATCTTAGCGATTACTTTTTGACGACTCACTCGATCGCAAATATCAGTTGTCTGCGATTGCCTTGCTTCTACCTGGAGTTCGGTTTCGCCGCCTGTTACAGCGGCTCGATTTTACCCTTCCTTCCACCCTTCGTTTGGCCACCGTGGCATCAGGCCCAGGTTCACACTCACTTGAACTTAGTTCGCTCCCCAAGGAGAGCTCTCCGGATTTGGTATACCGCTCGAGGCTTGTCGAACTCCATTCGCGGTTCGATAATGCCATATTTATTTACACTGATGGTTCCAAGAGCACTGCCGGTGTCGCATCTGCCTTCGTCGTCGGCGACAACCGTTTCCAATACAAGCTCCCTGACCGGTGCTCGAACTTCAGGGCTGAGCTTTTTGCCCTCCACCAGGCCGTTTTGTATACCTGCCGCCACCGTGAACCTTTCTATGTCATATGTTCGGACTCCCTTGGTGCTCTGCAGAGTCGTAAGGGCCCTTTCTCGAACCATCCTCTCGTGTATCGGATCCAACGCTCCTGGTGCCCTGTAGAGTCTTAAGGACCCTTTCTCGAACCATCCTCTCGTGTATCGGATCCAACGCTCCCTCCAGTTGCTAGCAGATGACAGCTGTCACGTTTCTTTCCTGTGGGTCCCTGGCCACGTGGGTGTGCCCGGGAATGAGGCCGCCGACATAGCAGCCAAGGCCGCAGCTCTTTTGCCTCGCATGGCTACCTTTTGCATCCCACCGGACGATGTTCAACGGGCTCTTCGTCGGAGTTTCGTGTCGTCATGGCACAGTGCGTGGCTTTCACTGTACAACAATAAATTGCGACCTGTCAAACCGATCCCGACCGCTTGGAGGACCTCCTCACGCCCTTCACTTTCCGTCTACACTGGAGGAAATTTTAGCTGATGACACACGAGCAGCTGCTCGAGTTTTGCGTTTTATCGACTTGGCCAACTTATCGAAGGATATTTAACCCTTTTCATTGTCCTTTATCTTTCTTTTTTAGCCTCTTCTTGGAAAAAAACAAAAAACAAAAAACATCGTTAGATATATATCCGTTTCCAAATCTGGAATTGTCTGATGGAGCAGTCTGCACGCTTGCATTAAGAGCATTTATTGCTTTATTTTGTATATTGTTCCTCTCGCATCTTGTTTACTTCACAACACATCACAATATTTGGTTGCCTCCTTACAATATAAATAAATACATTTGTTCAAAATATTAAAAATGTGATTGTGTAGGATATAAATGGAAGTCAAACAACTGCTCAGCAGTAATAATTGGACAGTACAGAAGACAATACTTCAAAAATTAAGAGGTAAAGCCTATGAAAATATCTTTTTCTTTCCGCTTGAGGATGTTTGGTTTCAAATGAAGTCAATGTATAGCAGTTGTTTTTGGTTTAATTTCAGAAAACGCAGGAATAGTAAACTAATAGAAATCAAATCTAGTAAATATAGACAACATGATGAGGCACACAATGAAAGTCTGAGGGCCGTAGCAACAACAACGCCTCTTTTCCCAGCTGTCTCCTGTGGATGTAAAGTGTCACTGCATTAGCAGATTTTAATCTTTTCTTTCCCCCTGACGCGGCTTTCAAGGTGAATACCGTTATTACTGTTTTATATCAGAGGTAGGCCATTGGATGATCAAAATTTACTGTTTTAAGTATGGGATTTTATTCGGTTTTTAATACATGTTGACGGAGCCTCACTTTTTGAAGAAAGGGATTTTATAGACGGTTTTTAGGCAAGTTGGTTACAACTAGATAGTCATAATAACATGTGGTTAAGATGTGAAAGAAATAAGCACTTGATGACGCAAATTTAATTTGTGAATCCGGTCGTGGATTCTTAGTAAAGAAATTTTTAACAGTCGCAGCGGTGTGTTATCAAAAGTTTGAATCAATTCAACTGTGGTTGCTCGATGAATAAAGATTCTATCATATTTTTGTCTGAATCCTTATCGCCCACGTTTCACTCCCATACAACGCTACATTCCAGACAAATGCTTTCAGAAAGGACTTCCTAAATTAAATTAATATTATATGTTAACAAGTTTCACTTCTTTAGAAAGGCTTTTCTTCTCATAGACATTCTGCATTTTATACGTTCTGCTTCGGCTATCAGAAGTTATTTTTCTACACTAATAACAAAATTCATCTACTACTTTTACTGCCCCATTACCTAACCTAAATCCATCAGAATCGCCTGATTTTCTGACATTCCATTCCATTACCCTTGTTTTACTCTTGATAATGTTCATCTTATATCTTCCTTTCAAGAAACTGTCAATTCCATTCAATTGCTCTTCCAGATCCTCTGCAGTCTCTGACAAAAATACTATGTCATTGGTAAATCGCAAAGTTTTTATTTCTTCTCCCTGGAGTTTAATTCCCTCTCCTTGTATTCCTTCACTGCTTGCTCAATGTACAGATTGAACAATGTTGGGGAAAGGTTACAACCTTGTCTTACTCCCTTCCCTTTCTTGTCCTTCTACTCTAATAACCGCTGCCTGGCTTTTGTATAGGTTGAATATAACTTTTCGCTCCCTATATTTTACCCGATACGTTCAGAATTTGGAGGAGTGTATTCCAGTCGACATTGTCGAAAGCTTTCTCCAAATCTTCAAATGCAACAAACGTAGGTTTGCCTGCCCTTAGCCTATCTTCTACAATAGGTCGTAATGTGAGTATTGTCTCCCGTGTTCCTACATTTCTCCTAAATCCAAACTGAACTTCCCTGAGGTCGGATTCCACACTTTCTTCCATTCCTCTCAAGGTTTGTCCGAGCTGCAATCCACGAGTAATGGTTATCAGTGCTGTGGAAGCCTTTGGCGGCCAGAACGATCGAAGTCATCAAGAGTTCCTGTATCTCTGTACATCCTCCACGTTTGTACACTCCTAAGTGTCTGGTAACTTCCCCTGACACAAAGTAATAATGCGGTAAAATCTATCTTCTGAATTGATCTACTAGGTATGCATGGAAAAACTACGGTCTGAACAATCAGTGCAGTACTATCCTGGTTTTATGACGAATTAATCGACCATCGTACCCACTCAGTCACTTACGCCCTGGACATTCTTGGTTGGTCACATCATTATGTGAGTTGAGTGACATCTACGGACGATCTAAGGAACTGTGTCCTTGATGCAGTGTATACTGTCATATATTGATTTTACTGTTGGAATTGTTGAGATGCTGTGTGAGCCACAGAGACGCACTCCAGGCTGAGAAATAGAGACCATTGCAGATAACAGGCTAAAACAGACACGTATATCTTACGGGATGTAGGCACTAAAGAAATCTCCTAGCGAACTGCTGATGCCCTCAGCCACCGTCCCAGGGTGGATGTTACCTTTCGGAGAAGATGGACGTAACTTCATATAGCGTCTAGACGCTGTGGTAAGACGTTACATTAGTACTTGGTGGCCAACAGGCACGTTTTAATGTACGTAGAAAAGTTGATACCAGTCACTTGGGAACAACAATGTCAGTGGTTTCACGAGGCTAGAGTGAGAGGGTAAAGCAGAAAAACTGCAAGTTAGCAGCTCCCCTGAAGCGTGGCCTAAGGCGGAGCCTAAGGCGCAGCCAAGTGACGTAAAATATTGTTGTTGTTACCCATATTGGGTAGCGTCGTGACGTTTTACTTTCAGTTGAACAATGTTGCTACCAAGTATGGATTTTATTAGTGCACAAACAAGCCATCTCCCCACCCGGGGAATGGCAGAAGGGACAGGGCTGAAACGTGGTTCGCTAGAGGACTCAGAGAGAGGGCAAGCCACAAATAGATTGGTTGAACCAGCGGCCAATAGGAAATTGGGGAAAAGAGGTGCGTCCACACCGGCCGTTAAATCCCCCGGTTTTTGGATCAATAGGGGAGTTCTCAGTCAGCTCACGCTTCCAACTACTGGGATTCTGTCATCAGGGAGGCGATTGAAATCAGATTATGTGATAATAATATCAATAGACTCTCCGGATATGCACTCAGCAATGCATGGAAGCGAGCACTGGAGAAGGAGAAGGAACAGAGGTTGCCTCCCAGAACCTTTAGTACTTCCCGCAGATTACCGCCTGCTACGATAGATGGCGCTGCTAACAACGCGGAATAGAGCGCGCTAGAAAAATCTAGGTGGTTAGATGGCACCACCCGAGTACGCGCCATTACCGCTATGACGTAAGCTAGCCAATGAGAAGCCGTCTCCTGGTTATATAAGCGGACGCCTCCAGTTCACGGCAGTCAGTTTTACCCCTGACGACGACTATGGAGGATATAGTCGAAAGCTTGGGTTCCTACCCATATTTGACGCGGCAAGAACACCGAGAGTATTTTACGCATTTATACTTCTTGTTTTTTTTTTTTTAATAACTAACCCCAGTGTAGTAGACTTAGTATGGGATGCAATAAATTCAATGCAAGGTACCTAGGAGTTCCATAAAGTTTCCTAAACAAGTATCCTCTCGAGTCCCGAAATCCGCATCTCTAGTAGATGCCTGTACTGTCTCTCTGCAATGACTCCTCTCCGCTCGGGATATGCAGACTGACCTTGCTACCTCTTCCCTCTTTCCTATGTAGGACACGATAATACATTCAATGTCACTGTTTAGGAAGGAGATGCAACACATTTTGTATGTATGTATAACTTGAGAAGATTCTCAACGTGAATTGAGACATGCCTCTTGTTTATCCTCCCCCATTCCAAAATTATGAAAAATGTTCAAATTTTTGTAAAGCTTAATGGACTTAACTGCGGGCTCATTAGTCCCTAAACTTACAAACTACTTATGAACTAACTTAAACAAACCCAATACAGACCCCTACCCGAGGGAGGATTCTAACCTCCGACGCGGGAGGCTGCGCTATCCGCAACGTTGCGCTTCAGACCACTCGGCTACTCTCGCGCGGCACAAAATTCTCATACCGGCTCCGGTGAATCAGCTATCAATATACTAAGCGGAAAACAACCTCATCTTCCTTCTCAGTTATAAATCTTACATTCCATATTTCCAACTTTTGTTCCGACTGAACGTCAACAGGTTCATCTCCAGGTGTGGCTAATAGTACCTCTCCATCATACCACAAAAAGCCAGACTACAATTTCAGGAACAACCAGCCGATCCTCCAAGTCACGCAACCTCCACCTCTAATTCCACTACCTCCCTGTCAATCATTCTAACACAAGTATGTCAGAATAATTATCGATCGAAAATAAACTTTGAAAGCCCACCTATAAACTAACGTTTACCTGAAGAATTTACTCACATTACTAGGTTTTACAACTGTTGTTTAAAGTGCCATCCCACAAATTCAATGCAACCGCAACAATAATAAGCATTACATGATTAATAATAATGAAACTCGTCTCAAGGTTAAGTGAGGTCAGCGCCTCGACTTAAATTCTGCTTTCTACTGGACACGGAGAACCGGCAGCGGCCGCTGTTAAATTTAGAAATAATACACAAGGTGCTCTTTTACTCTCAAAGACCACGCTGATGTGATTTCTTATGACGATGATTACATTAGAAATGTTACTTATCAAATTCATTGTTTTTGGAAATTTCAATATTAGCAATTTATTTTTGATTAACGCCATCTGACATTTATTTTTTATTATTATTAATGAATTCGACTAATTTGAAATAAACCTCATTCAGAAAATAAAAATGATAACTTTTTCACACTTAGAGTTTTGGCACTAATGGAAATTTTTACGAAAAATAATGTCCTGCTTTCTCACTAATCAAATCCTAATATGTTCTCTGCACATTCAAAAATGTAGTTCTTACTATGCACCTTTGAAACACAAGCAATTTACACAGATTTTACACTTTAACCAAAGCGTGGGAAAGACCAGGGGATAGATTTAGAAATCATTATTTAAGCTGTAACACATATGCAGGAGCAGATATAGATTCAGACTATAAATTATTGATTATGAACTACAGATTAAAACTTAGTGCACAAAAGGGAGGAAAATAAAGAGATGGTAATTGGACAAATTGAAGGAACCAGAAGTGATTGAGAGTTTCAGAGGGAGCATAAGGCAAGGAGTGGCATAAACGGAGGAAAGTAATGCTATAGAAGAAGACTGGGTAGCTCTGAGAGATAGGGTAGTGAAGGCAGCAGAGGGTCATATAGGCAGGAGGACAAGGCCTAATAGAAATCACTAGATAACTAAGGATATACTGAAATTAATTGATGAGAGAATATAAAAATTCAGCAAGTGAAGCAGGCAAAAGGGTTTACAAACGTCTGAAAAATGAGATTCTCAGGAAGCGTCGACTGGCTAAGCAGGAGTGGCTAGATGACAGTTTCAGAACAGTAGAAGAATGCATAAGTAGGGGAAAGATAGATACGGCATCCAGGAAAATAAAAGAGATATTTTGTGACAGGAAAAGAAGCTGTATGAATATCAAGAACTCAGGTAAACAAGTACTAAGCAAAAACGGGAAAGCTGAACTGTGTAAGCGCTGTAAGGTTTGAGTCAAAACAAGGCCCTTGGAGTAGATGATATTCCGTCTGAACTGCTGATATCGTTAGAAGAGCCAGTCTTGAAGAAATTGTTCCACCTGGTAAGCAAGGTGTATGGGACAGGGGAAATACCCCCCGACTATAAGAAGAATATTGTAATTCCATTTCCAAAGAAAGCAAATAAAGACAAATGTGAAAATTACAGAACTATAATTTAATAAATCATTGTTGGAAAATACTAACAGGAATAATTTACAGACGAAGTGAAGAACTGGTGGAATCCATCCCTGAGGAAGATCAGTTTCGATTTAGAAGAAATGTAGGAACACGCAAGGCAATACGCACATTAAGACTTATCTTAGAGGAAGGAAAAGGAAAGGGAATCCTGCAGTTTTAGCATTTGTGTATCTGGAGAAAGCTTTTGACAATGTTGACTGGAATAAACTTTTTCAAATTCTGAAGGTAGCAGGGATAACTGGAGCGACGAGCTGTATTCAACTTGTAGAAAAAAGCAATTATTAGAGTCGAAGGGCATGAAAGTGTCCAGTGATTGGGAAGGGAGTGTTGTAGCCTTTTCCCAATCTTATTCAATCTGTACATTGAACAAGCAGTGAAGGAATGGAAGGAGAAATTTGTAGAGGCTATTACAGTCCAGGGAGAGGGAATAAAAGCTTTGAGGTTTGCTGACGACATAGTAACTTTGTTAGAGACAGCAAAGTACTTTGAAGAGCAAGTTAACGAAATGGGCAGTGTCTTGAAAGGAAGGTATAATATTAACATTAACAAGAGTAAAACGAATGTAAAGGAATGTAGTGTCAGAAAGTCAGGCGATGCTGAAGGAATTAGATTAGAATTAGAGATAATAAAAGTAGTAGATGAGTTTTGTTATTTTGGTATCAAAATAACCTGTGATGGCCCGAGTAAAGAAGATATATCTACATCTACATAGATACTCTGCAAATCACATTTAAGTGCCTGGCAGAGGGCTCATTAACCACTTTCATAACTTTTCTGTACGTTATACGTTCCGTTTCCGATCTGATTTCTCTTATTTCATTGGATGGTCATGTCTCCCTAAGTAGGTGGGTGCTAGCAAAATATTTTCACATTCAGAAGTAAAAGTCGGTGTTTGAATATTCGCAAACAGTCCACGCCGCAATGAATAACGTCTTTCTTTTAATGATTTCCACCCCAATTCGTGCAACATTTCCGTGACGCTTTCTCCCCCGTAACGTGATAAAACAAAACGAGCTGCTCTTCTCTGAACGTTTTCAATGTCTTCCGCCAGACCCACCTGGTGAGGGTCCCACAAGGGCAAGAGTACTCCAGGAGAGGACGCACAAGTGTGATGTGGGCAGTCTCTTTGGTGGAGCTGGTGCATCTTCGTAGCTTTGTGCCAATGAAACGTAACCTTTGGTTCGCCTTCCCCACAAGATTTTCAATGTGTTCTCTCCAGTCAAAGTTGTTCGTAATTGTAACTCCTAGGTTTTTGTTACGGTGATATAAATATCAATTAATACAATGAAAGAATCCCTGAGACGGATTTACGTCTCAAATACGTCAAAGACGTTATTGATAGATCTGAAGCATTGAATTAAAATTTTAATTCAATGCTTCAGATCTATCAATAATGTCTTTGACATATTTGAGACGTAAATCCGTCTCAGGGATTCTTTCATTGTATTAATTGATATTTATATCACCGGAACAGGATTGTTCCACCATGTCCATTGCTGAGGTGCTATTCCGCTGTATGGAGAGCCTTGGCAGTAGTGGCAATTATCTTTGGAACAAAGAAGCTGAATTAAAGTTTGTGTTGTGGAGGGAAATCGTACATAGACTATTCCGAGGCGCCTTAATCGTTAGTGGTGTGGTAGTCTAACGGTTAAGACGTCTGCCTAGTAAGCATGGAGGTCCGGGTTCGATTCCCGGCCGCACCACAAATTTTAATTCAATGCTTCAGATCTATCAATAATGTCCTAGGTTTTTGGTAGAATTTACGACCTTAACGTTTGACTAATTTATCGCGTAATTGAAGTTCAGCGGATTTCTTTTAGTTGTCATGTGTATTACTTCACACCTTTTATTATTTAGTGTTAATTGCCAATTTTCGCAACATGTAGAAATTTTGTCTAAATCGCTTTGCAGTTGCTTTTGATCCTCTGTTGACTACACTAACCGATAAACGACAGCATCATCCGCGAACAGTCTAAATCGTTTATAAACACAAGGCAGAGTAGGTGACCTATAACGCTTCCATAGGGAACGCCAGATATCACTTCTGTTTTCTTCGATGATTTACCATCAATTACTACGAACTGTGTCCTCTCTCATAGGTAATCGTGAATCCAATCGCATAATTGGGGCAATGTTCCATAAGCGCGCAATTTCATTAGAAGCCGTTTGTGGGGTACAGAGTCAAAAGCCTTCCAGAAATCCAGACTCGAGCTACATTACGCCTAAAAAATATGGGCTGAGAACCATCTCAGTGGTTATGCGAGAAGAGGTGAATGAGACTGGCAGGGAGTTAGTCTGATACCAAGAATAATTGTATATTAATTTAGTATTTTACCAGATTAGTTTCTTCCAGCGGCCTAAATGAGAGAATAGTTTGCCCCCCCCCCCCCGTAACCAGATCATGTAGGTGCATTAATTTTAATTTTATTTTATATTACTTTCATACACTCGCTGAGAATGCAGCCTGTTTCAGTTTTACAAGCCGGCAGCAGGTAATTTGAATGCTGATCTGAAAAACTTCTTTTCTTTTACCCTCCACCAAAATAATAAATTGTATATAAAATGCAGAATGTATATGGGGAAAAAGTATTTCTGAAGATGCGAAATTTGTTTACATCCTATATTAGTTTAAATGTTAGGAAGTCATTTCTAAAAGCATTTGTCTGGAGTGTAGCATTGTGTGGGAGTGAAACGTGCACGATAAAGAGTTCAGGTAAAACTGTGATAGAACCATTTGAAATGTGGTACTACTGACGATTGCTGAAGATTAGATGGTTAGATCACTTAACTAATGAGTAGGTGCTCAACAGAAACGGAGTGAAAAGGAATGTCGGGCATATCTTAAGAGAAGGGATAGGTTGGTCACACACATTCTGAGACATCTATGAATCGTCAACTTAGTATTGGAAGTGTGTGGGGTAAAAATCGTAGAGCGAGACCGAGGGACGAATACAGTAGAAAATTCAAAAGGATGTAGGTTGTTGAACGCATTCTCAGATAAAGAGACTTGTACAGGACAGGATAGCATGGAGAGCTGTATCAAACCAGTTTGCGGTCTGACGACCACAACAACAACAACAACAACAACAACAAGCAAAATAGATATACACAATAGTATCTGAGTCTCCATCAAATACACAATACGAAACAGTGCGTACACCAACAGTAAATTATGTCACAACACATAATTTGTTCACAAGTGGACTAGCACATAATGCATATTAAAAACATATCCAAGTTCGAAAGATAACATATATCACATACAATTGTTGAAGAAAGTGACATCGCCTATTGTTTCTCCAGATTAACTTGTGTACATTGAATAATAAGATAATACGGTCAGTTAAGATAGTAAAGAAAAATGTTTTAGACCTCTAAGGAAATACTTGCGAACTAATGTTGTCATAATTGTGACACGTCAAATTCATTAGTTAAGAAGATAGAATAAGAAAAGCCAGTTGCGTGTTTGTAGATTTAAAGAAATCTTTTGACTGTAACCTAGATTACAATATTTAAAATTCTGAGGGTAGCAAGGGTAAAATATAGAGAACGAGAAGTTATACACAACTTGTAGAAACAACGAGACAGCTGGTTTAAGAGTAGAAGAGCACCAATGGAACCGCAGTGGTTGTAGCTTTCCCCAATGTTGTTCAACCTATACATTGAGCAAAGTGTGAAGGGCAGCAAGGAGAAGTTTGGAGAAGGAATTACAGTTCAGGCAGAAGAAATAAAAGCGACTGGCGTAGATACTGTAATTCTATCAGACACAGAAAATGACCTAGAACAGCTGTTGAACGGAAGATATAAGATGAACATCAAGAAGAGCAAAAGCCGCGATGGAGTACCCGAGCGGTCTAAGACACCTCGTTGCGGAGCACGTCGGAGGTTCGAATCCTCCCTGGGGCATGGGTGTGTGTGTTGTTCATAGGTTAGTTTACGTTAGATTAAGTAGTTTGTAAGCTACGGACTGATGACCACGCAGTTTGGTCCGATAGATTTACAATCATTTGAACAGTTGAACGAGAGCAAAATAAGGAGAGTGGAATGTTAGTACTTAAATCAGGCGATGGTGGCGGAATTACAATACGTAAATACACAATAAAACTAGTGTATGGTTTTTGTGTTTTGGGTAACAAAATTACTTCTTATTACCAAAGTAAAGCACTTATGAAAAGAAATCCATTTTTGTATTACTGTATTATATTAATTTGAATGTTACCGGAGTGAAACGTCTAGGATAAGGAGTTCAAATAAACAGATTTTAAAAACATAATGATGAACAGATGGGTAGATCGAGTAACAAAGGGACTAAAAGAAGAGATACATTGTTGGTACGCATTCTCAACAAGGAAAGTATTTGGGCTCGAACAAACATATATGTGTGAACGTTTGGTTACAGTATCTCTACGTACACCTCAATGTGCTGGTGGGTGTCGTTTTTATGTAAAACTTTGCAATCATGCTCTAGATAGCACTGTAGATGTAATTGTAGACGCCATACGTTATACAGATATCTAAACTATAACTTATGTAATAATCGTCATACATATTCTCTAGCGAATACACATCAAAAGCCGTGATGATAGTTGCAAATTTAACCTTCTTCTCGGAAGATTATTGGTATTCACTGCCACTGGTTCCATCGCCTCTTCCCGCACTTACCGTAGCTTTACCGCTAGCAATGAGTTCTTCGTCATGACCATCCATGTTATTATAATTATGTGTTAGTGTTACAACAGTATCTAACTTATGCTCATATTTCTGTACCAAAACAGATACGAGAAAGCATGCTAATGATTCATCTACACTAATACCATCTTTACGAAGAAGGGTTCTTCGTAACTTCATCTCAACTAATCGCAAAACATTGGCAGGATTGATTAGCAATCGACGCCCCATCTGACGCTTCACTACACAAATAACATCACAAAACGCAACTTCGGAGGCACACTGCACCGTCCCTACTGGCGAACCGACAGGTCAAAGTGCTATGCGGCATGGCACACGCATAGGCCTCTAACGGACGACTGCAGAGTTTTGCAGATGTGGGAGCGTCACTAGTGCACTAGCGCAATTAATTATCTCTCATACGATTTTGATGCATATGTGTTTGTTCTACCCCAAGTACTTTCCTGGTAAGATGTCAAGGATCGTCGATTTAGCGTAGGAGGCAAGTGTGTGAGGTATTAATGGCACTGGGCGCCAGAGAGGCCAACACAGTAAGCAAAGGGATGTGGGTTGCCGTTCTTATTCATAGGTGAAAGACTTGCACTGGATTGAGTAGCGTTAAGAGCTGCACGAAAGCAATCTTTAGACTGTAGGCCACAACAACCGCAACAGGATTACTGAGTACCTCCCTGGGAAAAACCTTCCAAACATAAGGAATTGGAGACGAATACGGTGTATAATGATTTAAGTGACAATTTCATAAAGTCAACAAATGTGTAAGTACGGGTCTTTACAAAAAATAACACGTTCGAGCTACAGGAGTTCTAATTCTGGGACTTAAGCAATCCATAACTTCCATATTGAATCGTTCACATGCTCCCACTTCTGTAGTCAAATGATTTCTTACCATTGTGAAGCTTCTATGATTGATACAAAGTCAAACATAAATTGTTGATGACACTAGTCCTCACATGCAACTGATTGCATCATGTCCATTTATAAACATTTTTGGTTAAAGGCACAGTAGTACAACGATTGCTAAAAGAAAGAATCACAGTTATGGATGAAGGGAATGCTACACAGCAGGGAATTTCTTTTAAAAATCTCAAAACCAGAATAAAGACTACACACAGTTTGTAATTAATTGTGGGACGCTCATGCAAGAGCGGTAACGTACCTAGAAAAATATTTAGTTGGAAGCTTTTTTGTTTAAAATGTGTTGTCTACGACAGGCTAATCTCTAAATAAAAGTAAATATAGAAACATAAGCCGAAATCACTAATATGTAAACTGTTTACACATGACGTAGTTCATGTCCTACCTTAGATTCTACGTAGCAAACCCTGAATACTATTTCAAGGAAAGTACTCTAAATAAGATTAAGCGAGACCTTGGCACAATGGCTTATTATGATTGAAGTCGTCCTGTTGACATGGTTACCTATTGAGAATACTTTATATTAGACGACACCGTAACTGTTTCCTCACTGATAATTTACATCCATTTTCTCGGCCTAACACGAGAGCAGCAAAAGTCAAAGCGTTTTATTATTCACGAGCCAAAATTCGACGTATAACGCACGCCTTAAAGAGCAGTGATATCTCCCAGAAAAGTGATACCGTATGTAAAACATAAGACATACAGATTAAAGTACCAGGTTATTTTAATTGTGAGGCAAGGAAGATGAAATGTTACACCCGTGTCGGAGGTTCGAATTCTCTCTCGGATATGGATGTTTAAGTTGTCATTAGTGTAAGTTGGTAAATAAGTAACTTTTAAGTTTAGGGGCTGATGACCCCGCAGTTAAGTCACATAAGCTTTACAAACATTTGAACACTTGAAATATTGCAATGTTTTCACATCTCAAGTTCTATCTCCCTACAGACTACTAAAAATTCTATGAGATAGTCAACTGCAAGACGCAAAATGAATTTTCTCGTTATGATGTTTCAGTCTAATATTAAGAAATCATTATTATCCTCGGTGTTATATATATGTCAAATGACTATTTCATTGTAGGAGTATTGATGGCATTCGATTTTAACACAGAATAACTTTATCCGAAACACAATGTAGTGAAAATTGATTTTCAGATGTATTTGTCAACCACAACAATAAATAGAATTATAAATTATCACGGAGAAACATGATGTAGAAAGCTCTACTTTTCAGTTAATCATCAGGGCAATGTAAAAATGTATTTCTCTGATCCATAATGTGGAACTGGATTTAATTACGATATTTGATGAGGAATTCATACTTCAAAAACGAGACACTGTTTTCTAGCTGCATGTTCTACAGCTGAAACGCAGCTGATGGGCCCGATTAGGTATTTACCCTGCTTCTTAGAGGAGGAGATGGAGAAATTATATTACACATACGTTTTTAGCTTATGTTAAGTCCTGTGAAGCACGTAACGGTAAGACACTATCTCAGTTTCCAGCCGATATTCTAGTAGATAAATCACTAATTTCAACACGTTAGTATTTACGAACAACCGGTAACAAAACAAATTGTATCTAGAAGTGTGTACAGTTCACAATCAAGTATGCCTCAACGTCATGTTGTTCAGTACTATGTGCTTTCCTGTCTGGCCGCGGTGGGGTAGCGGAGCGGTCTAAGGCGCGTCGCTGCGCAACGCGCGGTTGCTCGCCGTCGGAGGTTCGAGTCCTCTAGGGCATGGGTGTGTGTTCTCCTTAGGTTCGTTTACCTTAGTTTACGTAGTTCGTAAGCTACGGACTGATGACCGCGCAGTTTGATCCGATAGATTTACAAACATTTGATCATTTTTACCTGTCCCACATGTCCAGGCAGACTATCATCATGGCAAGAACTGGAATGGAGTGCGACTCTCCCATTTGTCGCCTGTGTGTTGTGCCATGACTGTACTTGCCGTTCGTTTGATGACTAATACAACGAAATTTCGAACGTAATAGATTTCTGCAATCTATTCTCTGGATATGTCATATTTTGCTATACGTCTTATCAACGATTATTGCTCGATACGAGCTATGTTTCTAACTATAGTTTTGGTATCCAACATAGTTTTGAATCTTTTGACATAATCAGTTCATAGTGAATTGTTCAAAACAATTACGTGGAAACCGCTAGGCTTTTTCACATCTGTCCACTGAATACCGGTTCAGCATTTCTTAAAATTTTTCGAAACGTATCCAGTAATGGCAGTTTTGTGCTCTTAAAAATGTTTGTAAATCTATCGGAGCAAACTGCGTGGTCATCAGTCGGTAGCTTAAACATAGGTAAACTAACCTAAGGACAAAACACACACACACACACACACACACACACACACACACACACACACACACACACACACACACACACACACAAGCGCGCGCGCGCGCGCCCAGGGAGGACTCGAACCTCCACGGCGAGCAACCGCGCGCTCCGCAGCGAGGCGCTTTAGACCGCTCGGCTACTCCACCGCGGCTTTGTGCTCTTAAACCTCATAATGTGAAACATTTTATTTCAGTTGTTTTACGGTTTTGTCAGTATAATATGGAGATTTGTACACACAAACAAGTGTTACAACACTAAGATTGTAGTGGTTTGTTACACTTCAAATAATCAACGAAGGGGACAATTTTGTTTATTACTTATATCACAATAACCTAGATATTCTGAAATCGTGTTCATGATTGCAGGATACACCACAACAGCTAACACCCGGTAACACGCCCTCTTGCACTCATGCAACCCTATATTCGTTTCCCCAGATTGTCCCCCTATTCAGCGGGGATTCAGCGAGAATCTCACAGTGCCCTTTTGTTCGTCTCATCCAAAAAGAGGCTTAAGTCGGGAGAATATGCTAGCCGTTCTGTTCTTGCGATGTCGGTATTTTGAAGGAATGCATTCGTAAGATCCCTGAGACGGATTTTCGTCTGAAATATGTAAAAGACAATGATATTTCTGAAGCATTAATTTAAAATGTGATGCAACCGAGTATCGAACCCGGACCTCCATGCTTACTGGGCAGACGTCTTACCGCTAGACCACCTAATCACGAGCCATTAAGGCGCCGCAGAGTAGTCTCAGCACGATTTCCTTCACATCACAAACTAATTCAGCTTCTATGTTCCATAGAACATTGCCACTTTTTATATCACCTTAATACAGGAATGTTCCAATATGTCCATTTACGAGGTTCTATTCCTCTGCATGGAGAGCCTTGGCAATAGTGAATGTTCTATGGAACATAGAAGCTGAATTAAAGTTTGTGACGCGAAAGAAATCGTGCTTAGACTATCGCTAGTGATGCGGTGGTCTAGCAGACGTCTGCCTAGTAAGCATGGAGGTCTGGGTTCGATTCCCTGTCGCATCACAAGTTTTAATTCAACGCTTTAGATTTATCATTAAGCATTCGTAAGAACGATGGGCATGATAAATACTGTCAATATGGTTGCAGTTTACGTGAAGAAACTATTGTACCATACTGCCTTTTATTCCCTTCTACGAGCAACAGTGGCGTACAGTGCCCCTACATAACGCCACTTCAAAACAACAGGATGCTACCACCTTGCTGGACAGTATGTCTAAAAAGTTCAGGCTGAGCAGACTACCTCATTTTTCATGTGTAAGGTAGATCCATGTCTCATCTGCGATTAGCACATTATGCCAATTTCACATTTCCGGTTCAGCGTGCTGTTGAGCCCATTTGTACCGCGTTGCACGGTTTCTATCACAGCTGAACCTCACTATGCTGCCGATTGTGTACAGATTGAATGGGAAACGGCGTCCTGTGGCTGCACGAAAATCGTTATTCAACTCGGTTGCGTGACTCAAGGTACCCCCGAGCTGAAATCCATGAGTAATGGCCATTAGTGCTGTGGTATCCTTTGGCGGCTAGAGCAAGTCAACAGTGACTATCTCCTCCACGTTTTCCCACTTGGAGGCGTCTGTAAACTTCAACGTTGAGAGTCGATATTAACACAAAACAATGTCGATATTACCCAACTTAGGAATTGACCTTCCAGGCAAGCCAGCAGTGGCGGAGATTATATATTTGGGGGAGGGGCAAGACATGTCTCAAACTGATGCCAAGAGGTAAGCAATAAATACCTACTTTTATATGCACTGGAGCAACGCGTTAACAATTTTTTTTTTTTTTCAAATTAGGCAAATCTGTGACGGAGACCCATGTTGAAGCAATAGAAAGTGTGAGTGTTTGCGGAGACCAGGTAACTCGTGACCTCAATGCTTTGATCGAATCCGCAAGGAGCGTTTGCTGACTGTTTCCAACTTCTACTACCAAAGTCAGAAGTGTACCATATAGGTTGTTAAATCAGTACTAGTCTAATTGCCTGCTGGTATCCTATTGATACTCGGTTTAATCAAACAACTAGCGAACTGACGTCCACTTTTACTAATCAAATTCAATATCTAGAATTGTTCGTTTGAGTAGTTGACTCTTAGATTTAAGAAAGGTGAGTTTAGTAACACGTGGATAAGCCTTATGCCTTTGTGACAGAGGACATATTCAACTTACATCTGATGCCATTTGGATCCAGAATGAAGATATGTCCAAAAGGAATATGTTATCTTATTGCTGGAGAAACATTGTTACACTCTGCACTCTAGCATTATATATGACCTGAATCGAACCGGATATAATAAGATCTTTACTGCACTATTTGGCGTATTAGGTATTTTACAACAGCTTCGATTTCAGAAAAGTCAAAATCAATGGGCTGATGTCTAAAAAAGAAAAGCGCTGAACGGCGTTCATATTAGTATTAGGGGGTTTACTTTACGTTCTGGGATGGGCTGCAGCCTCATAGCCTCCTTGTAATAACTGCTCCTGTGCAGTATCCAGAAGTGTAAAGTAATTAGTGTACGTATTTCTGTCAACTGGGGACCTGAAAACTGTTTGTAGCTGGTAATTTTGTGAATCCTTGACGACACTCACTACAAACAATTTTTGACATGTTCTTACCTTTCCACTTTCCGTGTGAATCCATGTCGATGCAGATTCGCTATCGTGTCATCTTTCTGAAAAAGAAGTACTATTGCACATATCTTTAGCATTACATTTTTATATCATTCAGTACTCCCTATGCATTGTCGTCTGAACCAATAAGTTGTATAGTTTTTTGGAAACTGCGTGTTTCTTTGTACAGATGTAAGTAAATATTGCATATTTATATGCCACATATGCATTGTTTTGTAGATTTTAATAAAGGTATGATCAGATTGTCAGAAATAGCATATTCCTTTTTTTTTATAAAGAAGAATGCAATAGCGCCACTTACACATTGTAGTTATCTAACGTGAAGTTTTTGTACAAAGTGAGGAACAGTTTCTGTGTAAATTGGTTCTAGTGATTTCCAGAAGGAAAATCTCAATTCAATAATCATCAAATCGTGTGTGAACGCTTCACCTAGCTTATTATGGTAATTATTTTTATCGTAACGAGTAAACAGAACTACCTTTCAATATTTTCAGTGTTAATCCGTCTTAATCTTTCAATTTGTTGGAAAGCTGCACGGCCTTCCGATTTCGTTTCTTTAAAGTTACTTTCATAATTCCGTTAGTGTACTTAAGACGATAATGACAAGCTGTTACTGATATTAGAGGATGACATCAGAAATACACGTTTTGGTTAATAAATAATTTATTGTACAGAAAGAGAATACATAGTTGTCAGAACCTCATGGCCTTCTTCACAGACTGCACTGCCCCGTGAAGATCTGCTGCGAACCTCTGCTTGGCCGACTGCAGGCTGCTGGAGTTCTTCCTCTTGACAGCTCTGTGGACCCCCAGTGGAGCCGACAACAGCTGCATAACACCTGGAACACAAGACAAACTACTGTTAATGTATTTCCAGTTATATTCAAACAAAGTAATAAATCATTTCGCTCCGACACAATGTTTGAGTGTGCACAGTACACTGGTCAAAAAAGTAGGGGGATGAGTTGATATACAGATTATACATGTTGCTGTTTTGGTCTGCAGAGACTGGTTTGATGCAGCTCTCCACTTCATCCTGAGCAAGCCTCCATCTCTTCATAAGAATAACCCAAAACTATTTTCATGTGCTTACTGTGTTCGTCTCTGTCTCTCTCTCTGGGATTTTTACCCCACACACTTCCCTCAAATGATAAATTCACTAGTCCTTGATGTTCAATAATGTGTTATTCCAATGGATTCCTTCTTTTACTCAAGGTATGCAAGAAATTCTTCCCAACTCTCTTCACTAACAATTGTTATGCGAACTACCCACAATTTTCAGCATTTGTCTGTAGCACCCACATTTGAAAAGTATCCTCTACCTGTGTCAACTATTTATCGTCCTTAATTCACTATACGACGTAAGACTCCACACGAAGGCTTTCAGAAATTATTTCCTATATTTGATTTAACAAAAGCCTCTTTCACAAAAATGCTTTTATACCCATTGTCATTCTGTATTTTATATTCTGTGAACTCCGACCATCATATGTTATTTAATTGCCCAACAAAACTCAACCATGTTTATTGTTTCGTTAGTCTAATTACCGTATCATCGTTTAATGTTCTTACAATACATTACATTACCCTTACCTTGTTAATGATCTACATCTACATGGGATACTTTGTAAATCACAATTAAGTGCCTGTCAGAGGGTTCATTTAACCACCTTTATACTATTTTATCTCCCATTCCCTTCTCGAATAGCGCGCGGGAAGAAAGAACACCCGAATCTCTCCGATCGAGCTCCGATTTCTCGTATTTTCTCTCATAATTTATACCTATGTTAGTGGGCGTAAACAATATATTTTCGCATTCGGAGAATGTTTGCGATTGGAGTTTTGTAAGTAGCCCACTCCGCAGCGATAAGCGCCGTTGTAATGATTCCCATTCCAGATCCTGTATCATTTCCGTAAAGCTGTCTCCCCGTATATTGAATGATGTTCTTATACGATTCTTTCAAGACAGTGACCAATTTCTGAATTGCTCTTCCTGGTCCTTTTTCTGTCTCTCAGAATTACAATGTCAGCGCCAAACCGCAATGTTATTTCTTCGCTTTAAACTTCAATCCCTCTTAATTTTTCCTTGCTCTCCATGTAACAATACAACTAAGGCTAATGCTGACACGCTGAATCATACTAAATTTCATGAGAATTAGTTAAGTTGGTCACATACTCCACAATAAGCCCAGTACAAAAATTAATACTTATATGTATCTCTGTCTCTTCGAAGAAATTCGTTCTCTTAAATGCTGGGCCTTAAAAATTTAAAGCTTTCGGAAATTCAGTTAAAAGGTATTACTTAAACGAATATGTAGATCAAAAGGTCTATTAATCTCTATGTACTGGTATCACCGATTTCATGAATTGAGCTGTTGCCTTGAAAGATTGATTTACAGAGATGTGTGGGTCAATTTGTAAAAGTAAAGGACATGGACTTTAGCTATAAAAGTGTTTCAGTTGATTCAGTCCCAGCCAGACTGAATTGCTAGTTTCCACTGGAAAAGACTGATGGGTTTTCTTTGTCTTTCTTCCTGAATAAATCTTCCCAAGAAATCGACTGTGCTGAACAACTGTCAAGCCATTCACTTGCTGAAAACCTGTAGTAATTTACCAATGTCAATAATGTCGAAGTATCTGGTTTATTTTTTGCAAATACATTAACTGAAAGGACTAATTCTAAGAAGAAACTACATTGTGGATTTTTATTGCAGATAACTGGAGGTAACAAAAACTAAATCAATGCTCCATTGTCAATGCCACAGAAGTGGTATCTGGCATTCCCCGGTGCAATGTTTCACGTGCCCTGGCTGTTCCTTGTCTTATGAAGGAATTAGAAGACTGAGAAACTCTCAAACTATTCGCACATTATGCTGTCATTTACCGGTTAGTGAAATTACCAGAAGCTCAAGAAGCAACTGCAAAACAATTTAGATACCTGCATGGTGCAGAAATTTGGCCATTGATCCTAAGTAATTATAGGTTTTACGTCTCCATATGACTACTAAATAACATCAGTTGAACTTACTTTACGCGGTAAAACAGTGAAACCTTAAGGCCCTAAATTAAATTAAATTCTTAGGAATTGGAAAGAACACACAAAATTTCATAGCGAAGGCGAACCGCATCTGTGTTGGTTGAAAACAAACACGGCTGTGTTGCGGCAAGATCTATTTGCAAAATTTATTTCACCAACTTTCTCCGAAGAATTTGAATATTTGGCTAGCACCCATCCATACAGGGGGACAAGATAAGATCGAAAGCAAAGGATCAAATAATCCATTAAAACGTACCTTATTCCAGAACGAAATGGCAGAAAATTATTATGCAAGTGTTTCGATAAATCATGTTAGGCACTTGAAAACTTATTCGCAGAGTAAATAAATGCGCAAATTAGTCTCAACAACATTGATACTGAATTTACATTGCTGAAGAAATTACGGAAGCACCCCCACGAAAATGCACAGCATGTTGCAAGTGACTGATGTGGCCTCAAAAATACCTTACGTCTGCGCTGTAACTACCCATTTTCACTGTGCAGTTCTTAGTGAAAGTTGCTTGAGTCAGTGAATCAGGGCTGACATTGTAAAGTTGATTTATCCAACCCTGCGTTATTCATGACGAACTTTATTAAAAGTGATTGTGAGGCGGTTGTTATCGTCCAACGTTTCCATTTCCTTTAAATGACCCTTGCTTGACATTATGAAACTCGTACCACAAATAATTCACTTCAATGTTTTCATACAGTAAAATAATTACTGAAATCGTTGAAAGTTAACCATGTTTAATATCAAATTATGATGCATTAGTGGTACTCACCATTGTCGGGTTTTGCGACTGCAAAGCGTCCGTTCCGGTCAGCGAGTGGTTTCGGCACATGTTGCGTCGTCCTCAGCGGCTTGTAGCCGGCAGCGAACACCCGGGCCTCGCGCTGCCGCCGCTCCGCCTTCAGCTGTCTGCTGAGTCTGCGCACCAGCACGCCGTCTGACTGCACGAGGCTCAGCCAGCGGCTGCTGACGCGGCTAGCCGACAACAGCGACGCTCCGTCCAGCTTCCTGAAATACGAAAAAATACCAGCTATTAATGAATGAGAATGGAGACATTTGTTTACGTGTGCACAAAATATGTTATAATCAAGTTACACTGACTAATGTTTTACCCATCTCAGGAGTGGAAGCACTTCTAATACTCTGAAATTAACCAAGTATCTGAGTATCTTAAAAAGCGTCGATGTACATCTGTGTATCAGATTATTATTATTATTATTATTATTATTATTATTATTATTATTATTATTACTATTACTACTACTACTACTACTACTACTATGTAAAAAAAAAAATTTGCCGGCCGCGGTGGCCGAGGTGACTGAGGCGCTCCAGTCACGGTCAGCACGGCCCCTACGGTCGGGGGTTCGAATCCCCCCTCGGGCATGGATATTTGTGCCGTCCTAGTTCGTAAGTAGTTCATAAGTAGTTTGTAAGTTTAGGGACTGATGACCCCGTAGTTAAGTCCCATAAGCTTAACAAACATTTGAACATTTTTTTTTTTAAATTAACTGAGGTGTGAACGGCCAAGCATGTGGATCAGCCACTAGGAAATCTACTAATCGATAATGACTTGATGAACAGGAACTATTCCGAATACTAAGAAAATCGCAATAACTCAATCATAAAACAAGTAAGCTGATACTAACCAATAAACTAACAAAATTGTGTGACATCAGTAAACAATATCTCCAACGAACATCAAACCTGAAAACGGAGAGAGGGCAAGGGGGATGATTAGGGTCGGAGAGGGGAAAGAGCAGGCAGTAAACACACGCTAAGGAGCTACGTATACTGCATTGTAAAGTACAATTACGTAATTCAATTTAGTAAATAAAAACTTTTTGTTGTTGGAGAGATCTAGGTGTAAAGCATGCTATTGCCTTAGTTATTAAGTAAAATCTGCAATTAGTTTCTGGTAAATATGTTAATAAATGTAGGCGAAATATATCAGACCTAATTCTCCAAACATACGCTATAGGTATAAAATTCTACGAACATACTGAAAATGAAAGGGTCACTTTATGAAACCTAACTCCATTAACAAATGCAAAAAATTTAGCGACAAGTTTATACAACACACGCAAAACTAACATGTTAACAACGAATTTTCGAAACTAAAGGCGAAAAACCCCACTGACGATGGCACTTAAATGCTACAAAATATTTGCGTAGAAAAACGTGTTCACATTTTCATTAGTAAAATTGAAGAGCCTTGAGTAACTGAAGTGTTCAACAAATATGATGGCCACATAGAAGATAGCTACCACCCAGTGTCCTTTCGCGCACAATCGTTATTAACTTCAATGCTAATTAAATGGGATCGGTGGAATGTATCGGAATATGTTCTTATTCAGACAGCCTATCCTATCGTTTTTGCAGACTGCAACCCCCACGTATAGGGAATAGAGCACGGAAGTAAATTTTGACGATATACCCATCGAAACAACCGTCCTACGATCCCTATTTTCTCACGTCTTTCAACAAATTGCCTGGATAAAAATGGTTCAGGTGTACTTTTCTGAAGCTTAATCTGAGGGATACAATAAATATGAATGGAATGTGAGGTAAAAATACTACCCTCCTTATGGCAGTTAATTTACGACAGGTGAGACAGCTCATGCAAACTAAATTGCAAACTTTCCGCCAGCGTACAAAGTAGGAAAGTGAAGAATTTTGTTATAGTACAAGACACTTCTAAGTCTACTGATTCGTCTCATTCACACTGGACGCGTTCTGAAGCATTGCAGTTAAAACTCCCCCACCCCAAGCCAACAGTCAACCATCAATATTAGAGAAACTTCCTGGCAGATTAAAATTGTGTGCCGGAACCGGGACTCGAAACTGGGACCTTTGCCTTTCGCGGGCAAGCGCACTACCGACTGTGCTATCGCGACACGACTCACGATGCCGCCTCACAACTTCATTCTGGAAACATCCCTTAGACTGCGGCTAAGCCATGTCTCCACCATATCCTTTCTTCCAGGAGTGCTAGTCTTGCATGGTTCGCAGGAGAGCTTCTGTGAAGTTTGCAAAGTAGGGGGCGAGGTACTGGCGGAAGTAAAGTTATGAGGCGGCATCGTGAGTCGTGTCGGGATAGCACTGTCGGTAGTGCGCTTGCCCGCGAAAGGCAAAGGTCCAAGTTTCGAGTCCCGGTTCCGGCATACAATTTTAATCTACCAGGAAGTTTCATATCAGCGCACACTCCGCTGCAGAGTGAAAGTTTCATCAATACTAGTTTTTCAGCGATTTCCCTAAAAAGCATTAGATCAACATCTGGAGGGTACCTTTAAAAGAGAACAGATTTTCTTACACATCCTCTAAACAATCTAAACTCTTGAAAATTAACACTGCGTAACCAAACAGCGATTGGGACCTTTTCTTTTGGTGGGCAACCGACTGAGTCACCCTGGCAAGCTTCATGGCCCTCCCTCACAGCATCATACTTTCCAAACTCCACCGAAGTTCTCATTCGAACCTTCCAGGACGAACATTCCTTATCGTGGAGACGGTTTATCCACATGCTAGGAGCTGTTTCCACAATCATGTTTTCACCCTGCAGCGGAGTGTGTGCTGATATGATAGTTCCGTCTCCACCATATCCTTAACTTCCAGGAGTACTCGTCCCACAGGTTTCTTTCGAAAGCTATGTGAAGTTCTGAAAAGTGTAGGAGAGTTACTGACGTAAGTTTTCAGGACGCACCATGTATCAGACTCAGTCTGTACAGAGCTTGCTTGTTAAAGGCAAAGGTCGCAGGTTCGAATTTCGAATTTGGGACTCGGGACATGTAGACGTCGGGAACTGAATCCATAATCTTCCCTACTGTCTCGTGTATTTAAGCAGTGAAATAATTTAAGCTGATTACACTTAATATTTATGTAATTGGTGACGTCATGAATTCTGCTACATTTAGGATTTTTATTTCAAAAGTATCCAGCCTGTCACTAACGAGATAGCCTCAACACTTTTGTAGTCCTCTGACAGAATGGTATAGGCTCCAGTGTTCCGTAACGGTTTCCCAGCTTATGCATCCGATCCGTCCAGTAAATTTATCCCCAAAATATTGGACCACAGGAAGAAATACAAGACGGGAATTAGCTGTGCTAAAACTAGTGAACAGTTGATTAATAACATGCTTTTCATCACTTATTCAGAAATACAACTATTCATCTATGTTCGGTTTCCTGTTTAGTTGTCTCTCTACTATATAAATCTAAATCCACATTCAATGCTCCGAAATTCACATACGGTGAATGGCAGTTTAATATTGTGGGGAAAAAACACTTCAAAATCGGAGACAAACTTTCATTATGAAGCAATTTTTAAATGCAAAGTGACATTCATACATATGTTGTGACAATATCTATAACTACAATAAGGAATAAATTGTAAATCGTTTAACATATGTAGAGAAACGAACACGGACACAGTAAATTAACACGAGGACATGCATAACATCAAAGCCCCTCTCCTAACGCTATGGTTCGAGATTGTCAATTTTACGTAAGAATATAATGACGGGCAAAATTTCATGGAATAGGAATGATGTTATGTTGTTAATAAAAAAAAGTCGTTGGAACCAGAAGTGGAACAAATATCTTACATGGTGCAGCCACCGGAGTGTTGGTAAATACTATAAGCTTGATAAAAGACAAACGATCAATTCATACAAATAATAATAATAATAATAATAATAATTAAACGATGTACAAGTTCTATTTGGAAACACTATACGTGTCCAAAAATGTTTTAATCTAGGTAAGTGAAAAGGTTAACAGCGTTGATATATTTGGAGAGTGTGATGGTTGACAAAGCAGTTAATCTGTTAGCCTCTTGCTACCGGTTTCGGTTTTAAACCATTTTCAAGCGTCAGCAGAGCTTAAACAGTTGATTAAAATGACATGTTACTTTCAAGATAACATATTTTAACCAATTTTTTTTTAGCTCTGCTGGGGCTTGAAAATGGCTTAATTCCGAAACGGGTAGCATTGGGTCCATAAATAAAAAGCTTCGGTCAACCATAATGGCATTCTCCAAATGTTTCATTAATGTCCAGTTTGTTCGCCTATCAGATGTTTATGCATGACTTACCTGGAGAGAAGCTCTGATTGGACCAACCTTTACAGTGCTGTTTTAGCCGACACGCAGTTGGCGATGCCAGCACAGAGACGGCGGAAGATGGGGTCAGTAGTAACCTTTAAAATGTGAGGAAAAATATGAGCCAACGTCTACTGCGTAGAAATTTCTGGTTACGAACTACAGATGCTTCTTATGAAACTTAATCGTGATAAAAACTTTCTAACGATTACTGCTACCAGAGGAACAATTTAAACCTATTAGAATGTTATGAACAACTTGTTTTTATAAAATCCTGACCTCATATTCCCTTATCTATGGTTTGCTCTCAGATGATGTGACGACATTTCTCAGACTGACATCTCCATAGCAATGGCAGGATGAAAATACGTTTCCTCTAGTGTCAGATGGCTAACTGGTCCTGCTACTTTACGAAAGAATGTGAGAAGAAAATTCTACAGATCAGGAAACCGTTAATGAAAGTCGCTTTAAAAGTTATACATTTGGTATGGCTACTGCGTCATGTATCGGTTAACAACTGTGCGAGTAACTAAAGAAAAAGCCACTTTCACAAACCTCGGTAAAGACCCGCGTCTATCGAAATACGGAGTAGACTTCTATATGAAACAAACATCAGCAACACAGTGCGAATTTGATGTGTGAATACTTCACACTAAACTAGCTTTAGGGCTGGTAACGTTTAAACTGTGAATACGGAATCGCCAAACGAGTAAAACCTGTATATTTACATCATGGGTGCAATATTTTCGGGCACGTGAAAACAACCGTGTATTTAAGATCAAAGAATCAGCGAACTTTGATGCCTAATTTCACAGATACGGAGAATTGCTAAATTGTCCAACTTCCGATCAATCAATAGTAATTACAGTACCAGTACAATACGTAACCTTACTCCAGTGCAACATCTCCAATCACATACGGTCGTATTTACTCCAACGAAACTCATTGTCAATAACAGTAACTGATTACAAAATCAACTGCACGATCGTGATGCAAGACTGTCAAACGTATCTCTTTTTCTTAGCAGAACGATTAACAACCTTTCTAAGTCTTACAATTTATATGAGAGTTATTTCTGTAACTACTTGTGCACTTTTTACCTTTATTTGTTATATTTTAGATAAGCTGTAAGACTATAACTGGTTGTATTTTCAAGAATGTAACGTTACATCAAAAAACTCGTATACAGTATTCTTTGAACTGTAACAATACTATTTAACCACACAAATATATTAAATTTCATGAGATGTCTTATGCATGGAGAGGTTCATTAAATAATCGAGACAAACTACACAAAATATTTATTAAGAATACAAGAGCTTACAAATATTGCGAAGACAGACAACTAAATTACTTTATACTAAACTGCAAGCAGCTATGTAGAATCTGTTTCATTTTCCATTTTAATTCACTTTGCTCTGATTTTAGGTCAAGTATGCCTGCCTAATACAACATTCAATTGGCACATCTTCGTACTTTTTCAAAGGACAAGGATGAGGTGTTTCAGCAGATCTGCATTTTATCAAATAAGCAATCGACACTTACAAAAACGAATGAGAAAGGCTACCTTTGCTACTCCGAAATGGGTAATGTCTCGAGTGATACGGGACGCAGACAATTGTAATAAGAATGCTATGTGCAACAATTATTCACTATTTCTGTTATACTGTGTCAAATTCTTTCCCGTACCGTGAATGAAGTAATAACTGGCAATTTGTAAAGACAATCTAATGTTAGTGTTACATCGTCATTTTCCACTGTTCATTGCGGTTGTACCAACGCAGTTGACATTTTCGAAAGACGGAACCAGAATTTAATAAACAGTTCACCACACCTTATTCGTTTACATCTAAATTCATATTTTCATAACTAAATGGCTATAGTCTCGATCAGCAGTATGGGTAGCGTCGCGGTGCGTCCGTAGCAGTGTTAGGTTGGCAACGTAGTACATTTCGAGTAGCCAATGGCGTGTACGATAATTACTGATTCTAAAATAGTACATCGACGAATATTACTTTTACAAATATGTCACACCCATCAGTAAGAATCTGCATGTAGAAAGAATGAGAAACTGAAAAGCATGTGAGGCACTATGGAGTAAAACTTCACAACGCCTTGCGAGTTTACATAAAGGAAATAAATACAAAAATTAAGGTATAATTTAATAACTAAGAACTACCTATTAAATTATGAAATTGAAAATATTCTATCACTAAACCTCTAACAAACCTCTGTATTTCTACTAATCCCCACTGTATGAAGTAGCTAAACTATAAAATCTATACCATGTTTGTATATTCGCCAAACTCTAAACGAAATACGTATGTCTAAGATACATCTGACAAGTGCAGTAGCTAATTGTCTCACTTTAATATAAGGTAAACTTAACTTTGTATTTATAAGCAATTTGTAAATCTGTATAGTGCTAATACTGAACAGAAATATGACCACTCCTATACCATGAGTATGATGCAATGGATGATGGAACTGAACTGTGTTTACAAGTTAAGAATAAGATTATATGCTAACGCAGTCAAAACTTGTCGAAAACAGATTTTTGTTTCAGGAGCACAATCGCTATATACACAATGAGAGGGACACATCCCGAGGCTTCACCCAATATTTCTACGTTAAATGTTCCTGTGTGAATACTATAGTACGTTTTGGTAAAACAACTGTGTCCTTAAGAAAGACTATCGTTGATACAGACAATTGGAAGCTACAACCAGTTTACTAGCATCGACGTCGGATTGTTTCAACGACCATACAGAAGCGGTATTGGGAAAACAATAATTGAAATGCAACTTTGAAGGTCCCATGTAAAAGATATGTACCCATCAACGCTAAATTAGTCGGCTGCAATGAGTCAAATCGCGATCTACCGCAATAAAAAAACGTTTCAATAGCAGTCAAAAATCGAGCTTACTCAAAAACTAACAAATACTTCCTACCAAGGATTATTGTGTGAAATTACAATTGTTTCTTCAGTCTATCGGAAATACTAAACGGCTTTCAAACCTTTACACGCTCCTCGAATTCTCTGTAACACGGCTAACTGAATTCTGACGTCTATATAACGAAAAACTGAACGAACCGATCAATAACTGTTATAAGCTAATGCATCGAAGTAGCATTTTGTGTATGCTTGCCAACCAGTTCTAGTATTTCCTAATAAAGTGGCCACACGACAGACTAACACTACGCAAGGGAAACTAGTGCATACTTGCCTTGGAAGGCACGAAGCCCATTTTCAGTTGTTATGAAATAGCTATTTTAAATACCTGTAAACCCGTTGAACGGAATGGACAGTGTGCTGAAAGGTGCATATAAGACGAACATTAACAAGAATAAAACAAGGGTAATGGAATGCAGTCTAAGAAAATCGGGTGATGCTGAACGAATTACAATAAAGGAGGTATACGAGTTGTTACTTGGGCAGTAAAATAACCAATGTTCGCAGTACTGAGGATATAAAATGCAGAATGGCAATGGGCAGAAAAGCGTTTTCTGAACAAGAGAAATTTGTTAACCTCGTATATAGATTTAAGCCTAAGGAAGTCCTTTCTGAAGGCATTTGAGTGGAGTGTTGCGTTGTATGGGAGTGAAACGTGGACGATAAACAGTGCGGACAGGAAGAGGATAGAGTCTTCTGAAATGTGGTTCTACCGAAGAATGCTGAATATTAGATTCAGACAGATACTCATTTTTTTAGACTTTACGTCGAAGAATTAGTCTAGAACAAACAGCTTACTTACAACAGACCTCAAGATTTTTACCGAGTTACTAGTAATACACGTCAAACTGAACGATGTTATACGAAACCTCAGCTTGCATAGCTTGCGAATGATTAAAAAACGATGAGACATATTGCACAATGGTGGTATGAGCTACAACGTGTACGACAAAATGGCACCAATAAATTACACAACGCCCTAGCACGTAATCGAAAAATGTATATTCCGGAAGTGAAACCCGATTACTCTCGGCTACCTTTTAGTACATTCACATCGTATGTAATAGTACATTCACATCGCGAATTGAATTTATTAGTGCTCCGGGTCTGAAAATACCGCGTTACTGAGAAAAGCTACAAACTTTCCAGAAACTCCTCTGAGCTACATAGATTTTACCGGCAGTATTACGTCTTTCGTGGCACATTTATCAATCTTATAGTAAACATAGAAACAATGCATGACACACATCACTACAGTAATTCATCGCTGGGATATTACGACGTATAAAGTCCAAAAGATAATTATATAAAAACTCACCTGAGAATCATCAGGGCAATCTCAGGAGGCAGCATCCCAACGATGTCCAACGCTTCACTTTGTGAACAAGCACTCGCACATCCCATGCAACACAACAGCGAGTAGAACGACTCCATAGCTGCAACTGATGCACTCCACGGTCAACAAGCAAATAGCGCGAGCACGCCATAGCGCGCCTCTTATAGCCGAGTCTAGCAGGTGACGTCACGTGACTGCAGTCAGCGCATTCTTTCCAAGACAACCATGCGTTCTTGTGGTTGCCGTGTGGTTTGGGTAAACATTAAGTGAACTGTATACACTTCTAGATACTATTTCTTTTGTTACAGGTTTTTCGTAAACAGTAATGTGGTGAAATTAATGACTTGCCTACTGGAAAATCATCTGAAAACTATCCGAGTTAAACCTGTTTCAGAGGAAGTAACATAAGCTAAAAAGGTATGTGTACTATAATTTCTCCATATCCTCCCCTAAGAAGCAGGGCAAATACCTAATCGGTCCATCAGCTGCGATTCAGCTGTAGGACATGCAGCTAAAAAACAGTGTCTCGTTTTTGAAATAGGAATTCCTCATCACATATCGTAATTAAATCCAGTTCTATGTTATGGATCTGAGAAATTCATTTTTATATAGCCCTGAAGATTAAATGAAAATGTAGAGTCGTCTACATTATGCTTCTCCGTAATAGTTGATAATTCTATTTGTTGTTGTGGTTGACAAATACATCTGGAAATCAGTTTTCAGTGTATCGTGTTTAGAATAAAGGCGCCTACAATTACTATGTGTTAATGCCATTAATATTCCTACAATGAAATGTGTCATTTGACATACCACATAACACCGAGGATAACAATGATTTCTTAATATAAGACAAAAATATCGTCACGAGAAATTTCGTAACGTCTTGCAGATTATCTCATAGCAATTTCTAGTAGTCTAGAGGGAGATGTTAAAACGTTGTAACATTTCAAGTGTTCAAATATTTGTAAAGCTTATGTGACTTAACTGCGGGGTCATCAGCCCTTAAACTTACAAACTACTTAAGTACTAACTTATATTAAAGAAAACTTAAATATCTATGTCGAGAAAGAGTTCGAACCTCAGACGCAGGTGCAACATTTCATCTTCCTTGTCTCACAATTATCATAACTTGGTAGTTTAACCCTTATGTCATACGTTCAACATACGGTTTCAGTTATACCTCTATATATCGCTGCTCTTTAAGGCTTGCGTTAGCTGTCGAATTTTGGTCCATATTAACTACAGCGCTTCAACTTTTACTGCTCTCGAGTTAGGCCGAGAAAATGGAGGTAAATTATCAGTAAGGAAACAGTTACGGTGTCGTGTAATATATAGTATTTTCCATAGGTAACCATGTCAGTAGAACGACGTCAGTCATGATAAGCCATCATGCCAGGGTCTCGCTTAATCTTATTTAGAGTACGTTCCTTGTAATAGTATTCAGGGTTTGTTACGTAGAATCTCATGTAGGACATGAACTGCGTGATGTGTAAACTGTTTACATATTAGTGATTTCAGCTTATGTTTATATATTTACTTTTATTTAGAGATTCGCCTGTGGCAGAGAAAACATTTTAAACAAAAAACCTTGCAACTAAACATTGTCTCTTAGGTACGTTACAGTTCTTGCATGAGCGTCTCACAATTAATTATAAACTGTGTGTAGTCTGTACTCCGGTTTTGAGATTTGTAAAAGAAATTTCCTACTGTGTAGCATTCCCTTCATTCATAACTGTGATTCTTTCTTTTAGCAAGCGTTGTACTACTGTGCCATTAACCAAAAATATGATAAATGGACAAGTTGCAAACTGTTGCATATGAGGAGTAGTGTCATCAACAATTTATGTTTGACTTTTTATCAATTGTAGAAGCTTCACAATGGTAAAAAGTCATTTGACTACATTAGTGTAAGCATCACACCGAATCATATGTTTTTGGAAGTTCTAGAATGCTTAAGTCCCAGACTAGAACTCCTGTAGCTCGAACGTGTTATTTTTGAAAAGACCAGTACTTACAAATTTATTGACTTCAAGAAATTGTCACATAAATTGTTATACACCGTATTCGTCTCTAATTCCTTATGTTTGGAAGGTCTTTCCGAGGAAGATCCTCAGTATTTCTGTTGCGGTTGTTGTGGCCTACAGTCTAAAGACTGCTTTGACGCAGCTCTTAACGCTACTCAATCTCCTGCAAACACGCAAAACTAGCACTCCTGGAAGAAAGGATATGGTGGAGACATGGCTTAGCCACAGCCTAAGGGATGTTTCCAGAATGAAACTTCACTCTGCAGCGGAGTGTGCGCTGATATGAAACTTCCTAGCACAGTCGATAGTGCGCTTGCTCTCGAAAGGCAAAGATCCCAGGTTCGAGTCCCGGTTCCGGCACACAATTTTAATCTGCCAGCTAGTTTCATATCAGCGCACACTCCGCTGCAGAATGAAAGTTTCATTCTGCAAACAGAAATTGTTTGTGACACTAGTCCTTACATGTAACTGTTTGCAACTTGTCCAATTATAATATTTTTGGTTAATTAGTCCAGTTAATACATTTTAGAGTGCATGGAATATTCGAGAATTTTTGACTTCAGGACTTTGTTAGGGGTAGCTAGGAGGTGAACATACTAAAAGTCCCCGCCCCTGGGGGGTGAGCTAAAGTGGGGAGGGGGACGGAAAGGTACCATTTTTTGGTTTTCCGCTTATATCTTGAAAACGGTCGGCTTTAAGAAAAAAATGTTCCAAATAAAAATGAAAGATAATTGAATTTGATATAAAATTGTTTCTATACAAATACCTCGAATTCCCAACGGTTTTCGAGATATGCGTTATTGAAAATCGACAATTTCGGAAAAAATCATCTTTACCTCACTAATTTTGTCAAACATTTACTTCTAGTGACTCAGTCGATCGATTCACAGAAGATTTGCCTGAAAGAAAGTTGTAGAGCATTACATTTCCTTCAATTTGATGTGCACATTTGCTACCTTATCTTCAGCCAATCAGAAGTTACATCATTTATAAGATGTGCTCTCAGTTTCGATGTCCCTCCATAAATGAGTGTTTAGAGAGGCTGTGACGTTTTTACCTTATGAAACGTGCTAGCATGGTAAATAACAACAGTTTAACAATCACAAGAAGGTACTTGCAATTTAAACAGAACACATTTTTATAAATGCAGCTTTTCTGATAATATTATGAATCATACAAAGTGATTCAGGATGAAAAAAATTGCATTCAACGCAATATCTTCGTTTTTCTGAGGCGGAGGAGTTGACATTTATTGTCGCCTGCAGTGGATATGTCGTCAAGCTCGTCAGTACCTAACGCCCGGTAGAGGGTTAACGATGGGGAAGCCCCACGACGAACATCTACGGCCTGTCACTGACTGGGGGTGGAATGGAGTGTTCTCACTCGCTTCTTATTTCAGTTCACTTCAAAAGTTCGCCAACCGCAGAGAAAGTTTGTGTGTCGGTATTGTGTGTCAGCTTTTCGAGATTTTTTATTTATTTATGAAAATGTTGACTGTGTAGTGTCCGCAATGGCTACTCGGTGTTTTGTATGTGATGAAACAATAGATGGACCAGATGTTTCCACAGTGACAAAAAAAGGAATACTACCACTCATCAAAGCTAGAATAGAAAGGGGAGATAGCAATGGCTCATCTTTATAGACGGTTTGGACATCCTTCTGATTCATACTGAATGTCGAAAAAATTACATCAGGTTGCAATGGTTATGTTAGATTTTTGAAGACAAATTGTCTTGGGAGAGGTTGTACAGTGGTTTTTAATGGGTTCTCTGACACCACAGAGAGCATAAAAGCAGCTGAACAGTCGAAAATATCGGCTCAGGACGTGTGGGTATATGAATATCAGTCTAGAAACTAAAATTACAGTGAAGCATGAGGATTTCCTCTCCAAATTTAACAATAAGAATCAGCTGATAAACCTGTTGGTGATGCAGCTACAGAAAAATGGAATAAATGGCCTTCAAGCTTCAGTTGATGCTGACGTTGATATTGTGGGGACAGCTATCAACAGATAACATAATTCCTCGATTGCCATTATTGGAGAGGATGTCGACTTAGAGAGTTTGCTGTTAAGAGAACAGCTAATGATCGTAACATTCTGCTTGTAGAACCAGGAAGAGGAAAGGTTAAGACGTGCTTACATTCTTCACTATAGCTGCATCAGGAGTTGAAAATGAAGGACAATGCCCATTTGTTATGCTTACATGCATTTACAGACTGTGACATAATATCCGTAGGGTATTTCAAGAGTGAAGTGGGTTTTCTCAAAATGCACCAAAAGTCCAAAATCATACAACATACTGCTGAGATATTGCCAATAGTTCTTCTTCCGCGGACTCCGTTGAGACCGTGGGAATCACGAGTACTCTATAATGGTATGGAGCTTCAGCCATCAAAGAATCCCTCATCGTGTTCCGCTACAAATAATCTATAACAGCACGTGGGAACATAAAGCTTAATCTCTCAACTCTCCCTCCAGCTGAAGGAGCTGTTAATCAGCATGCATTCCGAACTTAACACCAAGTACTCCTTTGGTTATGAGAGGAACCTAGAAGTGGAGCGCCGAATTGGGGTTCGAATGGCCAACTAGTTCCGAATATGAGTTAGATGCTGCCCCAGACGAAATCTTGAAGATGATTTTTTGTCGATGCACGAAAGGATGTGACAGTGGCAGATGTGGTTGCAGAAAAGCGTTGTTACACTGCTCTGTTACATGCCTGAACAAGCAAGGGCAACTGCAACAACGTAGTCGGAATATTAATTCAGGATGAAGATGACGACAGTGACATCGAGACTCTACCAGTCTCGTTGGACGACGTCTCCACTACTGACGAAGATGAATGAACCTGACCATTCCTCCTCAGAAAAACGAAGATGTTGCTTTGAATGCACATATTTTTCATTCTGAATCACTATCAGTGTTTCTAAAAACTTTCATTATATGATTCATAATATTGTAATAAAAACCACAATTATGAAAAGATTTCAATTGCAAGTACCTTCTTGTCATTGTTAAACTGTTGTTATTTACCATGCTAGCACTTTTCATAAGGTAAAAACGTTACAGCCCCTCAAAACACTCATTTACGGAGGACATCGAAACTGAGCGCACATCTTATAAATGATGTAACTTCTGATTGGCTGAAGATAAGGTAGCAAATGTCCACATGAAATTGAAGGAAATTTAATGCTCTACAACTTTCTTTAAGATAAATTTTCTGTGAAACGATCGAGTCAGTCACTAGAAGTAAATGTTTGACAAAATCAGTGAGGTTAAGATGATTTTTTCCGAAATTGTCGATTTTCCATTACGTATATCACGAAAACCGTTGGGAATTCGAGGTATACGTATGGAAACAATTTTATAGCAAATTCAATTATCTTTCATTTTTATTTGGAACAATTTTTCCTAAAGCCGACCGTTTTCGAGATATAAGCGGTAAACCAAAAAATGGTACCTTTCCACACCCCTCCCCACTTTAGCCCACCTCCCAAAGTCCTGAAGTCGAAAATTCTCGCATATTCCATGCACTCTACACCCCTATTTTGAGCACTCATTAACTGGACTAAATGGCGCAGTAGTACAACGCTTGTTAAAAGAAAGAATCACAGTTATAGATGAAGGGAATGCTACACAGCAGGAAATTTCGTTAAAAAAAAAAAAAAAAAAAAAAGTTCAAATGTCTATAATTATATCGGACCAAACTGCGTGGTCATCAGTCCACAGCTTACAAACTACTTAAACCTAGATAAACTAACCTAAGGACAACACACACACCCATGCCCCAGGGAGGACTTGAACCTCCACGGCGAGAGGGTTCCGCAGGGAGGCGCATTATACCGCTCGGTTACTCCACCGCGGCATCTCAAAACCAGAATACAGACTACACACAGTTTATAATTAATTGTGAGACGCTCATACAACAACTGTAACGTACCAAGGAAAAAATGTTTAGTTCGAAGCTTTTTGTTTAAAATGTCTTCTCTGCCACAGGCGAATCTCTAAAAAAAGTAAATACATAATGATAAGCTGAAATCAGCTAAAACAGTAGAGGAGGAATGGGTAAAATTGAGAGATGAAATAGTGAAGGTAGCAGAGGACAAAATAGGTAGGAAGGAAAGACCTACAAAAAATCCTTGGATATCACAGGAGATACTAAATTTAATCGATGAAAGGAGAAAATATAAAAATGCAGTAAATGAAACAGGCAAAATGGAGTACAGACGACTAAGAAATGAATTGACAGGAAGTGCAAAATGGCTAAGCAGGAGTGGCTAGAAGGCAAATGCAAGGATGTAGAAGAATGTATAAATAGGGGAAAAATAGATACAGCCTACAGGAAAATAAAAAAAAAACATTTGCAGATAAGAAAAACAGCTCGATGAATATCAAGGACACTGTTGGAAAACCAGTTCTCAGCAATGAAGAGAAAGGTGAAAGGTGGAAAGAGTATATAGAGGGGCTCTACAAAGGAAATGAACTTCGAGACAATATTGTAGGAAGGGAAGAGGATGTAGATGAAGATGAAATAGGCGATACTGTACTGAGAGGAGAATTTGACAGAGCCCTGAAAGACCTAAGTAGAAACAAGGCTCCTGGAGTAGATGATATTCCCTCAGAGCTACTGAATTCTCTGGGAGAACCAGCCATGACAAACCCGTTTCACCTGGTATGTAAGATGTATAAGACAGGCGAAGTACCCTCAGACTTTAAGAAAAATGTAATAATCCCCATTCCAAAGAAATCAGGTGCAGACAGGTGTGAAAACTACAGAACCATCAGTTTAATAAGTCATGGTTGTAAAATATTAACACGAATTATATACAGAAGGATGGAAAAACTGGTAGAAGCCGACCTTGGGGAAGATCAGTTTGGGTCCAGGAGAAATGTAGGAACACGGGAGGCAATACTCACTTTACGACTTATCCTAGAAGACAGATTAAGAAAAGGCAAACCTACATTTCTAGCTTTTGTAGATTTGGAGCAGGCTTTTGACAATGTTGATTGGAATAAACTCTTTAAAGTTCCGAAGCAAGCAGGAGTAAAATATAGGGATCGTAAGGTTATTTACAACTTGTACAAAAACCAGACAGCGGTTGTCAGAGTTGAAGGGCATGAAAGGGATGCAGCGGTTAGAAAGGGAGTTAGACAGGGTTGTAGTCTTTCTCCATTGTTGTTCAATTTGTACATTGAGCAAGCTATAAAGGAAAGCAAGGAGAAATTTGGAGAAGGAATTAAAGTTCAGGGTGAAGAATTAAAAACATTGCGTTTTGCCGACAACATAGTAATTTTGTCAGCTACAGCAATGGACCTGGAAGAGCAATTGAACGGAATGGACAGTGTGCTGAAAGGTGCATATAAGATGAACATTAACAATAGCAAAACTAGGGTAATGGAGTGCAGTGTAAGACAATCAGGTGATGCTGAAGGAATTAGATTTTGAAACGAAGCAATAAAGGAGGTAGATGAGTTTTGTTACTTGGGCAGTAAAATAACAAATGATGGTAGCAGTACAGAGGATATAAAATGCAGAATGGCAATGGGTAGAAAAGCGTTCTTGAAAAAGAGAAATTTGTTAACCTCGAATATTGATTTAAACCTAAGGAAGTCCTTTCTGAAGGCATTTGTATGGAGTGTTGCCTTGTATGGGAGTGAGACATGGACAATAAACAGTGCGGACAGGAAGAGGATTGAAGCTTTTGAAATATGGTGCTGCAGAAGAATGCTGAAGATTAGGTGGGTGGATCGCGTAACTAATGAGGAGGTACTGAACATAATTGGGGAGAAAAAAAATTCTTGCATGCCTTGACTAAAAGAAGGGATAGATTGGTAGGACACATTCTTAGACATCAAGGAATTGTGAATTTAGCGTTGGAGGGAAGTGTGTGGGGAAAAAATCGCAGGGGAAGACCAAGAGATGGATACAGTAAGCAGATTCGGACAGATGTAGGTTGCCGTTCTTATGTGGAGATGAAGAGGCTTGCTCAGGATAGGGTATTGTGGAGAGCTGCATCAAACCAGTCTCTGGACTGAAGACCACAATAACAAACAACAAGCTGAAATCAATAATCAATAATGACTGACGTCGTTCTGCTGACATGGTTACATATGGAAAATATTGTATATTACACGACACCTTACTGATAATTTACTTAAATTTTCTCGCCTAACGCGAGAGCAGTAAAAGGTTAAGCGTTTTAGTTTACATGGGCCAAAATTCGACGGATAACGCACGCCTTAAAGAGCAGCGATATATAGAGGTATAAGTGATACCGTATGTTGAACGTAAGACATAAAGATTAAACTACCAGGTTATGATAATTGTGAGGCAAGGAAGATGAAATGTTGCACCTGCGTCTGAGGTTTGAAATCTCACTCGTCTTGGATGTTTAAGTTTTCTTTAATATAAGTTAGTACATAAGTAGTTTGTAAGTTTAGGGTCTGAAGACCCCGCAGTTAAGTCACATAAGGTTTACAAATATTTGAACACTTGAAATGTTACAATGTTTACACATCTCCGTCTAGACTACTAGAAATTCCTATGAGATAGTCATCTGCAAAGCGTTACGAAATTTCGGTGTTATATGGTATGTGAAATGACACATTTCATTATACGAATATTAATGGCATTCGATTTAAACAGATAATAATTGTAGGCGCCTTTATTCTAAACACGATACACTGAAAACTGATTTTCAGATGTATTTGCTAACCACAGCAACAAATAGAATTATCAACTATGACGGAAAACATGATGTAGACGACTCTACTTTTTCACTTAATCTTCATGGCTATGTAAAAATGTATTTCTCAGATCCATAACGTAGAACTGGATTTAATTACGATGTGTGATGAGGAATTCCTATTTCAAAAACGAGACACTGTTTTCTAGCTGCATGTCCTACAGCTGAAACGCAGCTGATGGACCGATTAGGTATTTGCCCTGCTTCTTAGGGGAGGAGGGGGATTTAGCTTATGTTACTTCCTCTGAAACAGGTTTAACTCGGATAGTTTTCAGCTGATTTTCCAGTAGGCATATCATTAATTTCACCACGTTACAATTCACGAAAAACCTGTAACAAAACAAATAGTATCTAGAAGAGTGTACAGTTCACTTAATGTTTACTCAAACCGCACGGCAACCACAAGCACGCGTAGAAATTATGGAATGAGTGCGCTGACTGCAGTCACGTGACGTCACCTGCTAGACTCGGCTATAAGAGGCTCGCTATGGCGTGCTCGCGCCATTTGCTCGTTGACCGTGGAGTGCATCTGTTACAGCTATGGAGTCGTTTACTCGCTGTTGTGTTTCCTGGGATGTGCGAGTGCTTGTTCACAAAGTGAAGCGCTGGACATCGTCGGGTTGCTGCCTCCGGAGATTGCCCTGATGATTCTCAGGTGAGGTTTTTCTATAATTATCTTTTGGAGTTTATATGCCGTAATATCCCTGCGATGAATTAATTTAGTAATGTGGGTCATGCATTGTTTGTATGTTTACTAAAAGTTTGATAATTGTGCCACGGAAGGTGTAATACTGCGGAAAAAAAACAATGTAGCTCAGAGGAATTTCTGGAAAGTTTGCTTTCTTTCTCAGTAACGTGTTATTTTCAGACCCGTAGCACTAATAAATTAAATTCGCGCTGTGAATTTACTATTACATCTTTCAAGGTAGCCTAGAGTAATAGTTCCACTTCCAGAATATACATTTTAGATTACTTGCTACAGTGTTGGATA
This sequence comes from Locusta migratoria, assembly GCA_026315105.1. Lineage (NCBI taxonomy): Eukaryota > Metazoa > Arthropoda > Insecta > Orthoptera > Acrididae > Locusta > Locusta migratoria. Next base: position 113,315,289 of record CM048744.1, on the reverse strand, counting down.
ATTTATGCCATTTCGTCGTACACATTTTAGCAAAACCAGCATTGTGCAATATGTCAGTTGAACGTTTTTTAATCATTCGCAAGCCATACAAACGGAGGTTTCGTGTAACATCATTCAGTTCAATAGTTACCAGTATCTTTTTCAAAAACTTGAGGTCTGTTGTATGTTTGTCCTAGGTAGCAGCTCTGCGTAATAGTTCAACGGGACTTCTAATATGATTACCAAAATTGCCGGCGTAAGGTCTAAAAAAGGAGTATTTGCTTCACCGTATCTGCTGAATACTTTATACGATGTAATTTGCTTGTATTAATATTATCTAATATTAATTTGAGTTTGTAGTTCAGAAATGGAATCACTAAGTGCACGATGTTAATTTACATCAATACCCAGTTGTATACTTTAGTGCCGTAAGTTGCAGTCAGTTTGTAATGGGTTTACAGATGCTTAAAATAAAATAGCTATTTCGTAATAACTGATACTTGGCTTTGTGCCTTCCAAGGCAAGTATGCACTCGTTTCCCTTGTGTAGTCTGTCGTGCACCCATTTTCTTTAGGAATTTCTAAAACTGGCTGCTGTTGGTCGTTCAGTTTTTCATTACATTGACGTCAGAATTCAGCTTCCTGTGTTATCACAGAAAATTTATTAGAGTTGCGTGTATAGGTCTGAAAGCCCTTCTGTATCTTCGATTGAGTGGGGAAGCAATTGTATTCTAGATTATTCCTTGGTAGGAAGTATGTATAAGTTTTTAAGTAAGCGTTCTTTTTATATCTGCTACTGCAACGTTTTAGAGTGCTGTAGACCCAATTTTCCACATCCACGTTAGATTGTCCTCACGTTAACACAGCTTTATCAAATCGTACTAGACTAGTATCGACACCGGAACTTTTTAACGTCGAAATATTGGATTAAGCTTAAGGGTGTGTTAACTCTAATAATCGATTAAAGAGAAATAGCGATTGTGAACCTGAAACAGAAATCTGTGATCGGGAAGTTTTGACTGCGTTAGCATATAATCTTAACGTGTTCATCCATTTCATCATATACATGATACAGGAATCGTCATATTTCTATTCATCATTAGCACTATACAGATTCACAAGCTATTTATAAATACAAAATGAAGTTTACATTATATTAAAGAGAAACAATTAGCTACTGCACTTGTCACATGTATCAGAGATACATATTTATTATTTCGTTTAAAGTTTGGAGTATATAGAAACAAGGTATAGATTTTATAGTATAGCTACTTCATACAGTGGAGTTTGGTAGAAATAGAGGTTTGTTAAAGTTTAGTGATAGAATAATTTCATTTTCACAATTTAATAGGTGGTTCTTTAATTCTACCTTAAATTGTTCACCTATTTCCTTTATGTAAACTCGCAAGGCGTTGTGAAGCTTTACTTCATAGTGCCTCACATGCTTTTGAGATTTTTTCTCATTAATTCTACATGCAGAATCTTACTGATGGGTGTGTTGTAGTTGTGAAACTAGGTATTTAGATGAAAACTAGTAAAGTGTGGTGAAGAACTGTTTGTAAAATTCTGGTTCCGTCTTTCGGATATATTAACTGCATTGGTAAAACCGAAATGAACAGTGAAAATTTACGTTGTAACACTAGCGTTAGATTCTTTACCAATTGGCAGTTCTTACTTCCTTCACGATACGTGAAAAGTTGATGAATTGAATAATTGAATAATTGTTGCATATAGCATTTTTATTAGATTTGCCTGCGTCCCGTATCACTTGAGACATTACCCATTTCGGAATGGCAACAGCGAAGGTAGCCTTTCTCATTCGTTTTTATAAGTCTCGATTGCTTATTTGATGAAATGCAGATGTGACACACCTCATCAATCTCCTAAAAGTTACGGTGATATTTGCCAAATGAATGGATATATGTTTGGTGTATAATTAAACCGGTTGTTTTAGGAAGGCGTACTTGACCTAAAATAAGAGCAGTGAACTTACATGCAAAAATTAAAAAGATTTGACATAGCTGCTTGCCATTTAGTATATACTAACAGTATGGGAATATGGTGTGAAATTTGAACAAAAGTATCCATCTTTTAGTTATTTTTCTTTCTTCGTAATTTATCCAAGCTCTTATATTCTCAGTAAATATTTTATTGTGGACATATCTTTATTTCATGAATCTCTACATGCATAAGACTTCTCATGAAGTTTAATATAGTTAGGTGGTTAAATAGTATTGTTACAGATCAATGGATACTGTATGCGAGTTTTTGGCTTCTCTAAAATATATCAACAAATGCAGGTAAAGGTGCAAATGTTCTAACAGCAAGAACTCATATAAATTGCAATACTGAGAAAGGTTGTAAAGCATTCTGCTACGGAATGATAGGTTTGATAGTCTTGTATGACGATCTTCTCTGGTTTCCCTTCAAAACGAATAAATCTTGTATCACGATCGTACATAGTTGATTTTTTAAACAGTAGAACTGTCATTGACAATGATTTTAAGGGTTGGAGTAAATACGACCGTATGTGATTGGAGATGTTGCACTGAAGTAAGGTTAAGTATTGTACTGGTTCTATAATTAAGCCTACTATTGACCGATCGGAAGTTGGACCATTTAGCAGTTGTTCGTACCTGTGTAATTAGGCATCAAAGTTCGCTGATTGCTTGATCTTAAACTGATGCAAATATACAGGTTTTACTTGGTTTGGTGATTCCGTATCCACAGTGTAAATGTTACCAGCTCTAAAGCTAGTTTATCAGATTCGCACTGTGTTGATCTTTTAATTTCATATAGAAGTCCGTATTTCGATAGACGTGGGGTTTTACCGATTTTTGGAAAAGTGGATTTTTCTGTAGTTACCTTAGACAGTTGTTAACCGATGCCGGCCGCGATGGCCGAGGGGACTGCGGCGCGCCAGTCACGGTCTGCACGGCCAGTATGGCCGGGTGTTCGAATCCTCCCTTCGGGCATGGATATTTGTGCCGTCGTTAGTGTTAGTTCATAAGTAGTTTGTAAGTTTAGGGACTGATGACCCCGTAGTTAAATCCCATAAGCTATAGAACATTTGAACATTTTAACAGATGCATCTTTCTTAAGTTTCATAAGTCACGGTCTGCACGGCCAGTATGGCCGGGTGTTCGAATCCTCCCTTCGGGCATGGATATTTGTGCCGTCGTTAGTGTTAGTTCATAAGTAGTTTGTAAGTTTAGGGACTGATGACCCCGTAGTTAAATCCCATAAGCTATAGAACATTTGAACATTTTAACAGATGCATCTTTCTTAAGTTTCATAAGAAGCATCTGTAGTTCGTAAGCAGATATTTCTACGCAGTAGATGTTTGCTAGTTTTTCCTCACATTTTAAAGGTTGTTACTGACGCCAACTTCCGCCATCACTGTGCTGCCTACACATCCTTAACATCGTCAGGTGCGTGTGGGCTGCACCAGCACTAAAGATTAGCCCATCAGAGCTGTCCAGGTAAGTCATGCATAAGCATCTGCTATGCGAACAAACTGGACATTATGGATTATTGAAGATTTGGAAAATGTCACTGTGGCTGACAAAAGCTGTTTATGGGCCCAATGCTACCGGATTCTATTTTAAACCAGTTTCAAGCGCCAGCAGAGCTTAAACAGTTGGTTACAATAACATGTTACAATCTTGAAAGGTACGTCATTTTAACCGTTTAACCTCTGCTGGGGCTTGAAAACGGTTTAAAACCAAAGCCGGTAGCATTGGGCCAATAAATTAACTGCTTTGGTGAACCATAATGACACTCTCCAGATATATCAACGCTGTAAACCTTTTCACTTATCTAGATTATTGAAACATTTTTGGACACGTAGTGTTTCCAAATATAACTCTGTACATCGTTTCAGTATGTTTCTTTTGTTTTGTATGTCTTGATCAAGTCCTGTATCAAGTATATAGTATTTACCAGCAATCCTGTGGGTGCCCCACGTTACTTGTTCCGCTTTCCGATTCCCACTTTTTTATTAATAAAATATCCTTGTTCCTCTTCCATGAAGTTTTGTCTAGTCATTTTTTCCTTACGTAAAATTGACAATCTGGAATACCATAGCGTTAATTGAGAGACTTTTAAATGTTGAGCATGTCTTCTTGTTAATTTAGTGTGTGTGTTTCGTTTCTCTACGTGTGTTTAACGAATTACAATTTTTTCATTATTTTAGTTACAGATATTGTCACAATATATAATCGTCCCTACGCATTTAAAAAATTATTTCATACTGAAAGTTTGTCCACGTTTTTGAAATGGTTATCTCCCACACTAGTAACCTGGCATTGACAGTATGTGAATTTCGGGGGCATTGAATGTGGATGTACATTTATATAGTCAAGATAGGACTAAACAGGAGACTGAACATAGGTGTACAGTTGTATTTCTGAATAAGTGATGCGACGCATGTTGTTAATCACCAGTGTTTACTAGTTTTATCACAGCTAATTCCCGTCTTGTATTTTTTCTTGTATTTCCTCGTCCTACATTTTGGGCATAACTTTAGTGGACGGGCGCATAACATACGGAAACTTTTACGGAATACTGGAGGCTATACCACGCTGTCGGAGGACGAGAATAGTGTTGTGATTATCTCGCGACAGGCTGGATAGGGTGGGCATCTTTTGAAGCAAAAATCCTAAATTTAGAGGATTCATGACGCCATAAGTTACCAGTTACAGAAATATTAAGAGTAATCAGATGGAAGTTATTTCGCTGCTTACATACACGAGACAGTTGCCGTCAACATGGTAGAGACATAGGGAGGATCCAAATTACAGAATATTTTCCCTGCAGCGGAGTGTGCGCTGACATGAAACTTCCTGACAAATTAATCCCAAATTCGAACCTGCGACCTTTGCCTTTCACCGGCAAACTCTGTACAGACTGAGTTTCCCCGGTACGAATCACGGTGCGTCCTCAAAACTTTACTTCCGTCAGTAGCTCATCCTAATTTCCGAAATTAACACAAGTTGCCTGCGAAACCTGAGGGACGAGTAGTCCTGGAAGATAAGATATGGTGACGACGGAAGCATATCAGCTGCAGGGTGAAAACATAATTCTGGAAACAGCTCCCAGTCTGTGTCTCAATAATAAGGAATGCTGGTCCTGGATGCTTCGAAGGAGATCTTGGGTGGAGTTTAAAAAGTATGAGGCTGTGAGGAAGGGCTATGATTTTTGCCAGGGGCTTAGTAGTTGCTCACCAAAGGCAAGGGTCCCAGGTTCGAATCCCAGTGCGGTTACCCAGTTTTAATCTGCTAGGAACTTTCAAGAGTTTAGTTTTGAGGATGTGAGAAAATCTGCTGTGCTCTTTCAAAGGTACCCTTCAGATGCTTATGTAATGATATTTAGGGAAATTTCTGAAAACGTAAATATTAATGGTTGACGGATGGCTTGAGGTGGGGAAGTTTGAACTGTAGTGCTTCAGAACGCGTCCAGTGTGACTGACACTAATCAGTAAATTGAGAAGTGTCCTTTACTACATTAAAATCCTTCAGTTTCCTGCTTTGTGTGGTGGCAATTCAGTTTGCATGAGGTGTCTGACCTGTCGCAAATTAACTCCCTTAGGGCGGGAAGGGAGTGGTAATTTCGGCGGGAGTATTTTTATCTAGCATTCCACCACTTCCTTTGCGAGTCTTCATTTTTTTCCTATGCCTCAGATGAAGCTACAGAAGGATATACATGAACGTTTCTACTCACGCAATTTCTTGAAAGATATGAGAAAATAGGGACGTAACTTGCTGCGATTTAACAAGCAATATACCTGTAGTCAATACTGGTGCTAGTGTCTATTTTAGTGTATTTACCATATTCTTGGAATATATACCGATTACTTGTCTGTATATTTGGTACTGATCTCGGGGCGGTTGTTTCGATGGGGATATCGTCAAAATTTATTTCCGTGCTGTTTTCTCTATATGTGGGGGTTGGAAACAGCCTGCAAAAATTACAGGGTAGCTTATCTGAATAAGAACATTCCGATACATTCATACGATCCGATTTAATTAGCATTGAAGTTAGACGATTGTGTGTGAATAGACACTGCGTGGTAGCAATCTTCTATATGGGCATCCTATTTGTTGAGCACTACAGTCACTCAAGGGTCTCCATGTTTACTAAAGAAAATTTGAAAGTGTTTTACTACCCAAATATTTTGTAGTATTTAAGTGCCATCGTCAGTCTGTTTTTTCGCCTTTGGCTTTTGAAATTCGTTAACATGTTAGTTGTTAGTGGGTTTAATACACGTGTGGCTAAAATTACGTTTCATAATGGAGTTACAAATGAGCTAATATCAGTTTCATAAAGTGAATCTTTCATTTATGGTATGTTCATACAATTTAGACCTATAGCGTATGTTTTGAGTATTACGCCTAATATTTTTCGCCTACATTTATTTACATACGTTACAAGAAAGTAATGGCAGATTTTACTTAACTTCAGAAATAACATGCTCTACACCTGAACCTCTCCAACAACAAAATGTTTTCATTTCCTAAAAAGAATTGCATAATTCCGCCTGGTTATTATTATGTAGTATACATAGCTCCTGAGCGCCTAATTTATTTTCCAATCTTTGGCACTGTTCTTTCGTTTGCGTCTTAATATGTTGGACTGACGTTTTTGTTTGGAGTTTTGCACAATTTGTTGGAGTGTGATGGGTGGAAATTAGATTTCTTTTGTGGTGTCGAAGAGGGCTCTGTTGCATAGCTACGTACTCTGGTACTTTTTTTCCCTAGGACTAACGCTTTTTCGATCTGATTTCCTCTTCTGTTAAGCAAGTACAAATTGTTAGTGTATACCCCAATATTATCTACCAGTTTGAGTTTAATACCTGTAAATCTGTAACTGTCAGTTTTAAAAACATTTTATATAGCTCATGCTGCAGAAAGTGAGTTATGTTTCTCTCCTTCGACCCTAATCATCCCCATCGCCCTCCCTCGTGGTACAGCATTGACGTTCGTTGGAATTGTTTTCATTTGGTTCATTGGTTAGGCTCAACTTACTTGGTTTACTTTGCAGTCAGAGTTTTTGCGATTTTCGTAGAATAGGAAATAGTTGTTCAACATGTCATTATCGATTAGTAGATTAATTTCCTAGTGGCTCATTCCCACCTCCGTTAATTTTTTACATAGTAATGATAATCTGATACACAGCAGTACATACTTATGAGCTTTCAGATATGTGGTTAATTTCACAGAAGTATAGAAGGGCTTCAGCTCCTGAAATTGGCAAAACGTTAGACAGTGTAACTTGATTGTGGCAATTTGTGCACGTGTGAACCAATGCCACCGTTATTATTCATTAATAGCTGGTATTTTTCGTGTTCAGGAAGCTGGACGGAGCGTCGCTGTTGTCGGCTAGTCGCGTCAGCAGTCGCTGGCTGAGCCTCGTGCAGTCAGACGGCGTGCTGGTGCGCAGACTCAGCAGACAGCTGAAGGCGGAGCGGCGGCAGCGCGAGGCCCGGGTGTTCGCTGCCGGCTCCAAGCCGCTGAGGACGACGCAACATGTGCCGAAACCGCTCGCTGACCGGAACGGACGTTTTGCTGTCGCAAGACCCGACAGTGGTAAGTAACACAGCAATTGTTTCGTCTCTAATACATAACTTCAGAGACGAAGCATGGCAACCCTTCAACTTGAAATCAACACGTAATTGTCACAGTTTGAAAACATTAAAGCGGATTATTTGTGGTGTGAGGTTCAGAACGTCATGCAGAGGCCAGTTTAAGGAAATGGAAACTGGCGACTCCAAGAACCGCCTCACAAGGACTTACTTCCTAATAAAATTAGTTATGAATAACGCAAGGTGGGGAAATCAACTTCACAATGTCAGCACTGAATCACTCACGTAACTTTCACAGAGAACTGTACAGTGAAAAACATCAGTCACTTGCAATATGTTGAGCATTTTCGAGAGGGTGCCTGCTTCATTTCTGCAGGAATGTAATTTTTGTGGCAATGATTCATTTACTGTTCGAATGTGTTTTAAGTACCTAACAGGATTCATCGAATCGCTTTCATAATAATTCTCTGCCGTTCCATTCTCTAATAACGCAAGTTTAAATAAATTATTAGATCTCTTCTTTCGATCTGCATTATCTTGTCCCCCTGTAGGTGCTAACAAAATGTTCATATTCTGAGGAGAAAGTTGGTGGTAGAAATTTTGCAAATAGATCTCGCCACAATGCATAACGCCTTTGTATTCAACTAAGGCACTGTGGTTCAGCTTGGACATGATACTGTGTTATTTCCAATTCTTAGGTATTTAATTGAATTTAGGGCTTTTAGGTTTCACTGCATCATCGTGTAAATAAAGTTCAACGTATTTTATTTAGTGACGTAAGACCTATAGTAACTTGGGATCAACGGGCAATTTTCTGCAACACCATGAAGATATCCACATTGTTTTTTATTTGTTTCTTGAGCTTCTGGGAACTTCACTAACCGATAAATGACAGCATAATGTGCTAGTAGTCTGAGAGCTTAGTTTTCTAAATCGTTCATAAGAAAAGGAAGAGCAGGGGTCCCTGTAACATTGCCCTGGGGAACGCCAGATACCACTTCGGTGGCATTGACTATGGAATTTTGATTTAGTTTTCCAGTTACCTCCAGTTATCTGTAATCAACAATTCATTAGTTCTTTTACTCAGTATATTTTCAAAAATTAAACACTTCGATTTTGTTATTGACATTTGTGATTTAGTATAGGCTGTTTCAGCAAGTGAATGGCTTGACAGTTGTGTAGCACAGTCGATTTTATGGGAAGATTTACGCTGGAAGAAAGACGAAGAATACCCATCTGTCATACGCAGTGGAGACTACCAGTTCAGTCTGGATGGTACTGAATAAACTAAAACAAATTTAATTGCTCAAGTCAATGTCCTTTACCTTTACAAATTGACCCACATTTCTTTGTAATCAACAGCTCCATTCATGGAATTAATTATACCTGTACATAGAGATTGATAAACCTTTTGATCTACATAGAAGTGATTTAAGTAATGCACGTTTCAGTTGAATTTGCAGAAGCTGTAGATTTTAGGGCCCAACATTTAACAAGACAAATTTCTTGGAAGAGTGTCTGCATAAGCCTTAGTTACATGGTGTTACATGAAGGAAAGCAAGGAAAAATTTAAATTGGGATTAAAGTTTAAGCCGAAGAAATAAGAACTTAGCTGTTTCGTGCTGACATTGTAATTCTGAGAGAGACAGCAAAGGACCAGGAAGACTAACTGAATGGAATGGACACTGTCTTGAAAGGAGAGAATAAGATGAACTTTGTCATTAGCAAAACAAGGGCGATGGAATGTATTATGAGAATATCAGGCGATGATATACTAATTAGACTTGGCAACTAAAGAGTAAACATAAGTTTTGTTACTTAGGCAGTTAAATAACACAAGGTTGTCGAAATAAAGAGGGTATAAAGTGCAGAATGGCAATGGATATAAAAGCATTTTTGTGAAAGAGGAATTTGTTACAACGAATATTAAATCTTAGAAAATAATTGCTGAAAGCTTTCATGTGGAGTGTTGAGTCGCACGGTAGTAAGATAACGACGATATATAGTTCAGTAAGGAAGAGGATAGCTTTTCAAATGTGGTGCTACAGAAGAAGAAAATTAAGTGCATAGACCACATAACTAATACGGTAGTGAATAGAATTGAGAAATGGGATTTCTTGCATATCTTAACAGTAGAATCCATTGGTATAACATTATTTAACATCAAGGAGTAGTAAATTTATCAGTGGAGGGAAGTGTGTGGGAGAAAAATCGTAAATGGAGGCAGAGTCGAACACAGTAAGCAGATGAAAATATTTGCGGGTTGCCCGTCTTATGAAGAAATGAACGGGTTCGCTCAGTGTAGAGTGGGGTGGAGAGCTGCGTCATGCCATCTCTGAAGACCAAAACAGCAACTTGTACAATCTGTATAACTCAACTGATCCTTTTATTTTGACCAGTGTGTCGGAGAGTAATGGATATCTTATTTTGGTTGAATATAACTGCAAATAAATTAACAGTAGTTTGTCCTCTGTTTCAGGTGTTGTGCAGCCGTTGTCTACTCCACTGGGGGTCCACAGAGCTGGCAAGAGGAAGAACTCCAGCAGCCTGCAGTCGGCCAAGCAGAGGTTCGCAGCCGATCTTCACGGGGCAGTGCAGTCTGTGAAGAAGGCTATGAGATTCTGACAACTCTGTAGTCTCTTTATTTAAATAAATTATTACCCAAAAACGTAATTATTTCTGATTCCATCGCCCAATATCATAAACGGCTTGTCAGTATCGTGTTAGGAACACTAACGGAATTGTGAAAGCGACTTTAAAGAAAATTATCGGAGATGGTTGTGCAGCTTCCCAACAAATTGAAAGGTTAAGACGCATTGTTTAACACTGAAAATTTTGATAGTTTGACTCGTTACACAAGTCAAATAAAAATTACCATAATAAGCTAGGTTCAGCGTTCAGATACAACTTGATTATTAAATTGAGCTTTTCCTGGTAGAAATCTCAAGAACAAAATTACACCTAAACGATTGCTCACCTGGTACTAAAACTTGACCTTCGATAATTACAATGTGTACTGCGTGTGTAATTGGCGCAATTGCGTTCATCAAGACTTGGAATATGCTATCTCTCATCATTTATCTTGTCATACCTTTGTTAAAATCCACAAACAATGCATTTTTGACATATTCATATTCAAGTAATATATATATTTTTTTATCTGCCCGAAAAATGCGCAATATTTACTTACATCTGCACTAAGACACAGGCAGTTTCCAAAAATTGTAGAACTTATTGGTTCAGACGACAATGTGTAGGGAGTATTGAATACTTTAAAAATGAAATGGTAAAGAAAGTTGTATGAGATACCAATAACGGTTTCCGATATGTGAAATAGCTCTTCTTTTAAAGAAAGAAGACACGCTACCGAATCTGCATCGACATGGATTTTCATGAAAAGTGGAAAGGTAAGAACACGCCACTGTGTGTACTGATTGCAGTCACGCATTCACAAAATTACCAGCTACGGACAGTTTCCGGCTCCTCAGTTGCCAGGAACATGAACACAATTTTACACTTCTGGATACTGCACAGCAGCGGCGAATACAGGGACGCTATGAGGCTGCAGCCCATCCCCCAGAGCGCAAGGAAAAGCCCCTAATATGAACGCACTTCAGCGCTTTTCTTTGTTTACAAATCAGTTCATTGATTTTATCCTTTTTCTGGAATCGCAACTGTTGCAAAATACCTAAAATGCCAAATAGTTCCGTAAAGATCCTATTCAGTCCGGTTCGATTCAGGCCATAAATAACGCTAGCAGAGATTTCATGGCTGTCAGTCATTTCTGTCAGCTAAAACATGGTATCTTCTTAGTGATTCCAGAACATCGTAAAGCAGTGAAAACTCGTATCTCTCATATTTGACGTTTAATGATTACTTAAGTCGGTAAACTCTACCTTTTATTTCGGTTCAGTGTATAATAGATTTAATTTACATAGACACAATTTATTATGTTGAAAATAGTTTACTCCAAATGCTGTGTGTGGATGTAGTCTCCCGGTGTATACTGCCAATGGAAATCTAAGTGTCTAAGAATGTTACGTGCGTCTTCTGGCATAGATTGTTCGTTTCCTTAACAGCTAGTCTGGAAATAAGACACACCTTAGTATGGTGAGCACACATCCTTAGAGATGCTTCCATTTCGAAAACAGCAGTCGTCTGGTACATCAGCCTGCACGCTTGCAGTGATGTCATTTGTAGGCATCCTTTCTCTCACATATCTTATTACGTATAACACATTCACATGTAACAGATTAGAAAAAAACGGCCTAAATTAACGCCCTCCCCGCCAATGCAGTTAACTGTACCAATGCCACCGTTCCGATGAAGCGTCATTTACACATTTGTAGACGTACGAATTATCTGAATATTTTTCATCTTACAGTTGTAGTCGTTTGTTCTGCTATTGTATCAGTATCATAGAGCATAAATGTTCGTCGCCATGTCAGGACCAGATAGGACTACAAAATCTTTATTGGTAGCTCTGCCGTGACACCGAACAACATTTATGCTTGAGGTATAATGACGAAATTGCAATAGCATAATAACTTCTTCAGTTGTCAGTGAAGAGTGTAACAATGTAGTTTCCTCAGTAGTAAGATAACATGTTCTTTTTGGACAAGGTATGTTTCTTCTGGATCGAAGTGGCATTAGGTGTACGTTAAATATGTCCTGTCACAGAGGCTTATACACGGGTTACTAAACATCAATGCAGTTATTCATATACACTCACCTTAAGTCTGCTAAGAGTTAACTACTCAAACGGATTTCTAGATACTGAATATATGATTAATAAAAGTGGACGTCAGCTCGCTAGTTGTTTCAGTAAACCTAGTACCAATAGAATATCTAACAGGTAAATCGACTAGTACTGATGTAATAACCTGTAGGGTGTGATAATACAATGTGCGTCTGAAAAGTTCGATGAATAGCCTCAGGAAATATAGAAACCAAGAGTTACAAAAATATACCATTACCGGCCTTCAAAGTAATCATCGTTGGCTAGAATAGACTCTAGTAGTAAAGCTGTTGGAAACAGTCATCAAACGCTTGTTGTGGACTCGCTCAAAGCATTGAGGTCCGAGTTACTGGGTCTCCGCAACCACTCACTTTTTACTCATTGCTTCAACACCGTACACTTTCACAAACTTCCCACGGGTCTTTCACCGTTTTGCCTAATGTGAAAGAAAGATTTGTTAACGCGTTGCTCCAGTGTATATAAAAGTAGGAATTTATTGCTTGCCAGTAGCCATCAGTTTGAGATACATTTGTCTTGCTCCTCCCCCAGGTATATATGCTATACTCGCCACGCCTGGAAGATCAATTCCTAAGTTGGATAATATCGACATTGTTACGTTGTATTAGTAGCAACACTCAACATTGAAGTTTACAATCGCCTCCAAGTGGGAAAACGTGGAGATACTGTTGACTTGCCTCTCTAACCGCCAAAGGATACCACAGCACTAATGGCTATTACTCACGCATTTAAGCTCGGAGGTACCTTCAGAGGAACGCAACCGTATTGAATAAGGATTTTCATGCAGCCACAGGACGCGTTTTTCCACTCAAACTGTACACAATCGGCAGCATAGTAAGGTTCAGCTTTGATAGAAAGTGTACAACATGGTACAAATGGGCCCAACCAGAAATTTCAAATTGGCATCAAGTGCTAATCGCAGAGTAGACATGAATCTACCTTAAACATGAAAAATGAGGCAGTACGGTCAGCCTAAACATTTTAAACACACTGTACAGCAATGGCAGCAAGGTGGTAGCGCCGTGATGTTTTGCGACGACGTTATGTAGGAGCACTGTACGCCACTGTTGGTCGTAGAAGGCAAAGGCAATACGGTACAGAGATGACGCCCTCTGACGTAAATTGCAACAATATTGACAGCATTTCTCTCGCCCATCGTTCACATCTTACGAATGCGTTCCTCCAAAATACAGACATCTGAAGAACAGAATGGCTAGCATATTCTCCGGACTTGAGCCGGTTTTTGGACGAGACGACCGACAAGGCACCTTGAGAGATTGATTCCCCGCTGAAGAGTGGGACAATCTGGGGAAACGAATAGAGGCTTGCAAGAGGGCGTATTACCGGGTGATAGCTGTTATGGTGAATCCTGCAATCATGAACACGTTTTAAGAATATCTAGGTTATTGTGATTTAAGTAATATACTGAAATGTCCCCTTGGTTTATTATTTAAACGGTCATAAACCACTACAATCTGTGTTGTAACGCTTTTTTGTGTGTGTGCAAATAAATCTCCATATTCGGCTGACAAAAAGCAACTGCAATAAAACACGTTACACATTATGAGATTTACGAGCACAAGACTATCATTACTGGATATGTTTCGAAAAATTTTATGGAATGAAGAACCGCTTTTAGTGGACAGACGAGAAAAAAACGTAGCGGTTGTACGTAATAATTTTGAACAATCCACTATGAATTGATTACGTCAAAAAATTGTTAAACTATTTTGGATACATATACTAAAGTTAGAAACATAGCTAACACTGCGCATTAAACTTTCATAAAACGAATAGGAAAATATAAAGACATAACTAGAGGTAAGAGAGAATATATTACAGAAATCTATTACGTTCCAGATTTCGTTGTATTAACCTATATTACAATCACACATGCAACAAGTCATCAAACGAACGGCAAACACAGTCATTATACAACACACAGCACAAACAGGCGACACATGCACAACATGTTCTCCATAAAATAAGGAATTATTTTTAATCACTGTGTACCTCGTCACTGTTGGCGATTTTTTTAAAGGATTGTGTAAAATTCTAGCAAATGTTTTGTTCACTCATAACACAAGCCCCATCAAAGATTTATTGGACATACTTTGGTGCAGGGAATCTTGCACGGGCAATATTTTCGGATTTATTACGCTTGTAGACGCAACATCGTCTAATATTCCTGCAGCGGACGTCGAAAGACTCGTGAGTCCGTGGTAGGCAGTAATTCTGTACTGCATGGACCAAAAAGTGGTTGGCCACGATATTAGGAGATATACCACGAATTTAGTTACACAACTAAAAGAGAGCCGGCCGCGGTGGCCGAGGGGATTGAGGCGCTCCAGTCACGGTCTGCACGGCCACTACGGTCGGGGGTTCGAATCCCCCGCGGGCATGGATATTTGTGCCGTCCTTAGTTGTAAGTAGTTCATAAGTAGTTTGTAAGTTTAGGGACTGATGACCCCGTAGTTAAGTCCCATAGACTCTACAAACATTTGAACATTTTCTAAAAGAGAGATCATACCCAATAGTATCTGGTTCTCCATCAAATACACAACACCAAACTGTGGGAATACAGAGTGTACACCAACAGTCAAATCAGATCACAGAACTTGCTCGCAAGTAGATTGGCAATAAACGCATATTAAAAACATACCCAACTTGGAAAGATAATGCCACATACCACGTAACATGGTGCATACCACAAACAATGAAGAAAATGATTACAACAAATACATAGCTCACTGATACTTCATATTACATTAACTTGTGTGCATTGAGGAGAAAGATAATACGGTAAGTTTAGAGAGTAAAAAAATGTTTCAGAACTGTAAGGAGATACCTGCGGACTAATATTGTTCTTAATTGCGATATTAGGAGATACTTCACGAATTTTATTACATTTAAGAAAAAGGGGCACCCTCATGACCCACAAATATTGCCGAGGTGGGGTGGCTTGCGTGACTCAACGATACGGATAGCCGTACTGTAGGTTCAACTACAGTGGAGGGTGTCTGTGGAGAGGTCAGACAAACTTGTGATTCCTGAAGAGGGGCAGCAGCCTTTTCATTTTCAGTAGTTACAGGGGCAACAGTCTGGATGATTGATTGAGCAGACCTGCTAACATGGCGTTTCCAAGCAGTTACTGCGCACGACTGAAAGCAACGGGAAACTATAGTCGATAATTTTTCGGAGGACATATAACTATACTGTGTGAATATCTGATGATGGTATCTTAATTCCGGAGGTAAAATAGTCCCCCATTCGGTTATCCAAGTGGGAGCAACTCAAGACGATGTCATCAAGAGAAACAAAACAGGCATTCTACTGTCGGAGTGTGGAATGTCCTATACTTCAATCCGGTAGGTAAGTTAGAAAATTTGAAAAAAGAAATGGATAGGTTGAAGTAACATATGGTGGGCATTAGTGAACTTCGATGGCACGATTAACAGGATTTTTGGTCACGTGAGTACAGGGTATAAATACAAAATCAGTAAGTGGTAAGGCAGGAGTAGGTCTGATAATGAATAAGAATATAGGAATGCAGGTAAATTACTATGAACAGCATAGTGAACGCATTATCGTAGCAAAGACAGACACGAGGACAATACCAAACACAGTGGTACAAGTTTATATACCAACTAGTTCTGCTGATGATGAGATCGAAGAAATTTATTAGGAGATAAAAGAAATTATTCAGACCATTAAGGGAGAAGAAAATTTAATTGTGATGGAGGACTGAAACGGTAGTAGGGAAGGAAAGAAAAGGATATGTAGTAGGTGAATATGGACCGTGGAAAAGGAATGAAAGAGGAGATCGCCTGATAGAATTTTGCGATGAGCATAATTTAATCATCACAAACACTTGGTTTAATCCTCATGAAAGGTTATATACATGGAAGAGATTAGGAGACACAGGGAGGTACCAGATCGACTTTATAATGGTAAAGCAAAGGTTTAGTAATTGGGTGTTCAACTGTAATATCAAGGGGCAGATATAGACTGTGATCATAACCTATTGGTTATGAACTGTAGATTCAAACTTAAGAGACTGAAAAAGATGGAAAGTTAAGGATATGGAATCTCGACAAACTGAAGGAACCAAAGGTGTTTGAGAATTTCAGAAGGATTAGGTATGGTCTGGTTGAAACGGATGAAAGTAATACAGTGGAAGAAGAATGGGTAGCTCTGAGATATAGTGAAGGCCGCATCGGATCATATAGACAGGACAAGGTCTAATTGAAATCCTTGGATAACACAGGAGATGCTGAACATAACTGATCAAAGGAGAAAATATAAAAATGCATCAACAGGCAAAAGGGAGTACAGATTTCTGAGAAGTGACGCTGACAATTTGTGCAGACTGACTAAGCAGGAGTATAAGAATGTATAACTAGGGGGAAAAGAAGATACCGCCTACAAAAAAATAAAAGAGGCGTTTGGAGACAATAAAAGCAGCATTATATCAAGAACTCGGATGGAGAACCAGTAGTAAACAAATAAGGGTAATCTGAAAGGTGGAAGGAATATATAGAAGGCTTGTACAAAGGAAATAAACTTGAATGCAGTATTCTAGAAATGCAATACGAAGTAGAGGAAAGTAAGTTAGGGTAGACTATACTGCGACAAGAATTAGGCAGAGCACTAAAAGATTTGAGTAGAAACAAGGCACCTGGAGTAGATACGTTCCTTCTGAACTACTGTCATCGTTAGGATAGCCAGTCATTAAGAAATTGTCCTACTGGTATGGACAATGTATGAGGCTGGGGAAATACTCTCAGAATTCAAGGAGAAGAGGGTCGACGCGAGGATGTAGCGGCTGTAGCGGTCACTACAGGCATAGCACTTGGAGCGGCCTGGCTCTTGCAGCGGTCTTAGACCAAATTGTGTAGAGTGGTGCTAGAAAAGGAAAGTAAAGTTTCATGAACAGAAATAGCGCAAATGAATTTTTACTTGCTCTTTTATGCTAAGCAAGTTTGTCTCTGGTCTAATCGTGAATTTAGTACTATTTATATGATACTGAGGACATAGCACGAAACCTACACATCGAATCAAAAGAAGATACAATAATAACCTTTTTCGGAGGGCGACATTCAATAATAACTATACTCGCCTCTAACCACCCAAACCCGTGTTTGTGTAGCAGGAGGGGGACTTTGAAATCTTAAATGGCAAACTCGATTCTTTGTTCCAAATTTGGATTCCCTGTGAAAAAATATGTAAGATTTGTACGAAACATTACATTAGTTAGATGGCACTGTAATCGGCAAACATGAGTTGCACAGATCAGCACAGTGTTGACGAGATTCTTCCAACATTTCTATGAGCCTCAGTCTTCTTCTCCTTCTTTCTCTTTAGACCTGATCCCGCAAATGCAGGGTCGGTTTTGTTTATTTGGATTTGGCGTGTTAATATTGACGGATGCCCGGGTGCCCTTCCTGCACCACCCCCTTCCCAAAAATGTTCAAATGTTTGTATAGCTTATGGGACTTAACTGTGGGGTCGTCAGTCCCTAAACTTACAAACTACTTATGAACTAGCTAATACTAAGGACGGCACAAGTATCCATGCCAAGGGGGAGATTCGAACCCTCGACCGTGTCGGCCGTGCAGATTGTGACTGGCGCGCCGCAGTCCCCTCGGCCACCGCGGCCGACCCAACACCTTCCCCCCCCCCCCCAGGAGGAAATGTGTACCCTAAATATGTGTGTAAATGCGTTATGAAAGTTTTCGAATCGTGTAACTGAGGCGGGGCTTTGGGACCAGCACAGTATTCACCTAAGGGGATGTGGAATACCGCCTAAAAACCACATCCAGGCTGGCCAGCACTCAGACCACGTTAATCCGCCGGGCGGATTCGAACCGGGGCCGGTACGCCTCCCCGTTTCGGAAAGCGGTGCGTTAGACCACACGGCTAACGGAGCGGGTACTTCTATGAGCCTCAGTAGAGTAAATAATAGCTATTCTCTCTGCAATTGTTAACATCGTGGAACAACTGAATACAGAAGATGTGCACGGCATGAATCATTGAACTACAACGAACAGTCTGACCGCACACTGACAGCATGGTTCCTTATAGTCCGTGCTTCATTTGTTTGTTGGAGGTGTCACATTATAGCATTATCAAAAGTATTAAAACAATGATTACCCTAATGGTTTGTGTATTTGGTTAAGTTTACATTTTACGGTATTGCACTTTTCAACAATTTTCATTTGTGCCGATTACAACGACATCTATTATGAAATTAAAAAGAATTGTCATACGAATATTACATATTTTGAACGGAAAATCCGAATCGGTCTCCCCCCCCCCCCCTCCATTGACGGTTTCAATGTTGTCCACAGCCATCCATGTGCAGGTTGGGTGGGGTGAGGCTGATGCAGTGTCATTGGACATTGCCAACACCACCTAGAGACAAGGCCTCACAACAGGCCGTGCTACGTCACACTGACCAGGCTGCAGTCGCCTGCTTACTGGCTGTTGGCTACAAGGGAGGGGGCTTGCCCCAGCGTCCTGTCATTCCGCTGGCGGCCGCGGCCTGTGACATAGCACGGCCTGTTGTGAGGCCTTGTCTCTAGGTTGTGTTAATATTACCCTCCAATACAAAAAAAACAAATTTATTTATTTATTTATTGAACCGATATATAGTTTCAGTCATATTTGAATTGTGCAATTAAAATGAACATCCTGTACATATGTTAGAAAAATAAGTATCCAAAAACCTCCTGTATTAGAATACAACGTTGTGTCAAACTTTGGGCTCTATCGGTGCAGGACTTGAGTTTTGAAGCGAACACAAACCAACGGAAAATTTTTATATAGAGATGAAGAAATTGGAAGATTTAACACACCTTATTTGAGTTTCCATATTAAAAAAAAAAATTATGCAATTATAATCAAAGTTGAAAATGGTCACCAATTACATTTTATGAAATCAGAGGTAGCCCTACATTTATTTAGTACATCAGACCATTTTAATGCTATCTGTAAAAAAGCTTTCTATGAAGTAATTAGAGATACCAATGATGTAGGGTATGGCTTGAAAAATGTTAGGATTTTCATTCTTGTAAACCCTTCAATGATTTTCTTCCATTTGTCAATCACAGCCTTATTTTGGTCATTAAAAATATGATGTCATATCCCGGCTCCTTTTAATTATTTGAAATTCTTCTCGTAACTAGTTCATGTTCGTGAGTTCAGTTGATTGATCCTTAAAGGCTTCAAATTTTTGAAAATGGTCGTAATTTATTGGTGATTTTAGTTAAAAAATGGTTGTTTTCTGAGAAAAATGTGGTAACAAATATCCTACAAAATTGATTCTTTGCTTAAGTGATCACTTAACACATTACTTCTCTTGCCTTACTTCCGGAAAAGTTACGTTTTATTCTCTGCTCAATCTTCCCGCGAATACCGTGCATTTCAGCAACTATTCCAACTGACGGAAAATCTTAATCAACCTTCTTATTGTTGTTTCTAACGAAAACATTACGTCATGAAGAAACGACAAACACACCAATGTTTATTTTTCTTTTCTTCTTCACTTGTAATTATCTTTCCTAACAGACAGGGACATTTTAGTGCATATTCTTAATGCTCTTTCGACAACAGGAAATATAGGACGTTTGGCAACACTATACTCAACCAAGCACGGTGTTCAGGAACAAACTGAATCGCTCAAGGCCGTGCATGGTCTTGGATCGTACAGTTCAAACGACCACATTATTTTCCCCAAGTATTACCTCCCTCAACTTTCTTTAAAACTGACGTAAAGCGCTTAACATTCTCAAAAAATCCTTTTTTTATACGTATGGCAACTAAGGAAAGGTTTCTAGAAGATATTTGAGCTGAAAAATATTACGCTGTAATCCTCGACTGCACACCTGACATTTGTCATGTCAACTGCAAAAGAAGTGATGGCAGATTTAGGATGGTATGCTGAATTTCAACTTGTCGCAAAAAGAATCGCAAAAGGTTTTTCGACGAGACTGAAGACGATCCAGACATTGTCGCCGATGAGAGCCAAAAGCAGTACAAAGCCGAAGAAAGATTTAAAATGGAATACTTCTTGGTGATGTTCAATGAAGCTTTGAGTTGCATGAGCTCAGTTCAAAGAGCTGACTAATTAAATTCAAATGTTCAAATGTTTGTAGAGATTAACTACGGGGTCATCAGTCCCTAATCTTACAAACTACTTATGAACTAGCTTATACGAAAGACGGCGCAAACATCCATGGTCGAGGGGGGATTCGAACCCCCGACGGGGACCGGCCTCGCGCATCGTAGCATAGCGCCTCAATGCGCTCGGCCGCTCCGCCGCGGACTGACTGGATTCCTCTTTCACCCATTCAAACTTGGTAACATGAAAAAAGGAGATTGAAATGTGTTATCAGAAATTAGCGACTTATCTGCAAGATGGGGAACTGTTGGATATCTGACCTCATCTCAGAAGTAAAACTGCTACGGTTTACGATTCCTCCTATATTGAAGACAGCGTTGGACGCACTTAAGTAATTAGGCGCACTCAAGGAATCATATGCCGCTATCAACATAGCTTATTGTAAATTGCTGACGATATCTGCCTCCGTGGTGTATCGAGAAAATTTTTCAAAATTAAAACATTAAGAATTACCTAGGATCTACCATATCGCAGGACCTCCTTAACGGGCTCGCTATTCTTTCAATAGAAAGCGAAGAGGCACTTTAGTGAAGAAGGAAGACGTGATTCGAGAGTTTGTATAGCGCAAGGCACGCAATGTTCTGTATTTGTAAGCATACTCAGGGGCAATAGCGTAGTTTCCGGCTGTGAAGGTATCTAAACCTGTGTTAGCCGCGAGCTTAGTGTGATTTAAGATACGGATATTGGCATTGACAAGACTTCTACATGCGCACGATTCAACAGTATTACGACGTTAAGGTAGCCAAACATAATGGTACAGTTTCCGTCTGTGTTTAACTTGCTGTTACCCAAATAGTTTACATGCTATGTTTTGAGATTTTTATATGGTAATCAATATTTTATTCGAAGATATGATTAATTTTGTTAATATAAAGGCGAGTTGTTTTAAAGCACTTGGCATCGCTACAGGCCTAGCATGACCTTGCGACGGGCCTGAAGGAGAATATAGTGATTCTAGTACCTAAGGAAGTAAATGCATGGTTGGAAAGTACTAACAGGAATTATTAAAAGACGAAGTGAAAAACTGGTGGAATCCGACCTTGTGGAAGATCAGTTTGGATTTAGAAGAAATGTAGGAACACGCAAGGCAATACTCACATTAAGACTTATCTTAGAGGAAGGACAAGGAAATGGAATCCTACATTTTTACCATTTGTGGATCTGGAGAAACCTTTTGACAATGTTGACTGGAATAAACATTTTCAGATTCTGAGGGTAGCAGGGATAAAATATCGGGAGCGATGAGTTATATTCAACTTGTACCAAAAACAGACAGCAATTATTAGAGTCGAAGGGCATAAAAGAGTCGCAGTGGTTGGGAAGGGAGTAAGACAGGATTGTAGCCTTTCCCCAATGTTGTTCAATCTGTACACTGAACAAGTTGTGAAGGAATGTAAGGAGAAATTTGGAGCTGGAATTACAATGCAGGGAGAGGGAATAAAAGCTTTGCGGTTTGATGACGACATAATAATTAGAGACAAATTAACGAAATGGGCAGTCTCTTGAAAGAAAGGTTTGAGATGAACATTAACAATAGTAAAACGAGTGTAATGGAATGTAGTGTCAGGAAATCAGGCGATGCTGAAGGAAATAGATAACGCAACAACAAAAACAACAAGGGTATCTGAGATCATACACAATAGTATCTGAAACAGTGCGTAGCCGGCAGCGGTGGCCGAAGAGACTGAGGCGCTCCAGTCACGGTCTGCACGGCCACTGCAGTCGGGGGTTCGAATCCCCCCCTCGAGCATGGATATTTGTGCCGTCGTTAGTATAAAGTAGTTGAGGTGGTTAAGTCCCATAAGCATTAAAAAAACAATGCGTACACCAACAATATATTATATTGCAACACAAAACGTGTTAACAAGTGGACTAGCACTTAATGCATATTAAAAACATATCCAAGTTTGAATGATAACGTATATTACATACAATTAATGAAGAAAAACGTTACAACAATAACATCGCCTACTCTTACTCCACGTTACGTTAACTTGTGTGCATTGGGGAGTAACATAATACGATAAGTTTAGACAGTTAAAAAAATTTTAGACCTGTTAGGAAATACTTGCGGACTAATGTTGTCACAATTCTGATACGTCAAATTCATTAGTTAAGAAGATAGTATAAGGAAAGCCAGCCGCATGTTTGTAGAGTTAAAGAAATTAGATTACAATCTAAAATTCTGAAGGTAGCAAACGTAAAATATAGAGAACGAGAAGTTATATACAACTTGTACAAACAACGAGACACCCCGTTTAAGAGTAGTTTAGAAGGGCATCAATGGAACCGCAGTGGTTGTAGCTTTTTCCAATGTAGTTCAATCTATACACTGAGCAATCTGTGACGGGAAGCAAGGAGAAATTTGGAGAACTGCACGGCCACTAGGCTCGGGGATTCGAATCCACCTCGGGCATGGATATTTGTGCCGTCCTTAGTAGAAGCTAGTTCATAAGTAGTTTGTAAGTTTAGGGACTGATGACCCCGTAGTTATGTCCCATAAGCTCTACAAACATTTGAACATTTGAATTAAAGTTCAGGGACAAAAATAAAAACGTTGGCCGAAGATATTGCAATTCTGTCAGAAACAGAAAATGACCTAGAACAGCTGTTGAACGCAGGATGTAAGATCAACATCAATAAGAGCAAAACAAGGATAGTGCAATGTTACGTACGAAAATGAGGCGATGGTAGCGGAATTAGAATAGGTAAATACACAATAAAACTAGTGTATGATTTTTATGATTTGGGTAGCAAAATTACTTCTGATTACCAAAGTAAAGCAGTTATGAAAAGAAATCCATCTTTGTAGATGATGAACTTATTATATTAATTTAAATGTTACCGGGGTGAAACATCAAGGATATGAAGTTCAAACAAACAGATTCTAAAAACATGATGGTGCAGACAAATGATGAACATATGCGTAGATCGAGTAACTGGTTGCCGTTCTTATTCATATGAGAAGAGGCTTGCACGGGATTGAGTTGCGTTAACAGCTGCATCAAAGCATTCTTTAGACTGCAGGCCACAACAACGGAAACGGGATTACTGGGTAACTTCCTGGGATAAACCTTCAAAACATGGTGAATTGGAGACGAATACGGTGTATGATAATTTAAGTGGCAATTTCATGAAGTCAAAAAATGGGTACAACTGCAGAGTCTGTTGCTCGTGTTTTTAGCATGGCGCGTATCTTGACAACTGTAAATCGATCTTTTCTGGACCGGCATACGAAAAAGAAACTTCTTGTTTGACCTCTAGCTAACCCAACTTTCACTTAAAGTGATCGCTGTTTTGTACAGATTACAAAAATAAATAAAACATATACGTGCTCTATGGCTGAATGCTGTGGTGTTGCCAACATTTGCTGCGCGTGGGCAACAGACCCTGCAGTTTAGCCAAAAAATGTGTAAGTACGGGTCTTTACAAAAATAACACATTCGAGCTACAGGAGTTCTAGTTTGTGACTTAAGCATCCTAGAACTTCCAAAAATAATGATTCGTTGTGATGCTTACACTTCTGTAGTCAAATGATTTTTTATCATTGTGAAGCTTCTACAATTGATAAAAAATCAAACAGAAATTGTTGACGACACTAGTCCACACAGGTGACTGTTTGCAACTTATCCATTTACAAACATTTTTGGTTAAAGGCACAGTAGTACAACGCTTGCTAAAAGAAAGAATCACAATTATGGATGAAGGGGTATGCCACAAAGCAGTGAATTTATTTTAAAAATCTCAAAACCAGAATCCAGACCACACACAATTTATAATTAATTGTGGGGCACTCATGCAATAGCTGCAACGTACCCAAGAAAAAATGTTTAGTTCCAAGCTTTATATTTAAAATGTATTCTCTGCCACAGGTGAATCTCTAAAAACAAAAACTACAGAATAATAAGCTGAAATCACTAATGTGTAACTAGTTTACACATGACGTAGTTCATGTCCCAGCTGAGATTCTAGATGGCAAACCCTGAATACCATTTCAAGGTTTACCTATGTAAATACTGTATATTAGACGACACCGTAACTGTTTCCTTACTAATAGTTTACATCCATTTTCTCGGCCTAACACGAGATCAGTAAACGTTAAAGGGCGTTAGTTAACATGGGCCAAAATTCGACATATAACGCACGCCTTAAAGAGCAGTGCTACATATCAGGAACGTGAAACCGTAAGTTGAACTTAAGACATAAACATTAAACTACCAGATTATGATGATTGTAGGCAAGGAAGATGAAATGTTGCACTCGTGTTGGAGGTTCGAATCTCTCTCTCGGGCATGGATGTTTATGTTGTCTTTGGTATAAAAAATGTTCAGATGTTTGTTACGCTTGAGGGACTTAACTACGGTGTCATCAGTCCCTGAACTTACAAACTACTTATGAACTACCTTATACTAAAGACGACACAAACTGTCTTTAGTGTAAGTTAGTACATGAATAATTTGTAAGTTTATGGATTAATGACTACGCAGTTAAATCACATAAACTTCACAAACATTTGAACGTTTGAAATGTTGCAATGTTTTCACATCTCAACTTCTACCTCCCCCTAGACTACTAGAAATTCCTATGAGATAGTCATTTGCAAGACGTATCATGAAATTTCTCGTTATGATGTTTTCGTATAATATGAAGAAATAATTTTGTCCTCGGGGTTATATTATATGTAAAATAACCATTCCGTTGTAGGAATATTAATGGCATTCGATTTTAACATATAACAATTTTATGCGTCTTTACCCGGAACACGATACACCGAAAACTGATTTTTAGACGTATTTGTCAACCAAATCAATAAATAGAGTTATCAACTATTACGGAGAAACATGATATAGACGGCTCTAGTTTCTCACTTAATCTTGAGGGCTATATAAAAAGGTAAAGGTTTCATACGTGTAGGCATAATTTCTCCATACTTAATTACGGCATACATTACCTTAAAATACGTGTTTTGCAAATGTCTTTCAAGCGACGTTACATTCAAGTTGCCAGCTTTCGTAATATTAAAGTATAAATACAAAATCCACCAAATACGGCACATTGGCTTCCGATCGCCTGCATTGGAGGATGCGCAACGCGAAGTTCATTTGTTGTAGACCACGTGATTATGTGGCTAGCGAATCACAGCACAAAGAAGAGTATCGTCGTCGGCCAATGGTAACCAAACCTCATCGCCGCACAACATGCGAATAAGAATTTTTGACTTTGGAAATTAAATACGCGGTAATGTTTTTATATACGAAACCGCACAATAGTTACAGGATGTGAAAATTAACGTCTTAACATGAATTTTCAATTATTTCATTTTCGAAATCCCTTGATTACACTTTCAGACAGACGATAAAATAAATAAAACAAGCTATACCTGCTCTATGGTTGACAGGTTCTTGTATGTATCCTTGTCCGGTCAATAACAGTAATTGGCTTCGTAAAATGAAGATTTAGAATTACTTTATCCTCTCAACTACAAAGTACTGTAGCACGTTTTACTTATTTTATGTGTACGAAACAGTCGTCAACTAATTCCAAATCTTCATTTTACGAGGCCAATTACTGTTACTGACCGGACAAGGATACATACAAGAACCTGTCAACCATAGAGCAGGTATAGCTTGTTTTATTTATTTTATCGTCTGTCTGAAAGTGTAATCAAGGGATTTCGAAAATGAAATAATTGAAAATTCATGTTAAGATGTTAATTTTCACATCCCGTAACCATTGTGCGGTTTCGTATATAAAAACATTACCGCATATTTAATTTCCAACGTCAAAAATTCTTATTCGCATGTTGCGCGGCGGTGAGGTTTGGTTACCATTGGCCGACGACGATACTCTTCTTTGTGCTGTGATTCGCTAGCCACATAATCACGTGGTCTACAACAAATGAACTTCGCGTTGCGCATCCTCCAATTCAGGCGATCGGAAGCAAATGTGCCGTATTTGGTGGATTTTTTATTCATACTTCAATATTACCAAAGCTGGCAGCCTAAATGTTACGCCGCTTGAAAGACATTTGCAAAACGCGTATTTTAAGGTAAGGTATGTCGTAATTCAGTACTGAGAAATTATGCCTACGTATATGAAACCTTTTCCTATAAAATGTGTTTGTCAGATCCATAACGTGGAACTGAATTCAATTACCATATGTGATAAGGAATTCCTATTTCAAAAACGAGACACTGTTTTCTAGCTACATATCCTACAACTGAAACGCAGCTGATGGGCCCGTTTAATTACTTGCCATGCTTCTTAAGGGAGGAGATGGAGAAATTATTTTACACATACCTATTTAGCATGTCACCTCCTGTGAATCACGTAACGGTAAGAGACGTTTAACTCGGATAGTTTTCAGCTGATTTTCCAGTACGTAAATCATTAATTGCACCACATTACTGTTTACAAACCTATAACAATACAAATTGTATCTAGAAGAGTGTACAGTTCACTTAATGTTTACTAAAACCGCACGGCAACCACAAGAACGCATGAATGTCTTGGAAAGAGTGCGCTGACTGCAGTCACGTGACGTCACCTGCTAGACTCGGCTATAAGAGGCGCGCTATGGCGTGCTCGCGCCATTTGCTTGTTAACCGTGGAGTGCATTAGTTACAGCTATGGAGTCGTTCTACTCGCTGTTGTGTTGCATGGGATGTGCGAGTGTTTGTTCACAAAGTGAAGCGTTGGACATCGTTGAGATGCTGCCTCCGGAGATAGCCCTAATGATTCTCAGGTAAGTTTTCCAATAACATTTTTACGATTTATATTCCATAATATTCTAGTTGTCAATTACTGTATTAATGTGCGTCGTGCATTGTTTGTATGTTTCGTAAATGTTTGATAAATGTGCCACGATAGAGGTAATACTGCAGAAAAATCTATGTAGCTCAGAGGCATTTTTGGACCCGAAGCACTAATAAATTCAATTCGCGTAGTGAATTTAACTCTTACATACTTCTATGTAGCCTTGAGTAATAGGGTTATATTTCGAGAATATAAATTTTTAGATGACTTATTAGGGTGTTGAATAGTTTATTGGTGCCATTTTGTCGTACATATTGTAGCATAGTCCGTCATTGTGCTATATCTGTTGAACGTTTTAATCATTCGTAAGTCATATAAATTGAGGTTTAGTATAACATCTTTGTTTTTTAACTACGTGTTTTACAACGAACTTTGTCCAAAAATTTGTAAGCTGTTTCTTCTAGGTAGGTTTGCCTAATAGTGCATCGGGACTTCTAATACCATGACCGCCAAAATTCTTCGGTGTAAGGTCTGAAAAAAGATTATTTGCTTCATCGTATCTGCTGAATACTTTAGACGATGTAATTTGCTTTAATGCTCTCTACTGCGTTAATTTCAAAGTTTGGAGTTCAGAAATGGTATCACAATGTGCAGTATGTCAATTTAAATCAATACCTGGCTGTACACTGTAGTGCGGTATGTTGGTCA
The DNA here is from genome assembly GCA_026315105.1 of Locusta migratoria. Lineage (NCBI taxonomy): Eukaryota > Metazoa > Arthropoda > Insecta > Orthoptera > Acrididae > Locusta > Locusta migratoria. The sequence goes on along the minus strand of CM048744.1, from coordinate 113,287,327 downwards.
GGTTGTAAAGGGTTTACAGGTACTTGAAATAGCTATTACGTAATGATTGATACTGGGCTTCGTGCCAACCATGGCAAGTATGCACTCGTTTGCTTTTTGTGGTTAGTCTGTCGTGTAGCCATTTGCTTTAGGAAGTACTAAAACTGGCTGGTAATCGTAAACAAAATGCTACTTCGTTACGGCAGATAACAGATGTTGTTCGCTTCGTTCAGTTTTTCGTTACATAGACGTCAGAAGTCAGCTTGCCGTGTGATTACAGAAAATGTTAGTAGCGTTTATAGGTTTGAAAGCCTTTTAGTATTTCCGGTTGAGTGAAGAAGCAGTTGTAATTTTACACAATATTATTCCTTCGTAGGAAGTATTTTAGTTTTTAAGTAAGCTTGCTTCTTGTTTGATTGCTATTGAAACGGTTTTTAGTGCTGTAGATCGAAATTTGATTCATTGAATTCGGCTAATTTAGCGTTGATGGGTGCACTTTACATAGGGACTTTCAAAGCTACATTTCAATTCGTGTTTTCCCAATAATGCTTCTGTACGGTCGTTGAAATAATCCAAAGTCGATGTAGTAAACCGGTTGTAGCTCCCAATTGTTTTGGACAACGATATGTTGTCCTCCTTAAGTAAACACTTTTAGCGTCGATTAAACAGAAATAGTGATTGTGCTCCTCAAACAGAAATATGATTGACTAGTTTTGACTGCTTTAGCATATCTTAATCTTAACGTGTAATCTTCCATTGCATCATATAGGAAAGAAGGTGTAAATTTTACAATATGGCTACATGCAGTGGCAATTAGTACAAATGCAGAGGTGTGTTAATGATTAGTGATTAACAGATATTCTATTTCATTGACATTTTATAAGTAGTTTTTTAATTCTACCATTAATTTTTTCAACTTAATTTCGTTTATGGAAACTGGCAAAGCGTTGTAAAGTTTCACTCCATGGTGCCTCACAAGCTTCAGTTTTTCTCACATGAAGATTCTTACTGATGCGTGTATTGTAGTTGTGAAAAACCGAATTAATATGGAAACAAGTGTGAAGAAACTGTTTATAAAATTCTGGTTCCGTCTTTCGAAAATGTTAACTGCGTTGGTAATACCGTAATGAACAGAGTGAAAGTTAAGATGTAACACTAGCATTGGATTGTTTTTACAAATTGCCAGTTCTTACTTCATTCACGTTAGGGGAAATAAATTGATACAGTATAACAGAAATAGTGAATAATTGCTGTAAATAGCATTCTTACTAGAATTCCCCGTATCACTTGAGACATTACCCTCTTTCAGAAAAGCAACAGAAAAGGTAGCCTTTCTCATTAGTTTTTGTAAGTGTGGATTGCTTGTTGGATGAAATGCAGATCTGTTGGAACCTCATCCGTCTCCTTTGAAAAGTTATGTACCAAATGGATGTATGTTTGGTGTAGAATTACGTCGGTTGTATTAGGCAGGCACACTTCACCTAAAATCAGAGCAAAGTGATCTTACACGGAAAATTAATCAGATTTCACATAACTGCTTGCCGTTCAGTATAAACTGTGGGAATGTATTGTAAAATTTTATCAGCAAAAGTATCGATCGTCCTGTAGTTATTTTTCTGTCTTCGTAATATTTCCACGCTCTTGTATTCTTAGTAAATATTTTGAGGACATATCATGAAATAGGTAGTTTGTGTGTATTATTTCATGAACCTCTACAAGCATAAGGCTTCTAATGAAGTTTAATATAGTTGGGTGGTTGAATAGTATTGTTACAGTTCAATCCATACTGTATGCGATTTTTTGGATATAACATTAAATTATTGAAAATGCCAGTTAGTCTTATAGGTAATGTAAAATATATCAACAAATACAGGTAAAACGTGCAAAATTTCTTACAGCAATAACTGACTCATATAATATTGCAACACTGAGAAAGGTTGTTAGGCGTTCTAAGAAATGATACTCTTGTATCAGGATCGTAAGCAGTTGATTTTGTACACAGTGAGACTGTCATTGACAACGTGTTTAAGGTGTTGGAGTAAATACCATATGTGATTGAAGATGTACCACTGGACTAAGGTTACCTATTGTACTGGTGCTGTAATTACTATCGACCGTTTAGCAATTGTCCGTATGTATGACATTAGGCGTCAAAGTTCGCTGATTGCTTGGATCTTTAATACGCGGTTTTCACATGAACGAAAATATTGCACCCATTGTGTAAATATACAGGTTTTACTCGGTTTGGCGATTCCGTATCCACAGTGTAAAGGTTACCAGCTCTAAAGCTAGTTTAGATTCGCACTGTGTTGTGTCAATTTTATATAGAAGTCTAATCCGCATTTTGATTGACTCTGGGTTTTACCGATTTTTGGAAAGGTTGATTTTTCTTTAGTGTTACCAGCCATAGTTAACTGACGCATCTGTTTCGTTACGGTAAATGACGCAATAGTCATACCAAACGTAACTTTTAAAGCGAATTTCCTTAACGATTTCCTAGTCTGTAATTTCTTCTCACATTCTATCGTAAATTAGCAGGACCAGTTAGCCATCTGAAATTCGAGGTAACATATTTTTATTAGGCCATTGCTATGGAGATCTGAGGAATGTTGTCACAGCATCTGAGAGCAAACCATAGATAAGGGAATATCAGGTCAGGGTTTTATCAAAACAAGTTGTTTATAACATTCTGATGGCTTAAATTGTTCCTCTGGCATCAGTAATCGTTAGGAACTTTTTATCACGATTAAGTTTGATAAGAAGTATCTGTAGTTCGTAAGTAGTTCATACGCAGTGGATGTTAGCTCATTTTCCCTCACATTTTAAAGGTTGCTACTGACGCCAACTTCCGCCATGACTGGGCTGCCTACACACCCTTGATATCCCCAACTGCGTGTGGACTACACCAGTACAGTAAAGATTAGCCCAATCGGAGCTTCTCTGCAGGTAAGTATTGCATAAACATCTGCTAGGCGAACAAACTGGACATAAAGGATTATTGAAACATTAGGAAAATGTCATTATGGCTGACCTAAGCTGTAATGGCCCGATTGCTACTGGATTCGATTTGAAACCTGTTTTAAGCGCCAGAAGAGCCTTAACTTTTGGTTACATTCACGTGTTACAATCTTGAAAGGTACATGTCATGTTATCCAACTATTCAAGCTCTGCTGGGGCTTGAAAATGGTTTAAAACCAAAACTGGTAGCATCGGGCCAATAAACTGCTTTGGTCAACCATAATGACGCTCTCCAAATATATCACTTATCCATATTATTGAAACATTTTTGGACAGTGTTTCCAAATGTAATTCTGTATATCGTTTCAGTATTTTTTGTTGGGTGTGCCTTGATAGATAGGTTCCTTATCTTGTATCAAGCTTATAGTATTTACCAGCACTCCCGTGGGTGCACCACATAAGATACTTGTTTCACTCACCGGTTCTCACGACTTTTTTATTAATATGATAGTCTTATTCCTCTTCCATGAAATTGTCTATCAATTTTACATAAGGAAAAATGACTAATCTCGAATACCATAGCATTAAGAGAGAGGGTTTTAAATTTTATATCTTCGCGTTAATTTTATGTCTCTTCGTTTCCCTACTTAAGTTGAAAGAATTACATTTTTTCTTTATTGCAGTTATAGTGTCATAACATACATATAATAGTCCCTATGTATTTAAAAATAATTTTATAATGAAAGTTTGTCTACATTTTTGAAGTGGTTCTCTCCCACACTAGTAATCTGCCACTCACCGTATATGAATTTCGGGGCATTGAATGTGGATGTAGATTTGTATAGTCGAGATAAACTAAACAGCAAATCGAACGTAGATGTATAGTTGTACTTCTGAATAATTGATGCAACGCATGTGTTGTTAATCAGGTCACCTGTGTTCACTAGTTTCAGCTAATTCCCGTCTTGTACTTTTTCCTGTATTTCATGGTCCGATAATTTGGGCGTAACTTTACTGGACGGATACATAATATACGGAAACCGTAATGGAATATTAGAGTCCATACCACCTGTCATAGGACAAGTGTTGCGATTATCTCGTTACAATGACAGGCTGGATATGGTAGCTAGCCTTTGAACTAAAAACCCTAAATTTAGCAGAATTCATAACGTCATAAGTCACCAATTACAGAAATGTTAATATTAATAAGCATAAGTCATTTCGCTGCTTACATACGAGACAGACCGAAAGGAAGATTATGGTTTCACTTCCCGACTTCAACATGGTAGAGGCATAGGAAGGGTTCAAATTCCAGAATATTTTCCCTGCAGTGGAGTGTGCGCTGATATGAAACTTCCTGTGCAAATTAAAACTGTACCACATCTCAAATTCGAACTTGATACCTTTCCCTTTCACCGGCAAGCGCTGTTCAGTCTGAGTTGTCCCGGTACGATTCACGGTGCGTCCTCAAAGCTTTACTTCCGTCAGTACATCTGCTCCTAAGTTCCGAACTTAACACACATTTCCTGCGAATCCTTAGGGACGAGTACTCCTGGAAGAGAGGATATGGTGGCGACGGAAGCATCATATTAGCACACACTCCGCCTGTGTCTAAACCGTCTCTGCGATAAGGAATGCTAGTCCTGGAAGGTTCGAAGGAGAACGTGGGTGGAGTTCGGAAAGTATGCGGCTGTGAGAAGGGCCATGGAGCGTGCCAGGGTGGCTCTGTCGGTTGCCCACCAAAGGCAAGGGCCGCAGGTTCGAATCCCAGTTCGATTACGCAGTTTTAATCTGACAGGAAGTTTCACGAGTTCAGATTGTTTTGAGGATCTACTGCGCTATTTTAAAGGAAACTTTCAGAAATTTATCTAATGCTATTTAGGAAAATCGCTGAAAACAAATATATTAATGGTTGAGACATGGTTTGGGGTGGGGGAGTTTCAACTGCAGTGCTTCAGAACGGGTCCAGTGTGGCAGCAATCAGTAAACTTGTGTCCTATATTAAAACCCTTCATTTTCCTACTTCGTGTCCAGGCGGGAGTGAAGTATGTAATTTAGTTTGCATGAGTCTGACCTGTCGTAAATTAACTCTCATTGGGCGGGAGTGATAATTTCGGCGGGAGTATTTTTGTCTCCCATTCCACCACTTCCTTTGTGAGTTTTCATATTTTTTCTATGCCTCAGATGAAGCTCCAGAAGAATATATCTCAACCGTTTCTAGTCATGCAATTTCTTGATAGATTTGAGAAAGAAGGGCCTAACTTTCTGCGATTTAACAATAAGCAATATGAGTAGTCCACAGTGGTGCTAGTGTCTATTTTAGCGTCTTTACCGTATTCTAGGAACCTACAAAGCTTACTTGTTTGGGTATTTGGTACCGATCGTGGTCGGTAGTTACAATGGGGATACCATCAAAATTTACTTCTTCGTTCTATTCCCTTTACTTAGAGGTTGGAAACACACTAAAAATTACAGGGTAGGCTGTCTAAATAAGAACACATACATTCCTCCGATCCGATTTAATTAGCACTGAAATTAGGCGATTGTGCGCGAAACGGCACTGAGTGGTAGCTGTCATCTACTGTATATGGCAATCCTATATGTTAGACACTTTCGTTAATCAAAGCTTTCCATTTTTATTAATGAACGTGAGTTTTTGTTCCGAACCTTTTCTTAGTACTAAAGTGGTATAGTCAGTGTGTTCTTTCGCATATAACTTCAGAAATTTGTTACATATTTTGTGTGGTTTGTATAAAGGTGCGGCTAAATTGTTTACATTTGTTACATCTGTTACAAGAAACTAATGGTACATTTTACTTAGTAACGTAAGCAATAACATGCTTTACACCTATACCTCTCCAACAACAAAACGTTTGAATTTCCTAAAATGACATTCATTCGCCAGGATATTACAATGTAGTATACCTAGCTCCTTAGTGCCTTAATTTCTAATCTTTGATGGTATTCTTTCGTTTTGGCCTGACGTTGTTTGGAGTGTTGCAGGATTTGTTGGAGAGTGATGGGTGGAAATTAAAGTTCTTTTGTGGTGTCGGAGAGGGCTTTCTTGCATAGCTACGTACACACATGTACTTTTTTCCGTGGGACTAACGCTTTTCCGATCTGTCAGTTTTCCTCTTTTGTTACGCAAGTACAAATTCTTAGTGTATTCCACAATATTGATATCCATCAGTTTGAGGTTAATCCTTGCAAATCTCTAGTTGTCAGTTTTAAAGCATTTTATATACCTCCTGCTGCAGGAAGTGTTGTTTTCGTCTGTTTACTGTTGCTCCGCCCCCCCCCCCCCCTCCAACAACAATCATACCCCTTGCCGTTCCTGATACAGCATTGACATTAGTTGTAATTATTATAATTTTCAGTTAGTTTATTGGTTAGTCTCAGCTTATTTGGTTCCCTTTGCAGTCATAGCTTTTGCGATTTTCTTAGCAAGGGAAATAGTTCGTGTTCATCAGGTCATTATCGATTAATTTTCTAGTGTATCAGCCACGTGCTTGGTCATTCACACGTCTGTTAATTTTATTACCTAGTAATGATAATCTGATATACAGCTGTACATCGATGCTTTTCTGACTTTCAGATATGCGGTTAATTTCATAGAAACATAGAAGGGCTTCAGCTCCTGCGATGGGCAACACCTTAGTGTAACTTGATTACGGCATATTTTGTGCACATGCCTCCGTTCTCAATGATTAATAGCTGGTATTTCTGGTGTTTCAGGAAGCTGGACGGAGCGTCGCTGTTGTCGGCTAGCCGCGTCAGCAGCCGCTGGCTGAGCCTCGTGCAGTCAGACGGCGTGCTGGTGCGCAGACTCAGCAGACAGCTGAAGGCGGAGCGGCGGCAGCGCGAGGCCCGGGTGTTCGCTGCCGGCTCCAAGCCGCTGAGGATGCCGACAGATGCGCCGAAACCGCTCGCCGACCGGAACGGACGCTTCACCATCGCAAGACCCATCACTGGTGAGTACTACTGTAATTGGTTAATCTCTAATACATCTTAACATCTGATACAAGCTTGGTTACTCTCAAATTTGATATCAACGCGTAATTATTTTAAAGTACGGAAACATTAAAGCGAATTGTTTGTGGTTTTCATGTAGAGGTTTGTTCAAGGAAATGGAAACTGGTGACGCAAACAACCGCCTCACAAGGACTTATTTCTAAATGAATTTTGTCATGAATTCGCAGGGTGGGGGAAATTAATTGTACAATGTCAGCACCGATTCACCGACTCAAGCAACTTTACCAAAGAACTATGCAGTGAAAATTGGTGGTTACAGCGTAGAAGTAAAAAAGTAAACAGCATGAAGAGGTGACCTAAAGTACATTTGTGGCTACATCAGTAACTCGCAAATGCTATGATTTGCGAGTGGAAGAATCGGTCATTTCTTCGGCAATGTAAATTTCGTAGCAATTTTGTTGACACTCATTTGCTCATTCATTTACTCTGCGAATGACTTAAGTGCCTAACAGGATTTATCGAACCGCTTTCATAATATTTTTATACCGTTTCGTTCTCTAATAGCGCGAGTTTAAATGGAACGTCGAATCTTCTGCTTTCGGTCTTCTTATTTTATCTTCTGATCATGTCCCCCTATATAGGTGGTAGCTAATAAAATATGTTCGCGTTTGGAGGAGAAAGTTGGTGAAATCGCTAATAGATCTCTCCAGAACGAATAACACTTCCTGTTTTATCCGTGAAATGTACACTTTGGTTCGCCTTCGATATGATATTTTCCAATTACAGTTGTTCGTTATTGTAATTGTTAGGTATTTAATTGAATTTAGGGCCTCTAGCTTTGAATTCTTTATTGTGTAAATGGATTTAAACTGATTTTATTTATTACTCATATGGTGACATTACACCTATCATTATTTAAGATCAAGTACCAATTTTCTACACCATACAGACATGTAAATTGTTTTGCAATTCCTTTTTGAACTTCTGGTTACTTCACTAACAGTTAAATGACAGCATTATGCACGAATAGTTTGAGCTCATCAGATTGTCTTCTAAATCGTTCTTAAGACAAGGAACACCAGGAGCCCCTAAACATTGCCCTGGGGAACGGCAGATATCTGTGGCATTTACCATGCAGTTTTGTGTTAATAGTTAAGCGTTACAGTGCACTCATAACACAGGGGTTTTTCTTACTCCCTAAAGGATGAGCAGTAGCCCATTAAGTACCTGTGTTCGCCGCTGCTGTACAATATCCGGAAGTCTACAATTATTTTTGTACGTGTTTGTCATCTGAGAAGCCGAAAACTGTCCGTACCTGATAATTTTGATAAAAATTCACTCTACTTTATTCTTATTAGTTTTGTCACTTAGTACATTTGCAAAAATTTAATCGGATACTTCAACATTATTAATGGCAACTGGTAAGAAAGACAAAGAATACCCATGTCATATCCAGGGAAGGCTAGCAATTCAGAGTCTGGCTGGGACTGAATCACCTGAAACAATTTGATGGCTCAAGTCCATGTGATTTACCTTTACAAAGTTGACTGACACTTCTTCGTAATCAATCTTTCATAGCACCAGCTCAATTCATGGAATCAGTGATTCCAGTACATAGATGAAAAGGACTCAGTCTCTATGTAGAAGTATTTTAAGTAATTCACGTTTTAAAAGAATTTCCGGAAGCTGTAAATATTTAGGGCCCAACATTTAACAGGACAAGTTTCTTCGAATAACCTGAGGTACATATCAGTATCATAAAAAAGTAATTTCACATATTACGACTATTTCGCATGTTGTGGACAATAATACGACCAATGAAAATAATTCTCTTGAAACTTTGTGTGATGCAGCTTCAGCAGTAGCCTTAGTTACATTGTTAAATGAAGGAAAGCAAGGAGACATTACAAGAAGGGATTACATTTTAAAGCGCAGTAATAAGACCTTTGCGGTTTGCCGATGACATTGTACTTCTGAGAGACAGCAAAGGACCAGGAAGGGCAATTGAACGGAATGGTCATTAGCAAAACAAGGGCAATGGAATGTAATATAGGAATATCAGGCGATGATTTAGTAAATGGATTGGGTAACGAAACAATATTCTTGAGATTTGTTACTTGAATAGTTACATAACATACGATGGTCGGAGTACAGAGGATATAAAATACAGAATGGCGATGGGTATAAAACCATTTTTGGGAAAAAGTTTGTTACATTGAATATTAACTGTTAGGAAATAGTTTCTGAAGGCTTTCGTGTAGAGTGGTTCGTCGTACAGTGGTGAAATAAGGACGATAAATAGTTCAAAGAAGAAGATAGCTTTTCAAATGTGGTGCTATAGACAAATGCTTAAAATTTTGAGGGTAGTCCGCGTAACTAATATGGTAGTAAATGGGAATGGCAAGAATTTCTTGCATATCTTGATTAAAATAAGAGATCCATTGTAATGACACATTATTGAACATGAAGGACCAGTGAAATTATTTTTATAGGAAAGTGTGTGTGGTAAAAATCGCAGAGGGAGACAGACGAACACAGTTAACAGATAAAAATAGTTGTGGCTTACCGTTCTTACGAGATGGAGGCGTGCTCAGAGCAGCGTGGAGAGCTGCATCATAACCCCTGAAGACCAAAACATGTATAATCTGTATATCTCAACTGATCACATAATTATATTGACCGGTGTATTTTGGACACACAAACTTTGTTGGTTGGAGGGTAATTGATATGTCTTACTTTGTTGATATTAAGTGGCTTGTGTTCCAGGTGCTGTGCAGCTGTTGTCGGCGCCACTGGGAGTCCACAGAGCTGTCAAGAGGAAGAACTCCAGCAGCCTGCAGTCGGCCAAGCAGAGGTTCGCAGCCGATCTTCACGGGGCAGTGCAGTCTGTGAAGAAGGCTATGAGGTTCTGACAACTCTGTATTCTCTCTGTATAATAAATTATTTATTAACCAAAAGACGTGTATGTTTTTATTTTTGAAGTTATCCTTCAGTATCATAAACAGCTTATCAGTATCATGTTCATTACACAAAACTGTGAAAGTGACTTTCCAGAAAAAATATTGGGAATAGCTGTACCCCTGTTACAAGTAATTGAGACGGATTGTTTACCTTTCAATATTTTTAGTGTTTCTGTTTACTTCTTACACGACTAAAATAATTACCATAATGATAAGCTAGGCCAAGCGAACACACAAGACTTGATTATTAAATTGAGCTTTTCGTAATAGAAATTTACACATAAACAATTGCTCACCTGGTACTTAAACTTTATCTTCGATAATTTCAATGTGTACTGTATTAAGTGGCGCAATTTCTTTCACCTTCATAAAAACTGGAATATCCTATTTCTGAAAATTATTAAATAATCTGTTCATACACTTATTAAAATCTATGAACACTACATTTTTGGAATCTTCATAATCAAGTAGTATATTTGTCTACTTTTTATTGGACTGAAAAATAAGCAATATATACTTACACCTGTACTAGGGAACACAAGCAGTTCCCAAAACCCGTGGAAATTATTGGTTCAGGATGTACTGCATAGCTTAAAACTGAATTGCTGAAGAAAATTGTGTACGAATTTTGTATGACACACCTATAACGGTTTCCGTTATGTGCAATATCACTTCTTTTTCTTAAAGAAGTCATGCTAGCGAGTCTGCATCGGTATGGATTTACATATCACAAACTGAGTGTAGTGAATGCAGACAAGGATTATCAAAATTATCAGGTACGGACAGTTTTCGGCTTCTCAGATGACAAACACGTACAAAAATAATTGCAGACTTCCGGATATTGTACAGCAGCGGCGAACACAGGTACTTAATGGGCTACTGCTCATCCTTTAGGGAGTAAGAAAAACCCCTCTGTTATGAGTGCACTGTAACGCTTAACTTACTTTTTTTTAGAAGTCAGCTCTGATTTTATGCCTTTTCTGGGTTCGCCGCTGTTGTATAATAAGTAATACGCCAAATGTCGCACTGTAGTAAAAAAAAAACGGGTTCGATTCAGATGATAAATGATACTAACAGACTTGAGGGCGGTCAATTGTAAGTTGTCAGCTAAAACATGGTATCTTCCATCTTATTGGTTGTCGATCATAAAACAGTGACCACTCGTATCTCATAAATATTTTGACGTTTTGTGATGACTTAGGACGGTAAACCCAATTAACCATGTGTGTGTGTGTGTCATGGATATCATTTACACGGACGCAGTATTTTTATTAGAATGTTGTAAACTTTCTTCAAATGAAAAACATACTTTTTCTATTTCATTATGAGTGAATGTAGTCTCCCGGTGTACACTTTTAATGGCAGTTTTTGACGGTGAAAATTACACGCGTCTTGTGGCATCGATTGTTCGCTGCCTGAATAGCTTGTCTGGAAATGACACCTTCGTTTGGTGATCTTTCCTTAGAGATGGTCCATTTCGAAAGCAACAGTTGTTGGGTATATTAATCAGCAGGCTGGCAATAATATGTTTTAGGTATTGTTCCTCTTATATATCATCAAGTTTGTTGTAACACATTCACATTGATAATCAAGCCGTAAATTAACGTTCTCCCCGCCGATGCAATAAACTGCACCAGTGACAGTTACGAAGAAGATTCATCATATGCAGGTCTATGAATTGTTTTCCTGCTTACAGTTGTAGTGTTTTGTCCTGAAGTTAGTATCACAGTATCATGTAACATAAGTCTTCGATACAATATCACCCCCCCCCCCCCAAAAAAAAGATAAATAAATAAAAATTAAAAAATAGCGCTTTAAAATTTTACTTGTGGCTCTGCTGTGACAACGCATTCAACTTTTATGCTTGACTTATGGTGACGGAATTGCAAAAGCTTAATAAAGTCGTCAGTTAAAAATGGCGTCCCGGCGGTTGTATCCCTGAGTTAGTGCAGTGTATAACAATGTTCAGTTTCTTCAGTAGTAAGATAACATGTTCTTTTTAAACATGGCATGTTCATTCTGGATCAAAATGTGACAGTATGACATCAAATGAGATTTGAATGTGTCTACATTAACAACTATACGGAACTCTGCAAGTCACAGGGGTTCATCGAACCACTTTTATATTTTTCTTTAGTTCCTTACTCAAATAGCTCTCGGGGAAAAAGGAACACCTAAAACTTTGTTTTCGATATGGTTTTTCTTATTTCATTATTATCATGTCACTATGTAGACGGTTGCTAACAATGTATGTTCAGATTCGGAAGAGAAAGTTGTGAAAGAAAATTCACAAATCTCGTCGCAACAAGTAACGCGTTTCTTTTAATGAGTTCCACCAAATTCGTGCATCATTTCCGTGACTCTCTCTCTCTCTCTCTCTCTCTCTCTCTCTCTCTCTCTCTCTCTCTCTCTCTCTCTCTCTCTCTCTATATATATATATATATATATATATATATCGCGATAATACAAAACCAGCTGGCCTTCTCTGAACTTTCTCTATATCGTCCGTCAGTCCCACTTGGTGTGGAATCCACAATGAGCAGCAATACTACAAAATAGGACGCACACGTGTAATGCAGGCAGTTTCTTTAGAGGTAGTGTCCTCTGTCACAAGAGCTTAAGGCTTATTTCCGTCCTACTAAACATCCGCGTAGTCATACCAGTCCACACTTACCGTATTTAAAACCCCAAAGAACCAATGCTCAAAACATCGAACAGAATATACTAAAGAATATATGGATTAGTTGTTTGACTAAAACGCGTAGATATTCTAATGCTGACACACAAATTCAGTCCCGAACTAACAACCTATCTTTTGACAATGATACAAAGGGCATTTGAAAAGTTGAGTGAATAGTCTCAGGAAATGCAGGAAACATAAGTTACAAACGTAATACTTTTAATGGCCTTCAAAGTAATCGCCATTGGCTACAATACTGATACCGGTTGTATAGATTTTGGAAATTGACAGAAGACCCGTGGAGTCGTTCGAAGCACTGTCACGCGTTGTTGGATCTCCGCAACCACTCTCTCTCTCTCTCTCTCTCTCTCTCTCTCTCTCTCTCTCTCTCTCTCTCTCTCTCACACACACTCTTTCTACTCACTGCTTAAACACTATACATTTGCACTTACATCCTATGGGTCTCCGTCGTTTCCTAATTTGAGACAACGCGTTTGAAATATTTCTCCCTATTTGATTGGTTAATAATAATCATAAAAATATTAATAAATAAACAATTTTTTATTATTTAAAATGATAGTCAAAGTAATGGTTCGAAGTGATGATGTAAATTTAAAAAAAGGTAGTGCCTGATAAAATATTCCGCGAAAAGAAAGGTTACACCGAAAGCAAAGTTTGAAACTGTTAGTAATTTTTGAAATAAAAATTAGGGAGCTAAAATTACGGCGGGAGAAATACCTCAAGTTGGTGACTGCGTTGCAAATCACTGTTATTAAAAAATGTGCCTGCAAAAATATTCTGCAACTTAATGGAGCTGGTAAATGGCACACAAATATTTAATTTTAGCAACCTGCCTAAAATCCCATCTGATTACATAGAAGAGCAGCTCGCCACGTATACATTGCACAGAACCTAACTGTTGGAACCCACTCGGAAAACAATTTATTATAAGTCCACGGCTAGCTAAAAAAAAAAAAAAATAGTTACATTTCGATAAACTGACGTATATCTCACGGACGTATGTGCGGAACAAAAGATTCTAACATAATTATGGAGTAAATTCCAACATTTAATCTTGCACACTGCAAGAAAATGACGGCTGGTGGTAATCTGTAAGAAAAGTTCACACACTATTAAGTTGTACAGTAAGGAATAATGAGGTGGTTTTTAAATAAAAATAATGAAAAATACACATTTTAATTAAAGGAAATTAGTTGGTATATATTCTGAACATACACTTACAATAATTTCCCACATCCATTCTGTGCTCGTAAATTACGATACAGACAAATCAAACAAAGAGCAATGCGCTATTGTGTCCGAAACCTATGAATGCTAGGCCAAGAAGAAGAAAGAATATAGACTGCTGCTCCTTCTTATTAAGTGGAACATAAGCGTAAATGTACAGATAATATTGTGCTTGTTAACATTATACTTTCTTTGTATAAGATAACTCTATTATCGATACGTAATAATGTGCATGAAATAAACAGTTACAAGAGATTAATTATGCAGAATACATAAATAAATATTGAAATAAAGTCCAGGAGGCCCATGAAACGTTACGCGTTGCTCGATTGTTCAATTTTGCGCTCCATGTTGTAGTGACATGAGGTCTGTCAGTGACCACTTGAGCTGGATCGAAGCGTATACCATCGCTTCACTGGAGTGCTTTGCTTGGTAGGGAGCGCTTGCTGACATGCCCCTCAATGTGTATGCACAGGCACCTCATCCTCTCCAGCGCGGTTTGTAAAAAAGGGACCATTCGCCCAAGTTTTCAGACGCACCTTGTAAGACACTGCGTGATTACAGTATCAACGATACGTTGGTCTTGAATTACGTGAGATGTGCAACATGGAATTCAGGGAGATGTGAAAAAAAATATCCTAATGAATAAGTCGACCACTTGCGAGAAGCAGGAATACTGGGTTTGACTCAGGATCCGGCAAATATCACGTCACTAGAGAATGGTACGTGGCTGGCGAGAGACAGGCCCCAGCGCACACATCATGCCACGTAAGCAAGGTAGTTCCGAGCCGGCGCGATCGCTAGCCGATTGGCCGGCCGCTGGGGCACTGCCCACTGCGTCATAGCGGGCAGCCATTGAGCTAGCGATCGCGCCGGCTCGGAACTGCCTTGCTTACGTAGCATGAAGTGCGCGCTGAGGCCTGTGTTTCCAGTTGGCCGCGCGAATTGTATGGCTGATGATCATACTGGAAATTTAAAAGGGTGGTAGGACAGTACCCGGTCGCAAAGATAAAATGTGTTTTACCAGGTTTTGGCAACGATTAGTAGTGCCTCCATCAGAAATTACTGAAATGCCAATAATATAAATTACAAAATTCTCAAGAGAGACAGTTGTTTTCAAATAAAATGTAGGAACCATTTTGGTGTACAGAATGGAAGCAGTACTTACACGTCACATGATAAAATAAGATGTAAGCGCGATAAAGCTTATGTGTCATTAGTTGTAAAATAGCATTAGCACTCAGAATTCATCTTCTGGTAAGCACTTTTTAATTACAGGTCTCACACCCAAAGCGATTCACAATATTAATATTTTACACGCTGAAAAAGAAGGCCAAAAATTAGACTTTGTTGAATAATTCCAAATATTTATTTAGACGTAACGGATTCAAATTATCACTGTTGCAAATACGCAAAAAATAGAAAATAAAAGTTTTTAGTAAAATATCTAAATAATTAACCGTAGTAAATGGCTCAAATTTTGACAGTATATTCTGTATCTGAATTTGTGTACAAACGTAATTTTACCGTTTACGAAAATTATATTGCCGCGAGGTCCCAAGTTAAACAACTGCCGGCGTGGCGCATTGCATAGCATCACGGATTACGGTGCTGAAGGTCGTCGGTTCAGTCCCGTCCACTGGCAAAAAATTATTTCTTTGTCATTTCCAGAATATTCTACGTGATTCTTATGTTCACTTGTAATTTCTACATGTTTCTTATGTTAACTATTCTAATTTCTGGTACATTCTGTCTGAGAATAAATAGCAGAGCACTCTGCCCGAGAGGCAGTTAGTGCTGCGTGTATGTTAAATTCGCAATATACCTGCTTTCAGTATAAGTGCTGTGTTCAGTTGACAACCCTGCCTTCGAAGTCAAGCCTGCTTCTATTTCAACGCGACAATATAGATATGACCGAAAACATGTTTGGGTACCAAAATGCAAATCGAGAGACAGTGTTCCGGCCGCTGTGTAATTACTAGGTGATTTTAAGATAGGCAATCGCTGAAAAAAATGACTATTGCATATAGAGAGTACTCTACTAGGCACGGTCCTGTTGGCCCACTTCTGTTCAAGCTGACTTAGGGCCTGCTTGGAACTAAATATCATTTCATTATGAGAATATTCTGTAAAGAAATTTGATTATATAAATTACTAAATTTATTTTTGTTGTTTGTCTTAAACTTTATCTAGTCATTTAAAGACATTGACAAATCCTTTCTGATTTACAGAATTAGTGTTATATACGTACTACACCCTGCTGTAGCAAGAAAGGGCCCTTTTGGAAAATAAAATGCAAATATGTTCCTGTTTAAAAGACTGACATAAAAGTACGGGAACTAGTTGCCTCGGTCTTCATTCTACATTACCAATAATTTAGGAATGCGAATATATTAGCACTCTTGTGATGAAATAGAATAGCGGCGGGGGTGGAAGGGATAAGAGACAGTGCAAGGCGATAGAGAGAGAGAGAGAGAGAGAGAGAGAGAGAGAGAGAGAGAGAGAGAGAGAGAGAGAAATACCTAGTAAAAAAGTTATGCAAACAGTAGCAACAAATGATAGAGCAGACAGTAAAACTGAAAAAGACAGATGTGTGGATTCAATGCATAAGATGGTGATCTGCGTTCTCCAGAACGATCAGCTTCAACAAGAAAAAGGTTGTTTTTATATGCATGTCTCACGACGTAGTTATCCGCAAGGACATGTGTAGGGAAGAAAGAATGGCGCATGAAGAGACAGACAGAAATATCTCACAAAGAAAGATACAGTTGCAAAGTAAGAAAAAATATGGGGAAAGATTACGGCAGAGATGAAGTGTAAGTGCCGGAGAAGACAATCGCAAGGAAGACTAAGGCAAGGGGATTAAGGCATTGATAATGGGAGAGAGAAACAGGAGAATGCGCCAATGGGAAGGAAAGGAGACCGTGGGCGTGAGAGGAAGATGCTAGAGTGAATATTACTCAGAGACTGGGCGAAAGGACTAGCCATCTTATGTGTAAAAAGACGCGAATATTTTGCCAGGACAAAATTTTTGGTGAGAAACGCGGAATGAGGACTAAGGCAGCTGGTTCTCCACTTTTCTGTCAGTCTTTTAAAGATGAACATACTTTCATTTGTGTGTTTCATGGGGATAAGTTTTTCAGCTTGTTTTATTCTCGTTAGTTGCTTACTAGAGTGGGACAACTGTCAATAATTTTAATATTCCGTCTTACAAATGGTATCATCCCTTTCTCGAAGCAGTAGACGTTCTCAGTTGAGGATAAAGTTAGAAGGAATTCGGTTAGCAAGAATACTGTAACTAGCTATATTTTCAAATTATACTAATTCTGTCACTCACTGTATTTAGATAATGTTTTGCCTATAATGGAAGGAAAAATTCAAACATCTGTAAAAATTAAGTCCGTTCTAGAAAACTTTTTCGCTTGATAGAATAGTATTTCCAAATATGAGGTTTTGAACACTGTGTTGCTGGTGGACTTGCGGTAGCGCATTAGGTTCACATGCGGAATATCGCATGTTCGATTCCAGGTGCCGTAATTTTTTGTTTTCTTTTCTTTGAAACGTAGCCGTCACCTTTCTACTACGTGAAGATTCGTCAGAAATGGCATCAGGTACCTGATTAGAGAATTAAGAGTAACTGATAAGATATAGCTTAAATTTCTGCAAATGGAAACAGTACCAATGACACCTACATTCTAGCTTGATTTCAGTTATAAATGTGAAAACTGTTGCTCGTAATGTCGAAGCAAAAACTTCAGACCGGGAGCAAAAAGTTAGATTATGGTCTCAAACCACAACACGGCAGAGATAGGGAGACGCCATTGATCTGAGAGTCACGCACTCTATGTTATTTATGATCTGTGCCATAGATTGGAAACTCTCTGGAGCGAGTATTGCGTTCTGTCTTCTCTAGGAGGTGCTGATTCTGCTCATGCTATCAACATTAAACTACTATTGTCACGTGATATCATTATATAAATACGCGAACTTGGAAATTGAAGTGCTGATTTTCTACGATAATTTTATCAGGAGGCCAACAAACTTATATAATTCGAAAGACGGTTTGCTATAGATGTGCACAATACAGAATCATTAGTGTACATAGCCGTTGAGAGTGGTAAAATGGAGTAGATCTCCAACTCTAATAAAAAGTGAACGTCAAAAATTGAAGTGCTACCAACAACTGCCCTAGGAATGATCGATATTAGGCAAGCATCGAAGGTGACATCAATGTTCAAATAAATCGATATACGATGTGCATCGAAGGGAAAACGTCCGGGAATATCAGTGCTTTGGGTGTCGAAACAAACACTCCTCGTCAGAACCACAGACACACATTACTACATTAGCACTATCGACTACAGTATTATTGGTCTTCCTGTCACTTTAATCGATGTATCAACAATTATTTGTGTACGGATATAACAGTCGTAAGAAACAGGCATAAACTGATAAAATTGTGCCACTTTACTTACGGCGGTGGCGTAGCGTGGAGATGTTGGCAACGAAATGTTCTCTTTATGAGGGATACGTACAAAAAAGCTGTCAACTATAGGCAGGAACGCATTTACTTGCTTCATGGTCAACCCGAAAGATTCAAAATGTTCAAATTTTTGCAAAGCTTATGGGACTTAACTGCAGGGTCATCAGTCCATAAACTGACAAACTACTTATGAACAAACTTACACTAAAGACAACATAAACAGCCATGCCCGAGGAAGTTTTCGACCCTCCACGAAAGATTTGCCTCTAATTCTACGTGACTGATATCCGAAGTGTCTCATTCGTTAGTCGCTGTCAACCTCAGGAGACTACGCCACCACTGCCGTAAGTCAATTCTATCGTGTACTAGACCATCTTGATGATATTTGTGTAACACTAATTCACTTATCCGCAACTTCCGTGTATTATGAAATTCAAAACTAATGTGAAATACAACACTAAATTGTTGATATTTGTATATTGATCCAGCAAAAGTGGTAGTACTGTACACGATGAAAGGTTGAACATGAACAATGTAATCTACTTTACGGCTTTTCCAAATACTGTTACATCAAACCAAACCAAACCAAAGAGGCAGGGAATGGCTTTTAAGAAAATCCGTGGCTGATATGCAAAAAATTTACAGAAAAGGACTACCTACAAAAAGAAATGATACCCCATCAAAAGCATTAAATGTACAAAAATGCCAGTCTTGCGACGAATCCTTCCACCATAAAAAGTCGTGAGATCTTATGGGAAACCAAGTCAATTATTTTAGTGTTCATGGAACCACCTATTCAACATTTTGTCATAAATTTTTTCTAATTAGTTATCCACCAAAATCTGTAGTGACTATATCAAAATTAAACATCTTTATTTCTATAACAAATATAATGACCTGGTATTCGCATGGCAACGTAAACTAATATTTAAAATACTTTACGCAAGTGTGAGCTATTTCATTCCTACGTAATTACGTTTGGATACATAGTGGAATATAAATTACTTTTATATGTCGATGAGTAATTGCCCAATCATTATACGTATTCTGATGTCATTATATTACGGTGAGATTGCGAAGTTATTATTTGTGTTATAGAACTGAAGACGTATTAGACTAATAAAGTCGCTATAAATGATGGTGGATAACTAATAAGTGGTAGATATCAAATATGTGTTTCTATGAGCACTAAGTAAAATAACCGACTTGGTCTCCCATGGCAACGTACAGTAATATGCACTGCACATGCACATGTGAGTGTACTTCATTCTTATGTGATTATGTTTGGTTACATAATAGAATATAAATTATTGTTATGTCATTATGACAATGTTCAATTGCCAGATCTTTATATTTATTCTTATGTCATTATATTGTGTTTTTGATGGGATAAATTAGTCGAGCGATCTTTGGAGCTCCTATCAATCCGAAAGGGAAGATTTTGAAGGTTGTTGAATGGAGAGCGGAAATGTGAAAATTTGACGACGTAACATCAAGCGAATAATGGCGAGGCCGACCGACATGCAGCGGTGGAAAGCCCGAGAGGCTTAAGGCGTCTTTCTGCGGAGTATCTATTGCTTTCCGTTGGGGGTTCGGGACCTCTCTCGGGCATTGGTGAATGTATTGTCCTTAGGTTAGTGTAAGCAGTTTGTAAGCCGCCTAGGCACTGATAACCTCAGTAATTAAGCCCAATCATTTACGACGTCCCAGCCCAATTCCTCTATAGCGTTTGTATCAGACAACCACACTGGACTACCACTATTGTACTTCACGCTCGTTATAAAGAAAGGGAATGGTCGGTTTTGTTCATCAGCCACTTGATGAGGCGCAATCAGAGATGCACATTCTGATTTTGGCTAGAGAATGCGGTACCCATAGGCAGATGCCGTGTTTCTTGACCTCTGCAAGGCGTTCGATACGGTTCCGCACCATCGACCGATGAACAAAGTGCGAACATAGCAGAACATAACAGACATGTGTGACTGGATTGAGGCGTTCCTAGCTAATAGAAACCAGCATGTCGTTCTCCTCAAAGGAGAGATGTCTTCAGACGTTACAGTGCTCTCAGGTGTGAGAGTGTTATATGACCGACTCTTTTAGAATACATGTATTTGGCTTCGTAGATAACATTGGAAGTTCCATGAGGCTTTTTGCGGATGTTGTTGCAGTGTATCGAAAAGTCACTAAACTGGAAAATGGTAGCAGGAGGATTTGCATCGTATTGACGCATGATGCAGGGAACGGCAATTGAGCCTCAAGCAAATGTAAAGTTTTCTGTTCACATATTAAGAAAGTATCTTTATTATATAATTACGAAGTAGCAGGACAGACATTGAAATCAGTTTAAAAACGGTTAGATGTCTGTAAGACTCTGGAACCAAACTGCAATGGTCATCAGTCCCTTGACTTACAAACTACTTAAACTAACAAATGCCAAAGACAACACACATACACTCGTGCCCTGGGGAGAATTCGATCCTCTGATGGTAGCAGAGGAGCACACCTAGCAAGGCGCCTTAGAGCGTACGGTCACTCCCACGCAGCTGGAAGTAGTTACTTCCATACAATTTCTTGGAGTGCACACAAGGAATGAGCGTTTAAAATCAATCGGGGGTAAAGCCGATGTTAAACAAATTCATTGGAAGAAATCACAGGAATTTTAGTGCTTCAACAGAGGAAGCAGGTTACAAGACTCTCATTCAAGCAGCGGTTATTGCACATGAATTTGGGATCTGTACCGGCCAGTGTTAATAGAGAAGATCAGGAGATGATTAGAAAACTACAGTGACAGACGCTGGAGAGAGACGTTCAGTATCGCTGTGGGGGCTTCTGTCAAAAGTTACGAGTGCACAGGTTTCATGAAGAGTCAACCAAAATATTGCTTCCTCCGACGTACCGGGTGATCAAAAAGTCAGTATAAATTTGAAAACTTAATAAATCAGGGAATAATGTTGACACACGTCCTTGGAATTACATGGGGTTTTATTAGGGGCAAAAAGGTTCAAAAAATGCCCGAAAGAGGGCGCTTCATCTGATCAGAAAAGCAATAATTATCATAACAAATTAAGACAAAGCAAAGATTATGTTATTTACAGGAAATGTTCAATATGTTCATCATCATTCCTCAACAATAGCTGTAGTCGAAGAATAATGTTGTGAATAGCACTGTAAAGCATGTCCGGAGTTATGGTGCGGCATTGGCGTTGGCGTTGGTGTTGTCTTTCAGCATCCCTAGACATCTCGGTCGATTACATTTGCGACTTGAGGTAACCACAAAGCAATATGGGATGGAGCGCCATCCTGCATGAAAATCGTACGTTCTAGCAGGTGTTTATCAGCCAGGCTGGGAATGATGCGGTTCTGTAACATATCGGCGTACCTCTCAACCATTACGGTAGCAGTTAAAAAACCAGAATCACGCACCATCTGTCGGACATTTTTATTTTATGTATTATTATTGTTTTGGTTCTAATAAAACCCCATATCATGACAAGCACGTGTGTCAAATGTTTACCTCTCTATCTATATTATTCCGTGATTTATTAAATTTTCAAATTTATACTGACTTTTTATCATCCGGTATAGCTCGCGAAGCGACCACAACGATAAGATCAGAGAGATTAAGGCCCACAAATATGTATACAGGCAACAAGGGTAGCGAATTTCATGCGGAGGTGCAGAGTGTTGACTTTTGGAGCCGGGAATGACAAGCCGAGCCTCGCCATAAACAAGAGTAACGTTCTGTTTCATCAAAGAACGAAAGGCAAAAACTGAGAGCATTTACTTCCATAAGCGGCGATTTGAAATGAAACGACCACATCAAATAAAACGTGGCTAAGGCAAATGCCAGATTCATTGGAAGAATCCTCAGGAAGTGTAGTCCGCCAATGAAGGAAGTCGGTTACAGAAATCTTGGTCGGCTAGCCCTGAGTATGGTTGTTCATTATGGGATCTGTACCAGGTTACTAGGAGACACAGAGAAGGTCCAATGGAGAGCAGCACGCTTCGTATCGGCCTCATTTAGGGCCGGTTTGTCAATGACTCGTTAAGTTCCAGTTAAGATTTTAATTCGTCGTTAACGGAGAATTGCGTTTGTCAATGTTTCGTTGTTAGTTAACCTGAAGTTGAAAGACCTCAAACTGGCCGTTAAGTTAACGAGTAAAATGTTAAGTTAGAATCTGTATGAAAATAGCACGATTCCAAAGCGTTAAAATACCGCAATGTAACCTATTCATGTGATAAAGACCGATTTCTCGAACAAAATAACACAAGCACTACATTTATGAAAAATTTGTGTGGAAAGTAGCTTATTGGAAAATTGTATCGTCATATTTCTCGCCCCATCCATGTCAGTAGCGATTAGATGAGTTTGATATATTACAGATATGCAACATAACCTTAAAATTACTGCTGCGATATCAAAATACAAACTTACGGGTAACGACTAGTGACGTGAGAATCGGTGTGATGAAAATGGCTGGAATAAGAAATTTGGTTGAAATTTACGACGATCTAGAGGTCATTGCCACTATAAGGCGTCCTAGACATATTTATGTTCGTCCAAATCATTTTGAATGGTGGAATGATGCAGAATTTGTTACTCGATTTCGTCTTCGAAAAGCCACTTTGGAAACGCAGTATGAAAAACTCCACGACTATAAGAGTTAAAAAGATAATAACGTATTTTGTAACTTATCAGGCGTACTAGAAAACAGAATATAGTATTTTATATCTGCAAGCTTATTAATTCAGTATTTACTTATGCTTCTTGCGCCGAGTGTAAGGCATAAAATGTGATTTCTTCCTCCGATCTACAGGAACAGTGCACTTTTGCCTACGCAAGTTATTGCTAGAACTAAGATAGTAAGCACTTGCCAGCACTTAGCACTTTTTCTGTTCTACTTGTTCCATGCACAGCATTAAATTCATTTGCCACAATGTCAGCTTCCGTTTCCTTCCGTCGTTTTTTTTTTTTTTTTTTTTCTTTTTTTTTCCCAGTGTGTCCTTATATTTCTCTATAAAGGACACAAGACTCTCGCACTAACTTTTTGTAACATTCGAGCTTCTTTCACGTTTGTTTGCCATTGCGCCAAATAACAACTGTCTGCTAACCTCTTTCCTTATAGTCAAATATGGCGAACAGCTGTTTATTCAGACGGCACTTTCATTTCTTTCTTTTGTCAAAATAGTCTAAATATATCGCACCTTCTCGTTTTCTCTAGGTTAGCAAACGAGAAGTGTATCTGGCAATGACAAACGTAATGCACTTAACGAGCGCATTTAACTGGACGTTAAAGGCATCTTCTCGTTTACTAACGGACCGGCCCTTAACAAACGCGAAGCATCACGAAGATGATTAGGAGACTCCAGTAGCAGACGGTGCGAGAGAGGTGCTCTATATCTCTGTACGGACTTGTGTCAAATTTCCAAGAGCGTACATTTCCATGAAGAGTCAACCAAAAGGCAAACAGACAATCGTTTTTCCCGCAAACCATACGCGCCCCAGGATGAAGAGGTAACAATGGTATGCATAGTGCCCTCCACCACACTTCGTGAGGTGGCTTGCGAAATATGGATCTAGATGAATATTGCACAAATCGATAAAGGACTCCCTTACAAATATATGGTGGAGCTAGAACTCTGCGATGCTCCTCCTTATCTTCCTTGACTTGCGTCATCTGGTGGTAGGTTTCCGGGTTCCGCTGAATAGGTCAGGAGTCCACTACACGCAGGAAGCGGCTACACGGGTAGCGGGGGCTGTGTGGCGTGGACTGGGCGGTTTTTTAGGATGAAGAGCTTCGGGGAAATAGAAAATGGGCAATCTCAAAGGGTGCAGGTGGATGACAGGAGAAATATAGATCCGGAAACTATCGGTATAACAGTTGTAAATTGTCGTAGCTGTGTCGGGAAAGTACCAGAACTGCAAGCGTTAATAGAAAGCACCGAAACACATATCATTATAGGCAGCGAAAGTTGGCTCAAGCCGGAAATAAGTTCAGAACAAGTATTTGCAAAAGATCTATCGGTGTTCAGAAAGGATAGATTAAACAAAATAGGTGGGGGCGTGTTTGTCGCCGTCTAAAGTAGTATTTCATGTAGCGAAGTTGAAGTTGATAGTTCCTGCGAGCTGTTATGGGTAGAGGTTGTACCCGAAAATCGTAAGAAGTTAATAATCGGTTCCTTTTACCGGCCTCCCGACTCTGACGATACAATAGCAGAAAGGTTCAAAGAAAACCTGAGTCTAATTACAAAAACGTACCCGACTCACACGATAATAGTAGGTGGTGATTTTAATTTACCGTCGATCTGTTGGCGAAATTATATTTTCATATCAGCAGGTAGGCATAAAACATCGTCCGAAATTGTACTCAACGCATTCTCTGAGAATTACTTCGAACAATTAGTTCATGAGCCAACTAGAATTGTAAATGGATGTGAAAACACACTTGATCTCTTAGCAACAAATAATCCTGAGCTCATAACGAGCATCAAAACGGATACAGGTATTAGTGAACACAGAGCTGTCGTAGCGAAATTGAATATCAAGAGTCCCAAAGTTACCAAAAATAAACGCAAAGTATATTTGATCAGGAAAGCAGATAGAAGCAAAATACATTGCTTCTTGAAAGACAGCTTCCACTCGTTTCTAACACTAAACGTAGGTGTAGACCAGATGTGGCTCAAATTCAAAGAAGTGGTATCGACAGCAATTGACAGTTTTATACCAAATAAATTAATAAAAGAAGGAGGCGATCCCCCTTGGTACACAAAACAGGTCAGGACACTGTTGCAAAAGCAAAGGAAAAGGCATACTAAATTTAAACGAACACGAAATCCCCAGGATTTGCGATCGTTTTCAGAAGCTCGAAATTTAGCGAGGATTTCAATGCGAGATGCCTACAATATTTATCACAACGAAACTCTTTCTCGTAATTTGACTGAAAACCCAAAGAGGTTTTGGTCATATGTTAAATATACTCGGGGCAAATCACAAACAATACCTTCACTACGTAATAGTAATGGCGATCCTGCCGATGACAGCGCTACTAAAGCAGAGTTACTTAACTTAGCTTTTAGAAACTCATTCACCAAAAAAGACGAAACCAATATTCCAGATTTCTAATTACGAACAGATGCCGTAATGAGTAACGTAGAAGTAGATATCATCGGAGTAGTGCAGCAACTAAAATCACTTAACAAGAACAAGTCTTCTGGTCCGGATTGTATACCCATTAGATTTCTATCTGATTATGCTGAAACGATAGCTCCTTACTTAACAGTCATATACAACCGCTCTCTCATAGAAGGATCTGTACCAAAAGATTGGAAAGTTGCACAGGTCACACCTATATTCAAGAAAGGCAGTAGGAGTAACCCACTAAACTACAGGCCTATTTCATTGACGTCAATTTGCAGCAGGGTTTTAGAACATATCCTGTATTCAAATATTATGAATTATCTCGAACAGAACGATCTATTGACCGAAGGTCAACACGGATTTAGAAAATATCGTTCATGCGAAACACAACTAGCTCTTTATTCACACGAAGTGATGGGTGCTATCGACAAGGGTTCGCAAATCGATTCCGTATTTCTTGATTTCCAGAAAGCTTTTGACACCGTACCTCACAAACGGCTTTTAATCAAATGCGTGGTTATGGTATATAGCCCCAAATTTGCGATTGGATAGGGGATTTCTTGTCAGAGAGGACACAGTTCGTAGTAATAGATGGTAAGGCATCGATTAAAACAGAGGTGATATCGGGCGTTCCACAGGGTAGTGTTATTGGTCCTCTGCTATTCCTTATTTACATAAACGATTTAGGGGAAAATCTAAGTAGCTCTCTTAGGTTGTTTGCAGATGACGCCGTCATTTACCGTCTAGTTAAATCATCTGAAGATCAAAACCAACTGCAGAAAGATCTGAATAAGATATCAGTATGGTGTAAAAATTGGCAATTGACTCTAAATAATGAGAAGTGTGAAGTCGTCTACATGAGTACGAAAAGAAATCCGTTAAACTTTGTTTACAACATAAATCAATCAAATTTGAGGCCGTAAACTCCACAAAATACCTAGGAATTACTATTACTTCAGACTTAAGTTGGAAAGAACACGTAGATAATATCGTGGGAAAGGCGAACCAGAGACTGCGTTTCATTGGCAGAACCCTTAAAAGATGCAACAGAACTACTAAAGAAACTGCATACACTGCGCTTGTCCGTCCAGTTTTGGAGTATTGCAGCCCAGTGTGGGATCCTTATCAGGTGGGTTTGACGGAGGACATCGAAAGAGTCCAAAGAAGGGCAGCTCGTTTCGTATTGTCACGATACAGGGGAGACAGCGTTACGGAAATGATACAGGATCTGGGGTGGGAATCATTACAACAACGGCGCTTATCGCTGCGGCGTGGGCTACTTGCGAAACTCAAATCGCCAACATTCTCCTTCGAATGCGAAAATATATTGTTGACTCCCACTTACATAGGTAGAAATGATCATCAGACTAAAATACGAGAAATCAGAGCTCGAACAGAGAGATTCAGGTGTTCCTTCTTCCCGCGCGCTATTCTAGAATGGAATGGAAGATAAGTAGTATAGTTGTGGTTCGATGAACCCTCTGCCATGCACTTAAATGTGATTTGCAGAGTGTCCCATGTAGATGTAGATGTAGATCTGGTCTATTCTGCTGCCGAGTACCGTGCTCCAGTGTGGCTTAGTATCTCACATGTGAGAAAAATTATGTAGAGCTAAATGCAACAATGAGGACAATAACAGGCTGCAACAAAAATATACTCCTGTTCACTGGTTACCAAGTCTAAGTCACATTGAGCCTTCAGACCTTCGAAGACAGAAAGCCCTTCTCAATGAATACGAAAAATTAGAAAATCCCCGCACTTCCACTCCACTATGATGTGCCTGCTCTCCGAATGAGCCGTTTAAAAATCTAGGCAACCATCCATCTTATTGGCAGAATCACTGCAGGCAGTTCGATTCAACATTAAAAGAAACTGGACAGAAACCTGCAACAATGTTGTCTGAAGCAAGACCAGCTGGAATGGAAACACCACGTCGTGCCTGGAAAACACTGAATGAGATCCGCGCAGGCCATGGCGACTGTGCTGAAAACCTCCACCGTTGGGGAAAGGCTTCATCCTCCCAGTGTGACTGGGGAAACGAGCACCAGACAATCAACCACATTGTTACAAGCTGCTGCAGAAGAGCTTCTCAAGGAAATCTAGAAGATTTCTTTGAAGTGACAGAGGCAGCCATTTAATTGATAGAAAACTTAGATAGTAATTTGTAGATGCAGTTGTTCACGTCTTTTATAGTTTGTAAAATTATGCAGTTAATGTACTTTTATGTTGTTGTTGTAAATTTTGTAAAATCAAACAAACTCATGATTCTGATACAAATAAACAATCCCTGAGACGGATTTTCGTCTATGTGGTGTCGCACAAGTACAAAGTGCGCGCCACTTACTTTCGCCGCGCGCCGCCATGCACGCACGGCGCGGCGTTCTCACGACGACAGCCACGAGCGCCCTCTGGGACAAAGCCGCTCGTGGCCACCACTGAAGGACATCGGCCACTTCGGACTGAGATAGCAACGAGTTAGGACCTTCGTAATCAGATAGGCACCAGTGAAGACTTTGCTATTGTACAGGCACTAGGCAGGCCTCTAACAACTATGTATCAACATTCTGCAGTACTATGTAAAAGTTAAGTATTGTTACATTCTGTGCAATATATATCTCTCTAATTTACTCTAGTGTTTGTAGTTTCTGGCTGCTCCCCTCCATACCTGCACCGGCGTGCTGTCTTTGTCACTGTGTCGGTCTCGTTTCACTCGGCCACCGACACCTACGACGAGGCTGGGACACAAAAGCGGCGACGAAGTTGGGACACAAAAGCGGCGACGAAGTTGGGACACAAAAGTAGCGACGAGGAGTGATAGAACCTTGGACCAGCCCTCTTGCAGCAGCCAGACAGCAGCAGTCGGAGCACGCAGAAATTGCTCCCGCCCACCCACCCTTATTATAAGATTTTTGGGGGAATATATTCAGTTACGTGTTTTGTGAACTTTTTTGTTGCAGAGCGAGCCCTCCTTTCATATTGCATTTGTGTTTTGCTATAATTTACTTGTATGCGCGGCGCCTAATCGGTCAGCATGGCCACTACCCCGAACCCAAACTTAATGGAAATTATTCAGTTACAGACGGCGCAAATTACACAACTTCTCCAGGCCGTGGCGCAGTTGACGTCAACTCAACAACAGCCGCCGCTTCAGCAGCCCACACCTGCCGCCGTAACGCTTCCTACGTTCCGCCAGTACAACGAACGTGAGGAAGAATGGAGCGACTACTTCGCACAGTTTCAAGAACTCGTCGCGGCTCATCAAATTACAGGTCAGAAAGTGAAGCATCTGTTATTATCTGTAGTGGGCCCCCAGACCTTCGTATTATTGCAAAAACTATTCCCTCACGCATCTCCTCGTGATGTAGACTTTGAACAAATTGTAGATGCACTGAATGCTCATTATGAGAGAAAAGTTCTTGTAGCCGCTGCACGATACCGATTTTTCAGACTTAAAAAATTACCGCAGCAGTCACACCAAGAGTGGATTACGGAATTGAAGGGCTTAACCCGCCAATGTAAATTTACTTGCTCTTGTGGACTTTCGTATAGTGACGTGATGTTGAGGGATGCGATTACGCAGAACATTCAGGATCCCAGAATTCGGGCAGCAATTCTGAAACAGTCTGACCCCTCATTAGACAGTGTACTGCAACTTATAGAAGCGCATGATACTTTTGACTTAGCAGATGTAGAAATGCAAAGCCACAGTGTAAATTCAGTGCGCCGCAACGGACGCTTTCCTAGCCGTAGTTCTCAGTATAGCACTAGTGATTCTTATTTTTCTACCGGCCGTGCTGAACAGACAGTGAACAGTAGCCAGTGTAAAAGTGCGACGCAAAGGTCGCCCCGTAGTGTTAGACACAGTAATTTGAATAACGGGCGCCAACGCTCATTTCAGAAAAATGTACGTAAATCTTGCCCCCCAGTGTGTGTCTCGCCACAAGCGTGCTCATTGCCCTAGTCGCAACGCAACCTGTTATCAATGTGGCAAATTGGGACATGTGCAGTCTGTGTGTATGCAAATTCAAAACTCAAAGAACAGTAACGTTAGAAACGGTGCTTCGCAAAGTGCGAGAACAGTTCATTCTGTAAATGTTATACGGGCTGTGGAGTTGAACAGTGCTTTCCTTGGATCTCAATTTCAAGAAAGTAGTTCTGCGCCTATGGCAAAACTATATAGTGCACCACGTAGCAAGCGCCAACGAGCGCGTAAAACAGTGCAACGGAAACGGGTTCGGGACAAGCAAAATGACTTTGAACAGTGCATTCCTGTAGTGAAAATAGTGCCTTCTGCAACTTCTAATTGTAATAGTGCCCAGTACTGTGTAGCTAGTGACAGTAGAATTGGTGTAGCTACTCAAAGTAATTTTAGTGCAGTAGCCTCGCATTACGCGGACGCCGATCCGGCGGTAGTGTCATCTAGTGACAGTGTGGTTAATCCGCTGTGTGCCGAGTATGCGCCGCTTCCTACCGCACGCAACCCGCGCAAGCGCAGAAAACAATATGTATTAGACGTTGCCCACATTCGCGCACCGGTCGTGCGCCAGAAGCACAAGCTGTTTGTTACTCTCTCTATAGAAAATAAGACTGTGCAATTTCAGCTTGATACTGGTTCCGCTGTTACATTAATTAATAAAGATACTTATGAACTTCTGGGTTCGCCAAAATTGTCGCCGTCACAGCAAGTGTTAACAGCTTATACAGGTGAAAATATTCCCGTGCTAGGAACATGTAGCCTGCCCGCCTCTTTTCAAGGTGTAACGAAAACAGTTGCTTTTGTAGTTCTTCAGGCCAAATCTACGCAGAATATTTTTGGACTAGATGCTTTTGACTTGTTTGGTTTATCAATTCAACGAGATGTGCTTCAAATTTCGTCAATAGTGCCTCAGGATAAAATCAATGCATTGTGTGACAAATATAGTGACTTGTTTTCGCCGGAACTAGGTTGTGCAAAAGACTTCGTGGCACATGTAACTTTAAAAGAATCTGCAGTTCCAAAATTTTGTAAAGCTAGACCAGTGCCTATCGCCTTGCGTGATACAGTTGCCGAAGAACTTAAACGTTGGCAAGATAGTGGGGTGATTTCTCCTGTTTCTGCGAGTCAGTGGGCCTCGCCTATAGTAATTATACCCAAGCCGTCAGGAAAACTTCGTCTCTGTGCGGACTTCAAATCAACAGTGAACAGTCAAACAATTGTAGACACTTATCCCCTGCCCAGACCTGACGAACTAATGGACAAATTAGGACAGTCTCGTTTCTTTTCTAAGATTGATTTAGCAGAGGCATACTTAGAGATTCCACTTGATGACGAGTCAAAAAAGTTTTTCGTCATTAACACTCACATGGGCCTTTTTCAATTTCAACGCCTACCCTTTGGCAGTTCTTCCGCTCCCGCTATTTTTCAGCGTTTTTTGGAACAGCTGACAGTTTCTGTACCGTGTTGTTCGAACTATTTAGATGATATTGTGGTATCCGGACGTACAGTTGAAGAACATTTAGCAAACCTGGAGTGCCTTTTCAAAGTGTTGACTGCAGCAGGTCTACGTTGTAATAAAGCAAAGTGTTCGTTTTTTCAAACTGAAATAGAGTACCTAGGCCATGTGATTAATGCCCAAGGAATTCATCCCTTACAGTCACATCTTCGAGCAATCAAAGACTTGCCTCCTCCTAAGAATGTGCACGAATTGCAAGCAGTAATGGGGAAGCTGAACTATTATTTCAGATTTATTCCCAATGCCTCTCAGATTGCAGCTCCACTGCATCACTTACGTAGGAAGAATGTTCCTTTTGTATGGTCCAAAGATTGTCAGGTTGCCTTTGACAAACTAAAGTCTGCACTACTCAGTGATGCATGTTTGATTCCCTTTGACCCACAGAAGCCTGTAGTGCTAGCAGTTAACGCCTCATCGTACGGTGTGGGCGCTGTAATCTCACATCGCATTGGATCTCACGATCGTCCTATTGCCTTTGCATCCAAGCTACTGACGCCGACGCAACAGAATTACAGTCAGATAGAAAAGGAGGCCTTAGCAATCATTTACGGCGTCGCAAAGTTTCATCATTATCTGTATGGCAGAAAATTCTATTTGTTGACAGACCACAAGCCTCTCACGTCGTTGTTCTCACCCACAAAGCCAATTCCGCCACGAACGGCACAAAAGCTTCAGAGATGGTCCTTGATATTGTCAAATTATCAGTATGAGATTTTGTACCGACCTACCACTAAACATGCCAACGCGGACACACTTTCCCGACTTCCGGTTGGCCAGGATGTATCATTTGATTCTTCAGAAATGGCATGTTGTCAGATAGACTCCAGAGATGCTACCGCTGTCGCAGATTTCCCTTTGAACTCTCGTCGGGTCGCACAGGAAACAGCTGCGGATGCAGACCTAAGTGTGGTAGCACGTTTTGTTCGCTTTGGTTGGCCTGCCAGAGCCAAAGACATTGATCGGCCTCTGGTTCGACGTTATTTTGCACAACGTCATGCATTATCTTTAAGTCAGGGTGTACTGTTGTTACATACGGACAACGACCAAGCAAGAGTGATTGTTCCTCGTTCCCTGCAACGAGAAGTGTTACGCCTCCTGCATCAAGGACATTGGGGTATTGTTAGGACAAAGCAACTGGCCAGACGTCATTGTACCTGGGTTGGTATGGACGCTCAGATAGAGAGCATGACATCACAGTGTACAGTTTGTGCGGAGCATCAGGCGGCTCCTCCACAGCGTTTCTCGGACTGGCCACGCCCCAAGGGACCATGGCAACGTTTACACATTGACTTTGCCGGACCTTTCTGGAATACGCGCTGGTTAATTGTTGTAGACGCTTTCAGCAAGTTTCCTTTCGTGATTGCCATGAACTCAACGACGGCGTCTAGTACAATCACTGCCTTAACATCAGTGTTTTGCATCGAAGGCTTGCCTGAAACTATCGTCAGTGACAATGGACCTCAGTTTGTTAGTGCGGAATTTCAACAGTTTTGTCGTGTGAATGGCATTCAGCATATCACCACCGCACCTTTTCACCCTCAGTCCAATGGTGAAGCAGAACGTTTCGTTCGAACATTCAAGTCTCACATGGAGAAGATGAAAGGTCAGCACTCCAGGCAGCAAGCTCTTCAAATTTTCCTGTCTACGTATCGATGCATGCCACGTGACGGCCCGTCTCCTGCCGAGCTGCTACACGGCCGCCGTCACCGCACTCTCCTTCACCTGCTGCAGCCTCCCACGCACCGAGTCGGTTCGTATGGCGCTTCGCGTTTTCAGGTTTCTACGCCGGTGCTGTACAGGGTGTTTGCTGGAAACAAGAAGACATGGTTGCCGGGCACCATTCAGCGCGTGCTCGGGCGCAATATGTTTGTTGTACGTTCTTCCACAGGGTCGGAGCTGCGGCGCCACGCAAACCAATTGCGCCTGCACAGGCCGCGCGATCCTGTCTCCGGTTTCTTGATTCCAGACCCAGTTCACCGCCAGGGAGCACAACCACATCGTTCGTCCCCGGACTACGAGATCGTCCCGATGGAGATCGACGCGACGCCGCCGCTGTCGCCGCCGCAGATGACAGCGTCACCGAGAGGGACTCCGGGACCGTGCGTGCCGCCCCAGCTTGGGCCACGCACCTCAGAAGAAGATGACCTGCTCCCTCTGGGCGGGGGCGGGCGCCCTTCCCCAGGTTTCGGCGGGTTCCCTGGAGGATCTCAAGGCGGATGCCGGGGCGCGGACGGCGTCTCGATCCCGGCCTCAGCTACGACGCCCGTCCCACCAGTAACGCCCCCGCCCAGGCCCTCCTCCCAGTGCCGTCGCCGTGGCCCTCAGCCCTACGCCACGACGGCGCGACGGTTTGGGGGGGAGGGGTGTGGTGTCGCACAAGTACAAAGTGCGCGCCACTTACTTTCGCCGCGCGCCGCCATGCACGCACGGCGCGGCGTTCTCACGACGACAGCCACGAGCGCCCTCTGGGACAACGCCGCTCGTGGCCACCACTGAAGGACATCGGCCACTTCGGACTGAGATAGCAACGAGTTAGGACCTTCGTAATCAGATAGGCACCAGTGAAGACTTTGCTATTGTACAGGCACTAGGCAGGCCTCTAACAACTATGTATCAACATTCTGCAGTACTATGTAAAAGTTAAGTATTGTTACATTCTGTGCAATATATATCTCTCTAATTTACTCTAGTGTTTGTAGTTTCTGGCTGCTCCCCTCCGTACCTGCACCGGCGTGCTGTCTTTGTCACTGTGTCGGTCTCGTTCCACTCGGCCACCGACACCTACGACGAGGCTGGGACACAAAAGCGGCGACGAAGTTGGGACACAAAAGTCTCGAATATGTCAAAGACAATAATGATAAATCTGAAGCATAGATTTTAAATTTGTGATGCGGCCGGGAATCGTACCCGGACCTCCATGCTTACTAGACAGACGTCTTAGCGTTAGACCACCACTCCAAATGTTCAAATGTTTGTAGAGGTTATGGGACTTAACTACGGGGTCATCAGTCCCACCACCAATCCACTAACGATTAAGGTGCCTCGGAATAGTCCAAATACGATTTCCCTCCACGTCACAAACTTTAATTCAGCTTCTGTGTTCCAAAGATAATTGCCACTACTTCCAAGGCTCTCCATGCAGCGGAATAGCAGCCTTGCAATGGACATATTGGAACAATATTGTTGTTATAAATATCAATTTAATACAAATAAACAATCCCTGAGACGAATTTTCGACTCGGATATGTCAAAGACAATAATGATAAATCTGAAGCATAGAATTAAAATTTGTGATGCGGCCGGGAATCGAACCCGGAGCTCCATGCTTAGTAGGCAGACGAGTTGATATTTATATCACCTTAACAGGATTGTTGCAATATGTCCATTGCCGAGGTGCTATTCCGCTGCATGGAGAGCCTTGGCAGTAGTGGAAATTATCTTTGGAACATAGAAGCTGAATTGAAGTTTGCTACGTTGTGGGAAATAGTATTTCTACTATTTCAAGGCGCCTTAATCGTTAGTGGTGTAGTGGTCTAACGGTAAGACGTCTGCCTAGTAAGCATGGAGGTCCGGGTTTGATTCCCGGCCGCATCACAAATTTTAATTCTATACTTCAGATTGATCATGAAACTGATTATTGCTATTTGCAGTTCATTTGTATTGCCATACCATAAATAAATAATAATAAATGTGGAGGATAACGTTGCATATAATGTCGAAAGTGAATAATTCTTGTTCCACTGTTCAGAAAGAATCTGCTAATAGTGAGAGATACAAAGGTGTAGAGACACATGATCAGTGGCGGTATCGGTTGTAGCCTGGTACGCAAGATAGCCATGGTCTTGGGGAAGTTCTGCGGTGTAATCGGGCGGTGCGGCATGCCCTGGGCAGGTCGTTTCCATAATAGATGAGCCTCGTGGTGCGCGTTCACGGTGGGCGAGCAATCGAGGGAGGCTAAGCCGACAGGCGAGGTCGCCGCTGGCTCTTAACCTCACAGCGGGGTCTTCAGTATATCAGACGGGGAATGCAGGTAGGACAGTGCCCGTAATGTCCGCTTAGCTGGCACGCGTTTCAGCGTTTATTGCTGCCTAGTTATTAAACGCGCGTCGTACACAATACGGCTAGAATGCAGGTAGGGAAGGTTTGTTTATAAATTGAATACCTCCCTGGAATAAGGATGTAACCCATAAATTTTCTAAAAGTGTGACTTCAGTGGAAATAGGATGTATCTGTATGCATCTATGCTGTGGTGCCATCTTGTGTCATATATTTGAACATCAAGCTGGTTTACAACCAGATGGAACATCAGTCAAGTAGGCGGATAGTGCTTGTGTTGGTTCATCACCAGGTGTAATAAATGAATTAACCCTTTCAGACCTGTTTTTTTTCTGGAGGAAGGAAATTATTCTTTTTTGCTGTATTCCTCTTAGTTTTGGTTTTTAATGATTTTAGATGCAAGATTTTCGCTGTTGTATGCATCCATTTACATACTACAAAATTACATATGCTGAAAAGCAAGGCTCCTATTTATGCACTAAAATTATTTTGTGGAACTAACTTTTGTAATAAATAAAGTCATCATTCAGTAGTTTCCATGCCCAATTATTACTACTATTTTCCAGTTGTACAGTGGAAAACAAGTAACCCACAACCGGCGTGTTCGTTGGAGTTCACAAGCTGGTGCACAGTGCAACTCTGATTACTTGGTATTATTTATAGTGATCTTCCGCACTGACAGTAAGTGTGCACGATGAAAAGATTGAACACTCTTAGTCACATACATGTTGTTTCAATTAAGAAAAAAATGTTTCTAATCTATCTTAGACACTGTAAAATTTATGTACACAATTGTAGCCAGAGGGTCTGAAAGGGTTAAATAAGGCCGTAGGCGAAAAATAAATATAGATGAATTGAAAGATGTGAAAAGAAAGTGTCTAAAGCAGAATGGAAAAGAATATACCGAAAGGCACTGTAAAAGTTGTAAATAAGACAAAAACATAGGTAAGTGGAATAAGGATGTAACAAATTCAAACTATGGTTTAGAAGCTTTAGTCTTATCCTGTAAGAAGACCCTGATGGGAATAACTATCTCTGCGAAAAGCAATATATATGTCGTGTACAAGTATTAATGTCTCTCGT
The DNA here is from genome assembly GCA_026315105.1 of Locusta migratoria. Taxonomy (NCBI): domain Eukaryota; kingdom Metazoa; phylum Arthropoda; class Insecta; order Orthoptera; family Acrididae; genus Locusta; species Locusta migratoria. The sequence goes on along the minus strand of CM048744.1, from coordinate 113,251,278 downwards.
CCAAAAGAATTCAAAAGATTCGAGGCTATGTTGCTTAAAATTACAAAAGATGATCTATTTTCTGTTCACATGAAGAAATCACATGGTATTTTACAGCCATGGTGTGTTTATACTTTTCACCATAAGAAACAACGAGGACAAACTGTCTCTGCTTCTGTAAGTATTATTCCTAATTCACTGGTACCTTTATATGAGGATTCATTGCCAATTACCGATGAAAAGTCGACAGACAGCATTAGAGTTTAACAATATGATTTTTTGAATGTGGTTTCAGCATACCAATGTCACTGTAAAATAAGTTAAATAATGAGACATGCAAACCATAATAACATTGTAAAATCATGCTTAAAAAGAAGTTTCAAATCACATCTTTATTGCCAAATATTTGTTGTCATACTATTTTGTTGACATCGTCATTCACACTGTTATTTTCTTTACTATTCTAATATTAATTTCTTTAATTTGAATACTAAGTGCATGTACAATCTGTCTCTTATGTTACATGTACGAAATACTCCAAAATATATTGCTGATCATACATCCGTTTTCCATTTCTCACTTCCAATTATTATGTTATTTGTAACACCTTAAGTTACAACAATAAAATATTGCTTTTAATAGATGAACACATTTCTACACTTGCATATGCAACGAGTTCCAATAGTTTATATCACGAAATAGGCCCCACAAGTAATTTTCCTTTCTTCTGAAAACTTACTGATTTGATGGTAACATCTTTATTCCAGGGAGGTATTCAATTGCAGAAGAACTATATTGCAGTTATGATAAGCTAAGGGCATGAAAGGGAAGCAGCAGTTGAGAACGGAGTGATACGTTTGATCTCGATGTTTATGCAGAGCAAGTAGTGCGAGGAGATGTGTGGAGAGGAGATTGTACTTCAGATATAAAGAAATGAGTCGAGGTTAGCCGGTGGCGTTGTAATTCCTTCTGAGACGGCAAGTGGTTGCTAGAGTAGTTGAACGTAACGGAAAATGACTTGAGAGAGAAATTCCAACAAAATGAAACAAGTAGATTAATTGAATTCAGTCCACAGCCTGGTTTGATGCCGCTCCTCACGCTACCCTGTCCCTTTCAAGCCTCTTTATCTGAGAATAAGAACGGCAACCTACATCCTTTTCAATCTGCTTACTACATTCGTCCCTCAGTCTCCCTCAACGATTTTTACCCTACACGCTTTCTTCTAATGCTAAGTTGACGATTCCTTGATGTCTCAGAATGTGTCCCACCAACCTATCCCTTCTCTTACTCAGGATATGCCATAAACTCATTTTCACTTCAATTCTGTTGAGCACCTACTCATTAATTATGTGATCTACCCGTTTAATTTTCAGCATTCGTCAGTAGCACCACATTTCAAAACCTTTTATCAGCTTTTTGTCTGAACTCTTTATCGTTCACGTTTCATTCTCATACAATGCTTTCATGCTCATACAATAGCTTTTAGAAATGACGTCGTAACATTGAAACTGGTATTGGATGTCAGATACGCTTTTCTTCCCATAGACAGAATTTTATATCTTATTTACTTCAGCTATTAGAAGTTATTTTGTTGCCCAAATTACAAGACTCACATACCACTTTTATTTGTCTCCTTACCTAATCTAATTCCTTCAGCATCGCCTGATTTTCTGACACTACATTCATTTGACTTTGTTTTACTATAGTTAATTTGCATTTTATACCTTCCTTTCCAGGCGCAATCCATTCCATTTAATTGATCTTCCCCTTCCTTTGCTATCTCTGACTGAATTATTATGTCATGAGCAAACTGCAAAGATTTTATTACTTCAATTACTTCTCCAAACTTGTCCTTGCATTCCTTCACAGCTTGCTAAAGGTACAGATTGAAAAACATTGGAGCTAGTTACAACCCTGTCTTACTCGCTTCCCAACCACTGCGACCCTTTTACGCCATTCGAATTTAATAACTGGTGTCTGGTTTTGTACTAGTTGATTATAATTCTACCCTCCTAATTTTTTACCCCTGCTACCTTTAGAATTTGAAAGGAGGAAAGGGCGTATTCCATATAACATTGTCAAAAGCTTTCTCCATATCGAAAAATGCTAAAAACTTTGTTGCAAGTTGCTAGTAATCTCATTCTTATTCGGGGTATGAATAAACTAAAGTCGCATGATGTGGCGACTACGATTGTTTACGATGTTTATCTCCTGAACCATCTGTCGTATGTGATGTTTACCCCTATAGAAAGTGTTACCACATGCTAAGGAGTAAGTGTACCAAATTTGGTTAAAATCGGTCCAGTCGTGTAGGAAGAAATGTGTAAGATTGTCGGTTGATGAAGCAATTTTTTGCGCTTCTCGTTGTTTATGACGTCATATTTCCTCATTGCGCTTTCTACGTGATCCTTACACCGACAGCGACCGTCCTCTTAGTTTGAAGGTCAAGTTTTCAAAATTTCATTAAGACTGGAACAGAACTGTAGATTTGTATGCAAGATCCCTGGAACCCCAAACCAAATTTGTATACAATACGTACACCGAATCACACGGACATTCTATTTTATATATAGGAAAGCAGAAGACTACTGACACGTTGAGCTGTTTCTTTCGTCGGAAGAGCCATCTTCAGAAGTCCTACTCTGCAAAAATACATAATTTATCGTAATATTATGTAGTATCACACAGTGGCGGCTGGCAGCGGATAAACACTGCTCTTCAGCCGAAGGTAATGTGTATTTAACAGATGGTTCAGTTATGTGAAATGGTGTCAGTAATAAATGATTTTGTAAAATAGACTGCTGAAAGTAATTTACGATTTCTACATAAAAAATTAAGTTTTTATAAAAGAAACATAGGTTGATAAAATATGACTTTAATGTTTATTTGATGATTTTAAATTTCATTGTAATTGAGTGGATGAAAATGGGTACAATTGAATGACTGATGATAATGAGAGTTTGGTATGATTGTTGCTGGTGATAGAGTAATGAAAGTTATGATGAATGTGGACGTTATTAGTAAAGCTATGGGAACCTGTAGAACCATAGGTAGTGTATAAAAGTCATCAAGTTGAAGGAAATTGGAAGGTGACAGAGAAGGGCGGTTCAAAATGGGAATTCTACAGGCCGAATGCCATAACGTCTTAAGTGCATTTTGCCCTATCAGATTTGACACATGTATTGCGCCAATTGTGACTGTAAAGTACGAAGTGTACTGGAAACTTTCTGAATTCCCGTGGCCGTACCGATATGGTCTTCGTTGTCATCATAATATGTGACACCGCACAAACATGCCACAATACTGTGCTGGCTGTACATGATCCACCAAACCAGTAAAAATGAAATGATCACTTTCTGAATATAGCAAGTGTACAACAGACGGTTACCTGAAGTAGTCCACCAGGATTCTGACACCAGAGAGATTGAGTCAATAATTAAATTACTAAATACTTAGAACTCATATGTATATGATGTGCTATCTGGCAGAATACTTTCGGAATGGTCAGATTCCTGACAGTTTGAAGTACTCAGGAGTGAAACAACTTTTTCAAGAAGGAGAAACGGATAATGTAGTCAACTTCAAACCTATTTTCCTCAAGTTACTGTTAATGCTGTTTATTCAAGGTTACTTGATTATTTCAGTTCCTATAATTTGCTGTCGAATGTAGAGTTGGGTTTCAGAAGTAGTTTAACAATCGAAAAACTATATTCTCTTTTATCTCTGATAAATTTGATGAATCAAATAAAAAACTGCAAATTCTAGGTGTAATCTGTTATTTAACCCTTTGAGCGCTGCAGACGGGATATCCCGCAGTGCTCCACCGGGCCGTGGGCCGACGGACGTGGTTTCCCGCGGCAGTAGTATTCCCAGCGGGCCCTGCAGGCGGCATTCACCGCGCGGCCTGGCCGGTCCCTGGGCGCTAAAGCCGGCTTACCCCGCAGCCGGTCCCTTTGCCTGCGGGTCTGCAGACGTGAACAGCCGCAGGGCTGCGTGTCGGCACAGACAAATATCCAATCTGGTTGCTTCAAACGTTCGGACATAGGATGCAAAAATAAATACTTAGTGCAAATTTGTGAATTCTTCCGTAACTTCATGCTAGATATTAAACCTTATATATTCTTAAGTAAACAAAAAAAATCTAGCATTATTATTTCTAGAATATTCTGACCTGGGTTGCGGTAAAAAATATTTATTTAAATGGCGACTAGTGTCGAGCGAAACTCAAAGATGCCCAAAGGCTGTGACAATCACATTACAGTTATCCATATCCTACGATTTTATTAACTGCTAAAATGTAGTTGTCACATTTCTTTTTTACATGGTTGTTTGAAACTGGGCTCCGGCCGGAACTAGTCGCCGTTTAAATAAATACCTTTTACCGCAACTGAGGCTACAGATTTCTAGTGGTATTTAGTAATGGGTTGCTGTTCTATTTTACCACGACATTGGATTTGTGAAAAAAAATTATAAGCCTAGACATTCATCTCCTTATCATAAGCAGAAATTATTCAAACGTAAATATAAGTACTAAGAAACCTCGATTTGATTGATCTTTGCTTGCAGACAATTAACTGGGTTTACGTAATCGAAATGTATTCGTAAACTTGGAAAGGGCATCTTGCCACAAATCGGTTAGTTGCACAAACTCGCCCATTTTCTGAAGCACAAAAGGAAGTTAGGAATTAAAGGTGATGTTTAATTAGGTTGTTTAGAAATTTGAATATTTCCTCATCTAATTCTTAAGCAAAAGTTGTACATCATCGATTATTTCTACTGTACCATAACAATTACGTCCCGTATAAAAGGAATTCAGTAATGTTGAATATTATGTTTTTAAGTTTCCCTGCGGATAATTTGTTGAATTACTGCACTCAAAATATAGTAGTTTGATTCAAAAGTGTGACTCGACTTCCAGATGCTTTCGTCGAAAGTAGTTGTCGCGAGAATTACTGCGCTAGTACAGAAGAACGTCAACGTTTTGTCGTTACGGATTCTAGAGCGTTTGAATCGCAAGTTGCGTACAAAAATTAGATAATTAAGTACCAGTATGCCAAATAAAATATATAAAGACCTTATGATGATTCTTAAGAACTAAACGCAAATAAAAGAAAGCCTTTGATGAAGAGTGTCATTCCATGTCAGCTCACCTATCATTGCCTGTTCGACTACTGCAGATTTTGTTGAAATTTTATTTGAACATTCGCTGAAATTTCTCTTACCAACCTATTAAGTTTTAAGTTTCAGCATGCATGCATTTACAGTCGGAGATAGAACCCAAAATTCACACTTTTCTCACGCCGTGATTCACGCGTTCACATTTGATTCAAATCATCTAGCATTGTCGGCCTGCGTTGGTTGACCATTTATATTTTGTTTGCAGTTAAAATAATGTTCTATCTAATAAGACCAGTTTGAAAAGCTTTATAAAACAAAAATAAGGTTGAAAATACTGCATTTTAACCTTTCTAATATCTTCAACTATTACACTTAATTTATTTAGTATTGGAAAGCGGTACATAAACGAATCTTCATGTTTCAGAACCTTGTAGTTAGTTAGTTCCTAAGATACAACGCGCCAAATGTTGAAGTTTTTTGGGTCATCAATTTTTAGACCAACTTTGTTTAAACTTTTATGATTGTATATAGCACGTAAAATTATTTTCAATATTATACCTATGAAAACGCATACATTTGTACACGATGGCCAAATTTCATATTTGTGATCGAAGTATTTCCCTAGTTATAACAGCCCAAAGTCGCCAGGAACTCATGCTTGCCCTTCGCAAAATTGCGCATGGTGTCAAACAAATGATTATACCTCGTCTAATATTGTTCAATGAATCTTAAAATCTATCATTATAGATTAATTGGCGACATGTTCGAATGTTCACATAAATTTTTCCGTCATGGTAGAGCAGGAAAATATTCCGAAATTATGCGATTTGACACGGAATGACCCAGGGCCTACATGTGAGTAGCGTAAGGAGTTTCAGTGTACATTGTCTGTCTGGCAATTATTTCAAGATTAAAAGTTAAGGAATAAGTATCCAGATATTCTGTTTATTTGTAACGTCAGCAAACACACTGCGAGACTGTCGCGGCCGTCCTGGTTCTAGAAATAGTCCGGCCAGGGCGAGGACGGCCATGCGGAGAGCTGAGGCACACACAACAGGCCGCGGAGACGGCGGCCAGCTCAGGTAGGCGGATTAGGCGGCCGCCGGGGCAGGCTTGACTCGGAAAGCCGGACGCTCAGGTGCAGCACTCAAAAGGTTAACAAACGAATTCGATTGTGTTGAACACAAAATATTGTTGCATAAATTGGAATATTACGTTCTTTATATCTGGTTTTGAAAATTTGCCTGTCATTCTCAGATATATGCTTTACATTCTTGGCCTACTAGCTGATATATACCTGTCCCTTCATACTTATTTGTTTGTTTGTTGTTTTCAAATGGACAGGAGAATGTTTCTTCTTATGTAGGCAATTTCTAATCCTTGTTTCTTTAGTATGTTTACTATTTCAGGCGTTTATTTGTGTTTGTATGTTATAGTGTACAATTTCTGTTTGTGCCCTGAATGTTGCTATTTTGTGTGTGTGTGTGTGTGTGTGTGTGTGTGTGTGTAATGCATTGTCTGCATTTGTGGGATAATTTTTTGTTCTTTGTTTTTTGTACATGTTAAATTTTTCTTTAGTTGCATTTTGACGCTTCGGTTCAGTTTCTCTACTGTTTGCCTGTTATAAGCATTGTTTTCATGGTAATATGTGCTATGGAGCTGCTAGCTTTTGAATATGTGTGCGGTTAGATGCGGCATGCATGACTGTATCTGTTAAGCCTACCGTTGGTATTATGAACATGTGAAATGTATCTTTATTATTGTCTCTCTTCATCGAAAAGCTGAATCTACATATTTGTTTTATTTGCCATTGAGAATTGTTTGTTGGTGTGTATACTGTTTACGTTTGTGTGGAACTGTTGTATTCTCTCTGCTGATTCATCTACCATATAGATTGTCATCTACAAATCTGTAGCAGCAGACAATTCATTCTCTGTGTTGATTGTGTTCAATATGTTCTGTATATGGTTAAGAAATCTATCAGTGTTCCTGACATAGAGGATCCAATTGGTAGTCCGTCATTTTGTAGGACACATTATTTTTCAAAGTGGAAGTAGTTTTGGGACATGCCTACTTTGAGACTTTTGATGTTGTCTGCAGGTACTGTGTTCTAAGCCATTAGGTTCCCTTTAATTACTTTTATTGTATCAGTCACATTTTCAAACAACAGACTAATATGAAGGGGCAGGTATATACTAGCTAGAATGCCAAGAATGTAAATCAGTATATCAGCGAATGACAGGGAGAATTTTCGAAAACATATATAAAGCACAAGTAAGAAACTGGAAGTATCGAAACAGACATTCCACCTTTTATAGAACACCTGACAAAACATTAACATGAATCATCCAACGTGCAAAAAGACATTAAAATTATCAGATTTAATAGTCTTGACAGAAAACTTCTGACGCTACAAGAAAATTTTAACGTACTAAGAGCCCTGGCATTGAATAAGAAAGTGATTAAAGATCAAATCAACGCAAGCAACAACGCACTGATGAAGGTGACCTAAAACAGTGGAAACAGCAATTACAAAAGAATGTTATCCTATCAGACACACAGCACATACTGTCAGAGATACAAGTAACACAAGTAATGAAAAGCGTCAGTCGGCAACACTACACACTGTAAACAAACCCTCACAAAACCAGTACAGAGTGAAGTGACGAACTGAATGTGTTCATCAAGGGAAGAAAACCATTTGGAGCATATATACACAGCTCCATGAAGACACAAATGAATGAACACCACATAACCTTAAATAATACTGGAAATTTAAATTAACTTCACAAAAACATGTACTATGGAAGTTTTTTCTATTTTTTTTTTTTTTTTTTTTTTTTTTTTGGTATTTGAGAAATTGTAACATAGCAAAGATTTATTACTGCTATACAGTGAAAATGCAAAATATTGATAACTATACTGCAATGAAATACTCGTATTATGTAATATACATTACAGGCATTTGATGATGCGTCACACATAAAGAAGCGAAACGCATATGGCACAATAAAAGCCTTTCATCTAGTTGCAGTAGAGCGAAATACACTTCCACATAAGTTAATGAATATGGTTCACTTTCTTTAACTGCTAATTTTCACACTACTGGCATAGTGCCACTGCCCAGTGCCCAGTATCAGTCGTTACTAATGCCAAAGAAAACAAGGAATATTGGGTGTAGTCAAGGGCACCCGTATGACTTTTTCTAAGAAAAAGAGCGAGTGAAAGTCCTGGGGGCATTGAGCATTTTTAATATTTTGGAGGGCGAATACCAAATTCTAATTATCAGTAAAATAGATCCACTTCCGATCCTTCTGAAAAAAAAAAAAAATTCGATATCTTTATAAAGTACTGACGTTTATCTTTTTTTGAAAAGGAAATAACTTTTCTATGGCTAGGGTGGACGGCCATCCCTTCCACCCCCTTGTCGATCGATACTGACGCCCATTGTTGTAGCGTTTGAAGACATATCACAATTACCTCCATAATCAAAGATATGAATACTAGCACGGTTCCTCAACGTGAATGTATCTGCTATATCTCATTTTAGTTCCATAGTAGTCTCACTGCTTTGGGAGATGAATATTTTTCTTTACATCTTAAGTGACGGTAGAAACTATTAAGAGTTTAAATCATAATTTTAAATGGTCTGAAAAGCAGGATAAATGGAGGCGATATGATCTTTAGTGATGTAATCTATTCTCTCTGCATAAATGCTTCAATCTACATTGATCTGCAACTCTAGATCATCATCATCATGATCATCACCATCAAATTCAACATCATCGACAGGCATGTCACCCTCGTGGTATCAATTAAAAAGTCTGCACCAGACAGCCAAATAATCCAAAATCGGGTATCCAGGCCAATAATGCGCTACGACGTATTTATTTATTTATTTATTTATTTTTATTTTTATTTTTGTGTCCCAGCCTCGTCGCCGCTTTTGTGTCTCGTTTCCGTCGTAGGTGTCGGTGACCAAGTAGAAAGAGACCGACTCAGGAATAAAGGATGCACGCTTGTGCGGTATGGAGGTGACCAGCCAGTGGAACAGCAGAAACTAGAAACACTAGAGTAAATTAGAGCGAGATATATATTTCCTAGAGACTTAGTAATACTTAACTTTTACATAGCTCAGTATTGCAGAATGCTGATACATAGTTGAGCTAGAGGCCTGCCTAGTGCCTATCCGATAGCCATGTCTTCACTGGTGCCTATCCGAATTCCAAGTGTTAACTGGTTCCTATCTCAGTTCCAAGTGAACGATGTCGTTCAGTGGTGGCCACGAGCGGAGTTGCTGCAGAGGGCGCTCGTGGCTGACGTCGTAAGAACGTCGCGCCGTGCGTGCATGGCGGCGCGCGGCGAAAGTAAGTGGAGCGCACTTCATACTTGTGCGACACCACATTTATCACTTTTCGTGGGACTAAGCTGATGAGCAAGTCTCCGTGTTCATAGACTAAGGCATTAAATCAAATTGTAATAAAAGAGTAGTAGTAGATAAAGTGAAAAGTGAAAGTTATGCACACTACAGGCTTTATCATAAGGGAAGGAAACCTATACTGTAAGACTGATATTAGCTTAATTTTTTAAATATTTTTAGATACTCCTCGACAGAATAGAAAGAGTGAGCCTTGAGAAAACTTTTTAGTTTAGCCTTGAAAGTCCGTAGATTACTACTAAGCATTTTGAATTCTTGCACACCTTTCTGTACAAGGATGAAGGAGGTGTGAAAGAAATGCAGATTCTATTTCAGTTCTAGTATTAACTGAGTGAAAGCTGCTAACTCTTTGAAATAGACAAATATTATTTACAAGAAACGACATTAGAGATATTTGTATTAAAAGGCCAGTGTCAAAAATCCCAGGTTAATAAATAGGGGTCGATAATAAGTATGCGAGCTTACCCCACATATTGCTTTAACCCCTCGTTTTTGCGAAATAAATACCCTTCTTCAACGAGAGTTGTTATACCTCCTCCCGCCCCCCCCCCCCCCAAAACAAGGAAAAAAGACACCATACGTTTAAGCGAATGAAAATATGCAAAGTACACTACTTTTCGTATTAAACTATCATTTATTTGAGAAACTGTTTGAATGGTAACAGCGCAACATTTATTTTTTTGAACAAGAGCCTGAATATGGGCTTTCCATGTCAGGCTACTATCAAAACAGACGCCTAGAAATTTGAATTGTTCAGTCTCACTTATCAAATGACTATTTTGTGTAATTGAAATGTCAATTTTTGTTGAATTGTGTGTTAGAAACTTTAAAACTAAGCCTTAGCATCAATCTATTTTCTACAACCCATGAACTTATATATTTAACTATATTATATGATACTTTTGTGTCCCAGCCTAGTCGCCGCTTTTGTGTCTCGTTTCCGTCGTAGGTGTCGGTGGCCGAGTGGAATGAGATCGACACAGGAATAAAGATAGCACGTTGGTGCAGGTACGGAGGGGAGCAGCCAGAAACTAGAAACCCTAGAGTAAATTAGAACGAGATATATATTGCACAGAATTTATACAATACTTAAGTTTGACATTGCTCAGTACTGCAGAAGGCTGATACATAGTTGAGCTAGAGTCCTGCCTAGTGCCTATACGATAGCAAAGTCTTCACTGGTGCCTATCTGATTCCGAAGTGTTAACTGGTTCCTATCTCAGTCCCAAGTGAACGATGTCGTTCAGTGGTGGCCACGAGCGGAGTTGCAGCAGAGGGCGCTCGTGGCTGTCGTCGTAAGAACGCCGCGCCGTGCGTGCATGGCGGTGCGCGGTGAAAGTAGGTGGTGCTTTTTTTTACTTGTGCGACACCACAGATACTACATTAATATTGCGATTATATTTTTAGTAATTATGACTCTTGTTAAAGTACTAAAATATTATATGGATATTGCAAAATGCTAGTTATTAATATCAATATTTGTAAAAGATGCCCTAATTAACGGTCAACGCTGATCTAATAGTGTCTGAAATTGCTTATTGAAAAGTAATACCTCCCATCCTTTAAAAACAGAGAACTGTGATATTGTAGAGGTTTGTTTTGATTTTTGTAACAACTTAGAATCAGTAAAGTATTAGAAAATAGGGTCACAACCCGACATCTACGTTGTGCAAAACAAAGTAGTAACTGTGGTTCAGTTTATTTAATTGAAAATGAAAGTGTTTCAGCAAGAACCGACAGTGGTATCATATTCGCGTGTAACGGATGAACTGCTAAGTTAGCTCTAGCGGTCGCGTTTTCTGCAGTTTTCCTGTGACTGGGTGCTCAGCTAGAATACCTAGTAAGCAGGAGGACACGGGTTTGAATCCAGACAGGGCACATATTTTCATCACAATAGTGGATTTGACATTTCGTGCATGCTGCCTGACTGGTGCTGCAATTTTAATGAGCGGAAGTATTTTTCATTTATTCGAGATGACTTTCATATATATATATATATATATATATATATAGACGGAGTGTTGACTCAAGTTGTTGCGGATTTGACAGTAGTGGCTTTTCCGCCCTAGACGCCTAGACTGTGAAATGAGTAAGGAGGGGACGTTCATTGCTAAGCAGCACATATTGGCTACGCCACCCCAGCGCACAACCGCCAGACTTCAAATCCGACGGAACTTCGGGAGTTTCTCTTTTCTTCACACATCGACTACGCCCGCATATCTAAACGTGACTGGTCGTAGGTACTGCTGCGGATCTTCTCCGGAGTTTGGAGAAGTTTATAAGCTCGACACAGAATATCTGGGCGTATGGAAATGAAATGAAAACATCTTTAGGGAGTGGAAACTAATGGACTCATCCACGCTCGGGCAGATAATTCTTATTTCAATTCTGGAAGTCTCAGTTCACAAGAACAATTACTTAATCACTCTGCAGTAAGGGTAGCATTTCTTTCTGTGATACATATTTATATCAAGGACTTTTATACTGATAGTAATATAAGAGGGAAAGATTCTTATGGTAAAGACATTTAATTCCTAGGACAATGGACCGGTACTGATCATGATAATTCGACGTTTAGAGATCTAACTGGTCATGGTACCAGTACCCAAAATAAGAAGAACCTACTGTGAACCTATTACTATAAAAATATGTCAATCGATGGCAAACTGTATGACCGATGCTGAAGCTTTATACGCTGCAGAAGGACTGAATCTAGTAAAGAGTACTTGCAGAAAGGATTATAGGGGGATATTACGATCTCGAAGAAAATTAGACGGTCGAACAAAGGCGAGCGAACAGGGACTGATTACCCGGGTAGAAAGAATCTCGTGAATCGTCGGTAGGGACCTTATTGTTTGGAAATATCTTTGAAATGAACTTGGGGTGGCTATGAGGTACTACTATATTAAGAAGAGAATCGAAATACGATGGATTCCAAGCTTATTGATACAAGGGATAATACAAGAAGATATTTGCTATCATCTTGAAATGAAAACTTTTGACCTTCAGAGATTTCCAGGACAGATCTGAACCTAGGGAACACTCATTAAGGGAAGATGAGTGAGGAAGTGTGAGAAGAATACTGGACCGGCTATAAAGGCGAGTATATTTGGTTGCCCTTTACCACGACTGCTATCTAAGTTGAATGAAATTTACGCTGGCAGTCACTGTATATTGTTACGTCAGAGCGTTTATAAATTTTAAGCACAGTCCTCAGGTGGAATAGGTATGGATTACTACGGCATGAATACTAAATGCAATACTGTGTAGTAAGTCACTGCCTAGTACAGATACACGAAACACTTTTTAGGCAAACCAAAACACTCAATTGTCTGCTCAATCGTGAAGTGATCTACATCTACTTCTACATGCATACTCCGCAAGCCACCCGATAGGTATGTGGCGGAGGGTACCTTGAGTAATTTTAAGTATTTTTTTTTTTTACTGTTTGAGAATCTTGCGTCTCATTGGTTGATTTAGTACGGGCAACAAAACCATGTGTTGTTGTTATGGTCTTCAGTCCGGAGACTGGTTTGATGCAGCTCTTCACCCTACTCAATCCTGAGCAAGCCTTTTCATCTCCTCATAAGAACGGCAACCCACATCCACTTGAATCTGCTTACTATACGCGTCTCTTGGTCTCCCTCTGCGATTTTTACCCCACACACTTCTCTCCAATGCTAAATTTACGATCCCTCGATGTCTAAGAATGTGTCCTACCAAGCGATCGCTTCTTTCAGTCAGGGTATGCCAAAAATTTCTTTTCTCACCAATTCTTTCATTAGTTATGCGATCTACCCACCTAATCTTCAGCATTCTTCTGTAGCACCACATTTCCAAAAACTCTATTCTCTTCCTGTCCGCACTGCTTATCGTCCATGTTTCACACCCGTACAAAGCAACACTCCACACAAATGCCTCCAGAAAATACTTCCTTACACTTAAATTAATATTCGATGTTAGCAGATTTCTCCTTTTCAAAATTCTTTTCTTGCCATTGCCATTCTGCATTTTATATCCTCTGTACTGCGACCATCGCATGTTATTTTACTACCCAAGTAACAAAACTCATCTGCCACCTTCAGTGTTTCATTACCTAATCTAATTCCTTCAGCATCGCCTTATTTTCTAAGACTACATTCCGTTATCCAAAACCATGTATGTTATAGATATAATTTATTTTATTGAGATGTAGTTTCGCCGATTGTAAAAAAAAAAAAAGGTCTTGGAATGTTGAAGTATACGTTTGTGTAATACAGTTCCGGAAATAAAAATTAGAACACTATCTGACGAGGGACGCATTTTAACTCGAACTCTCGGAACCGCTCGAAAGCATTCTTGCAATAACAAAATGTTTGTAGAGTCTATGGGACTTAACTACGGGGTCATCAGTCCCTAAACTTACCAACTACTTATGAACTACCTACAACTAAGGACGTTACAAACATCCATGCCCGAGGGGGGATTCGAATCCCCGACCGTAGTGGCAGTGCAGACCGTGACTCAAGCGCCAGTCCCCTCGGCCACCGCGGCCGGCCTTGCAATAACAGGCATTCATAAACAGAACAGTGGTGTACGTCATTCCCAAGCAAAACATTGCATTGTACCACAAGTAACATTTTAACAGAGAGAAGCAAAGTAAAAAGATGTTAATACCACAGGAAAGAAAATGATAAGCAATTTAATAGCGTCAGTGTATCATTACGTATTTAATCAGTAGCGCCAAAAAATCTCTGCTTAAAGTACTTATAATAAGGCAAAACATACATATAACGCGGTATCACACACCTGGAAGCACTTATATCAGTTCTCAAAGTGCAGATGCGGGATTTAGATGCAGTGGTTAAAACAAAGTGGGAGAGAAGAATTTGCACACCTCTCTAAAGCCGTGTTACGACGTTACAAATCAGCTTCGCAATTGTTCGTGATGTTCTGGAGATGAATGTCGTGTACTGCTTGACGAGCCACTTTCCTACTGTCCTTCAAATTCCAGAGTAACGTCGTGTATTTCTTTGTCGTCACCATTATATTTATGAATTATTTTGCTATGTAATATATCTGCGAACTCTATATCCTCGGCTCCGAAATTATTTCCATATGCTGCACGTCGGAACTTTGTCCCTTATATCTGGTCAACATTCGTAGGATTAATTCTCTTCATGATATCACTGCACTGTACACAGTTTACACATTAGCTCGCTTGCGACTACTCCAAGAGACAAATACGTACTGCAGCTATAGCACTCAGGCAACTGTAGCACTGGTTACTCTCTCTCTCTCTCTATTCGTTTAGTCGATTCCAACTCTTTGTGACCCCATGAACCAAAGCACGCCTCTTCCCTCTGTCCTGCACTTTCTCCCGTAGATCTTCCAGGTTGGAACCCGTTGCTTCTGTGATGCCATCGATCCACCTTATCCTCTGCCCTCCTCTTCTTCTAGTGCCTTCGATCTTCCCCAGCATTGTGTTTTTACAGTTGCGCATGTCTTCGCATTATGTGTCCAAAGTAGGTGAGCTTCTGTTTTAATATTTGACCTTCCAGAGAGCAAACTGGTTTTATTTGCTCTAATGTAGATCTGTTGGTTCTTTTGGCCGTCCATTGAATCCTAAGAATTTTCCTCCAGCATCACAATTCAAAGGAGTCAATTCTTCGCCGTTCAGCCTTTCTAAAGGTCCAGGTCTCGCATCCATACATTACAACTGGAAAGACCATAGCCTTCACAGTACGTATCTTTGTTGTAAAAGTTTATCTCTCTGGACGTTATAATCTTTTGAAGGTTTGACATCGCCTTTCTTCCGAGGAACAAGCGTCTCCCGATTTCGTTGCTGCAGTCACCATCATCATAAATCTGGGAATCGAGATAACTGAATGTGAACACCACATCCATGGATAATTACGTTAGAGAGTACGATTAAATATTATCTCCTGCGTGACATACAGTAATTTACTTAAGAGTATTTAGGTTTGCCTTATTATGTCTTCTAGTAAGCGGTAAGGACCTGACGAAGTAGTAGTGCATCTGCATAGTTCATAGTCGCCGATTACGGGTATGTTCGATCGCTCAAGCATACCCCAAAATTTGAGTGGCTATGTTCGGCATACCCCATATAATTTTTTTTCTTTGAGTTATATTTCTTGATTGTAATTCAATTCGAGTATCTCATTTAATTTATGGGCGGCTGGCTTTTGCAATACACCGCTGTAATAGGATTATCTAAAACAAACAGGTAATTGAACTCGCAGGCATTAAAATTCATATGCCAACACAAAGTATTCTAAAAAAAAAAAAAAAAAAAAAAAAAAAAAAAAAAAAAAAAAGATTGGCTGCAGTAATGAAGGAGTTGTAGATGTTGTAAAATCCACTATTTCTTTCTTTACGCTGACGCTTTTCGGGCCCAGCCCATCATCGGAGCGTCTGGTGACAAAGCACAGGATACAGTATATAGTTACAAAGACAACTTAAAAAAATCTCTGGCATTAACAGTTATAAGGTACATATCTCTCCTGAGTGTAGAACGGAAGAAGATGCATGTAAAAACTCATAATACATTAACGGTCAACGTCAGTTGTAACATACGTTGCTAGCTCGATGGATCACATGCAAATACCATTGAATGGAAAGTATACTATTGAGCAACTTAGACGCAGCATAGGCGCCCTCTATGTATGGCCGCAGAAGTTACCATAATTTACAAGGATAAAAAGAACTCAACGGCGAGTTAGTTAAAATCATTTTCAATAATGGAAAATAGTTGTCAAACAATAAAACAACATATTTTGAACCTATACTACTTTTTTTATTTTTTCTATTTTTTTTTTATTCCCGTATACCAACAACGTCATGAATATGGCGCATATAAAATCTCTCCATAAGAGAGGAAGAAGTAAACGCACCACCATTATCTAATCAAAGGACAGATAACAGAATGAACTTAGGGAAACCTTTGCACAGGAAGAGAGCACAAAAATCGGCCATTCGAGAAAACCTAGGTTTGAAACAGATCGAAATACCACTGTCTGGAACCAAAAATTTGGTCATTTAAAAACCATTCTTTATTATTATGATAACTAGTTCAAATTTCTGACTCTTCAAGGATATCTATGGTAATACCCTTCGTACCAATAAGCAAAATAGACAAATCTGCCTCTGTATTTCGTAGCTTATGATTTCTTTCCCTTAGGTGATCTCCTAAAGCACTGTTGTTAGTAGTATAACCGTGTTTCCGGTAGCCAGTATAAAACTCCCTTCCCGTTTGTCCAATATAAAATTTATTGCAAGGCCCACATACAATTTTCCATACACCTGGTTTACAGAATTTATCAGGCGTTGGTTCTATGATATGCCGTAAAATTCTCCCCAATTTATGGTTCGTTCGAAATCCTTGACATTAATTTTGCGAAAAGCGTAAGCGGTTCTGTCAGAGAGAGAACCGTAGTATGATAAGGAAATGTATTTTTCTGTGCATGACTTGCCCTGGGGCGCTGTTGCATTAGTCACTTTTTTGAAGACAGATTCCCCAATCTTTCTTATCTCCCCTTCAGAAAAATCCTTTTGCCATGCCAACTTGGATAATAATATAAGTCTCTTTCTTTATTATCTCATCCTTGACACCGAGTTTAGCTACCCGATAAAACATAGAATTGAAAAATGCACTGTTTTGCATCATAGGATGACACGAACCTTTAGGTATGATGAGGTCAATAGCAGTAGGCTTACGAAAGATGTCAATCTGTAATTTCTGCTCATACCTAATGATCTTCAAATCCAAAAAATTAATACTACCTGCCCGTTCCATTTCCATAGTAAACGTCATATTATGGTAGAACCCACTGAAAGCATTTAGAAATTGAATAACATCATCTAAACTACCCGTAATTCTCAGGAAAATATCACCAACGTACCTACGGTACAACAAAGGTTTTTTTTTTTTTTTTTTTTTTTTCTTTTTTTTTTTTTTTTTTTTTTTTTTTTTTTTTTTTTTTGCCAAACCAAAGTGAGTGGCGAAGAATTTACTTTATAATCCGTTCATAAAAATTTCGGACAAAATTCCGGATAGGCTAGAACCCATAGCCAAGCCCTTATCTTGACGATTAATCTTCCCGTTGAAAGAGAAACAACTGAAAGAAAGTGAGATTTTTACCATTTCCATCAACGCTTTTGCATATGAACTATTTGCTTTCCCGAAGGTCATGAAATTTTTATAAAGTATTTGCAAAGTTTCATCAATAGGTATATTAGTATAAAGGTTTTTTTACGTCAAATGATATCAAAAAGCACCATGGGGGAGTTCAAAATCGTGTAACATAGTACTCATTTCGAAGCTATTTTTTACATTGTAGGTCTTCTGAATAGTGAAGAATTCTTTAATTTTAATATTCACAGAATATATGACATCAACTGCGATTGGGAAAAGCTGAAAATGTGTACCCAGCCGGGATTCGAACCCGGGTCTCCTGCTTTCTAGGCAGTTGCGTTGACCCCTACACCACCGGGGACACAGTGATCACCGCAGTGTAAGGGTCAGCGCAACTGCCTAGAAAGCAGGCGACCCGGGTTCGAATCCCGGCTGGGTACACATTTTCAGCTTTTCCCAATCGCAGTTGATGTCATATATTCTGTGAATATTAAATAATAACAACTGCAGGATCAGAAGTGACGTCTGTTCTTTCGGAACGGACGCCACATGTATATATCTTTAATTTTAGCCTGGCAGAAACTATTTAGGTAATAACTAGGGTCAGGCTAATCAGCTTTTGTAGAATCCTTTGTTTTGTCATATTAATAATGGATGCCTACCTCTACCAGGACTTTTAAGTCCGATTTGCAATTAAAATTCATGTTGACATGTGAGTGAAGCGACCATTTTTTAAATAGTCCGAATGTTAATGGAATGCTGCTTGTTAGTTCAATATCGTAAACTGAAGGCGGCAACCATTAATTGTTGTATTAAATAACTAGAAATGAAGTGGGTTCGGTACGATACGATGAAAATGTTTATACTACTTCTCTTAGAAGTCAATTGTCTTCAAGCAAGCGTGTTAGCGTTAAGTCGTGACATTTTTCATTCTGTTTACTGAATTGGTATGTGATGTAACAATGGGCTATGAACCTATTGGTATCGACGGACACGGTATGACAGCAGAGGTGGTTATGGACTATTTTCGTAATACTGTATAGAAAATAAATCTGTAGAAGAAAGAAGGCAGGAAGACCATCCGATGTTAGTTTTTGCGGTAGTGAGCACAGTATTCACAGACCAGACACATCATTATCTGATATGGATGTCTCAGAAGACGTAAACTCTGAAAATGATTTTAGTAGCTACTACAACGGGAAAAACAGGTTCATATGGTCGCAAAAGCCGCCCAGTAGTTCTGTAACGTGAATTTGAAATTAATGGCTGTTTATTTCTTTATATTAAAAATGACTTTTCTCCTTTCAGAGTTTAAAGTGGTCCTAAATTAACACCAGATGAAGAAAAAAAGAAGAAATACTACCAAAATGAAACTAAATTATTACTTAACGTATGTACCTGGAATTGGAAATAATAAAGATTTTTCTTTTTTTAGAAATAACTGCCGAGGGGGGGGGGCGGGGCTGCAGGCCGGCAACCACCTCCCCCCCCCTATTGGAAACGGCACTGAACATACCCCAAGATTTTCAAAAGTCGGCGCCTGTGGTATAGTTTTAGTTTAGAGAGGGCCCCAACGTCATTTTTGCCCCGGGGCCCTTGGTGACATAGCTACGCCACTGATTAAGATCCTTGGTTTACAGGTCGACGACCGGTTTCACGTCTTTAAAGACGTATCCTCAGCAATAAAATAACAAAAACTACAATGAAAATGCAGCAGTAATAAAGTGATAAACAGGACGGGGCTTGAACAAAGCTGTACTTTCAATTTTGTCATATGAAAATTCATTACAGAGTCCCAACGTTCTAATTTCTTTTATCGGCCATCTGAATAAAATTTCATTAAATAGGTCCAGATATATGGAACCAATCCGACATTAATTATCACTGTCATTCAGAATAAAAACGAAGGGCTTTAAAACAAGGCACAAATAGGTGCGTAACTTTGATTACTGTATTGTCCATGAAACCTAAGGACAAAGAGAGGCACTTTGAAGTTTCTGTCTGCGGTCAAATAATGACAATAACTCATGAAGGGGGTCGGGGGTCACTGGTGCGAGTAGTCAAAATAGATGTAATCATTAAGATGTGGGGCCATTAAAATACACTAAAAAGACTAACCAGTTCAAAAATTCAAATGTTTGTAAAGCTTATGGACGTGGTCATCAGTCCCTAAACAGAAAAACTGTTTATGAACTAACTTATACTAAAGACAACACAAACATCCATGGCCGAGGGAGGATACGAACCTCCAACGTGGGAGGCCGTGCGATCAGCAACGTGGCGCTCCAGACCACTCGGATACTGCCGCGCGGCAGACTAACCAGTCGATCGCCATTGAAGGAAAGGTCTACAATAGAAGAAATAAAACTGAAGGTCTTGAATCGAAGTCATCGGGCTGTGGTAGTTCCATGTACACTTGACAGCAAAAAAAGTGGATCACCCCTGAATTCCAAAGTGGAGGCCGCACCTGACGCTATGCAACCACCATAGCATAGCTGTGTCGCAGGTCGTCAACTCATTCCACAGTAATTACCTACCCATAATAGGTACTAAGGAAGTCTCCTATTTCTTCTTATGGCATTCAGGCAAGGTGCAAACCAATACTTAGAATACACGTCATTAGAGATGAGACAGTAACACTTGCAAATTAAATTTAGTTGCAGTAAGTGAAAAGTCAGATACGTTATCATACTTGCCGGCCGCGGCGGCCGCGGAGACTGAGGTGCTTCAGTCACGGTCTGCACGGCCACTACGGTCCGGGGTTCGAATCCCCCCTCGGACATGGATATTTGTGCCGTCCTAGTTCGTAAGTAGTTCATAAGTAGTTTGTAAGTTTAGGGACTGATGACCCCATAGTTAAGTCCCATTATCTATACAAACATTCCGTTATCACACTTGTTTAGTGACATGATATGTTTTTGGTCATGAGCTGAATCTGAACGCACTGTTAAGCAAAAAACAGTTGTATTACTGATCGAGATGCGATTACAGGTCACACACGTTTTCGTGGCCCCTCTCTGATCGGCGGAAGTCGGCTGAGCTCGTGTGTCTACGGAATGTTTATGCTCTATACCAACCTTACCTCGTAACCACTGTATACCGTAGACCTCGTCAATGTATTGTTGATTTGTGCTTCGTACTGATTATTGTCTTCGACTTTGTTATTTACTAAAATAAGTCCACATATCCGGACGACTTCCTTTATGAGAAATAAGACTGTCCTTGAAAGTAGTATGAAGAATGTTAATTCTGATTGTTATTCAGTTACGACAATAAAAAGAGGCTGAAAGCGTTGTTATATCCGCTTAATAAGTCCCTTTAAAATATTAATATTCGTAGATATGCGTTCCAGTTTTCTATTACTTAATCATTAAAGTGATACTTAATTTCATGTTCCATCTGTGACGCCTTAACCCCTTACATGCTGATTATTTTAAAACCTGTAATCTATACGCCGTAAGCTGCCGGCACGGGGAGAAAGAGGCGGGGTTTGTTCTAACAGCCAATGCGCTAGGAGCTGAATGCAAGCTTCAGGTCCCAACATTCTCCGATCAGGGGCCATGTGTTCTCTAGGCATATATAGACGTAAAACACTGACGTTTCCATTGGTTTCTAAGGCCGATGTCTGAACCCAGAAACAAATGATAATCTTAACACTGCACCAGGAGTTGCATGAAGCTCATATTGTTGCTGAGAGGTAACCGCTGAAGATATATAATAAAGTGCAATTCACAGATGTCATATATCATAAAGTTCTGGAATAGAATGCAGTGTATTGATGATTTGTTAACGAAGCACAATCAGATGTCACCACATATCAAATATGTTCACAGATAGCGTTATATTATTACCTGAAACGACGATACAATTAATTATTTTTCCCTACAGGGACACGAACCCGGCACAATTTGCAATTGTATCATAGGAAGGAATGCTGCTGATATATTTATTGTTTCTTCCGGACACTCCAACCCCGCACATACCGTCACTCTTGACCTGACAGCATGAGGCGTCAACTATCACATTGTGCTTCACCAGTAGTTAGGATCGCACCGTTCGTAGAGACGTGGAGGGGTTTGGTATTTTGCGAAAACTTTGTTTAACTTAGTAGCGGATGGACATGTGCAATTTTGTTTTGAAACAAGTTAGAGGGTTGCGTTCTTTACTTGGCGTTACTGGAGGTGTAGGTGATATTTTTGTGGCCATTAAAAACTGGTGCCTCCAGCGGGAATCGGACCCATACCTTAGCTGTTACAAGTTAACCTCACTCCAGCCTCCAGTGAATTACAGATGCGTTAGCATAATGTTTTGTCATAATGGAGTACTCATTAGACAGCACGACCAGTCAAAGAGCTCAGAGGTGTCTGGCTAGGTAAGACATTCTTGGCCGCACGGGATGGCCACGAAGTCTGAGCCGCCTTATCGCGGATTTTGCATGATATTATACTACTTTTTAGTATGGTACATTACGATTTGGAATGGCACTTTGTAATAATCTTATTTAACTATGAGCTCATTTTAATCAAGATTGTTGGGTAGCTGTTGCTACGATAACTTGAATGTTGCGCATTTTTATAGTTATGAGGAGCGTCGATTATGCATTAGAAGCAAAAATTGAAAGTAACTTCGTTTTGACATCTATTATTCACCATGTTCAGGAACACAGACTTCGATGAAGGAAGTTTCTGCGATTTATTAGTATAGTCAATGACAAGGTATCCGATAACCGGCAAGTGTGTCGAGCAATTATTCTTCACGGTGTGGTTGCCTTCAATATTCATACTGAGGTTACAAAATAGCAAAGCGGATTTTGATACAATGTCGCATCGAAAATGCGATTACATGCAAAGCAAAATATCCAAGTGGGAAGAATGGAGGAGAACTTCAGTCTCTGCCATTTCAAAGGTTGGATACTGGGATTTGTAGGAATAGATGTTCATTTTAATGGAGACATTAGTGATTGAACGGTAAGTTTCAGTTGTTCATTATATCCAGAGAGTCAACGGCAGAGAAATAATGACAGTGATTTAAAAAAAAAAAAATCTGCCAAGCACAACATTGTGAAAAGAAGCACGTAGATGCAGATAAATATGTCAAGCGAGGGATAGTAGGGGGGGAGGGTGGTATCTAGTAATGAATAGGAGTGCAGATCTGGAAAATATAAGAGTGAAATGCTTGCAAAGTACTCCTTACTTAGACATATATCACAGTTTGTTTTAGGGCCGCAAGAAAAGGAACGAAGGATGGATTATCGGAGATATAAAAGAACAGTGCTTCACAGAGAGGACCCATGGACAGTAAAGAAAGTAGCCATTAAAAGAGACAGTATTGTTTTAACGGAAACCACTAATTTTTTTACAGCGTTTTGCGGGAATAGACCAATAGGGCAACTGAGGTTATAATGTAGGGAGGTAACAGAGAGAATGAGAACGGAGGAAAAATTAACAACGAATAAATGCAAGACAAATCGTTTGCATATTTTGTAAAGGACGAAGGGTGTATAAATGGGTGGAGGGGAGGAGAGAGACGTATTTGAAATAACAAAAATTACTTTAACAGTGTCCATCTAAAATGATTACTCTATATGCATAAATGAATATAAATGAATGAAAATAGGATATCGAGTGAAATGAGAACCATTGAATTACTATTTGTGCCAAGGGCGGGAATCGAACCCAGACCTCCATACTTTCATTAATTCAATGCTTTTTCTCTCACTCAATGTCTTTGACATATTGACACGGAAAACTGTCTCTAAATTTATAATAAAATACTATAATGAAGGAACTGTAGATTTAAAAAAAAAAAAAGAATTAAATTTAAAGGCAGCTCTAAGGGAAAAGCAACTCATATTTTATTTCTTCCATAGTCTCTCACTAAAGAGATTAAAAAAATATATATTTTAGAGAACTAATAATTTATTCAGACTCCCTCATGATTTGTTTCTTTCATAATACATCTCAGCATAGAATCTATAACACCGTCGGACCAGCTTCTCTTCAGTAAGAGCGACGACTCTATCACGAGTTAATTGCTCGCAGTGAGATGGCCTGATTTGTTTTCCGCTTTCTGCACTTACTATGATGCCAGGAAGTAAACATTCTGTATTTACATCAGAGCCCCACTCTGCGCTGTGCTGGGGGCTGTTGGCCACCACCATGACCATCAGCTCGCTGGCTTCCACTAAGCCTCGTCTTGGCATCAGCTGTGGTTGACCGGCCAGCCCGTATCTCGCGAGCCACGGCTAATACAGGCCCAGACCGCAAAACCAGGTTCAAAAGTTTCTGCCAACCTACCCAAACCTGTAGTATTAACTACCACAGCCGGCCGCAGTGGCCGAGGGGCTATTTACATTGCTGAAGGAAGCTGAGAATGGCAAATGTCATATAAACTATATCAATAAATAAATAAAACAAAACATCCCAGTTCCTCACAATAAAAGAACTAAGAACTAAAAAAATTAAAAAAATTATATAAAAAAATAAAAAAAATATTGTAATGGGCAAGGTCCTGGACTGTGACGCGAAAGGTCGCTAGTTCGAAACCCGCCACTACTTAAATATTTTTCCGAAAAGGGTTTCAGTCACTGTTATTAATTAATTAAGTATTATTTAGATTATTATTTTGGTAAAAAAAATAAACAAGGGGAAAAGGGGAGGACTGAGGCGCTCCAGTCACGGTCTGCACGGCCAGTACGGTCGGGGTTTCGAATCCCCCCTCGGGCATGGATATTTGTGCCGTCCTTAGAATTAGTTAGTTCATAAGTAGTTTGTAAGTTTAGGGACTGATGACCCTGTAGTTAAGTCCCATAAGCTATACAAACATCTGAACATTTTAACTACCACAGCTAGAGCTATTATGCTATAAAATGAGCAGCCACATTATCTTTTGACATTTCATTCAAATATTTAAAGAACAGACTCATTTTAAACGTAGCTATCACATAATGTTTCACCTAGATAGCAATCAAACGACATAGGAAACTATGTTTTCAGCGCTCTGCAATAGACATACGAAAATACGTATTCAACCTAGAAAAGTGCACAATTTGTAAAATTAAACAGTTCTGGTGACAACAACAAAAATGTATATATCATTGACGTTTTGTGCACTGATAAAGCGTTCTCAATGTCTCTGAAACAATAATGCTACACAACGGAAATTACCTTCTGCTGGGGCCCTTCATTTACACGATTGTTCTGTTAATCACAGTGAAGTGTTTCGTCATGGGTTCATAGAATCGCTTCAGTTTCTTGTCTGTTCCACGCTTATACGAAGATCGAGAAAAACAAGTTGCAAAAACGATATGTGTGAGTTAGAATTACTATTATGTTATTGTTAAAATTCAAATCAAATATTGGAATGTGTGTGAAATCTATGGGACTTGCTATGTTCAACTGTCACTATGCTTACACACTACTTAAACTAACCTATTCTAAGGACAACACAAACATACCCATGCCCGAGGGAGGACTTGAACCTCTTACGCGAGCAGCAGCCCGATCCATGACATGGCACCTTAGACCGCGCGTCTACTCTGCGCAGCCTTCTTACAATTGTAACACCATACTTTGTACGGTAATGAGTACAAAAGCTCTTCGCATTCGTAGGAGAAGGTTGGTGATTGAAATCTCATAGAGGAAGCGTGCTACACTGAAAACGCTTTTGTTTTAATATTACGTCCCCACCTCATCTCCCTGCCCTCTCCACTCCATCTCCAACCTAAATAAAAAAAACCAATTACATCCGAGACCTTCTTTCTGCTGATTCACTGTACTGCACAATCTGATATCTTTTCCCAACTTTTTCAGTGTCCTCCCTCTATACCGTCAGGTAATAATCACACATTGCTCAGCAATATTGCGGAAGAAGTGGAGCAATTGTAGGGTTGGTAGTCTCTTAGGGAGACTTTTAATCTTCTAATGGTTTTGCCAATAACAGACCGCTTGTTTTATATTCGCCAAAATTTGTATATTTCCTAGTTAACGTTGTTTTCATTTGTACACACCAGAAATTTCCTTAGGTTTATAATCCTTAAATTTGTTTTTCTCAAGGCCTGACGAAAATTTTCTGGTAATCATGTGGTGAACTATAGGCATATTTATCTTTAGGGTCAATTGTCACAATTTGCACCGTGAAGATATAACTTCAATATCATTTTAAAATTGCCTTTGCTTTTCTGAGGTGTTTACTAGAAAGTAGCATAATCTGCCAAAAATATATCTCAGTTCGATATAGCAGTTTGTAGCTCTGTCAGAGAGTGGGTAAAATGTTACTCTCGCTCCAATTTGTAATTGTGAGCTACTGCCTCTTAATCATTAGAGAGAGTCAACATTTTCGTGTAGGGAGTGAACAACTGCAGCGTGAATCGCCTCCTCATTGCCCTTGCGAAGGCTGATGCAGATAATTTAGAAAGTCGGGATCGAGAATAGTTGTATTTGCTACGTCAAATTCATCACCCTTGTCTCTAATCATATATATGATAAGTAAATTACACAACGAACTTCTATTTTCAGACATTTTAATTGGAATACCACCAATAAGTGATCTTGAAAGATCCTTCTATTACATATAAAGGTGGTGACTGTTCTTTCGAAAGAACAGACACCACATAATTAAGGAGAAGACAGCAGCTCCAGTCTTCAGCGCAAATGCACACTTGGCCTGAACTCTCGAAGTAATCGGCAAAGTGCCACGAGCAATGAGTGTAAATTGGAAACGGCAATTACGTAAGTAGCGTGAGGAAATTTGAGTCTTGAGGGAGACGAGGGGGGAGGGGGTGGTAGCCCGCGCACCTGTGATGATTCGTTGTTTTCCCGCTCGTGCAGTGGTTACCGTAACTGCTCAGAGAGCAGTAGGAACTGGACCCAAATTCCGGCTGGGCACAACTGTTCAACTTCCCCAATGCGTGCACTCAGTGGTCAAAAGCAGCTTGTGTCAAGTTATTTCTTTCAATCTAGATTCTTCCCTGTCATTCCAGGAAGCAGTACTACTATCCCCTGACATGATCCACCATGTTGTCGTTTGACTACCATAGTCGTACCAGGAAGATCATTTGTCTACAGGCAATGTCTTTCTCGAGTAGTCTGACACCTTAGGAGAACATCTTGTGCACACACTATGTAATGCCTTAATTACTTCTCTTACGACGTGATGTCGAGCATTGAAGTATTTGTAGTGAGGGAGACGAATGGAATGTTGCCCAGATACATAAAGAAAATAGAAGAATAGAAGTAATCCACTGAGTTACAGATCCGTTATATTGATATCGACATGTAGCAGGACGTTTGAACAAATTCTTTTCCCAGCATTGTGAAATATCTAGAAATATATCACGTATTAACATCAAACCGGAAAAGATTTCTAAATCTTTACTGTTGCGAGACTTTGGCGATACTATATTTGCATGAACTACTGAGTACTCTCAAACTAATTTCGTATTTAAAGAGTGCCAAAACAATTTTGGTATCTTCAACGCTGCGGCGGAGTGGCCAAGCTCATTGAGGCGCTACGGTCTGATGCGCGAGGCCGCTCCCCGCCGGGGGTTCGAATCCTCCTTCAGGCATGGATGTTAGTGTCGTCTTTAGTATAAGGTATTATAAGCAGTTTGTAAGTTTCAGGACTGATGACCCCGCAGTTAAGTCCCTTAAGCTTACCAAAAAAAAAAAAAAAAAAAAAAAAAAAAACCGAAAAGTATTTTCAGCCATAATCAACTTCGAACCATATCGCATTCCTAAGATGTGCCACTGGACTCGTGACGTCCAATCTGCAAGGTAATAGTTTGCAGTAATTGACGAGGAGTCATCTAATGAAAAGGACGTGGCAAGTGTAATTCTTCCAGCAAAATGAAGTTGACTTCTCCTGAGTCGAATATATATTCGAAATATTTAATGAGCAATCAGAATATTGCTCTTAGATTTGAGGCAGTTGATGCTGCCGACTACTAAACTCAGAAAAGCAAAGTCAATTGCGAAATGATTTTGAATTTATATCTTCACGGCGCATATGGCGACAATTGACCTTAGACATCAGTATGCATTTAGCTCTCAACAAGAGTACTCACAGTTTCGTTAGCAGTCTAGATATCGATAAGCTAAACAAATTTGAAGTTTATACACATAACGAAATTCCTGGGGCTGAAATTATAAACAATAACTGTGAATCATGTTTTGGTGAAGGTGAAACAAACGGTCTGCTATTGACACTACCATTAGAACATTTACGTGTCTCCTAAGGAGACTGCCAACCCTACAATTGTTCCCTCTCTTATGCAGCATTGTTGAGCAGTGTGCGATTATTACCTGACGGGATAGACGGAAGACGTCGAGAAGGTTGAAAGAATATGTCAGATTACTACTCGCACATATGCTATTTGGCACTTGTATTTATTATTATTAGTATTTCGAGCTTCGTATAAGTGCGGAACAGTCGAGAAACTTAAGCGATCCTATGAACCCATTACGAAACACTTCACTGTGAATAACAGAACAATCGTGAAAATGAAGAGCTCCAGCAAAAGGTAATTTTCGTTATCTAGCATTTATTGTTTCAGACACATTGAAAACACGTGAATGATATACCACATGCATACATTTGTGTTGTTGCCACCAAAACTGTTAATTTTACAACATGCTTACATTTCTAAGATAAATACATATTTCATTACGTCTTGAAAACAGAGAATAATTTTCTGTGTCTTGTGATTGCTATCTCGGTGAAACATTATGTGGTAGCTACGTTTATCATGATTCTATTCTTTACCTTCGTTAAAAAGATAATGTGGCTGCTCATTTTATAGCAAAATACCTCTAGCTGTGGTAGTTTATACTACACATTACGGTAGGTTTGCAGAATTGATACTTCAAGGGTCGAGCCTGGCTTTGCAACTGGCCATGGCTTGCGAGCTACAGGCTGGCCGGTCAACCACAGCTGGTGCCGAGACCAGGCTTGGCGGAAACCAGCCAGCCGGCGGTCGCGGTGGCGGGCAACAGCCCCCAGCACGGCGCAGAGTGAGGCTCTGAAGTAAATACCGAATGTTTACTTCCTGGAATCATAGTAAGAGCGGAAAGCACAAATAGAAATCACTTTGAGCTATCAACTCGAGATAGAGTCGTCGCTCTTACTGAAGAGAAGCTGGTCTGATTATATACTGAGATGCATAACGGAAGAAACAAATAATGAGGGATTCTAAATGTTTTTTTTTTTCTATTTTCATATTTCCTAAGTGAGAGACTGTGGAAGATCTCTTGGCAACAGAAATAAAATATGAGTTTCTTTTTCCTTTGAGCTACCTTTAAATTGATTTTTTTTATATTTACAGTTCCTTTATTATTCTATTTTGATTATAAATTTATATACCTAATCACGGTTTTCCGTGTTAATATGTCAGAGGCATTGAGTGAAAGGAAAAGTATTGAATTAGACTACGTATGGAAGTCTGGGTTCGATTCCCACCCGCGGCACAAGTTTTAATTTAACAGTTTTCCGTATCAATATGTCAAAGACATTGAGTGAAGGGAGAAGCATTGAAATAAAGTAAGTATGGAGGTCTGGGTTCGATTCCTGCCTGTGGTACAAATTCTAATTCAATGCTTCTCCTTTCACTCAATAACCTTTTTTTATTACATTTATACCCAGCCTCCATGCATACAGAGTAATCCGTTTACATTGACGCTGTCAAAGCAATTTTTGTTATTTCAAATACGTCTCTCTCGTCCCCTCCATCCATTAATACGTCCTCCGTCCATCACAAAATATGCAAATTATTTGTCTTGTATTTATTCATTGTTCATTTCTTTTCTGTTCTCTCTATCTCACTCGCTATCACCGCTCTTAGATAATAATGTCAGTTACCCTCCTGGTCGGTTCCCTCAAAACGCTATGATCAAACCTATTGGTTTCCGTTGACAGCATACTTTCTCTTTTAATTTATGCTTTCGTTACTATCAGTCCTCTCTATGAGACCGTGTCCTTTCATACCCCCTTACCTATAATAAATTCTGGTGTTTCGATAGACCTCCTCTGCTTTCATCCCAACAGGCTATACTGTTACACATCGTATATATTTCCCGTTTTAGAAACCGTTTTCAAATGCGTAATATTCAATTAATTATGGTATGAGCTACTTTACAAACGTGAGCGCCGTGCAGAGTAGCTACGCGGTCTAAGGCATCATGTCTTAAATCGGGCTTCTGCTTGCGTCGGTGGTTCGAGTACTTCCTCGGTCTTGGGTGTCTGTGTTGTTCTTAGGTTAAGATAGTTTAAGAAATGTGTAGGGACTGATGACCTAAGCAGTTAAGTCGTATAAGATTTCGCACACTTTTTTCATACAAACTTGAGCAAAATGAGACTATAATTAAATAAGCATACAGCAAACATGTCATACAGAACCACCAAGGAGCATGCTGAAACGTAGTATACTATCATACGCAGTTCTACATAATTCTACATACTGTATATAACCTGAGGTCATTAGTCCCTACCTACCCACCTACCCTTACATGCTCCTTTAATTAATTTACGCTAAGGCTCACACACATACACACACACACACACACACACACACACACACACACACACACAAAACTACACATGCCCGAGGAAGGAGACGAACGTCTGACATGAGCGACCGCAACTCCGTGACAAGACGCCTCAGACCGCGCGGCCAATTACTATTACGCAGACAAACACCGCCGAACTATTTTACTTCTCGTACCATGTGTTCTGCACTCCATTTTGCACAATTGCAAACATCCCCCTCTCCACCTCCAGTAGCTACAAGTAAAGAATTTAGGACTGTAGCGTGATTCAAATCACATTACACATGTCCATTCGCTACTGACTGGAACGAAGTTGGATTAGTTTTCGTTGTTTCTTTAAAATGCCAAACACCTCCAGGTGTCTACGAACGGCGCGATCCTAATTACTAGTCAATGAGATTGGGAGACTTGTTACCTAGTCGTCTGAGGTCAATGCTGACGATAGGCGCGGTGTTTAGAGTCCCAGGCAGCACAACGTTATTTATTGCGCTACTTCTACCCGAACATGTGCACATCCCGCTAATGGTGAGTAAACAGTAAATATTTTATCTCTATGAGTCCTTGCTGGGAAAGAAGTCAATTGTATCCTCGCTTCAAGTTCAAATATAGCGCTATTTGTGAATTTATTTAATATCTGAAGTGCGATTATGCTTAGTTAACGACTCATATAGGTTCTGCATTATATTCCACAATTTTATGACGATTGTCTCCTGTGAGTTGCACTGTATTATATATCTCTCAGCAACAATTTGAATTTCATGCAATTCCTGGTGCAATGATAACCATTCATTTCTGGGTTCGGACTTTGGCCTTGTAATGAAAACGTCAATGTTTTACGTCTCTTTATGCCTAATCGAGTATCGAACAGAAACGCAAGCTTTTTTTGGTTAACAGTGCGTTCAGAGAGCACAAACAAAAACTCATCATGTCACTGAATGAGTTTGATAAGGTCTCCGATATGTAATGAAATTGAATTTATGTAGCTTTCTCGTCTCTAATAACCTGTATTCCAATGTTTTTTGTATGGTGGTATTGAATTACGTGTGAAGTGACTGCCATAAGGAGCAATGTTCTCTACTGATTCTGATGGTACCCATCGTCAATAGTCGAACGACTGTACTCCACAGGGGTTTTGTGTGTCTAGTACCCGCAACACAACTACGTTAATTGAGTGGCATTCAGCAGTGATCCACTTTTTTTGCTGTCAAGTGTATGCATAGATGGGTACACTGTGAAGCAACGAAGTGTCTGTTCGGTTTGAGACACGCTCGAGTAAGGAACTAACTGCACGCTTCGATTCGCTGGCAGTTTGATTACGTTGTGCACGTGCCGTACCATTTTCATCTGTTGTGTCTTGTGAATATGTTTCTTCACGTCTTTTGTAACATCCGAGTAGGGGTTAATTCGCCCTATGGCTCCCACGGTGCCCAGGAAGAATACTCTGCAATTTGAATTTGATAAAAAAAACCACAACAAGCAACCTAACTCCCTGGAAGTTCACAACTAGATCTCGGAAACCTTTGGAATCACTGCCAATCAGGTTCACACAGCCTATTATGATTTGGAACAATACTGTTTCTACGTGAAACTAACAAACCCTGTGCTGCTGGAACGCCTACTGCTGAAACATGGTGGTGACGCTGAATTCAAACATCGAGGTGGGTCCGTGAGTACAGTCAAAAGTACCCAATGCTGGTGTAGAGTATGAGAATGTCTGAATTTTTAATTTCCCCCCCCCCCCCCCCCAGAAGTAGAGAACTGTTTTTTAAATGATGTTTTACAGTAAAATGGCGATATCAGGAACATTCGTCTTGAACGAGCTATAATGGCGTACGTTCAGTTGAAATGCACGTGAAGTTAAATATCCCGTCACATATCGCAGTTTATAGTTACAGAGGGCAAGTACAGTATTCCGATCAGGCATCGACTTGCTACATATGTAACCAAAGTGGTCACGTGAGACAAGACTGTCCACAACTTGTCACGGAATTAAAATCCACCCTCCAGCAGCGCAAAAAGCTTACGCTTGTGGATCTCTTGCTGAAAAATCATACAGAAGCAGCTCCTGTATCAGGTCCCTCTATTTCTGAAACATATGTTGAGCAGACTCCCAACAAAGAGTTCCCTCTGTTGCCCCGAAAGCCGGACGCGGACTTCAATTGTTCAAAAGTGTCATACCAATTGCACCTACAAAGCAGTGATAAACATCGATGAGGAACAAAAGGAACCCGACAAACCTGAAAAAGCGCAAAAGACAGATCTTGTATGTCCCGTAATTGACGTGGAAATGTCAAGTGAAACCACGCATAATCCAGTGATACAAACCGCAAATAATCCGGCAGTATATTCGGAAGTAGCGTGTTCCCCATCATCAACACCTCAGAGCGGGATATTGCCAAAATCCCTATTGGAAGCGATACCTAACGTAAACAATTAGTGTATGTCAATATCCCGTATCCAGAAACATGAGCTCGAAAGCAACGCCGATGTCGAATCCTGAAACAAACAGTAGTCACTATTGTATATATAATGACTGAAACAGGAAGTGTGAGCACACAGGCGACCAGTGAAAGTACCAAGACAATGTTCAAATGTTTGTAAAGCTTATGGGACTTAACTACGGGAACATCAGTCCCTAAACTTACAAACTACTTATGAACTACTTACGAACTAGGACGGCACAAATATCCATGCCCGAGGGGGGATTCGAACCCCCGACAGTAGTGGCTGTGAAGACCGTGACTGAAGCGCCTCAGTCCCCTCGGCCACCGCGGCCGGCAAAGTATCAAGAAGGTACAACAAAATTCGATCGCAACGCACCGTAAAAGCAAAGATAAGGAGCAGCCAGATGTCACAAAAACCAATGAAGGATTTTATGTTCGAGTAGATAAGAACAAGGAAAGGCTGTATTCCGATGAAACGCTAAATTTAAAATAGAACGCATCCCAGTATGACACAAGCATACAAACTGATATGTGTAAACGTAACTGGTCTGAAATCAGACCTGAAACTTGCAGCATTAAAGTAATTCGGTTACGACTCTGAGGCCAATGTATTGTTGTTGCAGGAAATAGAGACAGCTATATCCCTGTTTTCCATACCATAGAAAATGCAGTCCATGAATCTAATCAGGCTACGGTTATCCTTGTTTAGGAAGGAATTCAGGTAATGGACATTGAAAAACTAGTGTCCGGCAGTGGAAAAGTCTTTGACGTTACTTTTGTTAATGTGTACTCCCTCTCGGGAAGTAGTCGCCTGTCGGAATTTCTTCAAAAATGAAATTGTTTATTTACTAATACAAGAGCCATCTAATATTGTAATAGGAGGTGATTTTAATTGTGTCATTCAACAGAAAGATCCATCTAATATTGTAATAGGAGGTGATTTTAACCGTGTCATTCAACAGAAAGATCAGAGGCCAAACTTCAACTATTGTAAAGATCTCCACAAACTTATTAAACAGTGAGACAGACGTGTGGGAAATATTCCATCCTACTCTCGTGAAATTTACCTTTTTTTGTCCATTTTCAGTAGGTGCATCGACAGAATTTACACGTCTTCAAACATTATTAACCATGTCAAAGATGCTGACGTCATTCTAGCAGCTTATACTGACAACTGTGCTTACTCTGTAACAATAATTCTCGACAAGCAACCACCTAAAAGGTTTACAGGCAAGTGGACGCTAAACATATCCCACCTCCGAGATACAGAACTGGAAGACGTGTTCCGTTCTACGTGGTTCTACTTTCACACAGTTAACAATTAGGTGTTAAAACTGTAATAGTCTGAGTGAAAGTCCTTGGTCCACTTGAGCTGTTATTTACATAGATGCAGAACTAAACTATAATGGTGGATGTTGTTGTTGTTGAGGTCTTCAGTCCAGAGACTGGTTTGATGCAGCTCTCCACCCTATTCTATCCTGAGCAAGCCTTTTCATCTCCTCATAAGAACGACAACCCACATCCACTTGAATCTGCTTACTATACGCGTCTCTTGGTCTCCCTCTGCGATTTTTACCCCACACACTTCCCTCCAACGCTAAATTCACAATTCCTTGATGTCTAAGAATGTGTCCTACCAACCTATCCCTTCTTTTAGTCAAGGTATGCCAGAAATTTCTTTTCTCCCCAATTCGGTTCAGTACCTCCTCATTAGTTACGCGATCCACCCACCTAATCTTCAGCATTCTTCTGTAGCACCACATTTCAAAAGCCTCTATCCTCTTTCTGTCCACACTGCTTATCGTCCATGTTTCACTCCCATACAAGACAACACTCCATACAAATGCCTTCAGAAAGGACTTCCTTAGGCTTAAATCAATATACGATGTTAACAAATTTCTCTTTTTCAAAAACGCCTTTCTACCCATTGCCATTCTGCATTTTATATCATCTGTACTGCGACCATCATTTGTTATTTTACTGCCCAAGTAACAAAACTCATCTACCTCCTTTATTGTTTCGTTACCTAATCTAATTCCTTCAGCATCACCTGATTTTCTTACACTGCACTCCATTACCCTAGTTTTACTCTTGTTAATGTTCATCTTATATGCACCTTTCAGCACACTGTCCATTCCGTTCAATTGCTCTTCCAGGTCCTTTGCTGTATCTGACAGAATTACTATGTCGTCGGCAAAACGCAATGTTTTTAATTCTTCACCCTGAACTTTAATTCCTTCTCCAAATTTCTCCTTGCTCTCCTTTATAGCTTGCTCAATGTACAAATTGAACAACATTGGGGAAAGACTACAACCCTGTCTTACTCCCTTTCCAACCACTGCATCCCTTTCATGCCCTTCAACTCTGACAACCGCTGTCTGGTTTTTGTACAAGTTGTAAATAACCTTACGCTCCCTATATTTTACTCCTGCTTGCTTCAGAACTTGAAAGAGTTTATTCCAATCAACATTGTCAAAAGCCTTCTCCAAATCTACAAAAGCTAGAAATGCTGGTTTGTCTTTTCTTAATCTATCTTCTAGGATAAGCCGTAAAGTGAGTATTGCCTCCCGTGTTCCTACATTTCATCTGAACCCAAACTGATCTTCCCCGAGGTCGGCTTCTACCAGCTTTTCCATCCTTCTGTATATAATTCGTGTTAATATTTTGCAACCATGACTTATTAAACTGATGGTTCTGTAGTTTTCACACCTGTCTGCACCCGCTTTCTTTGGAATGGGGATTATTACATTTTTCTTAAAGTCTGAGGGTATTTCGCCTGTCTCATACATCCTAGACACCAGTTCAAATAGTTTTGTCATGGCTGGCTCTCCCAGAGACTTCAGTAGCTCTGACGGGATATCATCTACTCCAGGGGCCTTGTTTCGACTCAGATCTTTCAGTGCTCTGTCAAATTCATCTCTCAGTATAGTATCTCCTATTTCATCATCATCTACATCCTCTTCCCTTCCTACAATAGTGTCTCTAAGTTCATTTCCTTTGTAGAGCCCCTCTATATACTCTTTCCACCTTTCAGCTTTCCCTTCTTTGCTGAGAACTGGTTTTCCATCAGTGTCCTTGATATTCATAGAGCTGTTTTTCTTATCGCCAAATGTTTCTTTTATTTTCCGGTAGGCTGTATCTATTTTTCCCCTATTTATACATTCTTCTTAGTCCTTGCATTTGCCTTCTAGCAATTCCTGCTTAGCCATTTTGCACTTCCTGTCAATCTCATTTCTTAGTCGTCTGTACTCCATTTTGCCTGTTTCATTTACTGCATTTTTATACTTTCTCCTTTCATCGATTAAATTTAGTATCTCCTGTGATATCCAAGGATTCTTTGTAGGTCTTGCCTTCCTACCTATTTTGTCCTCTGCTGCCTTCACTATTTCACCTCTCAATTTTACCCATTCCTCCTCAACTGTTTTATTTTCCCCCGTTTCTGTCAATTGTTGCCTGAAGCTTCCTCTGAAATTCTTAAGAACTTCAGGATCCTTCAATTTATCTAGGTCCCATCTCCTTATTTTCCTACCTTTCTGTAGTTTCTTTAGTTTCAGCCTACAGTTCATAACCAACAAGTTATGGTCAGAGTCTATGTCTGCCCCTGGGTATGTCCTACACTTCAAAACCTGGTTCCGAAATCTATGTCTTACCATTATAAAATCTATCTGGTATCTCCCGGTGTCTCCTGGTCTCTTCCACGTATACAACCTTCTTTTGTGATTCTTAAACCAGGTGTTTGTTATAACTAAATTATGTTCCGTGCAAAATTCTACCAGGCGGCTTCCTCTTTCATTCCTTTTGCCCAGACCATATTCACCCACTATCTTCCCTTCCCTTCCTTGTCCTACTACCGAATTCCAGTCTCCCATAACAATTAAGTTTTCCTCTCCCTTAATTGTCTGAATAATTTCCTTTAGCTCCTCATATATTTCTTCGATCTCCTCATCATCGGCAGAGCTAGTTGGCATATAAACCTGTACTACTGTTGTCGGTTTTGGCTTCGTATCTATCTTGACAATGATAATGCGATCGCTGTGCTGGTCATAGTAGTTTACCCGCATTCCTATTTTCTTATTCATTATCAATCCTACTCCTGTGATACCCCCAATGGTGGATAAATGTGGCTAAAAGAAAACTGCGACGCTGCCTTATCTCATACTGCTGTCAGAAAAAAGAGAACCAAATAATTTTATTACACTATTGCATAGGAACTGTGTGAAAAACCAA
The DNA here is from genome assembly GCA_026315105.1 of Locusta migratoria. Lineage (NCBI taxonomy): Eukaryota > Metazoa > Arthropoda > Insecta > Orthoptera > Acrididae > Locusta > Locusta migratoria. Next base: position 113,214,399 of record CM048744.1, on the reverse strand, counting down.
ATAGCAGCAACGAATACACTGCACAGATAAAACAAATGAAAGCGAAACTGATAAGAATTAAACGAAGACAATTTAATGGCTTAAAATCAAATCAAAAGTAAAATCCGTCAGTGAGGGTGAAATAACATCCCTGTACCACCTAATCAAACACCGCACCCATAGTGCACACACATTATTGATGCACTGACCACCCCAAAAGTAGATCTTCTTGTGGAACAAAACGATATTTTCACGAGTTTTAGCGATACTATAATAATTTGTATTCGGAAGTTCCATTTAATGATATCTTCGCCCCCAACTGTTCCAGACACTGAACAGCAGAAAACTATGACATATTAGCTGATTTTACGAACTCCGACATTTTAGACCATCGACAACTCGTCAGCTCCCAAGTATCCGGGACCTGATGGTCTCCCCAAGGTATCATAGATTGTGGCACATCATTAGATCAACTTTCACTGCATAAACGAAATCTTCCGGGGCCATGCATTTCCACATGAGTTGAATGAAGGCAGAGTTGTCCTTATACCTAAGAAACAACGAAACCAAGAAATCGACAACTTCCGTCTAATAATATTGCTAAATTACGACTACAAAGTAGTCACCAGAGCAATAAAAAGAAGATTGACGCCGATCGCCAAAAAAGTTATCCAGCATCATCAGTCATGTATCCCAGGGAGAATCGTAATGGCCATCATCGCGGAAATTAGAGATGTAATCGTGTTAATCACCGGTACCTGATGCAAATTATGGAAAGAGTTTGGTTAGATAAGAGAGCAGGTACCAGGATCCGTAACGTCATCACTGGTATAAATGCAAAAATAAATATCAACCGACAGCTGACAAAAGCAATCACGCTCAAGAGTCGGGTACCCCAACGAAGTCCTGTCTCTATGTTACTTTTCCCGCTTTCGCTAGAACCTGCCCTCAAAACACTGCAGTCTAAGCTACAAGGCAGCAACGCATTTTGCTGAGAGAGCGTACGCCGATGAGGTGGCAACAGTTATCAGAACTGAAGAGGACCAAGCAGTTATCAAAACGGAGATGGAAAGTTAGAGCTCATCACAATGAAGTGTAAAATAATAAACCTGCGAAGTCTAGAGTAAGTATCCATCCCTCGGGCACAGAAAGTCGAAAACACTAAATCCCTTGTAATAGTAATTGACAAAATTCCACTGTCGATGGTTGAAAAAAATTGGACCGCAGTGGTGAACAGCATTCAGGGCCTCTTTATCAGGAAAAAAATAAAAAAATAAATAAAAAAAGCTGGCGAACCTTGTCGGTACTTGAAAAAGTAAAGCCGACCGCAGTGACAGAGCAGTCTGTGGAGCGCCAGTCACAGTCAGCACGGCCGCTACAGTCGGGGTTCGAATCTCTCCTCGGGCATGGATATTTGTGTCAAGTATCAGGTAGTTCACAAGTATTTTGTAAGTTTAGGGACTGATGAATCCGCAGTTAAGTCCCATAAGCTATACAAACATTTAAAACATTGTATTTATAACCCAGTACTCACCTGCCGAAAAATCCTGTTAATCGTGCCACCGATGACAAAGATATGTAGTAGGTGAATATGGACTGGGGAAAAGGAATGAAAGAGGAGATAGCCTGATAGAATTTTATGCAGAGCACAATTTAATCATCACAAACACTTGTTTTAATGCTCATGAAAGAGGGTTATATACACGAAATAGATCAGGAGACACTGGGGTGATCAGATTGACTTTATAATGGTAAAGCAAAGGTTTGGTAACGGGGTTTTAAATTGTAGGGCATATCCAGGGGCAGATATAGACTCTGACCATAACCTATCGGTTATGAACTGTAGATTAACACTTAAGAGACTACAAAAAAGGTAGAAAGTTAAGAAAATGGAACCTTGATAAATTGAAGGAGCCAGAGTTGCTTGAGAATTTCAGAAGGAGCATTAGGTATGGTCTGGCTGAAACGGAGGAAAGTAATACAGTAGAAGAGGAGTGGATATCTCTGAGATATAGAGTAGTAGGGATCATAAAGTTTTTCTCAAAATCTGTGGGAATTTTACCCTGCTCGTATAGGTTGCACTCAAATTATACAACTGCTGATTCAGTTTTGCTCCTCCAGATTTCAGAAGTTCAGCTCGGATATTGTCTGTACCAGGGGATTTGTTGTTTTCCAATTTCTTCAGAGCTAGTTCACACTCTCCCTTCAATGTATTTTGACCTACGTTGTGTGCATCTACTTCTGTTTCTTCTTCCATGATGTTTTCAGACAGTTCTACTCCTTTGTACAGTTTTCGTATGTATTGTTTCCAAACAATTGAATATTTGAAAAAGTCAAAATTGTAAACATATGTATCTTTTCTGAAGCTTACTTCCTAGCACAAGTCTTCCCAATTCCTCATGCACAAGCCAAAGAAAATGATCGAATTAACCTGCAGATTTATGTGGCAAGGAAACATTTTTAATGTGAACAGTCACACGCTAACGAAATCAAGAAAAGATGGTGGTCTTGATTTAGCTGACATCCAAAGAAAAGCCACTGTCCTGTATCGTAGTACTTCAAGACTCATATCTGAACATCCGCGTACTATAACCGCAAAACTAATCGGGGCCGTCCGGCCCGTAAGTATGCAGCCGCCAATGGACATACGCAACATAAACTACTAACTACAGTATGTACGACAACATTTCCTCCACGCCAGTTACGTCGTGGAAGCTGTACTGAACAACCAGTAAATAACGACACCACAATTGCTGTTGAAATGGTACAACTTGAATAAGCCAAACACAATTGAACTAAATTCCCGTCCTGTCACTGGAAAATTATTTGGAGATACATCAGTTTGAAAAATCTTACAATTGAAGTAGCAGTCACCTGGTATCTACATCTCCCATTGAATCTCCCCTCCGAAAACTGTCTTGAGCAGTTAAACCGGCAATCCACGCGCAATGGAAATATTCTACATCTACATACATACTCCGCAATTCACCGTAAGGTGCGTGGCGGAGGGTACACTGTACCACTACTAGGCATTTCCTTTCCTATTCCACTCCCAAATTGAACGAGGAAAAAAAGAATGCCTATATGCCTCCGTACGAGCCCTAATTTCTCTTATCTTGTCTTTGTGATCTTTACGCGAAATGTAAGTAGGCGGCAGCAAGATCGTACTACACTCAGCTTCAAATTCCGGCCCTCTAAATTTACTTAACAGAAATTCACGAAAAGAACGTCGTCTTTCTTCCAGTGATCCCCAATTGAGTTGCCGGAGCATTTCCGTGACACTCGCGCATTGGTCGAACCTACCGGTAACAAATCTAGCTGCTCGCCTCTGAACCGCCTCTATGTCTTCCTTCAAACCGATCTGCTGCGGGTCCCAAATACTTGAGCAATACTCAAGACGTGGTCGTACAAGCGTTTTATACGCGGTCTCCTTTACAGGTGAAGTACATCTTCCCAAAATTCTCCCAATAAACCGAAGTCTGCTGTCCGCCTTACTCACAACTGTCCTTACATGCTCGTTCCATTTCATATCGCTCTGCAATGTTACGCCTAGATATTTGAACGACGCGACCGCATCAAGAAGTTCACTACTAATGCTGTGTTCGAACATTATTGGATTGTTTCTTCTACTCATGACAATTTTCTACATTGAGAGCTAGCTGCCAATCCTCGCACCAACCAGAAATCTTCTCAAAGTCATCTTGTATGCTATTACAGTCAGTTACAGGCGACACCCTCCCATACACCACAGCATCATCAGCAAACAGCCGCAAATTACAACTTACTCTGTCCATCAGATCATTTATATAGATAGAAAATAATAGCGGTCCTATCACACTCCCCTGGGGCACGCCTGACGATACACTCGTCTCTGATGAACACTCGCCGTCGAGAACAACGTACTGCGTTCTATTACTTAGGAAATCTTCCAGCCAGTCACAAATCTGTGAACCTATTCCATAAGCTCGTATCTTCGTTAGCAGTCTGCAGTGTGGCACCGTGTCGAACGCCTTTTTGAAGTCGAGAAAAACACAATCCGCCTGTTGCCCTTCGTCCAAGACTCGCAAGATGTCATGTGAGAGAAGGGCAAGCTGAGTTTCACATGAACTATGTTTCCTAAACCCGTGCTGATTCATGGAAAGAAGCTTTTCCGTTTCAAGGAAATTTACTATGTTGGAACTGAGAATATGCTCCAAAATTCTACATGAAACTGATGTCAACGATATTGGCCTGTAATTGTATGGGTCAGTTCTCTTTCCTTTCTTATACACGGGAGTCACCTGCGCTTTTTTCCAATCACTAGGAACTTTGCGCTGAATTAAAGACTCGCTATAAATGCAAGCTAAGTAGGGGGCCAATGCCGCAGAATAGTCTTTGTAAAACCGAACTGGTATTCCATCCGGACCAGCAGACTTTTTCGTATTTAGCTCTCTCAGCTGCTTCTCTACACCGGAAATACCTATTGCTATGTCCCCCCTTTCGGAATTAGTACGTTGATCAAATGATGGTATATTTGTGCGGTCCTCCTGCGTGAAAGATTTCTTAAAGGTTAAATTTAGAACTTCAGCTTTCCGTTTGCTTTCTTCTATTACTGCCCCGGAATGATCAACTAGTGACTGGACAGTGGGCTTTGACCCGCTTATCGATTTTACATATGACCAGAATTTTTTCGGGTTCTCGGAAAGATCTTTTGCTAAGGTATGGCTGTGATAATTATTGTATGCTTCACGCATCGATCTTTTTATAGACGCACGAATCTCTACTAAATTTTGCCTGTCATCATTTGCGTGTTCTTTTTTGAATCGAGAGTGCAACAGCCTTTGCTTTCTCAGCAGCTTTCTAACATTATTATTATACCACGGTGGATCTTTTCCATCCTTGATCGTCTTTACTGGCACATATTTCTCTAACCCTTCATTAACAATGCATTTAAATTTAGTCCACAAGTCCTCTACATCCATAGTCCCAGAATTAAACGATGCCCATTCATTTTCTAAGTGCGATCGTAACATTTGGGTATCGGCTCTTCCCAACAAAAACACGCTCCTAGCCTTCTTGATTGGTTTATGAAATTTGGTCACCATCGACGCTATGACGATATCATGATCACTAATTCCTGTCTCTACACAGACATCGTTAATAAGGTCAGGCCTGTTTGTGGCTATAAGGTCTAGAATATTTCCATTGCGCGTGGGTTGCCGGTTTAACTGCTCAAGACAGTTTTCGGAGAATGTGTCCAAAAGTAGCTCGCAAGACTGCTTGTCTGTACCGCCTGAAATGTAACTAGCGAGGTCCCAATCTATACTCTTAAGGTTGAAGTCACCTCCGACTAATATTGCATGGCCCGGATACCTATTCACTACCTGGTGTAGACTTTCCTTGAATGATTCTAAAACTGCTACAGCAGCACTGGGGGGCCGGTAAAAACAACCAACTATTAACTTTACTTCTTTTAGACCTGTTATGCGTGCCCAGATAACTTCACAATTACTTTCAACCTCGATCTCAGTAGAAACAATATCTTTGTCCACAGCGATGAACACTCCTCCTCCGGTTGTATCAGATCTATCTTTCCGATATACATTCCACGCTTCGCTAAATATTTCTGAACTTTCCACATCATCATTTAGCCAGCCTAAAACTATCTGAGCGCAATAACTTCCATGCAGCGCTGCAAATTCGGGAACTTTGTTTCTAATACTTTGTAAGTTCGCTGCTAATATTTTTATGTTCGAATTTTTGTTCCGAACGTGGCCTGAATTCGCTGTTTGAATGCTGACAAGCGAGTGCTCATCAGAGTTAGCGCCTAGCCTAAAAAACCCCCATGTGCACTCCACAAGTACTCTGCTACCCGAGTAGCCGCTTCTTTAGTGTAGTGCACCCCTGATCTATCTAGGGGCACCCTACAATTCCCCACCCGATAACGCAGATCCAGAAATCTGCAGCCATGACTGTCACAGAGTCGGCGAAGCCTCTGGTTCAGACCCTCCACTCGGCTCCAAACCAAAGGACCCCGATCAACCCTGGGAACAATGCTGCAAATCGACAGCTCTGCTTGCACCCCGCGTGCGAAGGCAGCAGCCTTCACCAATTCCGCCAGCCGCTCGTAGGACCTGAGGATGTCCTCAGAACCCAAGCGACAAGCGTCATTGGTGCCGACGTGAGCTACGACTTGCAGTCGACTGCACCCCGCACCCTCGATAGCCGCCGGCAAGCCCGCCTCCACATCTCGGATGAGGCCCCCCGGCAAACACACCGAGTGCACGTTGGAATTCCTTCCAGATCTGGACGCTATCTGCCTAAGGGGCTCCATCACGCGCCTGACATTGGAGCTCCCAATAACTAATAATCCCCTCCCCACGTGCACCTGCTCGGACCCTGCTGAAGGAGTGGTCACACTTTCACTCACAGGACGAACGGGCGCGGACGGACGTCCAGCCTCCACATTGGCCTTCCGCCTCGAGCGACGCGAACGCCGTACAACCCGCCACTCCCCTTGCGGAGAAGGCGGCTCGACGACGTCCGGTACACCTGAAGGTGCCTCGGTAGCAGGGACAGGGAGCGAAGAGTGAGACACCTGAGGTGTCCCACTCGACGCACCAGACTCCCCACCATCGCTGCACCCCGAGACAGCAGCCTGAAGACGGCTGACCGTAGCCAACAGCACGCTCAGCTGTTCGCGAACCGCGGCCAACTCCTCCTGCGTCCGCACACAGCAGGCACACATCCTATCCATCCTATCGATACAATTAACAGCAATTAACAACTTTAAATGAGCCTAGTATTCTAATGAAGGCGGCTGGCTGCTGACTTAACTGTGGTCAGTGGTAACTACACTGTCGAATCAACAAAACTGAGTCCGGCAGCTTAGCGCTGTTAACGCTGCGGCACTCGTGGCAGCTGGCACTGGACTGACTGATAACGAGCTTAGTAACGGTCTCTGACTTGTTTTGAAATACACCGGTCAAAGACGAAGACTAAACACAAAGGTATTTATCAAATACGATAGAATAAACTATTAAAACAGTAGTACAAACGAAATCTGCAAGTACGCGGGAATAAACCTCATAAAACAATACTACCGAAAATGAACTAGACTGGCAAATTAAATTTGACACAAATTAAATTCAGATACTTAGCGCTGTAACGATGTGGCACTGGTGACAGCTGGCACTGGACTCTAGACCTTATAGCCACAAACAGGCCTGACCTTATTAACGATGTCTGTGTAGAGACAGGAATTAGTGATCATGATATCGTCATAGCGTTGATGGTGACCAAAGTTCATAAACCAGTCAAGAAAGCAAAGGTTACGATCGCACTTAGAAAATGAATGGGCATCGTTTAATTCTGGGACTATGGATGTAGAGGAATTGTGGACTAAATTTAAGTGCATTGTTAATAAAGGGTTAGAGAAATATGTGCCAGTAAAGACGATTAAGGATGGAAAAGATCCACCGTGGTATAATAATAATGTTAGAAAGCTGCTGAGAAAGCAAAGGCTGTTGCACTCTCGATTCGAAAAAGAACACGCAAATGATGACAGGCAAAAGTTAGTAGAGACTCGTGCGTCTATAAAAAGATCGATGCGTGAAGCATACAATAATTATCACAGTCATACCTTAGGAAAAGATCTTTCCGAGAACCCGAAAAAATTCTGGTCCTATGTAAAATCGATAAGCGGGTCAAAGCTCACTGTCCAGTCACTCGTTGATCATTCCGGGGCAGTAATAGAAGAAAGCAAACGGAAAGCTGAAGTTCTAAATTTAACCTTTAAGAAATCTTTCACGCAGGAGGACCGCACAAATATACCATCATTTTATCAACGTACTAATTCCGAAATGGGGGACATAGCAATAGGTATATCCGGTGTAGAGAAGCAGCTGAGAGAGCTAAATACGAAAAAGTCTGCTGGTCCGGATGGAATACCAGTTCGGTTTTACAAAGACTATTCTGCGGCATTGGCCCCCTACTTAGCTTGCATTTATAGCGAGTCTTTAATTCAGCGCAAAGTTCCTAGTGATTGAAAAAAGGCGCAGTTGACTCCCGTGTATAAGAAAGGAAAGAGAACTGACCCATACAATTACAGGCCAATATCGCTGACATCGGTTTCATGTAGAATTTTGGAGCATATTCTCAGTTCGAATATAGTAAATTTCCTTGAAACGGAAAAGCTTCTTTCCATGAATCAGCACGGTTTTAGGAAACATCGTTCATGTGAAACTCAGCTTACCCTTTCCTCACATGACATCTTGCGAGCCATGGACGAAGGGCAACAGGCGGATTGTGTTTTTCTTGACTTCAAAAAGGCGTTCGACGCGGTGCCACACTGCAGACTGCTAACGAAGATACGAGCTTATGGAATAAGTTCACAAATTTGTGACTCGCTGGAAGACTTCATAAGTAATATAACGCAGTACGTTGTTCTCGACGGCGAGTGTTCATCAGAGACGAGTGTATTGTCAGGCGTGCCCCAGGGGAGTGTGATAGGACCGCTATTATTTTCTATCTATATAAATGATCTGATGGACAGAGTAAGTTGTAATTTGCGGCTGTTTGCTGATGATGCTGTGGTGTACGGGAGGGTGTCGTCTGTAACTGACTGTAATAGCATACAGGATGACTTAGACAAAATTTCTAGTTGGTGCGAAGAATGGCAGCTAGCTCTCAATGTAGAAAAATGTAAGGTGATGCGCATGAGTAGAAAAAACAATCCTATAATGTTCGAATACAGCATTAGTAGTGAACTTCTTGATGCTGTCGCGTCGTTCAAATATCTAGGCGTAACATTGCAGAGCAATATGAAATGGAACGACCATGTAAAGACAGTTGTGAGTAGGGCAGACAGCCGACTTCGGTTTATTGGGAGAATTTTGGGAAGATGTACTTCAACTGTAAAGGAGACCGCGTATAAAACGCTTGTACGACCACGTATTTAGTATTGCTCAAGTATTTGGGACCCGCAGCAGATCGGTTTGAAGGAAGACATAGAGGCGGTTCAGAGGCGAGCAGCTAGATTTGTTACCGGTAGGTTCGACCAATGCGCGAGTGTCACGGAAATGCTCCGGCAACTCAATTGGGGGTCGCTGGAAGAAAGACGACGTTCTTTTCGTGAATTTCTGTTAAATAATTTTAGGGGGCCGGAATTTGAAGCTGAGTGTAGTACGATCTTGGTGCCGCCTACTTACATTTCGCGTAAAGATCACAAAGACAAGATAAGAGAAATTAGGGCTCGTACGGAGGCATATAGGCATTCTTTTTTTCCTTGTTCAATTTGGGAGTGGAATAGGAAAGGAAATGCCTAGTAGTGGTACAGTGTACCCTCCGCCACGCACCTTACGGTGAATTGCGGAGTATGTATGTAGATGTAGAATCTAAGTTTCCAGTTGCTGACCTGCTATAGTGTAGCTAAATGATAAAGGATCTTTCTTTCTGTGTATTCGCAGCACATTACACTTATCTACATTGAGCTTCAATTGCCATTCCCTGCTCCATGCGTCAATTCGATGCAGATCCTCCTGCATCTCAATACAATTTTCCACTGTTGCAACCTCTCTATATACTACCGCATCATCCGCAAAAAGCCTCAGTGAACTTCCGATGTTATCCGCAAGGTCATTTATATATATCGTGAACAGCAACGGACCCACGACACTCCCCTGTGGCACACCTGACATAACTCCTACTTCGGAAGACTTCAATACAATTTTCCATTGAGAATGACCTGCTGCTTTCTGTTATCTAGGAATTCCTCAATCCAATCACACAATTGGTCTGATGGACCATATGCTCTTACTTTGTTCATTAAACGTTTGTGGGGAACTGTATCAAACGCCTTGCGGAAGTCGAGAAACACAGCATCTACCTGAGAACCTGTGTCTATGGCCCTCTGGGTTTCACACGAACGCCTTTTTCGAAACCCATGCTGATTCCTACGGAGCAGATTCCTAGTCTCGAGAAATTTCATTATATTCGAACATAATACACAATTGTGGTACACAATCTAATCGCCACCAACGAGGAGTTGTATCGCATAGGAATGCAGTGCACGGATAAATGTATAAAGTGCGCACTAGTCGACACACTGATTCACCGTTTTACCTGTCGAGCAGATTTGCACAACTGGGGATAGATCAAGGAAATCCTTGCGCTAATATCAAACAGATCCACGACACAGTACACGACGGAGCTTCTAGTAAGACTAGACAACATGTTATTCCCAAGAGCAAAGAATAATACCATGATGAGAATTCTAGCGCATTATGTGAATTACATCATCACAGAAGGTGATGATAACGTTGACAATTTACCGCTGTACATGCAAACAGCATTGTGGCAGTTAAAACGGACGGATAACCTGAAAAAATTGTCAAGATAATGGATGCTATTTTTTAAAAACTAGGCATAGGATGGAAAGTCAGTATGGGAAACTGCAACACTATAATAATGCACCAGAACAGAGATTAAATGTAAAATAGGCTGGGAAACGAGCCGTGACAAAACTGTATCACTTGGTGTGTAAGACGTATGAGACAGGAGAAGTACCCTCAGATTGTAAGAAATATATTATAATCCGCATTCCAAAGAAAGCAGGCGCACACAGGTGTGAAAACTACAGAAAAATCAGTTTAATAAGTCATGGTTGCAAAATATTAACAAGAATTATTTACAGAAGGATGGAAAAGCTGGTAGAAGCCGACCTCAGGGAAGATCAGTTTGGGTTCAGGAGAAATGTAGGAACACGGGAGGCAATACTCACTTCACGGCTTATCCTAAAGGATAGATTAAGAAAAGGCAAACCTACATATCCAGCTTTTGTAGATTTGGAGAACGTTTTTGACAATATTGATTGGAATACACTCTTTCAAGTTCTGAAGCAAGCAGGAGTAAAATATAGGGTTGTTGTTGTGGTCTTCAGTCCGGAGACTGGTTTGATGCAGCTCTCCACAATACCCTATACTGAGCAAGTCTCTTCAACTCCATATAAGAACGGCAACCTACATCTGTCTGAATCTGTTTACTGTATCCATCTCTTGGTCTTCATCTGCGGTTTTTACCCCACACGCTAAATTCGCCTCCAACGCTAAATTCGCAAATCATTGACGCCTAAGAATGTGTCCTACCTATCTATTCCTTCTTTTAGTCGAGGTATGCCAGAAATTTCTTTTCTCCCCAATTCTGTTCAGTACTTCATCATTAGTTACGCGATGCACCCACCTAATCTTCAGCATTCTTCTGTACAACCATATTTCAAAAGCCTCAATCCTCTTCCTGTCCACACTGTTTATCTTCCTGTTTCACTCCCATACAAGGCAACATTCCATACAAATGCCTTCCTTAGGCTTAAATCAATATTCGATGTTAACAAATTTCTCTTTTTCACGAACGCTTTTCTACCCATCGCCATTCTGCATTTTATATCCTCTGTACTGCGACCATCATTTGTTATTTTGCTGCCCAAGTAACAAAACTCATCTACCTCCTTTATTGCTTCGTAACCTAATCTAATTCGTTCAGCATCACCCGATTTTCTTAGACTGCACTCCATTACCCTAGTTTTGCTCTTGTTAATGTTCATCTTATATGCACCTTTCAGCACACTGTCCATTCCGTTCAATTTCTCTTCCAGGTCCTTTGCCGTATATTACACAATTACTATGTCGTCGGCAAAACGCAATGTTTTTAATTTTTCCCCCTGAACTTTAATTCCTTCAGCAAATTTCTCCTTGCTTTACTTTATAGTTTGCTCAATGTACAAATTGAATAACATTGGAGAAAGGCTACAACTCTGTCTTGCTCCCTTTCCAACCACTGCATCCCTTTCATGCCCTTCAACTCTGGTTTTTGTACAAGTTGTAAATAACCTTAGGCTCCCCATATTTTATTCCTGCTTGCTTCAGAACTTGAAAGAGTTTATTCCAATCAACATTGTCCAAAGCCTTCTCCAAATCTACAAAAGCTAGAAATGTAGGTTTGCCTTTTCTTAATCTATCTTCTAGGATAAGCCGTAAAGTGAGTATTTCCTCCCGTGTTCCTACATTTCTCCTGAACCCAAACTGATTTTCCCCGAGGTCGGCTTCTACCAGCTTTTTCACCCTTCTGTAAATAATTCGTGTTAATATTTTGCAACCATGACTTATTAAACTGATGGTTCTGTAGCTTTCACACCTGCCTGCACCTGCTTTCTTTGGATAACATTTTTCTTAAAGTATGAGGGTACTTCACCTTTCTCATACATCTTACACACAAGGTGAAACAATTATGTCATGGCTGGTTCTCAAAGAGACTTCAGTAGCTCTGAGGGAATGTCATCTACTCCAGGGGCCTTGTTTCAACTTAGGTCTTTCAGTGCTCTGTCAAATTCATCTATCAGTATAGTATCTCCTATTTCATCATCTACTTCTTCTCCCCTTTCCAAAATATTGCCGTTAAGTTCACTTCCTTCATAGAGCCTCTCTATATGATCTTTCCACATTTCAGATTTCCCTTCTTTGCTGAGAACTGGTTTTCCATCAGTAGACTTGTTATTCATAGAACTGTTTTTCTTATCTCCAAATGTCTCTTTTATTTTCCTGTAGGCTGTATCGATTTTTCGCCTATTTATACATTCTTCTACATCCTTGCATTTTCCTTCTAGCCACTCGTGCCATTTTGCAATTCCTGTCAATCTCATTTCTTAGTACTGTGTACTCCATTTTGCCTGTTTCATTTACTGGATTTTTATATTTTCTCCTTTCATCGATTAAATTTAGTATCTCCTGTGATATCCAAGGATTATTTGCAGGTCTTCCTACCTATTTTGTCCTCTGCTGCCTTCACTATTTCATCTCTCAATACTACCCATTCCTCCTCTACTGTTTTATTTCCCCCCGTTTCTGTCAATTGTTGCCTAAAGCTCCCTCTGAAATTCTTAACTAGTTCAGGTTCCTTCAATTTATCCAGGTCTCATCTCCTTATTTTCCTACCTTTTGTAGTTTCTTCAGTTTCAGCCTACAGTTCATAATCAACAAGTTATGGTCAGAGTCTATATCTGCCCCTGGGTATGTCTTACAGTTTAAAACCTGGTTCCGAAATCTATGTCTTACCAGTATAAAATCTATCTGGTATCTTCGATGTCTCCTAGTCTCTTCCACGTATACAACATTCTTTTGGGATTCTTAAACCAGGTGTTTGTTATAACTAAATTATGATGTTCCGTGCAAAATTCTACCAGGCGGCTTCCTCTTTCATTCCTTTTGCCCAGACCATATTCACCTACTATCTTCCCTTCCCTTCCTTGTCCTACTACCGAATTCCAGTCTCCCATAACAGTTAAGTTTTCCTCTCCCTTAATTGTCTGAATAATTTCCATTAGCTTCTCATATATTTCTTCGATCTCCTCATCATCGGCAGAGCTAGTTGGCATATAAGCCTGTTCTACTGTGGTCGGTGTTGGCTTCGTATCTATCTTGACTACGATAATGTGATCACTGTGTTGTTCATAGTAGTTTACCCGCATTCCGATTTTATTATTCATTATCAGACCTACTCCTGTAATACCCCCAACTGATTTTGTATTTATGATCCTGTACTCGCCTGACCAGAAATCCTATTCCTCTTTCCACCAGACTTCACTAATCCCCACTATATCTAACATCAACCTACCCATTTCTCTTTTTAAATTTTCTTATCTTCCTACCCGATTAAGGGATCTAACAATCCATGCTCCGATTCATACGATGCCAGTGTTGTCTTTCCTGATGATCACATCCTCCTGAGTAGTCCCCGCCCGAAGATCAGAATGGGGGACTATTTTACCTCCGGAATACTTGACCCGAGAGGATGCCATCATCATATGTTCATACAGTAGAGCTGCATGTCATCGGGAAAGTAACGGCTGTAGTTTCCCTTTGCTTTCAGCCGTTCGCAGTAGCTGTGTGGCAAAGCCACATTAGCTGATGTTACAAGGCCCCTGTAACTACTGAAAAGGCTGCTGTCCCTGTTCAGGAACCACACGTTTGTCTGGCCTCTCCACAGATACCCCCCCCCCCCCCCCCCCCCCGCTGTGGTTGCACCTACGGTACGGCTATCTCTATCGTTGATGCACGCAACCTCCCACCTCGGCAATGTCTGTGGTTCATGGGAGTGGAAAATATAGGGAGCGTAAAGTTATTTACAACTTTAAAAAAAACCAGACAGTGGTTGTCAGAGAGTGTCATTCATCTACGCTGGGACATCATCTGAGAAGACATCAGTTTAGTGAAAAACTCTAATAGAAGAAATTTTGGCTTATATCCTGACGCGATAGAAGCAACTACATGTTTGGCGTTGCTAGTAAAAATAGCGGCAGGTGTACGTAAGACTTGGTAACACGATTGTGGGAAAGGGGACGGAAAAGGATAGGAAGTGTTGTTCAAGGTAGAAACTGTAAAAGTGTCGACGTTAGATAACATCTCTGACGTACTAGTTGATATGAACTTGGTTCCACCAAACACCCCACTCCTGACTATACAACCCAAGTAAAGTCGTATCACACAGTTACTAAGTCACTACAAAATTTGTTAAAATGTTCTACACCTGGGTGAGAAAAGTCATTGGAAGCATTGCTCGTGTAAGACTTTGTGCATGAAGTAACATCTCGATTCCATTCCATAAAAATTCAATGGGACTCATGACGGTTGAACTGAGTGGCCACTTCATTCGCTGGAATTTCCAGTACAGAATGGCCTTACAGATCAGTCGTTGAGTGGCGAATCGTAATGGATCGTTGTGAAGGCGAACTTCATCAATGGCTGCAGACGGTCTAGGCGTAGCGATGCATAACTAACTCCGTTATCGGTTCAGCTGGACTAGATGACTCAGACCTGTGAAAACAGCCCACATCATTATGCAGTAATCACCAGTTTAGCCATTCCTTGTTGACAATTGGAGCCCATGACTTCGCGAGGTATGCGCCGCACTAGTTTTCCAATTGTCAAAAATGTTCAAATGTTTGTAAATCTATCGGACTCAACTGCTGTGTTATTAGTCCGTAGCTTAGAAGGTAAACTAACCTAAGGACAACACAAACACCCATGCCCGAGAGAAGACACGAACACCCGACGGGGAACGGCCGCGCGCAGCGCAGCACAGCGCCCCAATGCGCACGGCTAATCCGCCGCGCTGCAGTTGTCAAACTGATGCCATGAGACCAGGAAAGGCGCTACAGGCGATGTTTTGCTGTTATCAGAGACACTAGAGGAAATCATGTGCTGTCATCACGCATCAAACCCAAATTGCGCCGTACTGTACTAAAGAACGCGATCATCTCTGCTGTTGCACTGCTCAGAAACAATTAGGTGATCAAGCGAGATATCATACATGATATACATATGATGACCAATATTATTCAGATATTCGTTTCAACGTGTGTGTGTGTGTGTGATACAATACGATATTTTGCTGTCACCTATTTACTTGAGGTTTACATGGCGTTTACTTAGAGTGACCCACTATGGAGCTACAGTAATATTAAAAACGTTATTCTCGTTACCCTCTAGTATGTTGTGTGTGATACAGTCTGTACAGTTGCACATCAACTCTTGAGTGATATTTGCCCATTCTTCCTTGAGTCCAATATTCAACTCAGCTACGGTTGTGGAAGGTGCTGGACTGGCTGAATGGAGTCCGCCAAGTGCATCCCAGACATGCTCCTCGGGTCTAAGTCTGGTGAAAAAGCTGGACGCTCCTTTCGTTCAATTATCCCAGCTTCAAGCATGTAGTGTAGCAGTGCAGGTCCGTGGTGACGAACGTTAACGTCCTCCACAAGGAACCCATCTCCTCTGGCACCACCGTAGGATATAACAGAAAGGCGAAGGATCTCGTCTCTCTACCTTTCAGTGATTAAGTGCCATTCTGAATACTCCGCAAGCCCCCTGACGGTGTGTGTGGGGGGGGGGGGGTACCTTGAGTAACATTATCGGTTCTCCCTCCTATTCCGGTCACCTATTGTTCGTGGATAGATTGTCGGTATGCCTCTGTGTGGACTCTAATCTCTCTGATTTTATCCTCATAATCTATTCGCGAGATATACCTGGGAGGGAGCAGTATACTGCTTGACTCGTCGTTAAAGGTATGTTGCCGTAACTTTCACGAGTGACGGAGCGTCTCTCTTGCAGATTCTTCCACTGTAGTTTATCGATCATCTCCGTAACGCTTTCACGATTACTAAATGATACTGTAACGAAGTGCGCTGCTTTCCGTTGGATCTTCTCTACTTCTTGTATCAACCCCACCTGGTACGGGTCCCACACCGGTGAGCAGTATTCAAGCTGTGGGTGAACAAGTTACTGTAACCTACTTCCTTTGTCTTCTGACGGTATTTCTTTAGGTTTCCTCCAATGCATCTAAGTCTGGCATCTGCTTTACCGATGATAATTTTATATGGTGGTTCCATTTTAAATCACTCTTAATGCCTACTCCCTGATAATTTATAGAATTAACTGCTTCCAGTTTCTGATCTGCTAAACTGTAGCTAAGTGATACAGGTTCTTTCTTTCTGTGTATTCGCAGCATATTTCACTTGTCTACATTGAGATTCAATTGCCATTACCTGCACCATGCGTCAATCCGATGCAGATCCTCCTGCATTTCGATACAATTTCCTATTGTTACAACGTCTCTGTATACTACAGCATCATCCGCAAAAGTGAATTTCCGATGTTATCCACAAGGTCATTTATATATACTGTGAATAGCAGTGGACCCACGACACTTCCCTGTGGCACTCCTGACATCACTCTTACTTCGGAAGCCTTCTCTCCATTGAGAATGACATGCTGCATTCTGTTATCTAGGAACTCATCAATGCAGTCACACAATTGATGTGATAGCTCATATGCTATTACTTTGTTCATTAAACGACTGTGGGGAATTGTATCAAACTCCTTGCGAAAGTCAAGAAACATGGCATCTTCTTGAGAACCCGAGTCTATGGCCCTCTCAGTCTCGTGGACGAATAGCGCGAGCTGTGATTTACACGATCGCCTTTTTTCGAAACCCATGCTGATTCCTACAGAGCAGATTTCTAGTCTCCAGAAATGTTATCACACTTGTACGTAATACATGTTCCAATATTCTACAACTGACCGACGTTAGAGATATGTCTATAGTTCTGCACATCTGTTCGACATTCCTTCTTGAAAACGGAGATGACCTCCGCCATTTTCCAATCTTTCGGAACGCTACGCTTTTCTAGAGAACTACGGTACACCACTGTAAGAAGGGGGGAAAGTTCCTTCGCTTACTCTGTGTAAAATAGAACTGGCCTTTCCCCTTTTGAGCTCTTTTAATTGTTTTTTCTATCCCTCTGTCAGTTATTTCGATATCCGCCATTTTGTCATCTGTGCGACAATCTAGAGAAGGAATTGCAGGGCAATCTTCCTTTGTGAAACAGCTTTGGAAAAAGAAATTTAGGCCCGTACGTCTGAAAATACTGACACCTCTGCACACCATTCGTCCAGTGCAATGATAATAGTAATTTTTCTGCGGCCAAACGATTACAGATGTACTCCAGTTGAACGGAAACAAAACATTACTTCTGGAGAGAGAGAGGAGCAGCGCGACGAATCTCGTCTATTGCAGGCCGGTGGCATGCCACCAGCCCGACCCCAACGATTCTCATTCACTGTCTCTCTTTACATTAAATTAAAACAATTTTATTCCGAAGTGACAAGAATAGACAGCAACAACCGAGATTTTATACAGACAGAGATCAGTGGAACGTTCTAAATAAATCCACATGGAAGATTATTTATGTAAAAAAACCTGAAACTTTTCATAATAAAAAAGTTTAAAAGTAAACTGTCCTTCAAGTATTATAAAAAAAATAATTCCTTGAGTGAAGTTGCTAACGTTAACATGATCGCCGCCTGTCAGTCGTTACGAAATGCGTGAATCTTTCTTCACTGTTGTTGTTGTTCCTTCAGTCCGGTGACTGGTTTGCTACAGCTCTCCACAAATAGCCTATCCTGAGCAAGCCTCTTCAACTCCACATAAGAACGACAACCTACATCTGTCTGAATCTGCTTACTGTATCCATTTCTTGGTCTTCGTCTGCGGTTTTTACCCCACACACTTCCCTCCAACGCTAAATTCACAATTCTTGATGTCTAAGAACGTGTCCTACCAATCGATCTCATCTTTAAATCAAGGTATACCAGAAATTCCTTTTCTCCCCAATTCTCCAGTTCTGTTCAGTACCTCCTCATTGGTTACGCGATCCACTCACCTAATCTTCAGCATTTTTCTGTAATACCACATTTCAAAAGCCTCTATCCTCTTCATGTCCGCACTGTTTATCGTCCTTGTTTCACTCCCATACAAGGCAACACTCCACACAAATGCCTTCAGAAAGGACTTCCTTAGGCTTAAATCAATATTAGATGTTAACAAATTTCTCTTTTTCAAGAACGCTTCTCTACCCATTGTCATACTGCATTTCATATCCTCTGTACTGCGACCATCATTTGTTATTTTACTGCCCAAGTAACAAAACTCATCTACCTCCTTTATTGTTTACTTACCTAATCAAATGCCTTCAGCATAATCTGACTTTCTTGGAATGCACTCCATTACCCTAGTTTTGCTCTGGTTAATGTTTATCTTATATGCACCATTCAGCACACTGCCCATTCCGTTCAACTGCTCTTCCAGGTCCTTTGCTGTCTCTGACAGAATTACTATGTCGTCAGCAAAACGCAATGTTTTTATTTCTTCACCCTGAACTTTAATTCCAAATTTCTCCGTGCTTTCCATTATAGCTTGCTCAATGTACAAATTGTATAACATTGGAGAAAGACTGCAACCCTGTCTTACTCCCTTCCCAACCACTGACAACCATTACGATTCGCCACTCAACGACTGATCTGTAGGACATTCTGTACTGGAAATTCCAGCGAATGAAGTGGCCACTCAGTTCAACCGTCATGAGTCCCATTGAATTTTTATGGAATGGAATCGAGATGTTACTTCATGCACAAAGTCTTACACGAGCAATGCTTCCAATGACTTTTCTCACCCAGGTGTAGAACATTTTAACAAATTTTGTAGTGACTTAGTAACTGTGTGATACGACTTTACTTGGGTTGTATAGTCAGGAGTGGGGTGTTTGGTGGAACCAAGTTCATATCAACTAGTACGTCAGAGATGTTATCTAACGTCGACACTTTTACAGTTTCTACCTTGAACAACACTTCCTATCCTTTTCCGTCCCCTTTCCCACAATCGTGTTACCAAGTCTTACGTACACCTGCCGCTATTTTTACTAGCAACGCCAAACATGTAGTTGCTTCTATCGCGTCAGGATATAAGCCAAAATTTCTTCTATTAGAGTTTTTCACTAAACTGATGTCTTCTCAGATGATGTCCCAGCGTAGATTAATGACACTCAGGTCGCAGATTCGTTGTGTTCAAGTGTAAATCGTTGGTGTGGTTCTGTTGGTTGTAATAAAGATAATATTATATAGTTTTCATGGATGCCAACTGCTGTAATTGAGTAGCTATTTGTTAAAAGGGCGTAACTCACATGTTTTCCAAAATCAAATTTTTTGACGATTTGCGTTCTCCTACCGTAGATACTTCGTTTTATGTTAAAAGGGCTTTGAAAATCCCATTGCAAATGGTTACATTCTTATATCAAATTTGAGCGTCTATGTGCTGGACTGATAATTTAAAGAAGTGCGTCACTTAAATTTACAATGGTCAATGTTGGTACCGCCAACCCTATAATATACAATTTCAAGGGTTGGTGGCCGAAATATTACCGAAAAAATCTTGAATCTGTTGAAAGTGTTCATGAAAATGTTCAAATGTTTGTACAGTCTGTGGGACTTAACTACGGGGTCATCAGTCCCTAAACTTACAAACTACTTATGAACTACTTACGAACTAGGACGGCACAAATATCCATGCCCGAGGGGGAATTCGAACCCCCGACCGTAGTGGCCGTGCAGACCTTGACTGGAGCGCCTTAGTCCCCTCGGCCACCGCGGCCGCCAAAGTGTTCATGAGAAGGACCCTGCTAAGAGATTATACTTTCTAATTAATAAATTCTACCATTTTGTGCACGATAATCAGCATCACGAGAACACTGCCTATATATACACCCAGATATAGTGGCCTACCCTGAAGAAAAACTGCCACTGAAGAAAGAAAAGTGAAGGGCACTAAGAAAATTCTACCATACATTGAAGACACATACAAAAAATTCTATGAAGAATTAATCAATTAACATTCTCAGCTCGGGAAAATTAAAATTACATCTTGAAAGATGATATATTAAAATTGACCGCGCAGTGTGTGTTCTACGTGCGATTATTTTCTTATGAATAATAAAATTGTAATTTACAAATTATATTAACAATAACTGTCGGTGTTCTCACTATGTAATATGTTACTCATTATTCGTTACATTATTAGCAATAAAATGTTGTTTTGTCAGTTTCCAAGAAAACAGAGGTCCGGATGCAAGGTATTTGTACAAAACAGTTTTTTTGTATCTCCTGTAAAATTTAGATTTTTGGAGTTACGCCATTTTAACAAACACCGATTCAGGTCTGTCGTAGCAAAGTGGCAAACAACAATAAGCTGCACACGTATACAACTATTACGTAGTGTAATTTACTAAAACTGCACAAGATACAAGAAAACTTTTGTTACGTAAAATGGGTTATTGTACAATTGTGGCACGTTCCTCAGCTGCTGGAGAGAGGCTAAATGCACATCTTACCCCATGCTTCGACACGACCTGACCGTCACAACATCCGAAGCAGGAGTGAGCTACGTGCTCCAGAGCAAGAGGCTTCTATGCCCGCTTTTGATGGAAAAGAACGTTCTCGAGACACGATAACTCATATCATTATTATTTTGTTTTGAGAAATAATAAGAATAATGAAAGTGTGAGAAGGTAGATTGTTATTGAGAGATTTTTTTTTTCTACGCTAAGCTACTTGGAACAAATAACGATTTATAAATTAATAATGAAAGTTTGGAGCCTACAATTACTCACTAGTACTGTGCAATCAATCAGATCACGTTTCTAACAGAACTGTTGCACATTCCCACGAAAAGGACCTGATGCAACCTCTTACCATCGTCGGCTTTCCCACACCACTGCTGACGTCATGACTCAAGACAAACTGCGAAAACTCTCGAGCTGTACTATGCCTAAAAAAAAAAAAAAAAATAAAAAAAAAATAAAAAAAATTGAAATATGGACTGCGAAAGTGATTATGCGAGAAGAGGTGAATGAGACTGACAGAGAGTGAGTCTAATACCAAAAATAACTGTATTTAATTTCCTTTTAACGATTTAGTATTTTACCAGATTAGTTTCTTCCAGAGGCCTCAATGAGAGTAGGGTGTCTCCCACGTAAGCAAATCATGTAGATCCATTCATTTTAATTTTATTTTTTATTGTTTTCTTAAACTCGCTGACAATGCAACCTGTTTCAGTTTTAAAAGCCGGCAGCAGGTATTTTGAACACTGATCCGAAAAACTTCTTTTCTTGTACCCTCCACCAAAATAATAAATTGTTTAAGGACGCTGGTTTAGAAAACTTCCCATTCCATCCCATTTTTACGTGGTGTGGTACAGCAACCGTGTTTAGTTGAATTCTTGAATAACAGAACGTCTTGATTGCAAATAATTTTTATTACAATGATGCGTTTCGTCCGGTTAGGGAATCTTCAGATATCTTGTATGATGTCCCTACACCTTAGGTCGTCAACATATTAATACGACTTGCGTCGGTAGAGGCACAATACTGCCTGAGGCAGCGTTCACATTTGTGCTGCGAGTAACCGCCAATTAAGCTAAGTGTCCACAACACTGTAGGTGTTGGGTCGGTCGGATAACTGTTATTAATTCAAAATATGGACACCATTTACATGAAATACCAATATCACAAGAATGCAATTTGTAAGGATGCCCAGTTATATAACAGAATATTACTTAAAAATTTCCATCAAAGTGTCGAAAAAGGTTTGCTCTTTTGAGGTCAACTGATCGTTAAGTAGTTAAAATCGTTAAAATAAATCCGCTTAGAAATCTCAAATTCTTCCAGGATGTTTAACTTCCGTCCTTTTTGGGCATAATGCAAAATTTCTAAATTATCTATGGTGGGAGCTTGAGGGCAAGAAGACTTTAAATGCTCGTCAAAAGGAGAGTATTTCTCTATTTGCCCCTTTCTTGTTAACAAATGTTCACTGAAACGTGTTTTGAATGCCCTCCCTGTCTGTCCCAAATACTTAGCTGGACAGTCTACACATTTAACCTTATAAATGCCTGAAGCTGCGTCTGGCTGTCTGATAGGTTGCTCGTTGTGAGGTAGAATTTGTTGTACATTTGTTCCACGAAAAAAGACAATTGGTACGTTGGCTATATTATAGGTGAAAGGTCCTAGGAATTAGAACGCAGTTGGTATTTTTTGTCAGCTAATTTCGCGGTCGAGGTATGCCTCTGCTCTTATGTAAGCCTGACACGCTCCCTATATAGCTGGTGGACCACATATGGGCCGTAACCATTATTCTGGGCAATATAGCAGACGGTATTAAGCTCATTATTTATTGATTCATCGGAAAGGGACCTCTAAATTACGTGTTAGAGCAGATCTGAAAAAGCTTTGTTTATAGCTTCTAGGATGACAAGATGACGAGTGAATTATTGAAGCACTCGTTGTTGGCTTCCAAAAAATGTTGAACTGTATTTTATTTTCCACCAACTGTAGAGACATGTCAAAATAATTTAAAATTCCCTGTGCATCAATTGATTCATATGTGTAGGATTGTTTTGGATGAAGGCTGTTAAATTCATTAACCAGGGAGGTTATATCAGCTTCACTGTCTCTAAAAACAAAATATCGTCAACATATCGCCTATAAAACGCTGGGTTAAGTTTATTATAACTGACTTATAATAGCCTTATACTTCAGTACCCACAAACTAAACACACAGATACAGACACACACACACACACACACACACACACACACACACACAGAGAGAGAGAGAGAGAGAGAGAGAGAGAGAGAGAGAGAGAGAGAGAGAGAGAGAGATAAAACAACACAGAGGTTCCTCAAGAAAAAATGCTCACACATTAACAGTAATAATGAAACAGGCTTTTATTAATGTTTTGTACAGAACAGGCATAACTTCATATATCTTGAAACATTTCGTAAAATATTCGAATGAACACAGGTGAACGCCACAAACACTGTCCCTAGACGAGAGTTGATGCTTGAACTGCAGTCCAGTTCAAGAACCACGTTCCATTTGTCCGTCACAGTCAGAGGTGAATGACAGTTGAGTCACAGTGAACTAATTTGGCTGCCACCACTAGGAAGCAGTTGCTAAGTCTTGACAAAATATTATCTGGAGAGAGTGTTGTTCACGTCTTCAGTGTATTTAAGAAACCGCGTAATGGAACCACTAGCAACTGGTGTAAAGTACACTTATTGACAGGCAAACAGTTCCGGGCAAGAGAACATCTTCAAGTCACATATAACCCCTACACAAACAATACGATATGATCTTGCTGTTAAATTTAACTATTTACAATTGCAGCAGAGGCACACGTGTGAGACTTGGTTCAGTTAAAATCATAATGTGTTTGGTGACTAGAACGTCGCTTTATCTTTGGTGACGTGATGATGATCGCCTGAACAAAACTAGTTACTGTAGACAAAAACACACATGGAGTCTGTAAATTACCTTTACATCTTTAGCCTTTGGTAACTTTGGAACTACAATGAATGATAACAACTGGTTTACAAAATGTGACAAGTTATCTCATATATGGTTGTATTTCACTGGTGCAGCAGAGTTAACGAAAATATGGCGATTGCAAAGGACAAAGCCCAGTTTACAACATAGTTGATAGAGACGAAATCTGATACCCAAATGCAAAAAAATTTCATTGGATGGGAATCAGCGACTCTACCTACAATTCTGCCTTGGAATACGTCAACAATAGAAATAGGTAGTGTTCTCCATGTTTGTTTCAGATACCATCTTGGCCAAGGTACGGTAGGCAACTCCAAGGAGACCCACAGGTTCATTACGTACATCGGTCAGTGAGTTGGTAACACCACGATAAATCATGACAAATCTTTCAAACAGGCTCCGTCATTAGATCTGCAAACTATAAACACGTCAAATGGAAACAAACCACGGCACTAAAGTTTACAGTGGATGTTCTACCTAAGACTGGCGAAAGCGATAACTTTTTTGAAAATAGTCATCTGTACGCAGGGTAAACTTTTCATATATCTGGAGAACTGGAAGTTTTTACGTAGGGTATCAGAGTGTTCAGACCC
This sequence comes from Locusta migratoria, assembly GCA_026315105.1. Lineage (NCBI taxonomy): Eukaryota > Metazoa > Arthropoda > Insecta > Orthoptera > Acrididae > Locusta > Locusta migratoria. Next base: position 113,190,089 of record CM048744.1, on the reverse strand, counting down.
GACCTGAAGACGGTGTATGCGATTCGACGTATGCACAATTGCTTGCTTGATAGATGCGTTTCTGCTAGTCTACTGTGGTGTTTGTCTGGACACATTAGAAAAGTGTGCTCTGTCAGAATAGGAATACATTCAACCTGACGTCACATTTCTGTCGGATAAAGCGCTATAACTGATATGTACACGATGAAAAGATCCATGTGTGTGAATTGAATGGGATGTCCCGAATCGGTGCCTGTTACCAACAGCTAACTAGACGCGAATACACCGCGTGCTAAGAGGTTCTCAAAACGTTGAGGTGTACTGAGCCAGGTTTCCACACCCACAGGACATGCAGGCACACATTCAATACCGTCCTATCACTTCGCCGTGAATTTCCTGAAGTGTAGGCGGGAAGAAACTAAATACTGACTGGTCGCTGATGGAACCACAAATTGATGTGTACGAACTAGGAATTTTTATACAGGGGAATGTATCTCAGTGAAAAATATATCTTAAAGGATTCCTCTATACTGTGTATAATTTCATTCAGGTAGGTTGAAGCGCATTAGAAAGTAACGCATCCCAACAGTGACGAAGGTACGAGTACGAAGAAAGATTTTCAAGTGCCGCTTTTTGAGCTTTTTCAATACGATACTTATGTGCGCTTTTCTAAGGAACTGAAACGAACAAGAGGCTATTTTGTGGGTTGGTTTGTGAAATCACAGCACAAATTTCTGTGGAGACGGATGAGCATAATAATTTATTTGTAGATTTTACTGGAATTTATAATGACAATTTTGAGGTACTTTTCGGTTTTACTAATTGAAAGTTCCTAAAAATATTGTTTGAGGTACTTGAGGTATGATAGATATTAGCCTCCAAGAAGTTGCAGATTTGTGGTTGAATTGTAATTTGTATATCTTCCAGAAGGCATATTTTATGGAATAGAAAGACGCTAATTCCAATATTTAAATCTTTCTGCTCCTGCTGATGATAACAGCTGTAGTTCTAAAAATTGTGCAAATTTTCAGACTTACGTCTTTTACAGTGTGGTCTTGAACAACCTTTTACAGAAAATGAAGCAGACTAGGTTACAAGAGCTGAAGGGATATGATACATGTTTCTAGGGATACACACTCTGACGTGTGTGAACGATGAAATGAAACACTGACTTGGTTTGATTCTTATGAAGAGATTGGGACGTTAGATATATTCTGCATATTTTTGAATCAATTCCGAACAGCCGCGTTATTATCGTTTTAGAAGTTCCGATGACTTCATCACATGACTTGGCAAAGGGAATTACAAGTTAAGGTGAAGTTAGACATTATATATAAAATATATTTTTATCAGTGTACACCTTGATATTTTACGATTAGTTGTGCGTTTCGAAAGATGGTTCATGTGTTCATAATGATGGTAGTACAAGTCAAGGCAATTTCTTTTGTCTAAAATGAAAACAATCTTTTACTTGTGATAAAAAGTGTGAAGTATTTTGTGGTGCTGGCCTGACCAGAGATTTATTAAATATAAATAGTATGCATGTGATGACAGAGGCAAATTCTCAGAAAATCACAGAAGGAGCGCTTTAGACTTAGTCTACGGGCTTGGAGCCATACTCTTCACCAAAGAGAGCATTGTGTATCGCCAATTTCTGATCGATGAGTTACCAGCGTTAACGGAAAACATAGAAGTGCAGAAAGACAAGAGCCGTGTTTTATGAATGGCGGGGATCCACTTTCTTTGATATGGGTCGTACGACAGTATCTCATCGTAACGATTGTGGGGGATGGATTAGTGGGAGAGGTCCTATAGCATGACCCCTCTGTTTATCGGACCTGAATCCGATGGATTCATAGCATTAGGACCATTTAAAAGAGTTGCTGTATGCCAGACCCTTTGGCAATGTGCTAATATTACAGGTGCATGTGGCTAATGTATGCAAAGGTGGCTGAAAGGAGGCAGATATCTTTCAAAGTGTTTGATACGCTGGGAAGAAGGGTTGAAGGATATGCCAAACAGATAGGAAGTGTCCTGTAATGTCTACTTATTATGCATCGTTAAAGCTGAGACAGCCACGGGGGTACTCCAAGATAATGCAGACAACGAACGAAACTAGGACAGTTCAGGTTACGTGAAGCAGTTTGCAAGACAAGAGCTCTTGGGTGACGGTGATTCAGTGAATGAAGTTGTAATTACATACAGTGCACAGACAATGTTGTAAGGTATCACGCTCGTACCTGTCGGCAAGGGGCATGAACAATCATACAGAGCAAGTTTGTTACTGAGAACACCCATGTAGTACTTTCCGATAAAATTAGGTCTGAGAGGTGGTATGTGCTGGAGGGACTATTGCATTTATAGATCGCATAGAGGGCACTTATCATTCGCCACGTGATGCCAGCTGTGTAGTTATCTATTAAATAATGCTTTACATCACTCAGCGTAGCGTAGAGGTAGGCGCACATTGACAGATGTGAGCACATGCAAAAAAAAAAAAAAAAAAAAAAAAAAAAAAAAAGGAAAAGGCAATGTGACGGACGAAGAAATCTGCTGTAGCTGGGCATACGAGCGGCGCCCCCCCCCCCCCCCCGCTCCGCGCCACGCCCATCCAGTCTCCTCCCGCGGACGGGTGGTAGGGGGCACACGCAGGTATAAATAGCGCGGCATCTGCCCGGTCTCAGCACTTCGGTAGAAGATGACGGGTATGTCACTCGTCAAAACTTCGCAGTTTGAAGAAACCGCCACCCGGCTGGAAGCCCGAGAACTCGTCATCAACAATATACGCCGGGAAAAATTACATTCTCAAATTCAGATATATGGTGTATAACCATGCACCAGTGACAGTAATACGACAGTTTCAAAACATGGAAACGGCTTGCGAATGCCGATCTCTGCCAAAGACTCATGGGTAGTTAACCCCTTGAAGTGGATGTATAGCCGATACAATTCTTTCATTGAATATTGTCGTGAAACCATTGAATCGTAAACCTTGTCACATGTTGAAAACCAGTCGGAAGATGTAAAGTTACAGAAATGTAAAGATGTAAAGGTAACCGGTGTGGCGCAGTAGAGCAGTGGTTCCAGGCCGCCGCGCGCCTGCCCTCCGAGTAGTTCAGTCGACGGCCGCCCTGCCGGCCGCGCGCTGCTGTAGCGTGGCTGCCGCCTGCTGCGGCGCGGCGTCGGCGTCTGAGGGCTGCTGGAGGTCGCAGTGCGGGGGGCAGCGCGACCCCGGGGGCAGGCCGGCCGCCGCCCCCGCCGCCCCCGCCGCCCCCAGCGGCAGCCGCCGTCAGGAGACGCGCACCGGCGCGCTGCCGCGGCCCGACGAGTGCCGACCCAGCTGCGTCTCCTGCGTGCGCCGTCGCCATGGCAACGCCGCCTGGCCTGCCACACGGGGTTTTATTGTTATTGAGATGTTGTGGTGGTGAGGCGTGTAAAATGAAGATATTATTGAAGATTATAAAATCTCGACCAGAATTATTTTTTTACAGTGAAATATGTATAAATTAAACATAAGGAGGGGCAGTAAGTAGTAGGTCTCGGGTTCGAATCCCGGCCACACCATAAATTTTAATTCAATGCCTCTCCTTATGTTTAATAGCTTTGGTATAATGAGACAATGTTGTCTCAAGGAATTGTATTATCTGTTGATATTTATATCACCTCAGACTCAGGAACAAGGCGGGATAGTTCCTATTCGCGTTCTTTGCTGGGGTGCTATTCCAATGTAGGAGAGCCCTGGCAATTTGATACGCTTTTCACAGGGAAGATGAGGCAGAAGTAAAATATGTGGTGTGGAGGGAGACGTTCTTTAAGACAGTCCATTTAGTTGCTTTGGCTACAATGCTGTGTTAGCGGAGTGGTCTAAGGTGCTTTAACCTTCTTAGTAAGTAGGAGGTCGCAGGTTCGAATCATGGACACAACATAAATTTTAATTCAATGCCTCTCCTTATGGTTAATACCTTTGATATAACGAGACAATGTTGTCTCAAGGAAGTGTATTATTAGTTGATACGTATAAATGAATTACAGCTAGACATTAACCTAGTAAAACATGTTTCAAAAAACTGCACGTATTCATCCCAGGTTTTTTCCCATCGGGATGTTTGTGCTGCCTTTAGTATAAGTTAGTTTATAAGTAGTTAGTAACTTTAGGGACTGATGACCCCGCAGTTAAGTCCCATAGGCGTAACAAACATTTGAACAAAAATATTTTGAATATATTTTTTTTCTTTTTGGGCTTCTCTTCTCCTCTTTTACCCCATCCTTACACTGTCCAAAAGTATCTTTATCGGCCTGGCTTCTATCCGTATTTCAATTCTGTTCCAATAAATAAATAAATGTCCAAGTTATTCCAGATATTGGCGAGTACGTAGAAAGAAGTATATTCTGAAATTCCTCTTTAGTCCAACCAGGCTCCGAAGAGAGTTTAAGTTGGTTACTGTTCATAATTGGCCTTTCATTTCTCACAACAAGACTGAAGAATCATTCTCGAAAACTATTCCTCTTAACAGGAGTGAAGTTGCAGCCATGATGCTGCAAGTGAGAAAAAAAAAATGAAAAACAGGTGACACGGTTCTCGTTTTCATTTGCCATGCTCATATGCGCCCAACACAGTCACTGCTCTCCATAAAACTAGAAAGGCAGACAAATGCACACAATACCATCACAAGAACTCAACAGTACACAAACTTAGTAAATGACTTATGGTATGCACCTCAAGTTGTGTGCACTGTTCTCTCTTCTGGGGGTGAAATGAGACGCCGTGTAAAATATTCCACAAGTACAATGTCTATATTTTTCTATAGATATCAACAATAATTCAGTTTCTTGAGATAATCATTGTCTGATTATACCAACGGTATTGAATATAAGGAGAAGCGCTAAATTAAAACTTTTGCTGTGGGCGAGATATGAATCTCGGACCTCCTGCTTAACCGACAAACGCTGTAAACCACTCAGGTAACACGGTGTTACAGATGACGCGGCTGCAAGGAATATGTCCCTCCACACAACAATCTTAAATTCTACCTCAATGTCCGCTGTGAAATACGTATCAAATTGCCAAGGCTCGCCTATATTCGAATAGCACTCCAGCGTGAATGGTAACAATCCCGCCTTGTTCCTCAGGGAGAGGTGTTATAGATATCAACAATAATTCAGTTCCTGGAGATATTTATATCACCTCTCCCTGAGGAACAAGGCGGGATTGTTCCCATTCACGCTGGGGTGCTATTCCAATATTGGAGAGCCTTGGCGATTTGATACGTATTTCACCGGGAACATTGAGGCAGAATTAAAGTATGTTTGCTTGGAGAGAGACGTCCTTGAACACAGTCCATAAGGCTGTGTTAGCTGAGAGTTATGAAACGTCTCCATTTTCATCATGCGGTCCTGTATTCGAATACCGATCACAACACAAATTTTAATTCAAACCCTCACCTTATATTCAGTGCCTTTATCTACAGACCTAAGCCAATATCCTTCATGTGGACACAATGGTGACTACAGCTGTTAATGTAAAGTCGAGGAACGTATTCCAAATTGTGAATATGAATCACCGCCAGTGGCGGATCTACGACATTTTGAAACTGGGCAACAAATATGACAGTGGGGCTCCCCATCCTGTCGTCCTTGCGCGTCTGGGGCACGTGAACTTGTCATACAAGGAGACTACATTGGTATCAGATTTTTGTAATTTTGTTATATGTATGGTGTGTGTATTTGAGACGTCAAATGGTAATTACCTAAAGCCATTCGATGCTTCTAATAATTCCCGAGATAATCTGCTCTGAAGGGTTGCAAGCCCAGTATCTCATCGAAACGAGAAGATGAAATTAATGCTAGAAAGAATATCATAAAAATAAATTAGGTGATTCATCATCAGCTGTACTCTCCAAGATTCGGTAAAATTATCAGGTAGCCTGGTTCGCTTCTAAACTTTATGAAAACAGAGAAACCTTAATGAACGTAAATTGTGCCCAGTTCATATAACGAATAAAACTTATGACTGTAAAAATGAATCATATGTACGATGTCCTTGATGCCGAGAGATTTATTGTGGTCAATCTTTTTACCATGCTCACACCCTGGTATATATATCAGACAACAGATGAGATACAAATAAAGGGTTTCTGATTTTACAATGTCACCCCAAAAATGTTTCTTAATTAATTCTTTTAACTGAATCCATTATTATATTTAACCATTTATAAAATATCGAAAACTAAGTATAAACCACAATGCGTAAATTTTTCATAAAAGGTAACCACTATACATGTATACACGTGTTAAGTACTGTATATTTAATGAATTTTATATTTAAATGGTTGAAATATTCAAACACAGAGAAACAAAAATAGGATGACAGTGCGATTCAAAACCACCGAACCAATATTATCTTGATATCACAGATGGGGAAACGCGAATTTTGCGTTATCTTTGGTCTATATATGAATGTATGATTCTAATGGATTCAAAGATGGCAGGAAAAATTTTAATGAAATTTCCAGGAAATCTTTTCTTCCAGCTTCTGATCCTGTGAAGTTTGGTGACTATCGGGTGAAGATGTTTCTTAATTTGAATAATATAACGGTATATGTGGAACAATAATATTACTCTTTACAAAATCTGTATACTCTTTGACTTTCCAACTTTACCATATTTCAGAAAATATTTTATGCTATGTTATACATAATATGATTCAACACAATCAATAACAAGCTTATACACTCCTTAGCGTGTTTAATCCATATCTAGCTACTAACGTCTGTATATCTGTGTTTATGCAGTCAATATAATCAGAGATGAAACCCAATGAAAGGTAAACTTTCATGCGTGCTTGTTGAAACACACTGATGCCGTGTATTGTTGTGGGCGGCCCTATACAATGTTTTATGCTATATAAAAATTAGACACTGGGCCATAATATAACAACAGTATCAGGTTCTTCGAGAGGGTGAACATATAAGCATTCCATTGCCGTATTTGTAAGGTGTCAAACTATTTTGAAGGCTATCAGTAAAAATCTTCTGGGATGTGGCGTACAACACCATGAGAAAGCGCGCTTGCTACAGTACCTGAAACTAATAACAAATTTACATGCTCTTAATGCGTTGACGAACTCAAAAATTTTAAAATTTTACTGACAGTCGCAATAGGCTCCTGCTACTCAGTCTTATGGTGCCAAAGTTTACGTTTGCGTTCTTAGAAAATTCTTAATAAACCTCCCGAAAAGAGTGACGTCAGAGATTTATTACCCCTAGCCGGAGTACATCAATGTCTGCGTTTTCAGCGGGTGTCATAAACATCGCTATATTTGCATTCCAGGCTGCTAAAAGTTTTCTTAACTTTGAAATGAGCCTCCTCCGAATAAATGCAATATAAAGTTACGGGGACCAGAGTACCTCAGAATGTTATAATGAGTCTCGCACGGATTTAACAGCTTAAAAAGAACTCCACTCTTTTCACCCATTCATTGCAAAATGGAAACGAATATTTTACAAGATTTTTTTTTAAAATAATGTAATGAGATAACCACTTCCGCAAGAGCTTATCTTCTGACTTCCTGATGATACTTTTAAAGTCGACAGAAAGGTATTGATTCCTTACAGTATTATCCTAGATGTTAGAAAAGAAGGCTGCACGCTTGATTATATTCAGTTTCTATTTCTAAGTCAGGAAAAACATATAAAATAAGATCTTTTTAGGAAAAATTGAAAACTCTGGTAGTGTGACAGAAATAACCGTAATTACGTGAATCACGATATTTACATCTCTACGAATACCAGAGCTTCGAGCTATTCTAGATTCTTTGAAAGAAAGTAATCTCTGTTACACTTGAAAATACGCTGAGAGCTGAGTTGCATTCGTCAGTTTCCACGAAAGGGCATTCAAATAATATCAGAATGTTACCAACAAGAAACTACATCTACATAAATATTCCGCTAATCACGCATGGCAGAGGGTTCATCGAACCACTTTTATTATATTTCTCTACAGTTCGATTTGCTAATAGCGCGCGGGAAGAAAAGAACACTTAATCTTTCCGTTTTCTCTTGGTTTATTATGATGATCATGTTTCCCTATGTAAGTGGATGTTAACAAAATATTATCACAGTCGGAAGAGAAATTTGTAAATAGAAATTCCATAAATAAATATCCCCGAAACGAATAACGACTTTTTTTTTAATGATTTGCACCCTAACTCGTACATCATTTCTAAGTGTCCTGCCAGTGAAACGTAATCTTCCCTACACTATGTTCTATGTGTTCTTTTCAGTTTAAGTTGTTCGTAATTGTAATTTATAGGTATTTAGTTGAATTTACAGCATTATACTGATTTATCGTGTAAGTGAAGTTTAACGGATTTCTTTTAGTGCTCATTTGGTCCTCAATGAAAAAGTCATATTGCACGTAAAATAAGAAGTCCCAATGGCACGATTGTACACCTACGCTACTTGAAATGTACGGAAAGCAATAACATCTCTGCTATTAAGGCTGTCCAATCCAGAAACTGCTTTAACAGTACTACCGTTGTAGCGCACTATAGCAACCGTTATCCATCCGTTCCCATGACTTGCTTGACTGTTATTAGCTATAGTAAAGTTCAAAACAGCTCCACATTGGTTAAGGTCAATTGCCATTTTTTTCACCATGCAGATATCTTAAGATTACCTAACATAGTCTGGTTTGGAAGCGATCTGATCGTTTTATAGTTTTCAAAATGCAATGCCAAGATCGCATATTAATAATTTATTTAATGTCGACCGATTTCAGTGAACTGTGTCACCATCATCTGGTCACATACATATTACAAGCTGGTCAACTTGTTAAAAAATTGGGTATAAAATAACAAGTGAAACATTGCACTTAGTCACTATATAAAAAATACACAAGTTGAAAACATGACAGCTTACAAAATACTCATGATGTGAGTGTCACCAGACGATGGTGACACAGGTCACCGAAACCGGTCATCATTGAATAAATTATTAATATGCGATCTCGGCATTCCATTTTGAAAACTATGCAGATATCTTCTGGTGACTTTTTAACAGATAAACATCATCAGTGAACAGTCTAAGAGTTCTGTTCAGGTTTTCTCCTAAATTGTATATCAAGGTAAGGAACAGTAGGGACCCTATAACATTTACCTAGATGACTTTCAGTTAAATGCCACGTACGGTGTCCATTCTAACAGCAGATCACGAATCCAAACCGTATTCCATAAGCATGCAATTTCATTAGAATAAGCTAGTGAGGTACAGTGTCAAAAGCCTTCCGGAAATCTAGAAATAATCGATTTGACATCCCTTGTCGATAACACTATTCAGGTGAGTAAAGAGCAAGCTGTGTTTCAGAAGAACGGTAGTTTCTGAGTCCGTATTGACTTTGTGTCAATAGGTCGTTCGCCGCGTTTGAGTGGCCGAGCGATCTGAGGCGCCTTTCGTGGAGGTTCAAGTAGCCCCCGGGGCACGGGTGTGTGTGTGTTATTAGTATAAGTTATTTTAAATAGTTCGTAAATCTAGGGACTAATAACCATAGCAGTTTGTTCCAATAGGTTTACAAACATTTGAATAGGTCGTTCTGTCCGATGTAGTTCATAATATTTGAGGAAATTACATGTTCTAAAGTCATGCTGGAATCTGACGTCAAAGATATAGGCCTGTAATTTTGCTTATCACTCCTACTGCTTGTCTTGAATACTGGAGTGACCTGGGTATCTTTCCATTCATTGAGTACCGACCTTTCGCAGAGTAAGCGGTTGTATATGGTAGATAGGTATAGAGATATTGCATCAGCTTACTCTGAAAGAAAGCTGATTGGTATACAATCTGGACCGGGAGACTCGCATTTGTTAAGTGATTTATGGTGCTTCAATAGTCCAGGGATATCTAGTTCTAAATTGCGCAAGTTTGGCCATTGTTCTTGTTTCGAATTCTACCTAAGTACCACTCGCCGTTTGACATAAGCTTTTATGTTGCAGTCTACGTGACGAGTCCATAAGACCATTGAAGTTTCTCCCATTAAAAGTTTGCCCTACCAACCAACACGCTGTGCAACCGACTTCTATGTTCCCGATCAATGACAAATGAAGCCGATCGGCGGTATTGACAGAAGAGCTACACTGCAACGAATTACGGTTCAAAAATGTTCAAATGTTTGTAAATATATGGAACTCAACTTCGTTGGTTATTTGTCCCTAGGCTTACAAACTACTTAAACTAGGTTAAACTAACCTAAGGACAACATACACACACACACACACACACCCGTGCCCGGGGGGATGACTCGAACGTCCGACGGCGAGCAGCTGCGCGTTACACAGCGAGGCGCCTTAGACCGCTCGGCCACTCCACCGCGGCGAATTAGGGTTCAATTATATATATATATATATATAGGGTGCTTCACTAAGTGTGTTTGCCTCTGTAACTTATAAAATAATAGGTGACGGGATATTTTAATGCGGTAGGTCAATACAAGAAATGTAACATCGTCAGTGTGACGGAGCGACATGCGTCCTCGATGCGTCGTTTTAGATCATCTGAGGATGTGGGCTCAGTGACATAAACACGATCCTTTACATATCCCCATAAAAAGAAATCTACTGGTGTTAAATCGGGCGACCTTGCGGGCCATGAATGAGGACCATGGTGCCCCAATCATCTTCCTGCAAACCTGTTGTTTAATTCTTACACAACAGCACACGCAGAATAGGCTGGGTGACCATCGTGCTGCATCCACATATGGACTCTCGTGTGTAGACACACATGTTCAAGGAGACCACCCAAACTGTCGGCTATAAAAGCACGATATAACCCACCTGTCAGTGTATCTGGCATGTAGTGTGGACCGATGATTTTATCCCCAAGGATTCCACACCACACGTTAAAAGACCACCTATGTTGACGGTCGACAGGTCGTACCCACCGAGGATTGTCTGCGGCCCAGTAGTGTATGTTATGGCGATTCACTGCACCATGATTTGTGAAACCTGTGGCCGTGTGAGACTGACACCAGTGACTGCAGCAACGGTCGTAAGCTGACATGAGGATCATGGTGTAGTGCAGCTAAAACAAACACCTCCGACTCCTCACTTCATGCAGGTCTTCGTCTGTTACTGCGGCGCTTTACCAAGCTGCCTGTTTCCCGAAGTCGTTGTTCGGCACGAAAGAACGTAATGGCTGCCGGGGCTCTTCGCCTAGGATATCTCACTGCATACGCCGTGGCTGCTTCAGTGGCATCGTGGCGCCGAGCATCATCAACTTGTCAACGTACTCGTTGTTCGTGTATGCCATCATCAACCGATGTCAGTAACTGTGGTATATTGAGCCCCGGTTGTTTGTGTGGCTCCAACTGTCAGGTATACGGCCGTGTGCGGCGACATTCGGCAGTCTAACAGCGCATCGAGGAAGCTTCTCGCTCGGTGATACCGGTGACGTTACAACTCGGCCGCACCACATTTAGAAGGCGCATTGCATTCAAATGTTCAAATGTTTGTAAATCTTATGGGACTTAACTACGGGGTCATAAGTCCCTAAACTTACAAACTACTTATGAACTACTTACGAACTAGGACGGCACAAATATCCATGCCCGAGGGGGGGGGGGATTCGAACCCCCGACGTGGTGGCCGTGCAGACCGTGACTGAAGCGCCTCAGTCCCCTCGGCCACCGCGGCCGGCCGCATTGCATTATGCGTAGCGCTTGTGGTATCTGACCCTGAAACTTTGAAGGGTTGTAGCTCCCAAACTAACAGTGATAGTAATGTAGTTTAAATTGATTTGGATGCAGCTGGTTTCAACGAATCCAATGCACGATAGAAGAAACTATTGTTCCATTTAAAAAATTATATCTTTGTGTTCTTACTCTTTGGAAAATGATACAATAAACTATGTTCATAGCTCCGCAGAAAGTGTAACATTTCTTGTGTTGACCACCGCATTAAAATTTCCAATCACCTATTATTTTATAAGTTACAGAGGCAAACGCACTTAGTGAAACACCATATATATATATATATATATATATATTCCACTCCTCAAGGGAGTCGCGGAACATGGAAGATGGAAGAAAGCTACTGTGATGACACTTTTTATTTGAAGTTTAGTAGGGGAATTAACATATTTTGTTTTTGCGCTTCTAACTTACTCTTCATCGTCCTGGGGGGTTACACGGTTTTGATTATTACTGAGGAAAAACCTCCCTAAAAATAAATAATAATAATAATAAAACCTCAGGGCGGGTTTGATGCTATTGTTTACTCAGTTTCCTCATCTTTTAGTATTAAATGTTGATAGAGATCCTGATCACCTAGAGGTATTTCCATGCTGCTAATTTCTGGATATAGTTTTTTTTATCGGCTGCGCTATCGCAAGAACATTTATACCTAGGTACTGAGTATGATTGCAGCTTGTAACAACATATCTGTTGCCTTTTGTGTTGTTCAATAATCTAGTTGCTCCATAATCGACTATAATTTTTTTAAAGCCTTTCCTCTAAAGGTTGAATCTGAGCTATATTATAAAGTTGATCTCTGCTGGTGCTTGGATTGCGTCTTGCTGCGATCCATAGTTTTCTCCTCTCTGTACTAAATTTCTTCAGAGAACTTGCTCTAGATGTTACCCATATAGGTGCAGCATATTCTAAGGTTGGTCTTATGTAGCTACTATAGGTGTAGATCAGTGCTGCGGTGCTGGTGTAGGTGCACCTCTAATTCGGCCCTTTATCATTTTTAGCTGCCAATTCTCTTTTGCCTTGGCAATTAAATCTGTGAGTGCCTGTTTGTATGTTAAGGTAGAACCAAAAGTAATACCTCGGTATTTAGCGGTATGTCTTGGTGCAATTTGTTTTCCCCATTAGATGATGCTTAGATCTTCTGTATTTTGTTGCTTACATTTCGTCACGTTCTTATGGTGGAATGGAATAATGAACTGAGCTTTTTCTGTATTTGGGCGTATACATCACATGGATGGCCAAGGTTCCAATGTTTGGATATACCGCATCGCCAGGCGGTGTAGTCCTGCGGCAGGTGAATGACTCCAGTCTATATGGGTCGTGCCAGACCGTCTCTTTGTGTCCCACAAACATGTGTCCCATGGCGCACAAGGAGGCCACTCATGACGCATTGGCATCCAGCACAACGGCTTGTATTTCTCACCAGTTAAGAACAGTGGTTCCTGATGTTGTCGGAAGAATCACGATTTCAGCTTTATCCCGCTATGGGATGCACCATGCTTGGCGCACAATCGCATTCTAAGGCATTTTTTATTTGTTTAGCCTGATCAGATTAGGGCTGTCACACCCTCTTTTACATAGGATGAGGGTCTTACTAGCACGGTCCTTTTTTCATCTTTTACTTCTCGTCAACAGCGTGGTCATTAGATGCGGCACAAAAAGAAGAACTACAGGCACCAAGGAAGTCATACTGAGAAAACCTTGACGCAACCTAGCCAATTTCACCCGCTCTGAACAAGCTGTTATCAATATCAGAGTTGAGGAGAATACTTAAGCAATCAAAAAAAATAATCTCATTGCTTTCAGCGCGTAGTGAAGTTTATTCCATGAGATATCTTGTAACGTCCCCTGTATGGCTGAATAGAAACATGAACAAGCAACTTTGAATATAGTATATATTCTGTATCTAAATACACGACTGGCCATTAAAATTGCTACACAAGAAGAAATACAGATGATGAACGGGTATTCATGCGACAAATATATTATACTAGAACTGACATGTGATTACATTTTCACGCAATTTGGGTGCTTAGATCCTGAGAAATCAGTACCCAGAACAACCACCTCTAACCGTAATAACGGCCTTGATACGCCTGGGCATTCAGTCAAACAGAGCTTGGGTGGCGTGTACAGGTACAGATGCCCAAACAGCTTCAACACGATACCACAGTTCATCAAGAGTAGTGACTGGCGTATTGTGACGAGCAGTCGAACATTTTCCGTATCCAGAAAGGCCCTTAGAGGACCTGCAACATGCGTAATGAAGAGTACAGCCACGGGTCGTAACACAACTGAAATGTAACGGCCACTGTTCAAATTGCCGTCAATGCGAACAAGAGGTGACCGAGACGTGTAACCAATGGCACCCCATACCATCACGCCTGGTGATAAGCCAGTATGGCGATGACGAATACAGGCTTCCACTGTGCCTTCACCGCGATGTGGCAAAACACAGATGCGACCATCATGATGCTGTAAACAGAACCTGGATTCATCCGAAAAAATGACGTTTTGCTTTTCGTGCACTCAGGTTCGCCGTTGCGTACACCATCACAGGCGCTCCTGTCTGTGATGCAGTGTCAAGGGTAACCGCAGCCATGGTCTCCAAGCAGCTATTCCATGCTGCTGCAAATGTCGTCGAACTGTTCGTTCAGATGGTTGCTGTCTAGCAAACGTCCCCATCTGTTGACTCAGGGATTGAGACGTGACTGCACGATCCGTTACAGCCATGCGGATAAGATGCCTGTCATCTCGACTGCTGGTGATACGAGGCCGTTGGGTTCCAGCACAGCGTTTCGTATCGTCCTCCTGAACCCACGGATTCCATATTCTGCTAACAGACACTGTATCGCGACCAACGCGAGTAGAAATGTCGCGATGCGATAAACCGCAATCGCGATAGGCTACAATCCGACCTTTATGAAAGTCGAAAACGTGAAGGTAGGCATTTCCCCTCCTCACACCAGGCATCACAACAACGTTTCACCAAGCAACGCCGGTCAACTGCTGTTTGTGTATGAGAAATCGGTTGGAAACTTTCCTCATGTCAGCACATTGTACGTGTCGCCATCGGCGCGAACCTTGTTTGACTGCTCTTAAAAGCTACTCATTTGCATATCACCGCGTGTTCTTCTCGTCAGTTAAATTTCGCGTCTGTAGTACGTCATTTTCGTTGTGTAGCAATTTTAATGGCCAGCAGCGTACAGGGGGAAGCTTGGATATAAGAAGAGAGGACCGAACGATACGCTGAACATATAAACATGTGGTATAATTCCTTTTCTTCCTGTGGTTGAGGCATTTGTTGTTTTGTACATTACACAGCCCATTCCACTATACATGTTGGTGATACATGTACGGCGCAAAGGCCACATGTACGTTTCGTCCCTATTCACGTCTGTGTGTATTTGTTTCGCATCCAAACCACGTCATGTCCGCTAGGTAGCAATGCAAATAAGTCCATACATGAAATAAGCTAGAGTGATACGTATTCTTAGTTATTACTGAGTGCACATATGACACAGATGGAGTGATATATGTTGTTAGTTGTTATTAAGTGCACACACAGTATAACAATTCAGTATTAATATTTAGGCTGTAGTAATAGGTGACACATTAATTATCCATTATATCGGAAACACTGGCAGATGAGTCATACGGCGCCATTTTAACAACAATTTTCGTGGTTTGTTGGAAGACGTTCCACTGGGTTCAATTCAGCGCATGTGGTTCACGCATGATACAGCACCGCCTCATTTTGATTGTGACGCTAAGGCAGTTTTAAATCAGCGTTTCCCAAACTAATGAACAGGGCGTCAGGGAATGATCCCATAGTCTGCTTGTTCTCCCGACCTGAGTGCATTAAACATCTAGTTGTGGGGCCGTTTGAAGGCCACACCTATTCGTAACGTGGAACCGCTATGTCAGCATATAGAGCAATGGTGCAAAACCTCGACGGACGCCTGAGTGAAACAGTCAATGTTGTGGCGCATATACGCCACCATTACACCTCGTGGCAGCCATCAGGTACACCTTCTGTAGAGAACTGTACGTACTGAATGACACAGTATCAACAATAAAAGACCAACCTGCGTAATGAACCGGTCCGTAACAATACGTAGAGTGTACAAATGTCTTTTGTAATAATGTACAACATTTGTGTACCATCTTCGGAGATAAAATGAGGTCTATGTACCTTTAAATCAAAATAATTGTGGTATTTTATCAAATTTAGTGTACGTTAAACATTTGTAAAGTAGCACCCTTGATGCATTAATATTTATTTATAAGAATAATAATTCTCCATCTTCTTGTTAGTTTAGAACGAAATCTTATCAAATGCTTATAATAAATGTTTAATGAACAATTTCATTAATGAAGTCAACAATCTGACTATGAGGACTGCTTTTGAGGACTTATAATGCAACAATTAAAAAAATTAATAATTAGAGAAAATAATAATAATAATATGCTCTCGTAGAAAGACAATGTTTGTCATAGTTTCTTTTAGTTAAAGTATTTTTTGTAAGGTGCAAAAATTTTTCTTCAAGATTATTGTTAATTACTTCGGCTAGACTTGTCATTTCCAGTTCATTTCTCAAGGTCGAGGGCACTTATTACTTTCAGGTCTTGATGTTGTTAAAATAAAAATAACACTGAAATGCACTACTTTACAAATAAAAAGCCGAGACCTCCGCTTTAAAATTTAATTAATCATCAGCTACACTGTCACATCTTTGTTGCCGAACGGCAGCAGATCTACTTAACTACTAATTAACTTAAAGAAAGACAAGTCAGCAGCCACAAACATTCAGTTTTTTAATCAGATATCTTAATCAGAGATCATGAACTGTTTAATAAATATGATCGATAATCTATGGGAACGAATCTAAAAATGTATTGCCAATGAAATTATTTGCGTTATATTTTCATGAAATAGAAAATAAGAAAAATATCTCTGCACGAGAAAATAAATTAAAAAATAAAAAATTTAAATATAAAATAGCGAAAAAATCGTCTCATTATATATTGCTTGTCATTTCGTACTATCGTGCTATATGTATCGTTACAGACTGTTACTTGTATGAACCTTAGTTTCAATTTCTATATTATTAAAACCATCCTACATGACCAAGTAATCTCAGTGTGTCGATTAGTTTATGACGTATAGTTAGCATTCATCTGTTTACAAACTAGAATCAGCGATCAACCAATTTCAGTTTGAATGTTTATCAGGCTTGTTTATCACATCGCAGTGCGAAACCATAACCTTGCTCATGCGCAGTTATAGCTAAATAGTACAGATCACAACAAAGGTGCTTATTTTGTACCGTGAGAGAAGGGCTATATAGATAATAATTTATCTCGTTCTCGTAAATTCACAGTGATACAGAATATTTTATATTTTAAAACAATTTTTGGTTACCGATAAGCACATCTCTGGCGCTTGTCAAAATAAACAAGCAATAGCCGTGTTATATTGATATACAAATAGCGTGTCATTTAAGAAGAAGACACTAAAAGCGAATATTAATTACCCTTATTTTCTTCCCTTAGTCTCCATTGGGAACAATACAAGGGGGGGGGGGTACACTTTGCTAAGTGGATGTTGGTAATAAAATGTTTTTGGCTTGTGCGACCGATGAACCGAGGTACGTCAGTAGTAAGTCTTAGAGATTGTTCCCTTGTTTTCCTATTCAGATATTTTTTAATTAACATCGAGCATATACTAAAAATCCGACATGTCAGATACAGACAGATAAGCGCTCACAGTTGATATCAATAAATAAATCATTCGGAGCCATGAAAGAGAAATGAGTTTTATCACTCATGCGCGAGAACTTTGGTGCTGAACAATTTAAAGGGAATAAATATTTCAGTCGATGCTTTGCCTGTCAATATGAACTTCCTTGCGTTCTGTTGATTGCATGTAACGGTGTTGTGTGTTAATTTTTGCCGTTGCTTTCATTCTTTCTTCTTTTTTTTTCCTACCCATTTCGAAACAAAACTGTCGCTGGTTCTGCTGTTTGTATTAAATCGTGCTCCACGGGGAGGAAGGGTACAGCGGTATTTTGCGTGAACCGGATGAAAATCTGATTCGCAAACTCCCAGCTCCCAGCATGTTTGCGGACTCGTCGTCGTACATACGCGGGGTAACGGCTAAAAGCGACTCCCCATGCAAGCTGACGCATCACATCGGCGCAATCTGCGCACCACCGAGGCAAAAATTGAGATTAAGTTCTGCACGAAAAGTTCCCTCACTTTTCACAGATTGCGCCATCCTCACAACTTCACCGTCGCCGAACTTCCACCTCTATCGCATCTCTTCCGCTACTGCTGCTGCAATAATTAAGATCCCCCGAATACTGGCTGAGTCAGCTGCCCCTATCGACGTCGTACTATGCAACCCGCTGCACACACGTAAGCACTGCCGCTCAGTGATGCATCTCTCTACCTGCACAACGTAATGTGTTATACATTACCTAATATATGTGTTGTTGTAGAATGTTATCAATTTTAATATGCTGCCTTATTTTCACTTCCATATTTCCGTTTATTGCTGTTTTAATAAGTCTTTTCTTTCAACATTTTTAAAAATTATTTGCTAGTTATTGATACTTAAGCTTGTTGGTGGTTTCTTTAACACTTACTTCATCTCTTCATAAATTGAATTCTTTTCATACAATATTAAATAAATGGAAATTTTAAAGATACGCTTTCGGTAGCACATTGGCCGAGTGCCTACGAATCCAACGGACGGTGGTTCGATCCCCACCAAGTCCTAGGATTTCTGTTTGTCACTATAAGTCCCCTATAACTGACTTGCTAAGTCAGTTCAAAGGTCGGAAGAAGGAAACGGCATACCACCTCCCAACAGTCAAACAGTTTGATGAAACTTCCTGGCAGATTAAAATTGTGTGCCGGAACCGGAACTCGAACCCCGGACATTTGCCTTTCACGGGCAAGCGCTCTACCGACTGAGCTATCCCGATACGACTCACGATGCCGCCTCACAACTTTACTTCCGCCAGTACCTCGCCTCCTTTCTTCCAGGAGTGCTAGTCTTGCATGTTTCGTAGTAGACCTTCTGTGAAGTTTGGAAAGTAGGAGGCGATGTACTGGTGGAAGTAAAGTTGTGAGGCGGCATCGCGAGTCGTGTCGGGATAGCTCAGTCGGTAGAGCCCTTGCCCGCGCAAGGCAATGGTTCCAGGTTCGAGTCTCGGTTCCGGCACACAATTTTAATCCGCCAGGAAGTTTCATATCGGCGCACACTCCGCTGCAGAGTGAAAGTTTCATTCTGGAAATAATTTGGTGTTCAAACCAATCTTCGAGTTGCTGACCGCTTTACCTTTTATGCTCAAGGAATTAAGTTTATTCACGAATTATTTAGTAATAAAACTAGAAATAGTCGTATCACTTGTGGTTGACACACATTTTATAATACACTTTTCACTACTTCGTAAGTTATTCACATATATTAAGTCATGGTCTATAATTCCCTTGTAGAGAGGTTTGAGGTAATATGTGATGCTGCAAATAGCGTACGAAATGTCAAACATTTTGCAAGTGCGGGCCGTTTAGAATCATTCACAAAGGTTGCTTGCCCACTTTAGCTCAAGGCATTACGCGCTTGAACACTTCACGTTACTGATGAGTTAAAATACTAGGAAACAATGCAACATCTCCTTGATTTTCTCCCTATAAATGTAAGTATTCAGTATTAAGCTCCTTGAAGCCCACCGCTGTAAAATGTTACTTACGTCCACTAGATTGTTTTCCAAGAAAAATATATATCTCGGCTCCTTAAGGCCGTAGAACAACATTATTCGTTTTAAAATCTGTGAAAGAATTTCAGCAATTTAATTCCTTAACAGTTCGTTTCATAACATAAACATAGAAACAGTCAGTTGAAAACAACAGGCCTGAAAAAACGTGCTAGTTTTTCAATGTCATTCTTTGACGCTTGTAATATACAAAATCTAGAAAAAAAATTAAAAGAAAAAAAAAAAGAAAAAAAAAGAAATAAATATTATAACTCTTTACAAGAAAAGCACACCAAAAACCGTTACTCTAGGACGATCTCCTGAGCAACTCTTTTTCGAAAAAGCAGTTTTTTTACAATCGCTATATCTCGAAAATTACTTGGTATTTCTAATTGTTGAGAACATTTTCTTTTTGACTTATCTCTTGTTTTAAATAGTAGGATTGGAAAGGTGAATTTTATCCAGTTAAAAGAATCTAGTTTTTAACGGTTTTCAAGAGTTTTTTGGCATATCTCGAACCGTAATGAATCAATCTGTACGTACACAGGGATACTCAATAGATAATATTAAGGCCTACAACTTTCAAATGCATTATTTTCTCATCGGATTCATCGTTCGTTATTGATTTAAGAAAAGGCATTATTTGGAAATTCACGAATTTTTGGCTAATTTCGCCATTTCATGAAGTAGAAACTCGATTTAATGATTAATTTCCTATATGATCATATCTTTTTGGGGTAATACTTTTTTTTTCCATTCGCTGTGTGTGAACTCACGGATGTTTAAGCGCCTCCAGTAGATTTTCGTCGAAAGAATGCCAGTCATGATCGAAGATCTCGGATTAAAAGTGGTGTGAGGCGGTAATGTAGTCTTTCGGCCGTCCTTTCAATACACAGGGTGTCCCATTTTAA
Source organism: Locusta migratoria (assembly GCA_026315105.1). NCBI lineage: Eukaryota > Metazoa > Arthropoda > Insecta > Orthoptera > Acrididae > Locusta > Locusta migratoria. The sequence goes on along the minus strand of CM048744.1, from coordinate 113,169,697 downwards.
TCTACACCGGCCTATATCTCTGGAACGTCACAGTTCTGCAAAAAGTCTGTAGTAAAATTTCTAAATTTTGAAGGGGTTGTTCCAATGGTTATCTCGAAATGAACCCTGTTTTCAAAGGCAAGTTAAGATCACTTTCATTTTTTAAAATTATTATTATTGCATATTCGTATTCTATGTAAAAAATACGCATTATTTGTAGCGAATTCTATTTTATTTTATTTTATTTTATTTTATTTTATTTTATTTTATTTTATTTTATTTTATTTTATTTTATTTTATTTTATTTTATTTTATTTTATTTATTTATTTAAAGAAAATCAATGGTTTGTCGCCAGGGACCACTTCGTTGTAACTTCCCCAGGGTACCAGTATCTCCAGAACGAAGCGAGATCGGGAAAAATTTTCCATGAAAATCTTGTACGGTTTCTGAACTTTGTCCATTGGTGAAATTTTCCTGAACTTGAAATGCTTATGCTTGAAAAGCTTATTGTCTCAAGTTATCATCTTGAAAACCTCACATTTCTATATATTTATTTAATGATTGATTTAAACTGATATAAATTTATAACGGAAATATAAACAGATCACCATATTCTCTACAGTAACACTGAAATTGCAAGCATAATGATTTACCTCGCGCATATTTAACTTAGTGAGTCAATTTATTATACAATTTGCCGATAATGAGTATTCAAGCTCATAAAGGCTGGTTTGTCTATTTATTTATTTCACGCTTTGTGTAATAATAATTAATAGTCCTTCGCGCACTGAACATTTTAGTAAGAAAGTCATTTTATATGGTCAGTATTTTACTTAAAGGCCGGCCGCGGTGGCCGCGGGGACTGAGGCGCTCCAGTCACGGTCTGCACGGCCACTACGGTCGGGGGTTCGAATCCCCCCTCGGGCATGGATATTTGTGCCGTCCTTAGTATAAGATAGTTCGTAAGTAATTTGTAAGTTTAGGGACTGATGACCCCGTAGTTAAGTCCAATAAGCTTAACATACATTTGAACATTTTTTACTTAAAGAAATACGTCATGTTAAGATGTATACTAATTCGGAGGGGATGGTGATCGGCCAATCAGAAAGCGGGAAGAGGACAGAACTGGTGGGGGATGAGGGGTTGGGGGGGCTGTTTGAGAGGGAGAAAGTGAGCGAAGGGGTGCGCGCAGAAAGAGGACTTGGCAGATGAAGGACGCGCCTGGATGGTAGGAGTTTTTATTTACTCTTAGGAGAAGCATATATACAGGAACATTAAGTACAAAAATTACATCAAATATATAGGCATTATATTTTACAAAAATTGTCGCTTCTCGGGACTCTCATTTTGCCGAGATCAAGTAAACACGAATACAGGTAATATGTTTTTACATAATAATTTGTGAGTGTAGAAATAGAGTTCGGAAAAAGTAAACATTGAGTGAAGTGAAAGTGCCACAGTGCTTGTTCACAATGTGAAAATACCGCAAACTGTCAAAAACACACAGTGATGTTTTGTGAGTTAAAGAACCACAAACACAACTACATGTGATATTAAGACAGTATGAAATAAATATACCACTGATGATGCTGCAACGCCAGCGAAACATGTTTGGGAGAAACTAAAAACAATTGTGTTTGCTCAAGACGGACCATACCTAAAAAGCAAAGTTACTGTTTTTAATTTCATGTAGAGTGCTCGGGAAATATACAGTGTTTTTGTGTTTCTTAATGTAATGATGTCTCAGTTGGGGAAAAGTTTTCTTAGTTAGGGAGAAGTGCCAATTTCTTATCGCAGACAATGCAACTGTCTAATCGTGTTATTAAATTGATCATTAATAACATTTGAATATTTCTAATAAGGAACCAATTTGATTGAATAAACGTTATTCAATGAAATCTCTGAATTTGCGTACATCATTATCTAGGGTTGGTATAAAACCTTATTTTATTAATGGAAAAATTATATAATGTATTATTTCTTATTTGTTTCGGAAACTACAGCTTATGCATATATTGTCTTTAACTACAGGACGACAGGTAAAAGATTACATATGTAACTAAACTAGTTGCTGGGGATAACAGCAGACATCTACAGTTTGCCCCTAAGATAACATCGAGCCAAACTTGTTAATCAGAACTGTACGTATCCCAATACATAGGTTCTTACAGCGTAAAGTCTCTCTTGCTTCAATCTGAGCTGTGATAAATGCGAGTAAAGTCGCACTGTGATACCACAGGACATTTCGACCTCGACTACAACATATTGGAATTGTATGGGAATCTTCGAGTAGCACTTGTCTAGTGTTACTTGTGAGTAATCAGGCGCTTTTAGCAAACCTGATAGGAGACGTAAAATACGTTGAGTACAGCAGGATACAACTATTTATTTTGACTGCGGAAGACTAGATAGATTGTTATAATATTTACTGCTGGAGAATATGCAGACTTCGAAGTGTGTATGTCCAATAAAACTACTTGTGGATATAATCCTGTTCCGTTGTTTACTTTGTTGACTATTAGAACCAAACGACACACTACAGTTAGTAGTAACCGATGATGTACAACGACAGTGTGTTAATTTTTTGTAGTACTGTTCCTCTAGTGAATAATGGTGGGAGCTAAGGTTAAATTCCAGTAGCTCACGTGCCACGTAATATACGTGTTTCATAAATACCCCCGTATTTATCTTTCCTCTCCTACGCGGAAGTTTTACGTGAATGACATTAAATTTCGAGAGTCACAAAATTTGATATTCGGAAAGAAAAATAAACGAGCCGCTAGGCAACTGTTTTGTAAATACCGTTTCCACAGGATGAGCTTTCAAAGCCCTGCGTTTCCTAGACCACAACGCTGCTACCGGAGGGTACTCCACTTTGCATTCGCTGCTTATTTTATATGTTTATTTTTGTTCCGTGTTCGTTCATAAAATTTAATATTTGCAGTAAGCATTAAAGACTTTCATAATTCGCTTTACCTTGAATCTGTCTTTTTCCTACAGCAACGAAAGATGAGGGAAATTTGTAAATGCGGAGTACATCAAGTACGTCACAGAATCTTAATGAATATCGTTAGCTTCATGCAATAGTTATTTCCAGAGACTGTGTTGTCTCAGTCTATCAACGTTACTGAACAGAAAGCGAGGCCGGAATTAGAACACAGACCTGCCGCTTACTTGATACCTCCTTTATCCATCTTGGGTAAAGTCGTTCGCTGAGCCGCCCAGAGACGCATAAAACAGAAAAGACTCCTGGAAGAAAGGATATGGTGGAGACATGGCTTAGCCACAGCCTAAGGCATGTTTGCAGAATGATACTTTCATTCTACAGCGGAGTGTGTGCTAATATGAAACTTCCAGAAGTGCTAGTCTTGCAAGTTTCGGACGAGAACGTCTGTGAAGTTTGGAAAGGAGGAGGCGAGGTACTGACAGAAGTAAAGTTGTAAGGAAGGACGGTGAGTAGTGTTTGGGATACCTCAGTGGTGGAGCGCTTGCCCGCAAAAGGTAAATGTCCCAGAATCGAATCCCGGTTCCAGCACAAATTTTAATCTGCCAGGAAGTTTCATATCAAAAATAGTTTTTGCATTGATCATACTCAAGTCAGTTAGATGAAAGAATTCTTTCTTGTACCAGTTCACTGTTTTTCGTATGCACTGTACGCAACTTAACATCATGTCAGTCCTATCAACCGCACCCAATGACTAATTGTAACTAACTAAGCAAGTCGGTTTCACTCTATTTTCTCCCTTTTATGATTCTTTTTTTCTCTCTGAACAAACTCTGGTCCATTTACAGTGGAAAGTATCCAGACGTCCGTCCCAGACTTCAATTGTATTTCCCTTTCTCCAGGTTATCAGGTAAAGGTGGTAAATGTTTCCTGTTTTTACACACTGTGCCAATGGAATTAGTGCACTTCGCATGGAGCCATAAGAACAATTCCGGACTCTAATACCAATTGTCTAAATAAATGCTATGACAATTTGTTGAGTTATGGTAACAACAAACTAGCGACATCACCTGATTTCCCCCCGACAGCATTTCCGGATTCTACCAGTGTAGACAATATAATCCAGAATGTAATTGGTCTGTACGCCACAAAGCACGAAAATTTTTAATTCCAAAACGGCTACGTTTGTTTGGAATATATTGTTTGAAGCGTAGCCTTCCTCTTAAAAGTAGTAATTTTTGTCAGTTACTAAGTTCTCAAATGGGACTACAGCCTCTCGCAATGTCTTTTTGGTGTTTTCCACAACCATGCGTACTTTCAGAAGAGTATCTTGTGATGCGGACGAATTGTCACTAAAGTGTTATAAACGCAGTGTCGAGTGGTCGAGCGCGTTGAGGCGCTATGCTGCGATGTGCGAGGCAGTTCCCCGTCGGGGATTCGAATCCTCCCTCGGTCATGGATTTTTGTGCTGCGTTTAGTATAAGTTAGTTAAACAGTAGTTTGTAAGTTTAGGGACTGATGACTCCGCAGTTAAGTCCCTTAAGCTTAACAAACATTTTAGCAAACGCATTATCACCTGGCCATTATATCAGAAAATACTGGTGTTTGCAGCAAGGAATCTTTTGACCAATATTCATTCACTGCTAACTATTTGGACCTTGGCTTAAGGAGGGAACAAGCCAAAAAGCAATAAAATTCTGGAGGGTCTATAGGTTTCCATCTTGTTAATCTGCTGGGCACTGTCGTAATTTTTCCGGTGAGAAATGTATAATACTTGTTCATATCTACAAATATTTGAAACAAATTCACATGAGATAAAGTACCAAAATAATAATAATAATAATAATAACTTGCTGTTTCATCGAAATCTACCTTTAAACCACTGAAAGTTTTCGCTAAATTGTGGCGATTCGTCGCAATACGATAATCTGACGAGACATGCAATCTTTTTCGTGTCGAAATTTCACTTAACTCGTCATCTTCTTTTTCCTCTTAAGAAGAGGAATCTTCTGCGGAAGTTCTTCGTTGTGTTGAACAAATACCGTTAGTTCCATACACATGCAGCTCTTCGTATAAAGAAAGGATGTAGTAGCACTATCTTCATCGTCACTACTATTCACGAGAATGACCATTATTTCCTTGTATTATAAACAACGTTCCGAGATTGTAACGACAGTACAGTGAAAAGCTGTTCTCTCGCCAAACAGAAAATACAGGACAGGCCCGATGGAGAGCTCGTGAGCAGGAAGGCCCGGAAGTGAAACCTGTAGTGCTTACTGACATAATAAAGAAGACCTGTTAATGGCCGTGCCACCAGGAATGTTGAGCCGCGGGTAAAACCGAGTCGCCGCCGCTCCATTGTGCGCGCGGATCCCGGGCGTACATGAATGCCCTTAGCCGTCAGGCCGCTCTACCTGCTGGGCGTATATGAATGCCGGTAGCCATCTGGGCCTCCTGCCTGCCGGGCGTACATGTACGCCCGTAGCAATCTGGGCCCTGTAACTTCCGGACATACATATATGCCCGTAGCCGCAAAAGGGTTAATCTCCTTATACGAATGGCACACCCACATCCACATGAATATGCTTACTATATTCGTCTCTTGGTCTCCCTCTGAGATTTTTTTCCCACTCACTTCCCTCCAGTACTAAATTTACAATTCCTTGATGTCTAAGAATTTGTCCTACCATTCGGTCCCTTCTTTTAGTCAAGGTATGCCGACAATTCCTTTTCTCCCCAATTATGTTCAGTGCCTATTCATTAGTAACGCGATCTACCGAAGTAATCTTCAGCATTCTTTTGTAGCACCACATTTCTAAAGCCTCTATCCTCTGTCTAAACTATTTATGGTCTAAGTTTCACTTCCGTACAAGGCAGGACAACGCGCAAATGCCTTCAGAAAAGTCTTCCTTACACTTAAATTAATATTCGATGTTGGCAAATTTCTCTTTTTTTTTCTCTTTGTGATTTTGCATTTCATATCTTCTGTACTACGACCATCATATGTTAGTTTACTGTCCAAGTAACAAAATTCATATACCACCGTTAGAGATGGACTAACATAAGACTGAATTGCATAAGTATTGATGTTCCAGAAGAAGTCTGTGCAGAGCTCTATGTATATGTGGTAAATTATACATTCGTTGTTGACATATAATATTTCAATTCGACGTAATTCCGCACGTTCTGAGACTAGATAGACGTCCATACAATGGCATACTTTAAAAGTTAATTGTATTTTGTCAATTATGTTTCCCTGTTTATACGTTAATTTCCATAACCTTTGAGTTAAGTAAAGAAAAATAGTCACAAAGTCAGTTTGTATAATATGTTGTGAAAGAATTTTGATGGTAATTCACAAATTCTGTAGACTACGAAAGATACTCAATAACTGTTGAATCAGTGCTGGGAACCAGAATGAAAGATGCTATTTTCACAGCAAAACAAAACAATAAGCCCAGAGATATAAAATAGGAAACTTAACCTTCTCGAATTATCGGACAGATTCAGAAAAGTTTAAAAAGAAAATAACTAGATATATTCACGCTTATTTAGTTGTTTGTATTATTCCAATTTTACCTGTGAAATTGTGCCTCCTATCACATGTTAGCCATGCGGGGGTAGCTGAGCGGTCTGGAGCGCCATGTTACGGATCACGTGGCCTTCCGCGTCGGAGGTTCGAATCCTACCTCGGGCATGGATGTGTGTGTTGTCCATAGATAAGTTTAACTTAGTTTTAAGCAGTTTGTAGACTAGGGACTGATGTCCAACGTAGTTTTGTCCCATAGGATTACAACCATTAGAATGTTTTATCCTATGTCATTTTCTGACGGACATACACCACAAACCTTCATGAATAATTACGAAGACAATTGTGAGTATTTCGTACTGAAAGGGAAGGAAGTAAGAAGGGTTGTAGTTTTTCACCCATGTTATTTAATCTCTACATTGAGCAAGCAGTGAAGGAATGAAAGAAGAAATTTGGAGAGGGAATTCAGGTTCACGGAGAACAAATAAAAACTTTTTTGGTTTGCCGATGACATAGTAATTTTGTCAGAGTCTGAAAAGGATCTGGAGGAGTAATTGAATGGAATGGACAGTGTCTTGAAAGAAAGATATAAGATGAACATTTACAAGAGTAAAATGAAGGTAATGAAATGTAATGTCAGAAAATCAGGTGATGCTGAAGGAATTAGATTAGGTAATGAGATGATAAAAGTAGTAGAGGAGTTTTGTTGTTTGAGTAGCAAGATAACTTCAAATGTTCGGCCGGCCGCGGTGGCCGAGGTGACTGAGGCGCTCCAGTCACGGTCAGCACGGCCACTACGGTCGGGGGTTCGAATCCCCCCTCGGGCATGGATATTTGTGCCGTCCTAGTTCGTAAGTAGTTCATAAGTAGTTTGTAAGTTTAGGGACTTATGACCCCGTAGTTAAGTCCCATAAGATTAATAAACATTTGAACATTTTTTTTCAAATGGTCGAAGTAAAGTAGATACGAAATGCAGAATGGCTATGGGAAGAAAGGCGTTGCTGAAGAAGCGAAATTTTTTGACATTGAATATTAATTTAAATGTTAGGATGTCCTTTCTGAAAGCATGTGTATGGAGTGTAGCATTATATGGGAGTTAAACGTGGACGATAAGGAGCTCAGACAGAAAGATGATAGACGCTGTTGAGATGTGGTGCTACAGATGAATGATGAAAATTAGGAGGTGCTTAACCGAAATGGGTAGAAAAGGATTTTCTGGCACATCTTGATTAAGAGAAGGGATAGATTGGTGGAACACATTCTGAGACATCAAGAAATTGTCAACTTAGCATTAGAAGGAAGTGTGTGGGGTAAAAATCGTAGAGGGAGACCGAGGGACGAATACAGTAAGCATATTCAAAAGAATGGAGATTGTCGAACGTATTCTCAGATGAAGAGACTTGCACAGGATAGCTTGGAGAGCTGCATCAAGCCAGTCTGCGGACCGAGGACAACAACAACAACAACAACATCAACCAGTATTGAAATGCTGTGCAGGCGCTCTGTTGAACAGAGAAACTGTGGGAAAGATGACTGAAACGTCCTACGCAAGGTGATCAAAAAAGATCTCCAAACATCTCGTGTTGGCGCGTATGTCGAGTTGCACATCGATCACAATCTGGGCGCGCTCAATACGGGCAACAGCGTCGGTGACGCGAGCGGCAATTCCTCCAGGCGTATCACACGTCCCCCTTTAAGCAGCTCCATAAACAAAGGGCTAATGGGCTGAGGTCAGGTGATCTGGCTTGCCAGTTAATGGCGCCTCAGTTAGACCTGCTCAATTAAACAACACTCAAACACGACGGGCACGCGGCCTCTCGACTACTCACTGATACACCTCACCACTGCACTCTGGAACAGTGTTGCCAACTCATAATATTTTTTTCCGCCTGACCAATACCCAAGCATCTCTGTATTTTCTTTCAAAATAAAATAAAATATATTTTACAACTTAGGACCCGTGACTTCGTTTACGTGTGTGCAAAATATTTAAAAATCCGCCAAAATTCGATATTTCATGTTTTCTTGCAGAAATAAAGATAATGTAAAATATATACTGAACATAATATTCGTTGCTTTGTTTGTCGGATAAGCATTTAAAATTCCGCTAAACTCAGCCAATGTACTGATTTCATTATCCAGACTTCCCCAACAAGTCGTAAAGCAAGCACATCATTGTTAGCGTGTTGCTGCTATACTACTGAGTCACGAGTCGTGTCTTTACATCCAGACAAATTAGAGTCATATGCCACCGTAATGTTTATTTTACAAATATGCGACAGAGAGAGCCGTCCTTCCGACCTGCAACACCTGAGAGAGGTCTTCCGCCAAAGCGGCTACAGTGAGGCGCAAATCAACAGGGCGCTCAAAAAGGCGAAGAAGGCAGTGGCAGTTGCGGAAGAGGACTAAGAAGACAAACGCAGGCCGCGGTGGCCGAGGGGACTAAGGCTCTCCAGTCACGGTTTGCACGGCCACTACGGTCGGGGGTTCGAATCCCCCCTCGGGCATGGATATTTGTGCCGTCCTTAGTCTTAGCTAGTTCATAAGCAGTTTGTAAGTTTAGGGACTGATGACCCCGTAGTTTAGTCCCATAAGATAAAAAAAAGACAATCGGCTCGCGTTCTTGCCTTACGTTGGAACACTTTCGGCTAAGACCGCACGCCTCCTGGGCAGATCCAACATCAAATCTGTCTTTCGCCCACCACCGAAGATGAGGGAGCTACTAGGTTCCGCCAAAGACCCGTTGAAACTCAACACACCGGGAATTTACAGCATCCCATGTGAATGTGGAAAGCAATACATCGGCCAAACACAGTGTTGTATTTCAAAACGGTGTGAGGAGCATATTAGGTGTGTTCGACTAGAGCACACAGCAAAATTGACCATCGCTTAACATACCATACGCGAAGCACACACTTTCGTCGTAGAGAACACGAAGGTGCTGTGCCGAGCATCGGGTTTTTGGCAGAGTGTGACCAAGGAATCACTAGAAATAAGGATTCATGATAACCTAGTCAACAGGGACGAAGGCTACCAGCTTAGCGCATCGTGGAATCCTGCGATAGCTGCAATCCGGCGGGAACGTATCCGCCACCGCTCTCTGCCGCAGACGCAGGCAGAATGACCTCACCGAGAGTCGACCGCTCGCCGCCGCTACCCCCACCACAGCGCCCCGGCCGCCGACCCACCGTAGCCTCCCATGGTCCAGTGGGGGGGGGGGGGGGGGGAAGGGGGCACCGCGGGTATAAAGATCCCCGCACTCCGCAAATCTGGCCACTGGAGATGGGCTAAACCGTGATTTTCCGCTAACAGTGATTTCCGTGATTGCTACTTTTAAATCACCGTGATTCTAAACCGTGATTAATCACGGTTTAGAATCACTGTTTGAAGTTTCACGACATGTATCCCTCCGCGATTTCTACTCCTCCCGCTATTCCGTGATTTCAGCTCTTTCCGCTATTCCGTGATTTCAGCTCTTTCCGCTATTCCGTGATTTCAGCTCTTTCCACTATTCTGTGATTTCTGCTCTTTTCGCTATTCCGTGATTGAATCGTCGCGATTCCGGCGACTTGTATGATTCACCATGGAACTGACAAACATTGAGTTAGATACTTTTGTTATAATGTTTTATCCGCCAGTAAGTAATTTATCTTCTCTTTGTTGTTATGAAAGTTATGTTGTAAAACGAGAAAAGTAAATCTCAACAAATAAGTAAATAGTAAGTATACTTTAAAATAACTGTACAATAATTTTCTAACCGCATTAACACAATGAAAGAATAGTAAATATTTGCAAGGTAGGTGTTATTTCATTGTCAATGAATATTTTAATAACTTGATTCTTTAATGTAATTGATACTGCAGTTATTCGAGTGTGATGTTATTTAAATACACTGGCCTATAATAGTTATCATATTATTTTACACGCTTCAATTACTTACAGTAATATAGTATCAGTTTTACTGCTAGGTGCCATATGTTTTTAAGATGTATCATGCACAGCTAACTGGATGTTTAAATTTACTGCAGTTTCATTTCCAGTGCCATACACTTTTAACTCAAAATTTATGCATACATATGAAATAAGAAGCTGAGATCTTTACTATAATTGAAGCAATTGCTGTGATATCAGTATTCCAGCGCAAGTCCCATGGGAAATGATTTTATGCACGTTTTCTCGAGTTGCTCATGCGTTGGTAACGGCAGCAGAGAGTGCACAACTCAGACTCTGATTGGCACCACAGGTTTGATAGCTCTCGAAGATGTCGTCGCATATTTCGGTTACATGGGCCTATTCACGGTGCTTCTTTAAGTTGGAGGTATAAGTTTTATGCGACAATTGTATGCCGCACACATTACATTTCGCATAGTCGCTATTAAGAGCGGTGAAATGACACATCTCGCTCGTCCTCGATCGCTTCATCTCGGCAGAAACAATATATACACTTTTAGACGACGACCGGCGAAATGGACGAGATATGTTTTTCAGTTTTTAACCTCTCCCTGCCGGGCCCTGGCGATTTTCTAGGAAAAACGGACAAGTGTATGCGAACTGGTCACTGTCCATAATCAGCTTTTAGCCGGTACACCCGCTATTCGCTAATCGGTGATTCGCTGCTATATCCGATCTTCGCTTATCGGTGATTCGCTGCTATACCCGCTATTTGCTGCATTGATATTAATACAGATTTCGACCAACAGATGGCTCTTTTAGCCTTTGCTGCTTCTCTTCCCTCGCCTCCTATTCGCTTTTCCGCTACTCGCTGCTACACGTGCTATTCGCTGCTGCTTTTAGTACTCATTTCGGCCACCAGATGGCTCTTTGTAGTTTGTAGCTTTGTACTGCTGTTCGCTGCTATTCCTGCTCGTCGCTATCCCACAGTGACCGTGACTGAAATCACGGTCAGATTCCAGATCGCCGCGACCGTGAAAACAGTAAATTTTCAATCACCGTGATTTTTCACGAGTACGTGATTTCTTGCCCATCTCTACTGGCCACTACGCTTGAAGATGCTTAGTACGACATTTCCCGAAACGTCGCGATCCATCAATGTCGCCACCCAGCTGGAGATCCGAGACATCTTCATCAGCTTCATTTTACTTAGTTTTCCAGTCATCTGAGATGTTTGTTATTGGGTTTTAGTGCAACAGTTCATAATATAATATGCCACTGTCGCCGCGGTGGAGTAGCCGAGCGATCTAAAGCGCCTCGCTGGGGAGCGCACGGCTGCTCGCCGTGGAGGTTCGAGTCCTCCCTGGGGCATGGGTGTGTGTGTTTGTCCGTAGGATAGTTTACCTAGGTTTAAGTAGTTTGTAAGCCACGGACTGATGACCACGCAGTTTGGTCCGATAGATTTACAAACTTTTTTTTTTTTATGCCACTGTCTTGCAGGCACGGATGAATTACATCTGAAATACCTTTTTCAAAATAAAGTTCTGTATTTTTTTCGGAAATGTATTTATCCAGCAATATGCATAAAAAGATTTAAATTTCTAATAATATCAGTCACCAAATCCGTCAACCGTCAAAGATAAATTTTATACGTCATACAAATTGAACTTTCGTCAATTTTCATGGGGAATTCGTCAAATTGACAACGCTGTTCTGGAAACACTTACAGATGCTACTTTAGTAGGACGTTACATTACTGCCATCTGTTGGAATGCCCGGATATTAAGGATAGATCAGTCACAATCCAACACAGCATTTTGGTTATCAATATTCACAGTTGTCTTACATGAATACGAGTAGTCTTCAATTCACTCCAGCTCTATAACGATCGAAAATCGGACCTATTTTCATAAGAATTATACTGTTATCCGGTTTACTTTCACATGTAGAATCACCTCACGAACTATGTGACATTATTCCTGAATCAACCTGTAGAAAATGGAATGACGCAATTCAACATACGAGGGTTGGAACACAAATAGTGGCACACTGCTCTGGAGAAAGTATGCACTGGAATCTACTATTGTCGCTGATGGTACACGTTGTTGAAAAACCTACCTTTCCTCCGAGTAAATGGACTCGCCCCTCCCACGTCACCGGCGTGCGCGCAATCGAGTGAATCACAGTCATTTGTGAGCAAGCGGTCTAACGTAACGGTGTCACTATGTTTTCGAAACAGGAACAACGGATTTGGATCAAGACTGAATGTGCCAGAGGTTTTACAGCACGTCAGCGTCGTCAAGGTCTTCAAGAGGTGAGTGGGGAATCGGCATTGCCGTACAGATTAGTGGTAAACTGGGTAAAAGCCTTCAAAGAAAGTCAGCAAACTGTAGCATCATGCGTCTCCGAAGAACAAGTGCATACTGTTGCCACGCTAGTGGACAGTGATCGACCCCAAACGATTCGTGAGCTCGCCCACGAAACCAGATTAGGGCATACGACTGTGGCACGCATCTTGAAGGAACGCCTGCGGAGGCGAAAAACTGCGTCACAATGGGTTCCGCATGAAGCTTCTCAGACGCGAAGGAAAGGATGGATGATACATAGGAAACATCATACGAGTCAAAACTGAAACGTCAGTTCAAAATGTTCGTTAAGCTTACAAACTACTTATCAACTACCTTATACTAAAGACGGCACAAATATCCATGCCCGAGGGGGGATTCGAATCCCCGACCGTAGTGGCCGTGCAGACCGTGACTGGAGCGTCTCAGTCTCCTCGGCCACCTCGGCCGGCGAAACGTCAGTCCAAAGCAAGGTGTCATTATGGGTCGCCGAGAAAGACGAAAGTGCATCAGAGCCCCAGTGGGGTGCGAGTTATGATGACTCTCGTGTACGACTGTGATGGCGTTATCCTAGCACATTTCGCTCCTCCACTGCAGTCTGTCAATGCACAGTAATACTGTAAGTTCGTTTTTAGAGTATCGTCTACGATCAGCTTTACGAAATAAGCGGCAACACTTTCTGTGCAACCTACCCATCATATTTAGCGACAATGCGCTGGCGCATACAGCGGAAGCTGTGGCTGCTCTATTCGGTCTATGGGACTGGGACTTAAGTTCTTGTGACTTTCATGTGATTCCGAAGATCAAGGAACCACTTCGAGGCATTCGCTTCAGAACTGCTCCAGAAATTCGACAGGCATAGACCGCTCCATTTGCACCATCAACAGTTACAGTCTCTGTAACGGTATACTACGCCTTTGATATCGCTGGTTTCTACACAACTCTGGTGACTACTTTGAAGTACAGTAACAGGTGCGAACATGTACCGCTTTTGTATCGGTTGTGAATAAATAGCTGCCCACGTATTTATAGTTTTAAATCCGCATCCTGTCATCCAGATGTAGGTTTTCGGTCATTTCCATAAATTTCTCCAGGCAAATGTCGCGATGTTTCCTTTCAAAGAGTACGGCCGATTTCTTTCTACATCATTAACATTACAGTCGGGGGTTCGAATCCCCCCTCGAGCATGGATATTTGTGCCGTCCTTAGTATTAGCTAGTTCATAAGTAGTTTGTAACAAACTTACAAACTACTTATGAACTAGCTACAACTAAGGACGGCACAAATATCCATGCCCCCGACCGTAGTGGCCGTGCAGACCGTGACTGGAGCGCCTCAGTCCCCTCGGCTACCGCGGCCGGCGAATTAACACGTTACTTCGTTTCACGTAGTACATCACTTCCCTTAATGAAGTATACTTGCTTTTGGAACCGCCCACTGCGGTGGTAAAAAAAAAAAAAAAAAAAAAAAAAAAAAAAAAAAAAAAAAAAAAAAAAAAAGAAAAAAAAAACAACCCTCGAATATGTAAACATTTTCGACTGAAATCTGAAATATATACGAAGCTGTTATAAAAGTTCAACAGCTAGGTATCTTATTCCGTTCTGTCAACGAAGGGCACGTTCCAAGACAATCCAGATATTCTTAACAACGTTCATGTCTGGAGAGTTTGGTGGGCAACGAGATGTTGACATTGATAAAAGGGCTCGTGGAGTCACACTGTAGCAATTATGGACGATTGGGGTATCGCATTGTCCTGATGGAATTTCCCAAGTCTGCCGGAATGCACAATGGACATGAATGGATCAGCCACGATGTTTACCTGTCAGAGTCGTATCTAGACGTAACACAGATCCAACATCCCTCCTGTACACGCTCCATACCATTACAGAGCCTCCGCCAGCTTCAACAGTCTCCTGCTGACATGCAAGACGCAGCAATGTTGGAGACCATGTTTTACCTGATTCCCGATATTCACTATACACTCGCGAAACGGTCGACCCCATCGTCGCCTCGGAGATGCCGTCTCCCATCGGTCTTGTGCGCTGACTGTAACAAACTTCCTAAAATCGTGATAATAATTTTTGTAGCCGCAGTAGACGATCTACCGCCTGCCTCAGACACCTATTATACAGGGTGAACCTAAATTCGCGCACTCGGTCTTCGGAGCGCGATTCCTCACCCGCCAACAATGAAAAACGTCTCCAATAAATTTCATCCTGCGCATATTTCCGCCAGTAAATGGACGTCAAATCCTGAGATGCCACACACACACCCATCTCAATCTTCGACGTCCATTTAGTACCGGAAATATGAGCAGGACGAAGTTTTGTGAAGACATTTTTTGTTGATAGCATGTGAGGAATCGCGCCGCGAAGCCCGACTGCACGAATTTAGATTCACCCTGTATAGGCGTTGTCGACCATAGCGTCGTCCTATGAGTGTTAACATTGCAGACGCTTGCCTATACTAGTATTTTCGGTCCTTCACTGTACACAGTAGTGTGACACATTGTGCTACGTTATTACTAAAAATTTTCCGGACTATGATCTTATGGATTTGTTATTGAAACCCAACGTTTCGTCCCCATCCGCGGAGGACATTCTCATGGGGATTGTACGTTTCTTGTACGTCCGACACACATCCTGGCTCGTTTCTGCCTGCAGCCGAATTCAGTTTACGAGAGCTCGCACGCAGAGGTGTGACGTCAGAAGTTTTGGATAGACGCGACGACTTCGTCATTGCCGATTGCCGTTGTCTATTGTTAATATCGTTACCTTTCTTCTTCAACAGCGGATTCCGTTTTCCATTCAGTTTCACGCCCTCCTCCATCCTATTGAATTAATTGGGATGTTTTACAATTCATATAGTCTCTCGGTGACATCCATCTGTGGCTGCCAATACCTGAGTATTATGAAATTGAATAAGGTGCTCCCCTGGTTTATAAACATGTTCAGCAACAGCTGGTCTGTCAATTTCTCCCCATGTAAAGTTACCCCGATCCTCTTCTAGTCGTCTTTTGACTGTTATTTTTGTGATACCCACGTATACGTCTCTACAGCTACACGGAAAACTCTAAATTCCTGCTTTTTCCAGCATTTTACGAACAAACTTTGCCGATTTCAGGTGTTCCTGCTTTTTCCGATTAGGTTTGTAAATAACACCGACATTCCGTTTCGTCAAAATTTTACCGATGCGGTCAGTGACAATAAAAGAGGCAGGAAGACTTTCCATCATTTTCAGTTCTACGTGGCGGTCTGAACCCTCTCCTTAGTTCTGTGTGGACGAATAGCCATTCTTAAGTAAAGTATAAGGAGTTTTAATCCCGCGTCAAGTAATTCCGATTCGCAGATGTTTCTTGCTCTGTCCACCAACATCTTCATAATGCCCCTCTTATGTTGTGGGTACTGGTTTGAATCCCGGTATAGAAAACTGTAATCGGCAACAACGAATTATGCGCGCCTGTCCAAAACATCTGACTTCACACCTCCGCGCGCGAGCAAGGCGTAAACAGAATTCGGCTGCAGTCAGTAACGAGCCATGGTGTGGATCGGACGTACAAGAGAGCCACGATGCCCCTTGATAATGTCCTCCGCAGATGGTGACGAATTGTTGGGTTTCAGTAACAAATCCATAAGACCACGGCATAATAGCCCCGAAAATTTGACCTTTCCGGCCGTAAAAGTTTATATTTTATAATTGTGCTATATTACAATGTCTAATGAATTAACACGTTACTTCGTTTCACATAGTACATCACAATATATTAGGTTCCCTTAATTAAGTATACTTGCTTTTGCAAATGCCCACTGCGGTGGTGGATTGGTGTAACATATAAAGAAAGCTCGAATATGTAAAACTTTTTGACTGAAACATATACGAAGCTGCTATGAAAGTTCAGAAGCCAGGTCTTTTATACCGTTCAGTCAACGAAGGGCCTCTTAAGCTATTGTGATACGAGCAGTTTTCATAGTTTTCATTGTGATTATTAGAGTAGACGATAATGCTTTTTTTTTTCCATAGGGCCCAATTGAGGAGTGAGGCTCCATGGTCATGGAACAAATCAACACATTGTTACACAAGAATGGTACTAGAAAAATTTTAAGTAGTCCTTTGCACACGACAATCTTAAGACAAAGTGAAAAGAATCAATAAAGGAAAAAATGAATTAGCTTAATTGTTTAACTTCTGTTATACTAACATCTTTTCATGCATCACTACGCCATTCTCGAGCTCACCGTTTTAGGCCAGTTAGCCTCCCAATTGCCCTCTCTGGAGTGTACCGTGGCAGGAAGTAACGCAATGCGTTGGTCCTTTGAGCCAGCGAGCCGTAAGTCAGGGCTATTATTCGCTTCAGCGACCCTTGTGGCAAAGTCTCAAGGCGCTTGAACCACTAAAGAGCCGAATGTCAGTAGCAGAGGGCGCCAGAAGTTTTCAGAACGGCCCACACAGACCACCCAATCACTTTTATCACAATTACCTCGCATTTTTGCCTGCTAGATAAAGATCTTACAGTTTTATTTGTGTTCACCTTACTTTTAATCAAACGACATCTTCACATTACACTGTATTCTTGTCTCATACATGAACTTTAGAGACCTCTCTCGTGATAACAAATAATCGATTCCACATTATGAAGAGGGATTCTTTGTTTTTACAAGTCCTCTAAAATATTCCGTTTCTTAGTTCATGCAAGAGACAGTAACACATTATTATCTTAACATGACGATTTATATCGTCTAAACTGGTTATTTCGATACGCAAAAGAAATTGCGATCTTAGGTTAAAATCCTTCAAAATAAGGTATATGCAATAGATAACATCTATGGCTTTTGTGGCCTTCTATATAATTAGTGAATTATAAATGACGCCAAAGAAATAACTTATTAATTTATTGCTTCGGAACTATTTACTGTATTTCGAACAGTTTTTGCATAGTGTACCGAATGCTTTATTGTACAAAATTCTGCAGAGATCACTTCATAAACACTGTGATATGTGAAGAACTGCCGCATCATGCATGAAACTTTACTACTGACTCAAATGTTTTTAAATCCATGGCACTTCTTTGGTTATTAGTCCCTAGGCTTACAGACCACATAAAATAAAATAGCGTAAATACAGCAAACACACCCATTCCGCAGAGAGGACTCGAAACTCCGACAGCAAGCAACCGCTCGCTCTGCAGGAAGCCGCGTTAGAACGCTGGACCATTCCAGCGCGGCTAGAAGTGGTTATTTGTAGTCTTCTTCGTAGACATTCAAATTAAAATGTTTGTAAAGCTTAAGTGACTTAACTGCGGGGTAATCAGTCCCTAAACTTACAAAAAACTTATGAACTACGACGGGGAACGGCCTCGCGCATCGTAGCATCGCGCCTGAGTGGGCTTGGCCACTCCGCCGCGGCTCATAGACACTATGTGCAAATACTGTTGAGATCTGAGTGCTGAGGACACATTGTTATAACGATATTATGTAAACACTGAAATGCTTGAAGAACAGCTATTTCCTGATAGGTACATATATCACTGCATGTACCTGAAATATCATTGTACAACGTACAGTTCAAGTAATATGACGTCACAAAGCTGCAGGAGTCAGAAAACGAAACTACAGGGCAAAACCCACTATCAGGCAATTCCGATGAATATGATTTTACATTCTCTTTGGATATGTACGACGTAAATCAGCAGAATATCATGCACGTTATACGCATATGTTCAGCATTACGCCGAAAGCCCCTGGATCGATTTCTGCCAACGTAGGAACACATATTATACACCGAAGAGCCACAGAAACTGATACAGGCAGGCGTTTGAAAAAACAGATATATGTAAACTCCAAGACGACGGCTGAATGGTCGCCAACGCCTATGTAATACGGCAAGTGTCTGGCGCAGGCGTTAGATAGGTCCACCCCTCCCAATAAATACCTGCATAGTAACTTCATACATGGAACTGCTGTAATTAAACACGATGTTGTGCGTATTCTTAATCTACCAGGAAAACCTGCTGAGGCCAGGAACATAAAATTAGACTGTATCGCAGAGACTTCTCCAGGAAGGCCAATTGAGAGGTTTAGAAGAACGATGGGCATGCTTCTTCTTAACAGCATTCCTTACATGAGCTGTTCCAGGAAAAGATAAAGGAAAAGGGAAAGCCAGACAGTTCTTATATTAACCAAGAAGAGGCAGTTGAGGGATAAGAATCTGAGAAAGAGGAGGAAGATCTGAATTCTGGAGAATAAGACTCAAACTGTCGTTAAGAAAATAAAATTCAAATGTTTGTACAGCTTATGGGACATAACTACGGGGTCATCAGTCCCTAAACTTACAAACTACTTATGAACAAGCTAATACTAAGGACGGCACAAATATCCATGCCCGGGGGGGAGTCGAACCCCCGACCGTAGTGGCCGTCTAGGCCGTGACTGGAGCACCTCAGTCCCCTCGGCCACCGCGGCCGGCAAGAAAATAAAACACACACACATACATATATATATATATATATATATATATATATATATATATATATATATATATCTGATAATGGACTGGTTTTCTCTATTTATAAACTGGCTACATTTCTTAAATCCGAATTTATAAATCAACCAATAATTCATATGAGGTAAAACAGAACTAAAATAATAACGTTTGTTTTGAAAAATAAACTTATAACATGCACCAGAAAGCTCTTTTTATTTATATGTTTTATAGATCTGACTTTAAATGTTTTATGCGAAGTACAAGAGTCTTCACGACTCGAAATCTGTGCTGATGATTTTAATGGTGTGGACAAAATCGCTTTTTTAATAGATATTTCATATCACACCACCAATCTGGAAATTTGTTATTTTTATTACAATGTTGTGATGGTCTGGCACATTAGCCATTACGGAGTCGACATACAAAAGGGAAAGAAAAAGAAAGGGGAGGGGGGTGGGAACGTTGCTTCCATTATGAACCAAAGTCCCTATAAGTCTTAAGAGTTCGTGTTACCAAATATGCTATTTATCTCGACAACAGCTTGTAGAAAATCTGAAAAGTGTTGTAAACCACATTAATTATTTTTTGTAATGTAAATATTTACTTAAGAAATTCCTTTTCGGAAATTGGCTGGATCTCAGGTCGCGCTACAGTAACAGTTATTGCCTTATTTGCTTCGTAAATAATTGTATTACCATGCAATCAAATAATTTTTACAATATAATTGTAAAGACTAAAACTTGAATTCAGAAGCTTGTACTTTCGTTGGACATTTTTTAAACTCAGTATCTCAATTTCTTTGAAATCAATATAAAGTTTAGAGACACAAATATCTGATATTTTTTCACGATTAAAAACAGTAAGTATTCCAATAAGGAGGTTGATATAGGATACTCATATTTTAAAAAAAAAAAAATGTAGCATAGTTTTCATTAGTATTACTGTGAAGTGTGCGACAATTGGAGCAGGTGAACATTTTAAAATGTCAATGAAATTCTTGTGGGTATGAGACAGCGTCGTCATTTTATAAACTCTACCGACGTTTCGGCCACCGTTCCAGGCGGTCGAAACGTCGGTAGAGTTTATAAAATGACTACGCGGTCTCATACGCGGAAGAATTTTATTGATAGTGACAACGGCCGCGGAAGCGTACGTTTGCATTTTAAAATGTCTTAACCACATGTCCTGGTGGGCAGATAGGGCACGTCTGCTACAGTTTCATAGCGTTTCCGTACGATCGCGGCTGGACTAGTGTGCACAAGCTACGGATCAACAAGGCCTTCATATGTCAAGACCTCTGACGCTGTCCACCGTTAGGAAATTCAGTTAGCAAATTGTTCAAATATTTGTAAATCTAAGTGGTTTAACTTCTGTCTTTGTCTTTACGCTTACAACAAATTAAACTAACTTAAACTAACCTAGGGCAGAACACATACCCATGTCCGAGGGAGGACTCGAACTTCCGACGGCGAGCAAACGCACATTCGTCTGCGAGGCGCATTAAAGCGCTTGTGCACTCTCCCGTTGATATTTGGCTAGAAACCGGTACTACCAACACCATCTAGAGAGAAGGCCGCGGCGCTCTCGTGTGACGTCAGGCAGAGTAGGTTATACGCGCATAGCTGACTGGGTAGCCGCTGGGGCACGGCCCACTATGCCGAAGCAGCGAGCCAGTCACCTATGTGCGCGCAGCCTCCCCCATCTCCTGTGCTGATTCTGGCGAACACCTCATGGTGCGTCGGGCCAGTAAACTTCTCGCTAATCCCAATTCACCAGCTTATCCTGCTCGTCCAGCCATGAAGCGCCTTCTGTGAAATCGTCCACGACCAACTCGGCCGGATGGGATCAGCGTGCACCAAGTGTAGATAAGGTATGGACCCAGACCCAGGGTTTTAACCGCCCGCCGCCGCCAAGCTTACTGCAGGGTCCCATACTAATTTTATATTTAGTGCAGAAGATGCACTCTTGGTAAATGTTTGTGACCAGCACGACTCTCTAGCCGTATTCACGGATGGGTCCAACTAGAAACACTGCGTTGGTTGCTCTCTTGTGTTCCCTAGATCTGGCCGCCTCAAGAGTATACAATCTTTGGTGCGGAACTTCGCGTCATTCTGCAATGCAGCAGACGAAACACAGGTGTGATATTCCTTGTTTATTCGAATTCAGTGAGTGCCCTTCAGTTTCTTTAGACCCACAAGGTAAAATAGTCCAGAACATTCAGGACGCAATTTCCTACCTACACAGTTTGCGGAAGATGGTGGCTTTCTACAATTCAAACGTTAGTAAATCTATCGGACCAAACTTCGTGGTCATCAGTCCGTAGCTTACAAACTACTTAACTAAGGAAAACTAACCTAAGGACAACACACACACTCATGCCCAGGCTTACAAACTACTTAAACTAAAGAAAACTATCCTAAGGACAACGAATTTCCGACGGCGAGCAACCGCGCGCTCCGCAGCGAGGCGCCTTAGACCGCTTGGCTACTCCACCGCGGCGGTCGCTTTCTCCTAGGTATCGGGTCGTATGGGTATTCGAAGGAACGAAGGAACGAAAGAACAGACGTAGCAGGCAAAGAGGAGTGTTGTGAACCTTGACAATAGCAGCAATAAGCGACGGACCACTGTGATGCTAAGTACTGGAAAAATTGCTAGGAGCGAACAATTTTATTTAATTAATAACTATACCTAGTTATACTGTGGTGACATACAGACTTTAGTAGCAGACCAGAGCTCAACTGAACTGTGCAATGACTATATTATTTATTTTAATCCCGACCAGATGTATAAAAACCTCAAAGATGATTTCCTTAAGGAACAATCATGAGTGCTTCTGAAGATGTACGAAGTGGTCAAGAGGTCTCGTATGCGCGCCATTGTGTTCAGTTGGCGGTAGGAACTATTATGAGCGTGTCTCGTAGGAACCATGGTCTTAGTATCAATCATAAATATAGTTATTAGGGCCAAAATCGATCAGTAGTTCTGTACTTTGGTGTGGTTAGCAATAAAGCACCATAATTGGGAATCCGAGTTTTATTTAAGCAAGCTACCTACCCATAACGAATTAATTTCTGCTCTTGTCGTAGCTGTTTCATCAGGACTCCAGACTGCTGTCAATCTGTAAAGGACTACGTCATCGAGAGCATTGCTACAAAACAGGTGGAGGAACTCACAAGACTGTCTACTCAAGCACGGGTCAGCTTACATTGAAGATCCCGCCCCCATATACCTGGCCTGGCCTGGCTGAACAATAACAATACGTCTAGTCAGCAGGAGCGGAATCTTGCCTGGTGTTATTGATATTACCCTATCACAAAATGACAAACTGTAGAGATTCATTTGAAAGGAGAAAGTTGGGGAACGGGAGGGGAATCTTGCATAGTGTTATTGTTATTACCCTATCACAAAATGACAAACTGTAGAGATTCATTTGAAAGGAGAAATTTGGGGAACGGGACCAATATACCAGCCAATGTTATGCAAAGGTTGAAAAATATCTGAATGGAAAGCTTCTCAGACATTGCACAGATTGACTCAATACTGAATACTTCAAGGAATACTGGATATAGAGAGAAAAACGTGATACAATGACTGGAATCACTTGACATTTTAGTAGTGCCGGAACAAATGCATCAGCTGACCAAACGATGACGTTTCGTATGATAGTAAAACAATAATTAACATAGAAATTGATTTTTAATAAAGATTATGTTCTCTATAGCAGATGTTAACTGATTTTAGAAAGCATAATATAGAAAAACAGTGATGTTATCATAATGGTTAAAATTAAAAGCAGTTCAGATCGCAAAACTGAGCCTGCAGTGTCCACTGATACTGCATGCAATAATGGTGGTATTGGTGGTATTAACTGAAGATGATCTATATAGAGTGAAACAGGTCACGAAATAAAAACAACAATTTTGTATTGTGGACTATTTTTATTTACTTATGAGATCAGATGTTCGGAGTAAACTTGGGGCCTCAGATAACCCTACAACAAATAATCACACGTTTTTTGGTCTCATGATCTGTGATGCTAATCGTGACGAAATTGGTGGCTCAACACACGATCACCACCAGACTATGTGAGCCAAGAGATGCTTCACACGTGTAGCAGTGTTAGGTGGAAAGGAATCGTACATATTAGTTGTAGCTTCCGGCAACTGTTTGTCGGCTCGGGACGATACGATTCTGTAACATATTGGTGTATGCCGTAGCATCACACCGAGCATTAAAAAGCAGTACAAGGAAATTCCTTGAAGAAAAAGAGTTCCTTTCACAGTTTTTGTGGTGAATCCAAAGAACACGGTGACTTCCTTGGAATGGTGTTTCCATTACGGCTCTGGGATTACTGGGAGCTGAAAAAATCCTGGGAATGTGAACTGGCTTCGT
The DNA here is from genome assembly GCA_026315105.1 of Locusta migratoria. Taxonomy (NCBI): domain Eukaryota; kingdom Metazoa; phylum Arthropoda; class Insecta; order Orthoptera; family Acrididae; genus Locusta; species Locusta migratoria. The sequence continues at coordinate 113,146,136 of CM048744.1, read as the reverse complement.
CAGTCCACAACGTATTACACAACCAATCCTCATTTTTTCAGTTTTCTTTGAAATGCCAACATAAAAAATGTTATCCGAATGATAAAGGCGGTGGCTAACTTCAATTAATGACTCTGGATTTTGTAAAAACGACACGAGATGGCATGCTTCATTGTGCTGTTTCTGCACCTGTTGATTTCAATAACATAGGAATGTAATTTCATGCATATGTATCAATTTTCTTTTTTAGAATGTTATTGACGAGGCGTCACCAGTTGAATAATTTTATATTTTTAGGTTGAATAGGACTGATCACTCTTATGCGCAGGCTATTGTTCCAATTGGTCCAAAAACAGCAGTTGTCCACAATGATACCTGCAGGATCATGTTTCAAAATTTTCTAATGACAATTTTAATAAATGTAATGTATCCTACTCTATATTTGTATCGTAACCTTTTATTTTTATAAATCTTCTTTATTGGTTGATTTTAGAAACGCTGATCAATTGAGAATGACAGCATAGTACCTTGAAACCATTTGTGCATTACATGTGGGGTCATTAAAGGCTATTTTAACAAGCAACTGGTGTTTGGAATACATTTTCTGTTTTCCCTATTAAATTATTGCATGAGTTGGTGCATATTGAAAACTAAAACTTTGTGTCACCCTTTATTTAGGTGTCAGACGGGAGGGAAGGATGTTCATGTGGACTATCCGAAGCAGATTCTTGTCGGGTGTCCAGCCGGATCATACTAACATGTGTACAGAATATTTCTGCAGTCATCCTGAGCGGCGCCAACAGGCGAGGAAGCAAAAGCCACTCTCGCTGTGACTGATGAGTCATGGTGGGATTAGCTTCGTTTCAGCACTCAAAGATGGCGGCCAGAAGGACTGCAGAAATATTGTGTACAGATGTCCGTATGATCTGTCTGGAAACTCGAGAGGAATGTGATTAATTAAGATGTCGGGAAAGTCTATGTAGGCACACCAACACTCATATTTATAAGTAGGAAACGAGTCTCGAATTTTTATGGACCAACTGGGTACATTCAAAAGTTTCACAAGACATTAGAGAGCAAATAATTGAGGAAAGGATGACAAGCATTGTAAGTACTTACTGCCACGAATGCGTCTCGTGGTCTCGGAGTTACTGTGCGGCGCGTTGCGGAAGTAGGTGAGTCCCAGCTGGGCCTCCCGCTGCTTGGAGGCAGACGCGCAGCTGCAGCACAGCCGGCACAGGACGCGCTGGAAGTACAGCCGGAACCTGCTGGCACACAAATGGCGGCTAGCAACACACAACAGCTGCAGCAGAGCTGAAACAGGTTGCACTGGAAGTACAGCCGGAATCTGCTGCCACACAAATAGAGGCTAGCAACACACAACAGCTGCAGCAGAGCTGGAACAGGGCGCACTGGAAGTACAGCCGGAACCTGCAGGCACACAAATGGAGGCTAACAACACACAACAGCTGCAGCAGAGCTGGAACAGGGCGCACTGGAAGTACAGCCGGAATCTGCTGGCACACAAGCAAGCGCTAGCTACAGACATCATCTACAGCACAGGGCACGCTGGAAGTAGAGCCGGAACCTGCTGGCACATAAATGGAGGCTAGAAACACAGAACAGATGCAGCACAGCCAGCACAGGGTGTACTGTAAGTACAGACACAATCTGCCGGCACACAAGCAATAGATAGCAACAGACAACAGCTGCAGCACAGGGCGCGCTGGAAGTACAGCTGGAACCTGCTGGCACACAAATGGAGGCTAGAAACACACAACAGCTGCGGCAGAGCTGGAACAGGGCGCACTGGAAGTACAGCCGGAATCTGCTGTCACACAAGCAAGCGCTAGCAACAGACAACATCTGCAGCACAGGGCACGCTGGAAGTACAGCCGGAACCTGCTGGCACACAACTGGAGGCTAACAACACACAACAGCAGCAGCAGAGCTGGAACAGGGCGCACTGGGAGTACAGCCGGAATCTGCTGGCACACAAGCAAGTGCTAGCAACAGACAACATCTGCAGCACAGGGCACGCTGGAAGTACAGCCGGAACCTGCTGGCACACAAATGGAGGATAGCAACAAACAACAGCTGCAGCAGAGCTGGAACAGGGCACGCTGGAAGAACAGCCGGAACCTGCTGGCACACAAATGGAGGCTAGAAACACACAACAGCTGCAGCAGAGCTGCAACAGGGCGCACTGGAAGTACAGCCAGAACCTGCTGGCACACAAATGGAGGATAGCAACAAACAACAGCTGCAGCAGAGCTGAAACAGGGCGCACTGGAAGTACAGCCAGAACCTGCTGGCACACAAATGGAGGCTAGAAACACAGAACAGATGCAGCACAGCCAGCACAGGGTGTACTGTAAGTACAGACACAATCTGCCGGCACACAAGCAATAGATAGCAACAGACAACAGCTGCAGCACAGGGCGCGCTGGAAGTACAGCTGGAACCTGCTGGCACACAAATGGAGGCTAGAAACACACAACAGCTGCAGCAGAGCTGGAACAGGGCGCACTGGAAGTACAGCCGGAATCTGCTGGCACACAAGCAAGCGCTAGCAACAGACAACATCTGCAGCACAGGGCATGCTGGAAGTACAGCCGGAACCTGCTGGCACACAAATGGAGGATAGCAACAAACAACAGCTGCAGCAGAGCTGGAACAGGGCACGCTTTAAGAACAGCCGGAACCTGCTGGCACACAAATGGAGGCTAGAAACACACAACAGCTGCAGCAGAGCTGGAACAGGGCGCACTGGAAGTACAGCCAGAACCTGCTGGCACACAAATGGAGGATAGCAACAAACAACAGCTGCAGCAGAGCTGGAACAGGGCGCACTGGAAGTACAGCCGGAATCTGCTGGCACACAAGCAAGCGCTAGCTACAGACATCATCTACAGCACAGGGCACGCTGGAAGTAGAGCCGGAACCTGCTGGCACATAAATGGAGGCTAGCAACACACAACAGCTGCAGCAGAGCTGGAACAGGGCGCACTGGAAGTACAGCCGGAACCTGCTGGCACACAAAGAGAGGCTAACAACACACAACAGCAGCAGCAGAGCTGGAACAGGGCGCATTGGGAGTACAGCCGGAATCTGCTGGCACACAAGCAAGTGCTAGCAACAGACAACATCTGCAGCACAGGGCACGCTGGAAGTACAGCCGGAACCTGCTGCCACACAAATGGAGGATAGCAACAAACAACAGCTGCAGCAGAGCTGGAACAGGGCACGCTGGAAGAACAGCCGGAACCTGCTGGCACACAAATGGAGGATAGCAACAAACAACAGCTGCAGCAGAGCTGGAACAGGGCGCACTGGAAGTACAGCCAGAACCTGCTGGCACACAAATGGAGGACAGCAACAAACAACAGCTGCAGCAGAGCTGAAACAGGGCGTACTGGAAGTACAGCCAGAACCTACTGGCACACAAATGGAGGCTAGAAACACAGAACAGATGCAGCACAGCCAGCACAGGGTGTACTGTAAGTACAGACACAATCTGCCGGCACACAAGCAATAGATAGCAACAGACAACAGCTGCAGCACAGGGCGCACTGGAAGTACAGCTGGAACATGCTGGCACACAAATGGAGGCTAGAAACACACAACAGCTGCAGCAGAGCTGGAACAGGGTGCACTGGAAGTACAGCCGGAATCTGCTGGCACACAAGCAAGCGCTAGCAACAGACAACATCTGCAGCACAGGACACGCTGGAAGTACAGCCGGAACCTGCTGGCACACAAATGGAGGATAGCAACAAACAACAGCTGCAGCAGAGCTGGAACAGGGCGCACTGGAAGTACAGCCAGAACCTGCTGGCACACAAATGGAGGCTAGCAACACACAACAGCTGCAGCAGAGCTGGAACAGGGCGCACTGGAAGTACAGCCAGAACCTGCTGGCACACAAATGGAGGATAGCAGCAAACAACAGCTGCAGCAGAGCTGGAACAGGGCGCACTGGAAGTACAGCCGAAATCTTCTGGCACACAAGCAAGCGCTAGCAACAGACAACATCTGCAGCACAGGGCACGCTGGAAGTACAGGCGGAACCTGCTAGCACACAAATGGAGGCTAGCAACACACAACAGCTGCAGCACAGCTGGAACAGGGCGCACTGGAAGTACAGCCAGAACCTGCTGGCATACAAATGGAAGCTAGCAACACAGAACAGATGCAGCACAGCCAGCACAGGGTGCACTGTATGTACAGACACAATCTGCTGGCACACAAGCAATAGATAGCAACAGACAACAGCTGCAGCACAGGGCGCGCTGGAAGTACAGCCAGAATCTGCTGGCACACAAATGGAGGATAGCAACAAACAACAGCTGCAGCAGAGCTGGAACAGGGCGCACTGGAAGTACAGCCAGAATCTTCTGGCACACAAGCAAGCAACAGACAACATCTGCAGCACAGGGCACGCTGGAAGTACAGCCGGAACCTGCTGGCACACAAATGGAGGCTAGCAACACACAACAGCTGCAGCAGTGCTGGAACAGGGCGCACTGGAAGTACAGCCGGAACCTGCTGGCACACAAATGGTGGCTAGCAACACACAACAGCTGCAGCAGAGCTGGAACAGGGCGCACTGGAAGTACAGCCAGAACCTGCTGGCACACAAATGGAGGCTAGCAACACACAACACCTGCAGCAGAGCTGGAACAGGGCGCACTGGAAGTACAGCCAGAACCTGCTAGAACACAAATGGAGGATAGCAACAAACAACAGCTGCAGCAGAGCTGGAACAGGGCGCACTGGAAGTACAGCCAGAACCTGCTGGCACACAAATGGAGGATAGCAACAAACAACAGCTTCAGAAGAGCTGGAACAGGGCGCACTGGAAGTACAGCCGGAATCTGCTGGCACACAAGCAAGCGCTAGCAACAGACAACATCTGCAGCACAGGGCACGCTGGAAGTACAGCCGGAACCTGCTGGCACACAAATGGAGGCTAGCAACACACAACACCTGCAGCAGAGCTGGAACAGGGCGCACTGGAAGTACAGCCAGAACCTGCTGGCACACAAATGGAGGATAGCAACAAACAACAGCTTCAGAAGAGCTGGAACAGGGCGCACTGGAAGTACAGTCACAACTGCTGGCACATTAAGCAGGGATAGCAACATACAACAGCTGTATCTGAGCTGGAACCGGGTGCACTGGAAGTACAGCCACAACTGCTGGCACAGAAATGGAGGCTAGCAACACATACTGGCTGCATCACTGCAGAGGTGAAAGAGGGTTCACTGGAAGTACAGCCGGAATCTGCTGGCACACAAACCAGGGCTAGCAACACACAACAGCTGCAGCAGAGCTGGAACAGGGCGCACTGAAAGTATAGCCGGAACCTGCTGGCACACAAATGGAGGCTAGCAACATACAACATCTGCAGCAGACCTGGCACAGGGTCTTCTTTCTTTATTGTGTCTGGACTATTTGATGGTTATTGGCCCAGTACTGGGCTACGTCTATTCCATTAGTATTCGCGAGCCACAAATCTTAGAGGGTACACTGGTGTGGACATTTTTCACATGTAAGAAGGTGTTCCATATCTTGACTTTCTCCACAGTCACAGTTTATATCGGTTTAGTCGATTATACCCCACTTAAGCATATTTAATTTTACTGGGGCGCCCCTCGTTCTGAGCCTATTCAAGATACTCCAGGTTTTAAAATTTAGGTTTTGACCGGTCAACTGAACTGGGGGGTAGAGGGAAATTTTCAGGCGGTTCGTCCTGGACGGTTACAAGGAAACTTCTCCTAGACTTCATTCGTGTCTCTGGTGGTCGAGCTCTGTAGAGGACATGCCGCTCATCTGCGAGTTGTTTTACTTTCTCTACATGTTCTAAAGCATTTCTGCGAGCTGTGGGATCTGCAAAACCAGCTGCTTTGTACAAGAGTCTGACCGGTGTTGGTTTCATGCATCCTGTCACTATCCTGCAGGTGTCATTGAGGGCCACATCTACTTGTTTCGTGTGAGCGCATCTATTCCATACAGGGCACGCATACACAGCCATTGAGAAACAGAGCGCCTGTGCCGTTGTTCATAGCACACCAGGACATGCACCCCATTTGCTACCCGTTAGCTTTCTAAGTATATTATTTCTCGTCGTTATTTTCTGTCTCGTTTTGATGCAGTGCTGTTTATAAGCTAGGGACCGTTCCAGAATCACGCCAAGATATTTAGGGTGGTCTGTGTGTTCTAAGGTGTTCCCGTTCCTCGTAATTTGGAGTTTCCGTTTGGCTTCTTTAGTGCGAAGGTGGGAAGCGCAAACTTGAGTTTTGCAAGGGTTGGGTCTTAAGGAATTTTTATTATAGTAGGCAGTCATCGATTTTAAGGCATTTTCAAGTTTTTCCTCTACTTCTTCAAATCTTTTTCCTTGAGCGCATATTGTAAGGTCATCGGCATAGATGAACTGCTTAGTGTGGACCGGTGTAGGCTGGTCATTTGTGTATGTTGAAGAGGATTGGAGCTAAGACGCTTCCCTGAGGGAGGCCGTTCTTTTGGTCCCTCCATCTACTCATTTTGTCCTCCAACAATACAAAGAACCTTCTGTTCTGTAACAATGAATGTACGACCCTAACTAGATGGTAATCACTGAGTGTCTCATAGATTTTATGGAGTAATATATTGTGCCTGACGGTATCGTAGGCTGCTGTCAGATCTACGAAGGCTGCCCCTGTTATGAGCTTCCCTTCATACCCTTCTTCAATATGTTCTGTCAGTGCAAGGACTTGGGCGGTACAGGACTTGCCAGGTATAAATCCCCCTTGTTGTGGAATGAGATGTTTGTCAGTATATTTTCCTATTCTGGACAAGGTAAGTCTCTCATACAGTTTAAAAAAGTGACAGAGCAAGGAGATGGGTCGGTAGCTACTAGGATTCTCTGGATCCTTCCCTGGTTTGAGTGACGCTATTACTTTAGATTTTCTCCAGGGGTTTGGGATTTTGCAAGTTTTGCAGCACGTATTGAACAATTGTAAAATCCAACTCTTGGCCCTTTGCCCTAAGTTCTTGATTCGTTCAGTGCATATGTCATCCACACCCGCAGCTTTCCCGTTTTTTAACATGTTCATGCCATCTTTAAGTTCTTTCATAGTGAAAGGTGTCCCCAAGTGGTTGGTCTGCCGATTGATATTTCTGGCAATTTTTGGGGACTTTTGTTGTTTCTTGATTTTCCCGTTCAACAGTATTTGCGTGGCTACTTGGTTTGCTGTAACCTTGCATGGTAATATTTGTTCCTTAGGGTCGCCGCTCAGTTTCTTAATCAAGTTCCACGCTATTTTGCTACTGTGTGTCGTCCATTTTTTCCAATGTTTCTGTCCATTTCTCCTTCCTTCCTTGGCTTAATTTTTGGAGTAGGGCTGTTCCACAGTCAACTGTTTCTTCGCTGAAAGGATCAGTAGTATAGAGTGTTTCGAATTTTTTGAGAAGTTCTTTGGATTCAGTGGACATTCCAGCGACATACTGTTGTCTGCACCCCCTGGGAATAACTTTCCTAGGCGTATTCTTTATTATTTCAATACGTTGTTCATAATTTTCTGGTCTTGGTTCAACACGTTGTATCTCAGAATTTATCATAGATGCATAGCTTTCCCAGTTTGCCTTCTTAAAGTTAAATCTCCTCCTGAATGGGATGGTCTGTGGTCTAACTGCTGGATAGATGTCAATACCAACTGGTCTATGCTGTGTCTTTGGTATGGGGCCATATACCACTTTGTTACATCGGTCCTAAAGATCGATATTTGAAAAACATATATCCGGGTTGTATCCCTTTTTCCAGACATTACTTTGGAAGGATGGTGGGAGTTTTGGGTCATGAATTAGTGCTAGACCACTCGTTTCTGCCCAGGTCTCTACGGCATCACCATTTGCATCCGATTCTGCATAACCCCATAGTATGCTGTGACTGTTGAAATCTCCCAGAATGAGGTGGTTGGGTTGTGACTGGAAGTTAGGTGGAGGCGAAAAGGTAAAGGGTTGGTTTGAGGGTTTATATACCGAGGTTATGGTGAATTTTCCAATTTCGATGGTAATAATTTCTATACCATTTAGGTTAGTTGTTCCAACAGAGGAGACCACAGTTTGAGATTTCACGAACACAGCGCTCCCATGCTTGTTGTGTGGTATTTCTGCCGTTAATTTCATACCTGAAATGTTCGGTCTTCTGGCAGTTAGGTCTCTGTGAGTCTCTTGAATGCACAATACATCGAACTTCGAGGTCTTACAGAATTCCGATAAGATTTCTTCTTTAGCTGTGGTGATACCCTCGATGTTTATGCTCGCTACTGTCAGTGTTGGTTCTGAGAAGAACCATTGTGGCTTTATATTACTGCGCGTCATCTTTAGTCCGGTATTGGAAGGATTGGCTGTCTACTAGTAGACGTTACCAGGGGACGCCGCCGATAGTATTTGCTAACTGAAATTAATGTGGTGTTATCGGCCTCGTGGAGGCTCCTTCCTTGTCCCCCTGGAACAGGGTGTGCTGGAGGTACAGCCAGAACCTGCTAGCACACAAATGGAGGCTAGCAACACACAACAGCTACAGCAGAGCTGGCACAGGGTGCGCGGGAAGTACAGCCAGAACCTGCTGGCACACAAATGGAGCCTAGCAACACACAACAGCTGCAGCAGAGCTGGAACAGGGCGCACTGGAAGTACAGCCAGAACCAGCTGGCACACAAATGGAGGCTAGCAACACACAACAGCTGCAGCAGTGCTGGAACAGGGTGTGCTGGAAGGACAGACGCTGGCACACAAGTAAGAGATAGCAACAGACAACAGCTGCAGCAGAGCTGAAAGAGGGTGCACTGGAAGTACAGCTGGAACTGCTGGCACACAAACCAGGGCTAGCAACACACAACAGCTGCAGCAGAGCTGGAATAGGGCACACTGGAAGTATAGCCACAACTGCTGGCACACAAATGGACGCTAGCAACACACAACTGCTGCAGCACAGCTGAAAGAAGGTGCACTGGAAGTACAGCCGGAATCTGCTGGCACGCAAGCACGGGCTAGCAACAGACAACAGCTGTAGCACAGGGTGCGCTGGAAGTACAGCCAGAACCTGCTGGCACACAAATGGAGGCTATCAGATGCAGCACAGCCAGCACAGGGTTCACTGTACGTACAGACGGAATCTGCTGGCACACAAGCAAGAGCTAGCAACAGACAACAGCTGCAGCACAGGGCGCACTGGAAGTACAGCCGGAACCTGCTGGCACACAAATGGAGGCTAGCAACACACAACAGCTTCAGCAGAGCTGGTAAAGGGTGTGCTGGAAGTACAGCTGGAACCTGCTGGCACACAAATGGAGGATAGCAACAAACAACAGCTGCAGCAGAGCTGGAACAGGGCGCACTGGAAGTACAGCCAGAACCTGCTGGCACACAAATGTATGCTAGCAACACAGAACAGATGCAGCACAGCCAGCACAGGGTGCACTGTAAGTACAGACAGAATCTGCTGGCCCACAAGCAATAGATAGCAACAGACAACAGCTGCAGCACAGGGCGTGCTGGAAGTACAACCGGAACCTGCTGGCACACAAATGGAGGCTAGCAACACACAACAACTGCAGCAGAGCTGGTAAAGGGCGCTGGGAGTACAGCCAGAACCTGTTGGCACACAAATGGAGGCTAGCAACACACAACAGCTGCAGCAGAACTGGAACAGGGTGCACTGAAAGTACAGACGGAATCTGCTGGCACATAAACAAGAGCTAGCAACAGATAACAGCTGCAGCACAAGGCGCACTGGAAGTACAGCCGGAACCTGCCGGCACACAGACCAGGGATAGCATTCACACAACAGCTGCAGCAGAGCTAGAACAAGGCGCACTGGATATACAGCCAGAATCTGCTAGCGTACAAACCAGGGATAGCAACACACAATAGCTGCAGCCATGGTGGTAAAGGGTGCACTGCTGTTGTGGCTTAAAGTCAGTGCCACATGCCAGACGCATGAGAACGATCATGGAGGAGGCAGCAGACGACTGGCAGCCAATCACACGCCGTCGCCTTGCATCCTGGAGGGAGTAACCTAGAAGCGCGCCCTCTACAAGTAGCTATATCTAGGCCGACATGCCTCTGGACGAGCCCAGCTAAAATCGGCTCTGAAATAGGCAGTCACTAGGTCTCAGCACAGCTAGCATTGAACAAGAAGACAGCTGTGACACAGAGAGATTATAAGTTGAGTAACTTTGTACATAATACTAAATAAAACTTTCATTGCTAATCTGTATAGCTGTTTTAGATGTCATCGCATCCCAAGCGTCCTGATAGAACTTTTCCTGAAAGACAGGCTGGGCAGAACGAAACACATGGCGAAGTTTACGACTAAACAAATAGCGACGGGAAAAACGTACCACATTGGGACGAGAAGTTAAATTTCTGACATTACGCTGCAGCATAATTTTGCTTGTTACTTTATTACAGGTCACGGCGATTCCTGTATATAACCTTTTGCGAATTTCTCTTGCAGAGTTACGTGTCAGTTTCTATATTTTTTCATTATTTCTTCTTGTTGTTTTTGAAAAATGTCTAATCCTACTAACACTGCCACTGACTGCGCCGTAGCTTCCTGCGCTCAATACACAAGCAATTAATGCAGATGTTTCAGTTTCAGAGTCAACAAATTGCATCATTCCTGTCAACCGTGCAGCAACTTCTGGCCGCACCTGTACCACTGCAGCTGCTACCACCACCAATAATTCCGCCATTCTGCCAGTGTGACGAAGAACAAGAGGAATATACAGAACGGTTGCAACAGTTCGAAGGCTACACCACAGTGTACAGGATACGAGGTACTGTCAAACACCATTTTCTACCATTTTCTATTATTGACTAAAGCCCCCCCCTCCCCCAGCATTCCGTCTTGTCAAAAAGCTGTTCGCCACCACGGAACCTTCTGAACATTCTTATGATTCAGTTATAGGAGCCCTCACGTCATATTATGAACAGAAAATCAATGTAGTGGCCGGTGTAGGAAATGAGAAAACCAGACATATCGCAGTGGATAACAAATCCTCAAGGTCTTACTAGAAAGTGTCAGTTTAAGTGTTCGTGTGGAGCTTTGTATACAGACGTGATGTTATGTGACACTATTGTCTATAACATTACTGATGTCAAACTTATAGAGCTGATTCTAAAAACGTCAGAGCTGTCTTTCCATCAAGTAGAACAAATTTTGTAATAGTACGATTCAGGTACTGGAGCAGTGGAAAACTTTGATTCAATTCCACTGTGTACTGTAGTTACGACACATGCCGGCGAGTGCGAGGTCAGACGATGTACACTTTCTTCTGCCCACACTAAGCGTAAACAAGTTGATAGACACAGAGCCGTTCCCGCTAAGGAAGTGAAGTCTTGCCGAAAATGTTTCTCGTGGCACAAAAGGCAGAACTGTCTGTCCCAGTCAGTGAAATGGTATGCATGAGGCACGAAAGGTCATATACAAACAGTCTTTTGCAGAGTTTTCACCGGTCTCATATAATGGAGGCGGGGTGAGATTGTCAAATGTTTCGGTGCTTCCATGTTTGAAATTTCAAGTCCTAATGGAGTCGTCTGCAGGAACCGAAACCAAATTCGCCCTTTTTGTGTACACTGTGATCCTTCTGCGTTTCTCTCGGCAGATTCGCGCAATACGCAGACCGCATAGCGTCCGTCGCCCGCGTGACCACGGCAGCCACCTCCACAGCTGTTTTTCAGGGCACAGTGGTCCGACGTCATGGAGACGGACCCATCGCCGCTTCTGCCTCCATTCGAAATACCCATGGAATCAGACCAGCATGCCACGCCACATGTCATACTCACAAGAACGATCGTGCAGAAGGCAACGGACGACCAGCAGCCAATCACACGCCGGCGCCGCGCATCCTGCAGAGAGTAGGGCATGAATGTTTTGGATGTCAACGCATTCCAAGCGTCCTGATAGAACCTTTCCTGAAAGGGAGGCCGGTAAGGACTAAATACAAGCTGACCAGGACGACTAAACAACTGCAAATACAGATAGAAACTGGTGGCATACCAAACTAGATTTAACAATGGGTGACGGTTGCTGCACAGGTGCCAGTGGGAGCCTAACGACGCATAACAGCTGTAGCACAGCTGGTTGAGCAAAATTGAAGTACAGCTAGAACATGGTGGAACACAGACGCTAGCGTCACACAACAGCTGCTACACAACTGGCACACCTCTTATTCAAAGTACAGCCGCAACCTGTTGGCACACAAAACGAGGCTAGTACCATGTAAGAAAAAAGTACAGCTGGAACATACCGTAATCCAATAAATTTCTGACGTGCAGCCAGAAAGATTCCAATTCTTCCACTAATATTTTGGCCCCGTGTCAAATGGGCCTTCTTCAGAGCATGTCTTTCGACAATTTGCCAGGCACGGCCTCATATACCCAATCACGACGGCACTGTACAAGTGTGTCATATGCTCGTCAGTGACGAAGAGGTACCCTTAGCATGCGCAGTGCAGTGCAGAGGGTTCCACTGGAACATCAATAACCTGTTGGTTGACACACCAAAGCTAACACTACAGAACAGAGGCAGCACAGCTGACAGAGGGCGCACTGGGAGTACAGCTGGAACCTACTGTCAGGTACATCAAACTGTATGTTTGTCAATCAAAGGCACCAAAGTGCTATGGTCATCGGTCCTTAGACATACGAACAAGACCGCATTGTCTTAAAGAAATCTACGTCTAGATTGAAGACTCTGCAAATCACGTTAAAGTGCCTGGCAGAGGTTTCATCGAACCACCTTTATACTATTCATCTACCGTTCCATTCTCGAACAGATCGTGGGAAGAAGGAATATCTGAATCTTTCCGTTCGAGCTCTGATTTCTCCTATTTTATTCTGATGATCATTTCTACCTACTTAGGTGGCAGTCAACAATATATTCTTGCATTAGGAGGAGAATGTTGGCTTTCCGTCAAACCCACTTGGTAAGGATCCCACAGTGGGCAGCAATAGTGCAAATGAGGACAGACAATACCCAAAAGAAGGCCATTTGCAAGAGTGTCCGAAATGTTTGGTAGATCCTTAAAGAATGACAATGCGGCCTCACCCCAATAAACGTTTTATTGATTGTGACCACGACTGCAGAAGCCTACACTCTTACTTAAACTAACTTACGTAAAGGAACACACATAGCATTGTCTGACAGATGACATGAAACTCCGACGAGAGCGGTCACGCAACCAGTAGCATGTCACATTTGACCAGGTGACCATTTCTGCATAGCGCAAATACAGTGAGGCTATGTTTATAGGTAGTTTATGCTTTATGTTTCAAGATTTTAAATACGACACTTGCCTGTTTCGTTCTCATTTATCTGATCGAATATGTCCTGCTTCTAAAGTAAGTTTTCAAAATGACAAGCCAAGATCACACTAACAATTTATTAAATGATGACCGGTTTCGGTGCATTGTGTCACCATCATTTGGTCACATATATGTTATAAACTGGTCATCTTGTTAAAAAAATTGGGTATAAAATAACAAGTGCAACACTGCACTTAGTCAGTATATAAAAAAATATACATAAGTTAAAAACATGACAGCTTACAAAAGATGACCAGATTATAACATATATGTGACAAGATGATGGTGACACAGTGCACCGAAACCGTTCGTCGTTTAATAAATTGTTAGTGTGCGATCTTGGCTTGTCATTTTGAAAACTATAAAACGTCTAGATCGCATCCAGACCAGACTATGTCAGGTATACATGAAGCAAAAGGTAATGACTTACAAACTACGGTGTCATTTCAACGTGTAAACGTTCGGATTTAGCTTATGACATGTTCGATATGCCTGCCTTCCGTGCTGATGATGTAACCGAATACAAAAAATTCTGCATGGTCCACTGAAATATCGATGCACTCGATGACCTCCTGACTTACTCGTTCAGTAATAGTTTTGGGGTCATTGCTCGTATTTAATACAGCCACACAAAAGGAAGTCGCATGTGTTCGGATCTGGAGAACATGGCGGGCAATCGAAGCCCATTTCAGTGGTCCTCAAGTGCTCCTCCCAGAACATTAAATAATCTGTTGCTCTTATGGGCCCAAACTACATCCTGCGTGAACCATGTCTCCTCGAAATAATCAGTGTCACACTGGATAATGTGGATGAAATCTTTTCCAACACATTCAAGTACATTTGGTCGCCATCAAAGAATATCACAACTATTATCGTGCACATACCACACATTCCGCCATTGAGTATGAAGAGAGTTTCCCATTGCGAAATCCAGATTCTCTGTCCGCCAAATGCACCTATTTTGGGTACTGACGAACCTGTCCAGATGAAAGTGGGTTTCATCGCTATACTAAACCATATTCACATGCACATGTGCATATTGATACGCTTCATGCCTTGTGGCCATCCATGCAGTATGAACTTCCTACACGCAAACTGTTATGAAGTTATGACGATTTTATCTCGTAATAATTTTCACCCATTATATATATGTATAAATTAGGATGGGTTCTGTTGACGTCCCTGGTCAAGGAAAGGTGCATCGAGCACTATCTTTTGAAACATAAGCTAGGTATGGGTTCCTACGAAGAGCAACAATATTCGTTGCAGTACATTATTGATGTATCTTTGGACCGTAAGTTTGCTGCATGTGAGAACTAACGGCATTCTGACAACATCACTCTTGATTTTCGGTCTGGTGACACTTTGGTATCCCACCGATGTGCAGAGCGGCACCTGCACGCCTTCACTAGTCAACAGGTAATGGGATTCATCACTGAAGACTACGCTATCAAAGTCAATGTGATTGCATGCAGAATGTCCTTGACATTACTGTTAAAGCTGTTATTTGTTTTCATAGGTCAGTGACAGTTGGAACAAGAGGTGCTGTGACCTCTGCTCCCTTTCTCTAAACCATCTGTTATGCGTACTCAACAGACCCGGCGCGACCTGGCAAGCACAAACTGTTAGTTATTGTCTGTCCATATTACCATCAGTAATGGTGGGTCTAGTAGTGACTGGGATATGATTGACAGGTTGTTGCACGATGCCATTAACAAACATGTGTTATCAACGTCTAGTAGACACTTATTTCGAATAGAACGATGATTTCTATGAACAGTCAGATGGTGTAGCTATGGGGAGCCTTTTAAGCCCGGTTATAGCAAATTTCTATATGGAAAAATTCGAGGAACAGGCATTGAAAACAGCAAACAAAAAACCTGTTATTTGGTTTCGCTATGTAGACGATACTTTTGTTGCATGGAGGCATGGTAGAGAGGAACTAGATCGGTTTCTTCAACACCTCAACGCGATTAATTCTAGAATCCAGTTTACCATGGAGAAGGAGGCAGACGGAAAACTGAATTTTCTTGACGTGTCAATTTTGAAACAGGGGAATGGCAGGTTGGGCCATACAGTTTATCGGAAGCCCACACACTCAGACCGTTACCTGCACCGGGATTCAAACCACCGCCCACAGCAAAAGCGGGGCGGACAGAGAAAGGAACATCTGCGAACCGGAATTTCTCGACGCGGAATTGAAACACATGAGTAATGCTTTACTTAAGAATGGATTTTCGTCTACAGAGATAAGGAGAGCTTTGAGACCGACACGTAGAGTTGAAAACGATGACAGGGTTCCTGTGAAATCTAAAGTCTTCCTACCTTTTATTAAGGACGTCACCGACCGCATCGGGAAAATTTTGACGAAACGGAATGTTGCCGTTATTTACATACCTCGGAAGATACAGGATCACCTGAAATCGGCATAGGATGCTCGCAAACCGCTGGAAAAAGCAGGAATTTATAAGATTCCTTGTAGCTGTAGAGACGTATACGTGGGTACCAGAAAAAGGACAGTCAAAAAACGACTAGGTAAGCACGAGGAGAACTGTAGAAGGGGAGAGATTGACAGATCAGCTGTTGCTGAACATGTTTTTAAACCAGGGGACCACCTTATTCAATTTGATAAGACTCATGTTTTAGCAGCCACAAATGGATACCACGAAAGACTATGAAGATAGGCTATAGAAATTGTAAAACACCCCAATAATTTCAATAGGATGGAGGAGGGTGTGAAACTAAATGAAATCTGGATTCCAGTTTTGAAGAAGAAATGTAACAGTCTTCCACCATGGGACGATATTAACGGACGGCGGAAATCGGCAACGACGAACTGCGCGCGCATAACAGAAACATCTGACTTCACACCTCTGCGCGCGAGCCCTCGTAAACGGAGTTTGGCTTCAGTCAGTAGCGTGCCAGGGTGTATATCGGACATTCAAAGTGACACGATCCCCCTTGAGAATGTCCTCCGCAGTCGTTTGGGTTTCGACAATAAATCCACTAGACCACGGCATAATAGCCCGGAATTTTTTAGTAATTTTGAGTTGTGAATAGCTAACGGAAAGTTACTGTGAATTGAGGACTCATTAATTATAAGTACTTAAGAAGATAGTTCTTTTACGAGGATGGTGGTTCAAATCCACCTCCGGCCATCCAGATTTAGGTTTTCCGTGATTTCCCTAAATCACTCCAGGCATATGCCGTGATGGTTCCTTTCAAAGGGCACGGCTGATTTCCTTCCTCATCCTAACCCAAAAACTCCGAGCGTTAGCTCCGTCTGTAATGGCCAAGCTGTCGACGGGACGTTAAACCCTAAGCATCCATCCATCCATCCATAGTTCTTTTACATGCATTTTAACGGCTAAAAATAGCTCAAAGAAAGATATAAATTGATGACATTACCTGACAACGTAGGTTGTGGAGGCGAATAGAAAGCCAAGATTGCAATACAGTTATTTATTTTATGACGACTGGTTTCAATGTGCTATGCTACCATTATCTGGTCATGTCAAATTATTCAATGTGGTAATCTTACGTAAAAATAGAGGTTAAATATTTATAGTCTGCGCCTGCTGCATTATAAATGTCCTTTAATGACATCATATATATATATAAAGTGAATTGCTGTTCGTCAGTCTCGCTAAAACTCGAAATATTCTTGTAAGTCCAGGGAAGGTTTAAACGTTGATAAAATATGGAAAAGTTGTCCGGAAAAGAGGAAAATCGGGAAAAACTGAAACAGCTTTTTTCCATTGAGCTATCAATAACGTTCGTTCAGTTTCGATAAAATTTTGTACATTTTGAAAGCAAGACGAAGGGTTGCATGAAATAAAAATTCGGCAAAGTCACCAGGAAAATAGGACAATTCAGGAAATACCGAAATCGATTTTTTCTATGAATAAAAATCAATTGCCACTTGGTTGTAAGAGCATCACTTGAGTACGGCTTGACAGAACAAGGTTTGTACGGAGAGTGGTAATTATTTTTTTGTTTTGTTCATTATGGCGTTGGAAAAGTTTTCAATGTGTTTCTAAATGTACTCAACACCAACTTGACGTTTAGCGAATGATTAACGTTCATATGAACTAAAAGTTTGGGAAAGTTACCCGGAAAATTTGAAAATTCGCGAGAAACTGAAAGAGCTTTTTGTAATGGGATATCAATATCATTCGTACGATTGCGAAAAATTTTTGCACATTTGACGTTCAAAGCAAGAGTACATACATATTAGCAATTGCGAAACATTGCCGGGACGACTAGGTGAACCGGTTAATTTTGTACCACTTACCTCTGAATATTAACAATATTAATTTAAATGATATGTATTTTAGACCCAGTAGCTTTATAAAGGCGTCATAAGTCTACGTATCGGTTCGATAGTGGGAGGGAAGAGTGGACAAATCACACACACATGTCCAGGATAATATTCATGTCACATTCGTGGATGTTCAAGGTAGGTTTAACCGGTGATATGGAAACATTGCGAGGAAAATTTATATTTAAAACATATAAAATAATGACTTGGTTGTTGTGTTGGGTGCGTTCAGAAATATACTTTGAAAGAGTAGAGTTCGCTCTACGCGATCTGAAAACGTACATGAACTGTCGAAGATAAAAATGAATTGCTGTACGTTTATCAGCGCTTCAACCTTCCCTGGAGTTTCAAGAATGTGACATGAACATTATCCTGGACATGTGTGCGTGATTTTCCCACTCTTTCGGCCCACTATCGAGCCGATACTTAGATTTTCCGATGATGCCTTTATAAAGCTACTAGGTGTAAAATACATATGATTTAAATTATTATGGTTTCTATTAAGAGGTAAGTGATACGAAGTTCACCGGTCATCTAGTGTAAAATAAATGCAAAAGGTTGCTATTTATTTTCTTTATTTAAACTATAGGTTTATTTCGGAAATACTTCCGTCATCAGGTATCTGTAAGTAATATGATATTATAGGCATTCCTAATGCAAAATTTTTAAATACGAATTATTTTATGTACATTGATTTTCTTGTCACCCATACCTTATCACCGATCTGTCTATGGTTTACTTATTAAATCGATCCCAAAGCGTTAACAACAGTTACTTTGTTGTTGGCTGTAATATTCCGATGTAATGTTGGATTTTTATTAAGTCTTTTTACGTTGTTCACGTGACAGCTCGTTTAACAGATGACAGCGATATTGTGTGGTTACAGGCTGTTTTGTTTATAAATGATGATCTTTGCCAGAGATAATGGAAAATTTGATAGTTGCCTGTATATAAACACAGGTTTGTTATCCGATTTCTTGCTGGATAAATGTGATAAAGTTTTCTAAGTACTTTTTGTTTCAGATCGATTTGTTCATTGGGAATTTGTAGAGGATTGTTGTATGTATGTAAAAATATTTCCATTTCTTCCAAAATGTTCATAAATGGTCCTTTCGCTGCTACGTGTAGAATTTTGGTAGCTTGTTCTAAAGTGTTGGCTGTGTGTTGTACACTTTTAAGTGGTGGATAAACGTTGATGGAATACTGTCAGAGCATCTAGTATGTTCTCGGTATCTAATGTTAAAGTTTCCACCAGTCTGCAAGATAAAACTTAGTCGAAATGTAAAATACACAAGTAGGAATCAGAATGGGTTTCGAAAAAAGCGATCGTGTGAAACCCAGACCCGCTATTCGTCCACGAGACGAGGGCCATAGACAAGGGTTCTCAGGTAGATGCCGTGTTCTTCCACAAGGCGTTTGATACAGTTCCCCACAGACATTTAATGAACAAAGTAAGAGCGTATGGTTTATCATACCAATTGTATGATTGGATTGAGGAGTTCCTAGATAACCGAATGCAGCATGTCAATCTCAATGGACAGTCGTCTTCCGAAGTAAGGGTGATGTCGGGTGTGCCACAGGGGAGAGTCGTGGGTCCGTTGCTGTTCATGATATATATAAATGGTCTTGCGGATAACATCGCAAGTTCACTGAGGTTTGTTGCGGATGATGCTGTAGTATATAGAGAGGTTGTAACAAAGGATAATTGTATTGAAATGCAGATATGCATCGAATTGACTCATGGTGCAGGGAATGGGAATTGAATCTCATTGTAGACAAATGTAATGTGCTACGGATACATAGCAAAAAAGATCCTGTATCATTTAGCTACATTATAGCAGGTCAGCAGCTGGAAGCAGTTAATTTCATAAATTATCTGGGAGTAGGCATTAGGAGTGATTTAAATTTGAACGGCCATATAAAATGAATCGTCGGTAAATCAGATGCCAGACTTAGATTCGTCGGAGGAATGATAAGGAAATGCAATCCGAAAACAAAGGAAGTAGGTTACAGTACACTTGTTCGCCCACAGCTTGAATAGTGCTCACCGGTGTGTGATCCGTACCAGGTGGCGTTGATAGAGGAACATACCTTTACCGAGGAGTCTAACAGTATATTGCTCGCTCCTACGTATATCTCGCGAAGAGATCATAAAGATAAATTCAGAGAGATTAGAGCGCACACAGAGGCATACCGACAATCTTTCTTTCCGCGAACAATACGTGACTGGAATAGGAAGGGGGACCCGATAGTGGTATTCAAGGTACCCTTCGCCACACATCATCGGATGGCTTGCGGATGGCTCTTACAGAGCGTCAAACTTGTGTGGGAATTCTCCGAAAGGAGGAAGACAAGAATCTGCAACTTTCTAACTCGCCGTGGGCTGCAAGAAGCGCGTCTCCGAGGCACGGCACCTGTCTGCTTCGCACGTTGATATCACACTCTGAACATTGATGCCCTAAACGTGCCTTTACAGTCGCTCTCACCAGCCACCGTACTGAGTATAAATTTAATTAGTAAGTAATTAATTGTATCATGTCCTGAAAGGTCAGACTTACCTCACAGGCACACGTGCAGGTTATTACCGCGTTGGAAGCACATCTAAAATCTGATGGCAGGTGTGAGCGCATGCGTTCTACGACACACGTGGCCGCTGGAACACAGCCCGCACAGCTCGGCCACAGAGGCCTGGCAGGACACGTGGCCAGCCATGCATCAGAGGGCAGCCGCGGCAGGTGGCGAACCGCACAGCGCAGGTGTGTGCCGGCGGTGGGCTGCCAGCAGGATGTGGGCTGGAGAGCCCAGTAGCGTGTGGAATGTATTACATCGACCACCAGCAGCGTGACAGCTAGCGGCCGTACCTCAGCAGAGGTTCTGCATATTTTCACCGAATAATATCTTTCTGTATAAACAAGACCGACACCAACCATCCAGGAGCCTCGGGCGAGTCACCCACTTGGCGCCCTTTATTATATAACCAGCGAACCTAGCAGTGTTCTGCAACAGGTATTTGAATGTTTCCTAGAAATAGTCTTAAATGGTCAATTACGTCACCTTATTACATGATTTTTCATCGTGAATTTGAGGATTTTATAAAATAAAAGAAAGAAACTGAAGAACGGAAATGACCTGGGTTCGATTCCCGGTTACGCACAAATTTTCATGTTAGAGATCGACTACCCATCTCTAGAGTAGTTGGCTGTTTTTACCGGCCCCCAAGTGCTGCCGTAGCAGTTTTAGAATCATTCAAAGAAAGTCTACACCAGGTGGTGCATAGGTATCCGGGCCATGTAATATTAGTCGGAGGAGACTTCAACCTTAAGAGTACAGATTGGGACCTCACTAGTTACATTTCAGGCGGTACAGACAAGCGGTCTTGCGAGCTACTTTTGGACACATTCTCCGAAAACTGTCTTGAGCAGTTAAACCGGCAACCCACGCGCAATGTTATAGCCACAAACAGGCCTGAACTTATTAACGATGTCTGTGTAGAGACAGGAATTAGTGATCATGATATCGTCATAGCGTCGATGGTGACCAAATTTCATAAACCAATCAAGAAGGCTAGGAGCGTGTTTTTGTTGGGAAGAGCCGATACGCAAATGTTACGATCGCACTTAGAAAATGAATGGGCATCGTTTAATTCCAGGACTATAGATGTAGAGGAATTGTGGACTAAATTTAAGTGCATTTTTAACAACGGGTTAGAGAAATATGTGCCAGTAAAGATGATTAAGGATGGAACAGATCCACCGTGGTATAACAATAATGTTAGAAAGCTACTGAGAAAGCAAAGGCTGTTGCACTCTCGATTCAAAAAAGAACACGCAAATGATGACAGGAAAAAGTTAGTAGAGATTCGTGCGTCTATAAAAAGATCGATGCGCGAAGCATACAATAATTACCACAGCCATACCTTAGGAAAAGATCTATCCGAGAACCCGAAAAAATTCTGGTCCTATGTAAAATCGATAAGCGGGTCAAAGCCCACTGTCCACTCACTCGTTGATCATTCCGGGGGAGTAATAGAAGAAAACAAACGGAAAGCTGAAGTTCTAAATTTAATCTTTAAGAAATCTTTCACGCAGGAGGACCGCACAAATATACCATTATTTGATCAACGTACTAATTCCGAAATGGGGGTCATAGCAATAGGTATTTCCGGTGAAGATAAGCAGCTGAGAGAGCTGCGGGGCCGGATGGAATACCAGTTCGGTTTTACAAAGACTATTCTGCGGCATTGGCCCCCTACTTAGCTTGCATTTATCGCGAATCTTTAATTCAGCGCAAAGTTCCTAGTGATTGGAAAAAAGCTCAGGTGACTCCCGTTTATAAGAAAGGAAAGAGAACTGACCCACACAATTACAGGCCAATATCGTTGACATCAGTTTCATGTAGAATTTTGGAGCATATTCTCAGTTCGAATATAGTAAATTTCCTTGAAACGAAGAAGCTTCTTTCCATAAATCAGCAAGGGTTTAGGAAACATCGTTCATGTGAAACTCAGCTTGCCCTTTTCTCACATGACATCTTGCGCGCCATGGATGAAGGGCAAAAGGCGGATTTTTCTCGACTTCAAAAAGGCGTTCGACGCGGTGCCACACTGCAGACTGCTAACGAAGATACGAGCTTATGGAATAGGTTCACAGATTTGTGACTGGCTGGAAGACTTCCTAAGTAATAGAACGCAGTACGTTGTTCTCGACGGCGAGTGTTCATCAGAGACGAGTGTATCGTCGGGCGTGCCCTAGGAGAGTGTGATAGGACCGCTATTATTTTCTATCTATATAAATGATCTGATTGACAGAGTAAGTTGTAATTTGCGGCTGTTTGCTGATGATGCTGTGGTGTATGGGAGGGTGTCGTCTGTAACTGACTGTAATAGCTTACAGGATGTCTTAGACAAAATTTCTAGTTGGTGCGAAGAATGGCAGCTAGCTCTCAATGTAGAAAAATGTAAGACTGCTAACGAAGATACGAGCTTATGGAATATGTTCACAGATTTGTGACTGGCTGGAAGACTTCCTAAGTAATAGAACGCAGTACGTTGTTCTCGACGGCGAGAGTTCATCAGAGACGAGTGTATCGTCGGGCGTGCCCTAGGAGAGTGTGATAGGACCGCTATTATTTTCTATCTATATAAATGATCTGATGGACAGAGTAAGTTGTAATTTGCGGCTGTTTACTGATGATGCTGTGGTGTATGGGAGGGTGTCGTCTGTAACTGACTGTAATAGCTTACAGGATGTCTTAGACAAAATTTCTAGTTGGTGCGAAAAATGGCAGCTAGCTCTCAATGTAGAAAAATGTAAGGTGATGCGCATGAGTAGAAAAAAACAATCCCATAATGTTCGAATACAGCATTAGTAGTGAGCTTCTTGAAGCTGTCGCGTCGTTCAAATATCTAGGCGTAACATTGCAGATCGATATGAAATGGAACAAGTATGTAAGGATAGTTGTGAGTAAGGCGGACAGCCGACGTCGGTTTATTGGGAGAATTTTGGGAAGATGGTCTTCACTTGTAAAGGAGACCGCGTATAAAACGCTTGTACGACCACGTCTTGAGTATTGCTCAAGTGTTTGGGACCCGCAGCATATCAGTTTAAAGGAAGACATAGAGGCGGTTCAGAGACGAGCAGCTAGATTTGTTACCGGTAGGTTCGACCAATGCGGGAGTGTCAAGGAAATGCTCCGGCAACTCCATTGAGGATCGCTGGAAGAAAGACGACGTTATTTTCGTGAAATTCTGTTAAGTAAATTTAGAGGGCGGGATTTTGAAGCTGAGTGTAGTACGATCTTGCTGCCGCCTACTTACATTTCGCGTAAAGATCACAAAGACAAGATAAGAGAAATTAGGGCTCATACGGAAGCATTTAGGCATCCTTTTTTTCCTCGTTCAATTTGGGAGTGGAATAGGAAAGGAAATGCCTAGTAGTGGTAAAGTGTACCCTCCGCCACGCACCTTACGGTGAATTGCGGAGTATGTATGTAGATGTAGATGTAGAGGAGCAACAGAAGTTGGAAAATTTAGCAGTTTGCGAAAGCTTTCATTCGCTTCATGCGATTATTTCTGTGAAGATCATTTTGATGTTGTTTTTGTTCTCTGTTAATTATCATGCACTGGAACTGAAAACATTTAAAAATTTACTATGTACAGATTAGTGAGCTGATGTTTACATTTCCGAAACATATGTTCGCCATATGACACGCCAACGATTAGCATCCAAATTCTTTTTCTAATGTATTTGCTGAAGGTCCAAATTTCATGTTGGACTCCAGTTTTAATATGTACACCAGTGATGTAGTACTTAAATATACCGGGTCTTCCATTTCTCTTATGGCTACACGAACACCACATAGAAGACAAGGCCTTACAACAGGCCGTGCCTCCGTCACACTTAGAGGCCCCGGCCGCCACCTCACTGGCTGTTGGCTGGGGCACGCCCACCGCCGCGCAGCGGTCGGCCAGTCAGATGGCGGCCGGGGCCTCTAAGTGTGACGTAGGCACGGCCTGTTGTAAGGCCTTGTCTTCTAGGTGGTGTTGGCTACACACACAGGTTGTGTTCCTTCGTCACCGGAGCCGCGCAGCCGTTCGAATCTGTGCCGTATCTCCCTGCTAATAACGCACTGCGCGTCGGGGGGGTTCGAGTCCTCCCTAGGGCAGCGGTGTGTGTGTGTGTGTGTGTTGTCCTTAGTTTATCTTAGTTTAAATAGTTTGTAAGCTACGGACTGTGACCACGCAGTTTGGTCCGATAGATTTACAACCATTTTTAGCACTGCACGCCTCTTCCGTCAGTGTCGTTGAAACAGTGAAACGAGGGATGTTCAATGAGACAGATCAATATTTTAGTTTCGAAAAGTTTGTGATTTTCTACTGTAATACTGATTTTATAGTACCGGTGTTTATTTAATTTTTATTTATTTATTTATCCATGTGTTGGCGTACGCGTCGCCCCTTAATTTCGGGGTCCTAGGCGAACGTCCAGGTCGTCCCACCCTAAAGGTAGCGCTGAATATAAATATCAGGGTTACGTCACAAATTATGAAGTATTGATTACAGAAACACACACAATAGTCGTAATATGAAGGGCCGAAGAAAAGAACTAGGTAATTCAGTTTTATAATGAAGCTCAGAAAACGAGTTTTTAATTTTAAAAGACAGTAACTACTGACCAACTTTAGGTTAGTAACACTAAAATGGGCCGTTTGCGATGGCCAGAAAAGTTATAAACATGGAGACAATAAACGGTGACAATATTACATACCAGATGCAGACTAAGCGGCGAATATAAACGTTATAAATTGATCACAGGAAACACACAGTCAGCATAAAATGTTGCCACGGTGGCTAAAATACATCGTTAACAAGTAGACGGCGACGAAGGACTGAGACACTGTTTGCACAGACAACGCTGGTTATGCCGATGATGCGGGTTGCGGTTAGTAAAATGTTTTCCAATACCTCAGTAGCACAACACTGACACCAATGGTTAAAATGGCGTAGGTTAAAATAGTGAACAGAGACTCTGCAGAGGAACGCGAATCTTGAAATAACCCTTCACAACGGCAGAATTGGTCGGAAACCGCTGGTCATTTGACTGGTGTGAAGTAGCAGGCGGGCGTGCGCTTTTTAGAATCTCATGTTAGTTGGTTATGACAAGTCACAAATAAGAGTGCCGCAACGGATTATCCGGGCGTACTGGAGCGCCGTGTAGCGGTGCGCTCGGCAATCCGCCGTCGTGGGTTCGAATCTCCCCTCGGGCATGGATGTTTGTGACGTCTTTAGTATAAGTTAGTTCATAAGTAGTTTGTAAATTTAGGGACTGATGACCCATCAGTTAAGTCCATTAAGCCTTAGAAACATTTGAAGAACAAATAAGGGTCGCAAGTAGCAACTGAAAGTAGCATTTAATATTCCGCCTTGTGTTATCTGTTGTATTGTCACCCGTATATTATTTAGGGATGTGGTAGAATGAGCAAACAAGAAGATAATTTGCTTTGGAATAATGTTTACACTTATTGGCTCTATTTTACCTGTTGGCAGCACTTAGGTGTTTGGCCGAAGTATATTCCACGTAGCCACATGAAAATTTTGTTGTGAAGCAAAGCCTCGTATTATATTAGATTGAAAGGTATTAATTTTGTTTATAGTTAGTAAAGATAATGAACGTGAATGCCAAATAAAGATTGTATTACGAACTTGATCCCTGTTGAAAGTAATTTTTCATCATAAAACTTCTATGTAAATTCAGAATACGTATCTCACACTGTCAATCCGGTTTCGTCGTGTATTTTGATACGCATTATACATTTATATGTCGTCAATAAAATGTAAAAAATCCAAGTGGCTGGGATCAAGAGGTCAACTATGTAATTTTACGAAATGTTTAACTGTAGGCCTAGTCTATTTCCAGTATGGAAGTCTACGATATAGGAGTAAACCTGTATGTTCGAGGATACTATAAAAAAATTTCCACTTGAAAATACGAAAGTTTTTTTTTTCGCGTAATGGAAAGTTTTATTTTTTGATCTTTGTTTTATGTTTAGAAACGATGTTTTCCGCCTTTTTCCTGTTAGTACGTTTCCGCCTGTGACAACACGAGTCAAAGCAGACGGGTGGTATCGGATTCTTCAGTACTGATAAAACTTTTCTTTGCGGCATTGGTGGCATAGTGTACTTATTTTTGCAACGACCGGTTAATGATCTTAGAAATCTAAATCACATAGAATGAGAGGATTAATATTTGGTGTATCATAAAATAAATAATTAGTGCTATTCTTGGTCTATGGATGTAAAGTTTCTTATTTGTAATCTTGTACAGTCAGTAAAGAAAATATTCTTATAAAGGGAAAATTTCGTTGCCAACATTATCACACTAGGTCGGCACTGCTATAAATTTTACGCAAGCTTTTATCTGTAGTTATTTGGCAGAATATTTGGAGGCACCGAAAGGCTTTAAAGGGAAAAATAGAATTTTCAGTAGTCACTATCGTCTATTTTTGCCTTTACTTATTGTGTTTTTCAAATTGGTAAGTGACTTAGACCACAAAATGTTAAAAATTTGTTTATGCATACAGGCAAGAGTGTGGTACTTTCGTTGCACGGACACAGTTAAAAAAAATATTCAAATGTTTATAAATCTATCGGACCAAACCGCGTGGTCATCAGTCCGTAGCTTACAAACTACTTAAAATCAGGTAAAGTAACCTGAGAACAACACACACACACACACACACACACACACACACACACACCCATGCACCAGGGAGGACTCCAACCTCCGAGAGCGAGCAACCGCACGCTCCGCAGCGAGGCGCCTTAGACCGCTCCGCTACTCCACCGCAGCTAACACAGTTACTGTAATTTCTGTTAGACTATAGGCTACTTGCCAATTTCTTATTGATTCTACTTGTGAATAGCCACAGAATTACTATACATTACACACCAGACTTTGGAAAAGCTCTTTAATTCACATTTGCCGAGATGTAAATAATGGTTGAATAATCCGAACACTAAATCAATATTCTTTAGTTGTACGTATTTACATGTAGGATAAGGAACGGAAATAGCATAAACAGTAGTAGCAGAAATCACGGAAACTGTAGTTGAGAGGGATATATGTTGAGGATTTGTAAGGTTTGATTGTAAATAGTGACAGATCGCAACTAAGTAGAGGTCTGCAAATCGCCGTTTTCGCTCGCTCGTACTCGGTCGAGTGCGCAACGCTCGTTGGTGGCGCGCCGAGTGTGTACGCTCACAGCGAGCGTGTTGACACTCGAACGAGGCTGCGTGGGGCGGGGCGGGCAGAGGCCGCACAGCGTGGCGCTGCCGCTGTACTCACAAGGAAACCTACCCAATTGACAGTCTCCGATTTTTGTGAAATTTGCATATGTTATAATACATGAAAAACTATGGCACACGCAACTTTTTTAGCGGCGGAAAAAACATATTTAAGGGGTGAAACGGTCCCTCCAAAATTGGGGCTAAAATAGAAAAATGGCAATAACTTAGAGATTAGTGAAACGTTTTGAATGATCTTTGGTATGAAAGTATCTTTTGCTAAAAGACAAAATTCATAGATTCAACTTCGATTAAATCAAAAACTATTTTTCAGTACAAACAATTGGTCACTTTGGGGGTAGCTGCCCCCCTAATTGCAACTCCCACTGCAATGTACCTAGGCCGATCTCTTATCCAGCCATTTCGAAAACATGCTGTTCATTCTTTTGGCTGGCGCACTCAGGTGACATTCTTCAGACGGCCCTAAATAAATATAAAACAGATATCACTGAAACAGCAGGAGCACCATAAATTCGTACAGCTGTGTAAAGTAAACAATTGGAATAAGAGGATTTAAAACAGGTACAGGATACATGAGCATTAGACCGGCATATGACCCTGACGACGGAAGAAAGCGTGGATCCTATATATTGCACAAAAACTTGCATGTGTTCTTTATTATGTAGATAAGAAAGATGACAGTGGCAGTGGAGATATATGAATGTTGCAGTTGGAAATATTCCCGTTAAGGACTCACTCGGAAAAGGTAGAGGCGCAGCAGCCACGTACAGTGCCAAAATGCTACGGGAATATATATTAACCGGGTGCAACAGAGAGAGATGCACAAACCTAACGGGTGTAAATCAGTATCAATATAAAAGACGGAGAAAGTATTCCAGGACTTGAGAGTGATGAGAGGAATGGATATAAAATACAATCATTTCCTCGATAAGACGGCAAGTAACACCTACCACTAAACAGGCACTATCAATCCACAAAATGGGAACAAGAAAGAAAGAAATATCATGGATAACTCATTTAGTAAATGATCTTAGCACAGAAACTTTATATTAATCACGTATAATAACGTGTATTGTAAAGTACAAAATGCGAAACTGAATGGCTAGCTCAACTGGATCGAGAGAACAGTTTTCGAGGCACCCGGGAAAGGAAACAATTCCAAATTTCGCAGTCAGGATGTATTCTCTAGCGTCTAGTTTGCTCCCGACACTCGCCTTGGACTCGAGTGGCGCTGCGGTGGGCGTCTGAGTGGCGAGCGGGCAGTGTGGACGGTCGGGCCGGTCGAGCGTTCCCCGCTCGAACGAGCGCGGAATGAAGTCGAATGCAGCCACACACCTTGTCGCAAGCTGCAGTACAGACACCTGTCGGAGTGTCATACAACGACAAGTATCACACGGTTCGAGCGAGCAGCCGAGCGAGGTGTAGACCTCTACAACTAAGAATCGCAGATACCTAAAAGAAGCATTCACATAAATCAATGACATCAGAAAGTGGCAATTTAGCCCATCCCTACAGCAGATAGCGTAAAACACCATTCTCGTACCACGTAGCTACAGCCTAGTCACGTGACAAGCAGGCTTCGCTTATTTCTGACGTCGTGGATGGGATGTGCCGTAACTTAGGGTTATTTCACGATTCGCCAGGGGAACAGGAAGGTAAAGGATACGTGGAGGGGCGGGAGAAGGAGAGGCGGACGGGAGGGGTAGGTAGGGGAATGAGAACTCCAGGGGATGGCCTTTCAACAGCTCCAAAAGTAATTGCAAATATCACCTTAACCATTTTCCAACGAACATTGAATAAATGGATTTCTGGGAGATACAATTCTCAACCTTATGTTTTTCCATATCTCGCACCGTTTCAGAGATATTTTCAAAAGTAACGGCATTCTGTCACTGTATGTCTGTCTGCAGCGTGTTCAACCGATCGGTAACAGTCCTTTCAGGCATAGTTTTTGGTCTCCAGCAATCATAATCTCCCTTTGGCGGCATAACCGGAGAGCGCTAGAGGGTGGCACTGTGCCCTATGTCGGATATTATGCATCGGATCGAAAAAATTTCTAAGTAAAGTTGTTCAGAATTTAAAATCCACTAACTTTAGTTTGGGTCGTTATTTTAACGCTGAAAGCTGGTACACATAGTTAAATTCATAGTTCTTCGTATGGGTCTACCGTCATATTCTGTTACTGTAAGTTATTTAATAGACGTTCCAAGAATAATTTGTGGTTGATATGTCATCCAGGGATGAATATATAGAAGGAATTTTTTTTTATAATGAACGAAAAATAATGAATGTTAATTAATAATCATGAGTCATGATTATCGGGATTAGTTTACTTATTTCCGATCGCATCCCCCAAATATGTTAGTTTTTGCCGTAATTGAATTTCTTTGAAAAGATCTTCCAATAAGACCGGAAAGTAAAAGATATCATAAAAATAAAAGCCACAAGGGCGCGTTATTGGACACACTTTCGTAATTATTTCGGACAAAACATAACACAAATAATAAATGATTTATAATTAAATATACAAAATTTTACATTATTACTTTGTATATTTAATTTTCTACTATATATTTATTTTTAAGTTATTCATATTTTATTATTCTTTACTCCAAGATATTTACAGATATCATAAAACTACAGGAAAACGTAAAGTGAGTCGTAAAACATTCCAGAGTGATTTTTCCTTACAAACCAGTTTTATCAAACAAAGTTGCATATTGAAACCTTATGTGTAATGAAATTAAGAAGATGGTTTTTAAAAATGAGCAATCTCAATAATAAGTAAATATATTTAAAAAGTCAGTGAAGCTACTAACTTTTTGTGAAAAAAAGTAAATCATCTGATTTAGAAGGTCAACGGAGCACACGAGTAAGTTACTATTAGATATCCACTGCGGGGGAGTGGTGGAAGGGAAGAAGGATCAGTTCTGAAGTCAGGAATAAAAAGTTGTATCAGATCGGTATCCAAAATACCTGCCGATGAACTGCACACCCATGTCAGCGTTGAAAGCTGGCACACAGTTTACACTATTAGTGGAGACGAGGGAGGGTGACTCCGGTCCCCCCCCCCCTTATCTACGCTCTGATTTTTATATTAATTTCGCCGGCGGCAGTGGCCGAGCGGTCTGCGATGCGTCAGCCTGCACGGCCGCTAATATCGGGAGTTCCAATCCCCCGTTGGGCATGGATGTTTGTGTCGTCTTTAGTATAAGGTAGTTCATAAGTAGTTTTTAAGTTTAGGGATTGATGACCCCATAGTTAAGTCCCTTAAGCTTAACAAACATTTGAACATTTTTTTATATTAATTTCTGATGCAATTATTACAATATTATATCGATTGTAACTCACCGTTATCTTCCAAGATCTATATATAATAAAGATTTTCTTTGCATTTTTAGTATAAGGTAGTTCATAAGTAGTTTTTATGTTTAGGGATTGATGACCCCATAGTTAAGTCCCTTAAGCTTAACAAACATTTGAACATTTTTATATTAATTTCTGATGCAATTATTAAAATATTATGTCGATTGTAACTCACCGTTATCTTCCAAGATCTATATATTATAAAGATTTTCTTTGCATTACAATATTTAGGAAAGCTGTAATGGCTTTTTCGCCCCTGCTTATATGATTGTGTATCAACGATTTTGTTGATTCGTTAAGCTGCCTATGAGAAAAGGTATGTTTGTCCCTCTTTCCTTGTGGTGCAAAACCAAACACTTTCAGTTATCCTGTATATATTCTAATTTGTTTTCTTATATACCATACATTGCACAAAAATGTTTTCGCACAAACTGATACATCTCAATCATACTCGGATCCTCCAGGGGCCCGTAATTCTTTTTACAGATGTAGCGTCTCATAACATTTTTTCTGCTAGATATGGTCGTCTTTTGTTAATATATAGCATTTTCATTAAACCAATTAGGCCTCTTGATCCTTATACTACGCTAGACTTACAAATCTGCTTAGTATTTAAGCTCTTTCTACTTACTGGGACCTCAAAATATTTAAAACGGCAACATTTACAAGACTTCCCCTTTTCATGTGAACTTTGCCTCAATTTCTTACCAATATCTACTATGCGCTAACTTTCTCTTCATTTCTCAGTTTTATTTGGTTATGACAACCAAACAGTACCTTAGCATTAGTTGAAACATTGTGGTTCAAATGTTCAGATGTATGTAGAGCCCATGGGACTTAACTACGGGGTCATCAGTCCCTAAACTTACATACTATTTGTGAACTAGCTTATGCTAAAGAGGCACAAACAGCCTTGCCCGAGGGGAGATTGGAACTCCCGACCGCAGCGGCTTGCAGACCGTGACTGGCACGCCATAGACCACTAGGCCACCGCGGCCGGCAAACATTGTGGCGTTAGGCAAGAACTGAGCAGTAATTCAAATCATATCTAGAAATTAACGCGCAGGACGTTATCGCCAAGTGTCAAGAAACACCGAGTAAATTTTATTTTGAGTTAGGATGAGCCATAGTGTTCAGTTTCGGTTTCGTTATCTTTCTTTGCGATGAAATTTCGCTAAGGTAGACAATATGACAAAGATTATTCTCTCAGCAAATGTTTCAATCGTCGTTCAAGCAATATGTGCAGGAATGGGTCAGTTGTGCTCATGAACCTAAAACTGATGTATATGCAATTTATTTCAGTAGCTTTTAATACTGTGATGAAACAATATAGTAACATATTGCCTACTTGAGCACATTCCCATTCAACGACGATACTGACACCAGTTATTATGGAGTGAGATAATCGAGGATGGCCGCTAATTCCGCTAATAATGGTTATGAATGAAGTAAATTGTTTAGACAAAAGCGATCATATTACTTAACATAACAAAACCGGCTAGATCGTGCTCAATAAAATGTGTAAGTTATATATCGATCTGTCAGGAGCCTGACTGCACATCATAGTGCAGATTTAATGTACAGTGCACTGATATTCATAATGGTACTTGACAGATCGTCATTTCCATGTCAGTTTTTACTTGTTATTGATTAAATAATTAATTACTCCATGTGTGGTTATTCAGGTTCTGATGTAACTAATGAAATCTGTCTTTGTAGCCACATTGTAGGTTAGGACTCACTACCGCTCATTACATACGTGCAAGCTTCGTAATTGGACTAATTAGTCATTCCGATATTATTGTCACGATTCTGTCACAGAGTATGAACAATAACTGAGAGAAAGGGACAACAGACAGTCAACACCGAATAACGTTCTTTTATGAACAATCACCGCTACAATCTATTATCAAAAACCACCGCACTTACACAGCATTAGCAAACGTCCAATAAACGTAAAGAGACATTCAGAGACACTGCCTACTAGCATAAACGCTATAGCTGCAATTTCTACGGTGTGGAGTTTCGGAATGCAGCTTTGTTAGTGAACTTATACGTTTGTTCCCACTAATCGACAGCTTCTTCCTTCTACCCTCCACTGGAAGACGCCGAACTCTATCCCCAAGATTTCTAAAGCTATTCAGAATTTTCTTGTTGTCTGTGGTCTAGCGTTTTACAGAGAGACTGGGCACGAAATCGCAGCTGTTTGGTAATAAGTCGTGCTTATGAATCTGCTGGTCAGCGTCCTATACTCATAATAACAAGCTAGTTATACTTTAATGTACAATCATGCCCAAAAATATCCGAACGTCCTGAATTTCGTTCCGCCTGGTGTGCTTGCAACCCAAATAACGTACGTGTCTTGCGTGTAGTCTAATTGCTTCGCGGTATAGTCGTTAGACTATTCGAAATGGATCCTCTAGAGAAAACGGCTCTTCGTGGCAATCATTCCAGATGTCAATTAACACCACGATATTGCAACTAAAAGGAAACTCCACGTTATTACAATAACCGACATATCAGAAGTATTAACACACTCAGTAGAGTTAGATATACGAGAAGATGTAACATAAAACGTTCAATAATCCCTATACAACATTTGATATTATGATCAACAGTAGCCGCGGTGGAGTAGCCGAACGATCTAAGGCGCCTCGCTGCGGAGCGCGCGGTTGCTCGCCGTCGGAGGTTCGAGTCCTCCTTGGGACATGTGTGTGTGTGTGTGTGTGTGTGTGTGTGTGTGTGTGTGTGTGCTACGGACTGATGACCACGCAGTTTGGTCCGATAGATTTACAAACAAACATATCAACAACAAATTGTACGACTGTCTCGGAATTCCTAAAGTTATAAAGCAATTCAAAGTACTTTTGCTCTCTGAATCGATGTCTCATATCAGCGACAGCTTGGTTGCTGTGGCGAGCGGTTTTGTATTAACGATTACCCAACTAATAAAATAATAAAAATCTCTAATAACAACAGCAAACGCTCTATTGAAACTTCATTGTTAACTGCGTATCATCAAAAATTACTTAGCACCTTAACTGAACAAATACTTGTGAACATTTTTAAACTTGGAATGATTCCGGTTCTGGTATCAAACCCGTAACCTACAAGCGTTTCCAATGAAGCGAAACATTCGTGTTTTGTCGATACTCGGTCGTTACAAAGATCACCATAGCTGAAAGGTCATAAAGATGTGTGACATACCGGAGATTTCGCCATAAGTATCAGTTTGCAAAACCGAACTTGAACGTAATATTCCAGGTGTCACCATTTCGGGCAGTAGCGGTTCAGTGTAGAGACGGCTAGTGGCTTCGGAGCGTTGGTTCAGGCGCGAGGGGGCGACGCCGGTTGACTCACGTAGCTCGGTCACTGTGAGGTGTAGGACACACGCAGTCCTGCCCTCAGCTGGTGTGACGTCTTACCGGCGACTGGCGGCGTCGGAGCTCGGAGCGACAGTGCTGACATCGAGGCAACTGGCTGCAGCAGTCAGCTGATTACACCAGACTACTGCAATAGCTGAAGTACATCCTCATACCACAGCCTAACATACCAGTCACGACACTCGAGCGAATTTTTGTTACACACCGCCATAGCAGCGCTCCAAGCGGCCAGCAGGGGACGCTAGGGAGGTGACGGTGTTTCGTACATTGTAAATCATGTTACTCGTATCTTATACTCGTGTTAGTGATGCTTTCTGGTGTGAGACATGCATGTGGCGCAATGAAATGTAGCGATAACCAGAAAAAAAGGTATGTCATTTGTCTTTTTTCAGATTTTCTAAGGACCCAGAGAGGGATGTAATATAATCATACCGCTGAAATGATTCTATTAGGATTCACCTGAAAACTGCATACATTTAAGTATGATAAGTTTTTTTAATATATTTTTAGAAGTAGAAACATGGGTCATGTGTGTAGAGAACTATATACTGCAGTTCTGATGTCCAAAGGTACAGGAAAAAATGCGTATTATAAGCTAAACCTTTAGATTCTTGATAATTTGTAAAATAAGAAGAAAATCTGTTTTTTTTCCATAAAATCTCGGGCGAACTGCCGGATGTCCGTAACTTCTTGCCTCAGATAGGCAGAATACTAAAAAAGTATAAAGTAAGAGTCATCTTTTGCCCTCATCCTAAAATCTCATCGCTGTTGGGTTCTGTCAAAGACGATCTGGAGCTGCGTAAAGCAGGTGTTTACAGGATTCCGTGCGAGTGCAGCAAGTCATATATAGGGCAGACGACGCGCACTGTGCAGGAGCGCATTGTGGAACATCATTGTCATACTCGGCTACTCCAACCCACCAAATCCGTAATCGCCGAACATTGTATTTCCACAGGTCATTCCACGAACTACAATGAAACGAAAATTGTGGCCCACACATCAAACTTTTGGAGCTCAATTATTAATGAAGCTGTGGAAATAAGACTGTCTGACAGTGAGACTCTCATCAATCGAGACAGCGGTTTCCAAATAAATGCTGCATGGAATCCTGTCATTGAAAAACTTCGTAGTCGGCGTAGTTTCCTGCAACTGAATGACAATGATAATCGAACTGATATCGAAGCGGCAAGCCTCCACCACGGAGGGCGCTCTGAGCAGCGTACGTAGTTGTAGTGAACGTGCACGCTAAATACGCGCATGCGCAATGTCGGCTGGATTGGGCATAAATAGCACAGCTCAGTGCGTCTTCGCCAGTACTTCGGCGGTACTCACCTGAAGATGGCCAGAAGACTCTGCGCCGAAATATCGTGGCAAGAAGTTACGGACATCCGGCAGTTCGCCCGATATTTTATGGACATATCTGTACTCCGGGAAAGTTTTAAACATCACAAGAAGAAAATCGTTTGGCGAGACATGCATATACGCGATAGGCGTAGAAAATATTAACACCAAATTCAAATCAGGGCGTCAGTGGTCATTCTCGTCCATTTTTTTTTCTTTTTTTTTTCGGAAAAAAAAAGAAATGCACATTAACGTAACAAGACCAATACTTTTTAAAGTATTTCAGTTGTTAGCTGGAAGCATCTCATCCGACGTAGGACAACAACAAAAGCGAAGGTCGTAGTTTTGTCGTAAAATCTAAAACACAGAACCAAACGATAAGGTAATTGCGTGTCACATCCATTACTTTGAAGCTACAAGACCACGCTTATTACGCTTAAAACTGTTTACGTATCTTGATGTGTAAATTATTTCGATTTCAATGGGGAAAGCTGGAAAAAAATTCGGATCGGCACGTATTCCTGCGCTATTAGGTACCAGGTTTCGTCGTTTAATTGATCTGTTTTAGTTCCACTATTGTTTATTTTTAGCATCATCCTTTTCGTTTGATTTTAGACTAACGCCCTCGAGACTAAAATAAAACAATCATATCGTGAATTACGTAGAAAAGGTTGCTAAAACAAAGTGTTATTCATACGATATATATGACGTTAACAGGCGGCTCCCTTGCTGACCGCTTGGAGCGCTAGTGTCGTCAAGCTGTCAGACGGTAACAGATTTTACACCAGTAAGTGTCGTGACTGTTATGTTAGACTGTGCTCATACTGGTTTCTAACAATAAATTCTCTGATGTAGATACATTATTTTCTGTCTTGCGCATTATTTATAACGTGGTCAATTATTCACACTCTTGCGTATTATTTAAAATTACACATGTTCATCATTTGCCGCATACTTTCTGATGTCATACACCTGCACATTTAACCACTTAATACTTCATAAAGTACATCGTCCGTTATAGCTGCAAAGACACACTGATGACGAAGAGAGCATTATATGCCTTATATGGAGTTACTCATAAAATATCCCTGCAAAATTTCAAAATTTCGTCTTTGGATTACGTGTTCCCCTAGTTTATGCTTGAATTAGCTTGCCAAAATGAATACTTACTTCCCCACGTCCCCTTTCTGATAAGGGGATGCAACATTATTTTCTTAATTTTGAGATACGCAATTTGTTGTTTTTTATGATGTTCAGCTACACTGGTTTGGTGAGTGACGAGTGAATCACCATCCAGACAGATTATACAGCACCAGCGATACAGCAAAATTCAGTAATCACAGTCATGCCTTGACATCCACCTGCTGGTCGAAAGTCGTACAAAGAATACCTGAATTATGGAAATATCGCACATGTGAGACGTGATTGCCTTTAATTATGTTTCGTGTTCAGTTTAACCCATAATCAGAGCCCTCAGGTGTTGCGCCAGTTCAGAGATCTCCTAATCCAATCGGCACGTTTATCTTTGGATATTCCACGGGTCAGTGCTGGCAGAGACCTACTAAAATTGCAGAGGCCGCTCACTGGCACCACAGTAACAATTTAAAAATGAAAACCATCATTTGTACTTAAATGATGTGCCAGCACTCAGAAAAAGATATCTTTTATCTGAGTTAATAGTTGTAAATAACGCTCAAAGGTCTCAAAAAATCGGGAAAATGAAGTCGTTTTTTGTACTTATATCAAAGATAACTAATAAGCCCAAGATAAATTAAGAAATTAATAACTACAGTAAGGAAACAGAGGTAGATTAAATTATCACAAAAATTGGGACTAAGACATAATCGAAAAAGAGAGGTGCAAATTGTTCCAGAATATATCAACCTGCAGAATAAAGTAAAAAAACTCTCTGCTGCTATCGTAATTTTCTGTCTTGCAGCCGTCATATTCATACATCACCATCACTTCCATAGAACAAGCTAGAACCATTAGCAGACACATGGTACAAGTAGTTCGAGAAGCGTAACAGTTGCTACCAGAAGGTTCGATTCCCGTGGGAAGGAATGTGGAAAAGATCCCCTTGTTGCCTGTACCTCACGCTGATTGGCGGTCGCCCACCAAAACAGATCATGTTTTAATTAATATTTAATAAAATAATTGTAGAACCCAGGTAAAATGCTAAGTAGGAAACTCCTCAATGTTAGGCCATGTCCCACTAATATAAAATGTATAAGAATCAACTGTAAATAAAACCAAAATACTACGATAATACAGACGACGCGCATCGGCCATGTTTTGCAGCCGGCCAGAGAGAGGAGAGGCCTACGCGGGCCGCTCTGCTGAAGTCA
Organism: Locusta migratoria; assembly: GCA_026315105.1. NCBI lineage: Eukaryota > Metazoa > Arthropoda > Insecta > Orthoptera > Acrididae > Locusta > Locusta migratoria. Next base: position 113,108,240 of record CM048744.1, on the reverse strand, counting down.
GCTCAGATTCGGTTGTCAGATTGTTAACACGTACAAGTTCAGTGGAGATGGGATGATCATACCGTTAACACGTAGCACTTTAGATCGGAAATATTGTAAGTTGGATTTGGTCGGTCACGGCAGATTACTGTTTTATTTCATAGTCATTAACTTTAAGGCAGAGATAAGGAACAATATAGCTCATTATGTGCAGTATGCTAATTTTCTCCGGTTATGATTAATAAATTAGATTATAACGGTTCCTGACGAGGCGTGGCTGTTTTCCGTGCTGCTACACGTACAAAATAATGTCAGTTAAGGGATGCCATCTACGTGAAATAAAAGACGTAGGACTCTGTAAATGCCTCGTTGCGTTAAAAGCGGACACACACCTCACGATATTCAATGTTCCTATGTGCTCAGATTAACTAGGCGTGTGCCCTCTTCCATACACTCTTTCTAAAATAAAGTCTAACAGGATTTCTTACCTGTAGTACAACTGTAATGTACCGTTCGAAGTTCTTTTCTTCAGGCAGCAGATTTTAACGCTTTCCAATTTGCAGTGCGTCTGTCAAAAATAATGAGCATAGAGGAAATTGCTCTAACTACTTGAAACAAGTTGAAAATGTTCCTGTACTGATTTTTATTTGTATCAGTGTGGCAGCCAAGTATGAAGCCAGATGCACAATAAATTGAAAAAAAAAATAGTAGGCAAGCAGTTCCTAACTATCCACCATAATTTTAGCCTCAAGAGCAAGAACCAACGACCTGCACGCTGTTTTCTGCGCTTGGGCAATTACTGAACAAGACGATAAGTTGGTGAAATAAATATTAGAACTCACGCATGTTGCTTAGGGTGGTAGTAGCAACTAGGCGCCTCACGTGATCCGTAGTCTTGCTACAATCGAGAACAGGTTCACTGTGTCCATAGTAATATGGAGGATGTCCTGTCAAAAGAAATTTAAGGAGAGAATAGGTAGAGGTGTTCGCCTGTAGTGAAAGTAGAGAGAGAACCAACATCTAGCTCTCGCAATCCTAATATCAAGTCAAAGTTAAACGCAGCCCACACCAATCTTTTAATTTTTCTTTACTCGCCGTGCTATGTAAGTTTCATGCAAATATTTTTAATCGATTTGAGGAAATTATGTGACAACGTGATGAATTTTCATATCCTTGCGTGAGAAACGAATTCTATATTTCTGAATACATCAGCATAAACGCGAAACAAACACTTAAGTATCATTTTTAAGATTAAACATGCAATGTCACCAATGAAACTGATTTAATTCGAAAGGAGCTTTACCCCTAGATGTACAAAAACAAAAATTGTGTATGTACGGAACCGTTAAGACAGGTTAAATGAAGCGGATGTTTTCATATCTACAGGAGATATTAAGGCATCATACGCTGTGGAACGTATAAGTCCACTTCGACAGCCATCTAGAGGTAGAGTGGGTGGAATTGCGGGGACGACTTTGTTATAAGCAGTGAAATTTTTTGTCGTCGCCATTTCGCAAATTATCCTGAAAAAATGTCGTCAGCTGTGCTACTACCAGAAAATTCAAATTAAGTTCCTAATGTCTTATTACTTCTTTTTTTAATAACTATAACTTCTTACTTAATATGGAAATAGAGGCTTCAGGCATGAACTAAGAATCTGCATACCAATAAATTCCAGTTACACGTAAAAATATTTGATTTTTTTTTTCTGAGTAAACACAAGTGATCGAAATCGAGCACACGCAATACTGGTATTCATAATTTCCTGTCTTTGGACGATGAAGTAATAGGTAGTACTCGGCAACTACATTCATTTTAACCAGACTCTCTTACTCAATACGATTTGTTATATTAATTGCCAAAATCGCTTATGTTAAAACAATTTATTTCATTCATCACCAGTTTCAGCACAACTAGCTGCCATTCTAAAATGATCTCACAACATAAAAATACACTCATGGAGAAAAAAAAAAAAAAAAAAAAAAAAAACACGCCATGAATTCGTCGAGCCAGCAGAGGGAAATTTTATTGACAACATACGATCACATAGACAGAGCCATACGCACATCAGTACAGTCACCAGACCACGCACATTGCCGACGCTAGTACCGTGTATAACGCTCCTTTCACAGCAATGCAAGCTGCAGTTGTATAGATAATCGCAGAGGTGCCGAATGTAGTCTAGCGGAATGGCCTGCCATTTCAGTTTCCAACTGGTGTCTTAGTTGGACCATATTTCCTTCCGGTCGTGCAGACCGCGCAAGATGACATTTCATGCGGTCCCAAACATGATCAATGGGAAACAGATCTGTGAATCGTGCTGGCCAGGATAGATGAAATAAAAATTTAAGAGCACGTTGGGTGGCACGGAATACACGGTGGGCGTGCACTGTCCTGTTGTAAGAGCATATCGCCTTGTTGCTGTATGAACGGTAGGGAGATTGGTTGAATGATGGTTTCAGTGTGCCGTGCAGTGTTCAGTGTTCCCTGGACTATCATCGAGGAGAACGGCCAAGGTAGGGTATGGGTGCTACGGAATACATGTGGGTGTGCATTGTCCTGTTGAAAAAGCATATAGCCTTGTTGGTGTATGAAAGGTAGGGAGATGGGTTGAATGATGATTTCAGTGTGCCGTGCACTGGTTAGTGTTCTCTCAGCGATCATCAGAAGAGAATGGCCAAGGCAGGATATGGGTGGTATGGAATACATGTGAACGTGCATTGTGCTGTTGAAAAAGCTTATGGCCTTGTTGGTGTATGAACGGTAGGGAGTTGGGATGAATGATGGTTTCAGTGTGCCATGTACTTTTCAGTGTTCCCTCGACGATCATCAGAGGAGAACGGCCAAGTAGGATATGGGTGGTATGGAATATATGTTGACGTGCATTGTCCTGTTGAAAAAGCATATGGCCTTGTTGTTGTATAAACGGTAGGGAGATGGGTTCCAAGATGGTTTCAGTGTGCCGTGCACTGTTCAGCGTTTCCTCAACGATCATCAGAGGAGAACGGTCAAGGTAGGATATGGGTGGTATGGAATACATGTGAACGTGAATTGTCCTGTTGAAGAAGCATATGGCCTTGTTGGTGTTTGAACGTTAGGGAGATGGGATGAATGGTGGTTTCAGTGTGTCATGCACTGGTCAGTGTTCTCTCGATGATCATCAGAGGAGAATGACCAATGTAGGATATGTGTGGTACAGAATACACGTAAACGTGCATTGTCCTGTTGAAAAAGCATATCGCCTTGTTGGTGTATGAACGGTAGGGAGATGGGCTGAATGGTGGTTTCAATGTGCCATGCACTATTCAGTGTTCTCTCGATGATCATCAGAGGAGAACGGCCATTTTGTGGTACGGAATACATGTGGACGTATATTGTCCTCTTGATAAAGCATATCGCCTTCTTGATGTATGAACGGTAGGGAGATGTGTTGAATGATGGTTTCAGTGTGCTGTGCACTGTTCAGTGTTCTCTCGACGATCACCAGAGGAGAACGGCTAATGTAGGATATGGTTCCCCATACCATGATGCCGGATGTCTGTGCCGTGTGTGTCTATCGTGTACACTGTAGGTCAGAGGTTGGCAAGTATTCTTAGATGGGGTCTGGATACTTTTGAAAATTTTTATTGAGGACCAGGTGTAAATCCTCATGTTCGATATTAATTTTTATGTTAATTTTCGCTCACAAAATTAATATGAAATACAACAGATGTAAAATAATAATGCATAAAAAATACATAAAAACTTATAGTATTTACTATTTATTTCACTCACAAAAAGTATGAAAAATGGATAGTCAGTCTTTTATAGAAAAGTCCAGAAACAGGTCAAGCATAATACATACTATTTTTTATTTTAATTTTCAGTAAGAAACTATGGAATACAATGAAATTTGCTTATATCTGTTATAAAAAATCCATGGGGAAAATGACATTTGCGGTCTTGAGGTTCTTGAAGTTAGGTTGACGTGCGGAGCAGCTTATGCGAATAGAGTCTTCAAAATGGACGGTCGGCAATCTTTAGTGATAATTATTCTCCAAGAAATTCAGTTTTAAATGAAATTTTACAAATATATGTGCAGCCAATCATAGCAGCCAGGTTAGACTGAAATATATATGTTGTTGTTGTTATGGTCTTCAGTCCGGAGACTGGTTTGATGCAGCTCTCCACCCTACTCTATCCTGAGCAAGCCTTTTCATTTCCTCATAAGAACGGCAACCCACATCCACTTGAATCTGCTTACTATACGCGTCTCTTGGTCTCCCTCTGCGATTTTTACCCAACACACTTCCCTCCAATGCTAAATTTACGATTCCCCGATGTTTAAGAATGTGTCCTACCAAGCGATCCCTTCTTTTAGTCAGGGTATGCCAAAAATTCCTTTTATCACCAATTCTGTTCAGTACCTCTTCATTAGTTATGCGATCTACCCACCTAATCTTCAGCATTCTTCTGTAGCACCACATTTCAAAAGACTTGTTGTCTCTTAAAATATTCAGTGAATACAGTTTTATAAGTTTGCAAGGAAATGTCTTGCAGCAAGTCTATTATCTCCGTTTGGGGTAAAAAAGACTTTGAAAGGTGGAACAACTTCTCAGTCACATTCGTTCATTCCTATACCGGAGAAACCTCAGACTGTGATTTTTAGAATCGTGACAACTCGTACTTTTCTCTGAATATTACTTCACATTTTGGCGGTCCAAGTTTTGGCGGTCCGTCAGTTGCCTAGATATCCACTGTTATCAGTACAACGCCACACATGAGTACGACCATCAGCGGCACCGAGACAGAAGCGACTCTCATCACTGAAGACGATACATCTCCATTCGCTTGTCGCGACACCACCACCACCGATATTAAGAGATGAGCGGATGACGACCAAACGGCCTGCACGATCATGGGGTCCCATAACCTACACTGGCCGTTTTTGTCTGGTGTTTATCGAGGGAACATTGAACAGTGAACGGTACACTGGAACCATCTTCCAACCAGTCTTGCTACCGTTCATCCACCAACAAGGCAATATGCTTTTTAAACAGAACAATGTACGTCCATATGTACCCCGTAAAACAAACGCACTCGTCGATGTGTACGTCAACTATCCTGTCCAGCCAGAGCCTCATCTAGGCTTGGCTGCATGGTCGGCACGTAATCTGGATTACCTGAGGCATCCGGTGGAATCTGCATGGCAGGCCATTCCGAAAGACTACATTCGGCACCTTTACGATCGTTTCCATGGGAGAATTGCAGCATGCATTGTTGCAAAAGGACGACATACACGGTACTAGCGTCGACATTGTTCACGCTCTGTGACTGTACTCACGTGCGTGTAGCTTTGTTCGGCTGATCGTGTGTTGCATACATTCTTAAGGATGTGTCAATGATTTCCCTCTGATGGGTCGACGAATTCATGGTGTTCTTTTTTCATTCTTCTGGACTGCAGGTATCATTGTCGTCGCTGAAATGGGAATGTGCACAGGTTACAAAATATGTCACCATATTGGATCGTCACAGTATTGAAAAGAACTGGAAAAGAACTGTTATACCGGGTGGTCAGAAAGTCAGTATAAATTTGAAAACTTAATAAATCACGGAATAATGTAGATAGAGAGGTAAAAATGACATGAAGTTATATTAGAAAAAAAGAAAAAGAAAAAATAAGTTCAAAAAATGTCCGACAGATTGCTCCTCAACTGATCATAAAAGCAATAATTAGCATAACAAATTAAGACAAAGCGAAGATGGTTTTCTTTACAGGAAATGCTCAATATGTCCACCATCATTCCTCAACAATAGCTGAAGTCGAGGAATAATGTTATGAACGGCACTGTAAAGCATGTCCGGAGTTACGGTGAGACATTGGCGTCAGATGATGTCTTTCAGCATTCCTAGAGATGTCGGTCGATCACGATACACTTGCGACTTCAGGTAAACCAAAGCCAATAATCTCACGGACTGAGGTCTGGGGACCTGGGAGGCCAGGCATGACGAAAGTGGCAGCTGAGCACACGATCATCACCAAACGACTCGCGCAAGAGATCTTTCACGCGTCTAGCAATACTTTTTTTTTTTTTTTTTTTGTTCTAATAAAACTCCATGTCATTCCAAGCATATGTGCCAATTTTTACCTTTCTATCTACATTTATTAAGTTTTCAAATTTATAGTGACTTTTTGATCACCAGTTAAATCAATGTTACGTAAACAAGTTTTGTTTGTGTAGTTTTTAATATTGTCACAATCTAATACCCAAACGTATTTTGAAATGTAAACGCATTACCATTTCAACGACGATACTAAATCTATTTTTATGGAGTGAGATTATCTGAGATTTGCAACTAGTTCTGCCGAAAACTAGTTGTGAATGAAATAAATTGCTTCAACACAAGCGATGTTAGCATTTAATATAATCACACTAGATCGCAATTGTCATTTATACTCAATAAAAATTACGCTGTAAAATAATAATAACCCTTTCCTGTTCAAGCTAAGTAATGTTCGACCACATAAAACATTATGTAATGCTTAGCTATGCTTACATACCTATTTACCAGTAACAGACAGCAGAGTTTTTAGATCAGTGTGCCATAGTAGATATTCATATAGAAGGGAAAATAGCAAAGTGTAGCTATTTTCGAACCATATTCACATTATTTAATTCATAAACAAAGGAAAACAAGGCTAGAACCACTTATTAATAACGCCTGGCAACAAAGACATCTACAAGAGTAACAAGAACAATAAAGCCTTTGACAGTCTGTTGGGACCAAAAATACTCCAGCACATTTTTGAACGCAATATGAGCAATAAAGATCTCTAGTTCTTGAATAAAATATGTTTGCATGAGGTAAAACAGTGCAAAGCCAAAATACCAACGTCAGAATACTCACAATATTGTATTTTTTTGACAAGTTACTTAACTCGCCTAATCAAATCGTCCACATACACACACACATATACCTACATAAGACAGTCTGTTGTTTTTTGCTTTCTGTGAGCAGAGATAATGAACAATCTCGGCCAATGAGTTTCATATGATACGTCACAGAGACATGACATTCCGTAAGTAGAGCTCGTAAATACCGTGGCTGAATCGTCCGCCATGTTTTCCCCAACATGGTTGGAACTGCGCTGCACCAACAGCAGAGAGGCGCACGTCCTGTCATCTTTCACAAACGATTTCACGAAAACTAATTGGAAGAAAAATATAATTTTTTTCGCTAATTAAATCTTTATATGTCAGCATTGCTACGAAATCGGCATAATTTCGTGAATAGCGATAGTTAATAAGATATTTGCTTTGAAATAAGAGGCAGCGCAAGGTTAGAAAAAGTTTGCAGCAAAAAATAAGGGCTGCCATGATATTCCGTTTGGGGCATGTTACACCATATGTTGCTGCGAATGAAATTTTCCCTATGCATTGAAATTTATTTTAAATTTAGCAGGAGATCTTTACCTTTCACTCAAATTGCTAAAATTTATTTTATGTAGCGAACTCATTTTCGTTGGCGATAAGGCCAGTATGAAATATAGTGCGTCTCATACACGGTTAGAGATATTAAAATGATAGTTTGGAAAATGATAACATGCAAAGAGGGGCGTAATTTGTCATATGGTTACTAAGCAATTAACTATTGCGGTACTGAAGGAAACGTAGAATTTTTTAAACAAGAAAGAGTAAAGTTAGGGATTTATTAATCACTGTACAGGTATTCCTTCATCAGACAGAAATGTTTATTTCGTTGCTTGTAGTTCCAAAGTGTTTCAGACCTACTATTCAGTTTGCAAAAAATTATAAGAGTTACATTTCCTTCAATTTAACGCCTAGCAGTAATAGAACAAAAGTTACTAAATCTAATGTTGATTTTATGCGAGAATACTAGAAAATGACAGATACCATGAATCTCTACACTACCTAATGAATTTATTTGTTACTTCCTCACATAATAAAGCACTCTGTATTGAGATATTTACAATGTTCTTTTCATATAACTGAAAAATTTAAATTGAATATTACATAGAGACACAGCACTTTTGTAGTTTGCAACAATTAATAAGCCAGTAACAGTATCTTCAAATATGGACATTATGCATTAACTACCTGTGCCTCATTATTAAAAGCTCTAATACTGAAGACGAGGTATTACTAGACGGACGAGCGAATCCCAACGCTGCATGTTTAACTGACATTATCTCGAGTTATACATTTCTGTTTGGAGAGGATTAAAATTTCATGTATTTTGAACATTTCCTTCTCTTAATGTGTTCACCTAACTTCAACAGAAAAGTTCTTCGTATGTCGAAAATTCCATAACGTCATCAGTAAGTGCATGTTCGTAAACGGTCAGTATATCCTCTTAATAAACTATTACCCCAACTGAAACTAAAATGAAAATGTAGTGCAGTACATCGCGAACGTATTCATGAAAACTGCAGATTCGCAGTGAGTAGTTTGCGAGTATGAGCAAGTTGAATGAAACGTGAGATAACGCGTGAGCTTCGCCGGAACGTGACAACTTCTACAGCTTGGGGAAAAATGGCGGATAGTTCTGCTCGGGTTTATAGGAGTCTTACCCGTAAGGAACACAAACCAAATGTTTCCACTTTGATGTATAACGATGGAAATGGCCAGAAGTTTTTAAGGACCGTAAGGCAGGAAAGGGTTAATTTATTCTTCGGTTTCCTTGTGATGTTTCTCATACGCTTTAAATCATAGTCGGGTACAAAATAAGTTAACACTCGGTGTAGTAGCTGAGAGCATTTCCCACACGGAAACCTGCTCTCATCAGTCACTACGTCGTGTGCCAACTTAGTTTGCGCGGACAGTTTTCGTCTCTGCAAATGGCGGCCTTCATTTCGGTAACAGTTGCCTCAACTTTCCGCCACGGCGTGGTAGGGGCTGGACGCCAGCGCGGCGACGCGACCGTCTATTGGCTTGTGCCACAGTATAACATAGACATTCGCTGACAGAGTCGAAATCGTATTGCTGAAAAACGTTTTCAAAGCAGAAGTTAATTGCAATGTGATGTCCTCAAGTTCCAAACGAACTGAATGTAATTATATTCGGGTGGAAGGGGGGTTGAACGAGTAATTTTTAGTGCATTTAGGACAGTCGGTCGTATTCAATACTAGACACGAATTGTAAATTCTTGGAGAGTAGCTGCTGCATTTCCTTGGAAATGCCCTTTTGCCTTGTCTCTACCTCTATGCCTTGCGTGCGTGCAGCTATCAAAATTTTCTTTAAACTACTTGTCAGGTGTCGAACAGTATATCTTTGCTAATATTGACAGTTCGTCAACAGTTTATACTCCGACATATTATTTATTTGTAGCTACGCGTTCACGTTTCCAACCTAGTAGGTAATAGGACCATGATTTTTGTAAAAAGAAAATATGACACTAAGCAGGATCTACTGAAATAATTGATTCACTACAGAATAAATATTTACACAGTACTTTTATACAACATTAATATTACGAAGTAGTGTTGATGCTTTTGCGATTCTCATTAAGAGAAACGTTTTGAAGTGAATGATTTGTTAAAGTATATAATAACTGCCAAACTTTCACAACACTGTAAAAATAACACCACTGATAATAATGACGTGAAATTGCAATGGAATATTATCCGACAAGGGTAGTGTGAAAATTGATCAATAAATGGCGCTCTAAGCATCATATTTAATGGACGTCGACTACAAATGACAAGTGATTCATTTAACAAAGCCTAAGGCTTATGTTAGACGTTAAGCAAACTGAACTACTCAGTGTTCATGGGTGTACAGGTTTGATTTTGTTAATTACGTAAACCCATTCACCATGGCAAGGTCATACCACATCGAATGTGTTCAGTCCTCGTCGCCGTGTGTTTTGTCCTTCCCGGCCTATCTTTCAGGCAAGGATCTGCTCAGGACGCGTGGGATGCGTGGACAGCTAAAACAGCTATACAGATTACTAATACAAGTTTTATTTACTGAAATATACACTATACTGAATTTTAAGAGAATATGTCTGCTCTCGCGGCGGTGTCTTCTTGCACGATGCTAGCTGCGCTGTATCCTAGTGACTGCCTATTTCGGAGCCGAGTTAAAAAAAAAAAAAAAAAAAAAAAAAAATCAAATGTTTGTAAATCTATCGGACCAAACTGCGTGGTCATCAGTCCGTAGCTTACAAACTACTTAAACCTAGGTAAACTAACCTAAGGACAAACACACACACCCATGCCCCAGGGAGGACTCGAACCTCTACGGCGAGCAACGGCGCGCTCCGCAGCAAGACGCTCTAGACCACTCGGCTACTCCACCGCGGCCCGAGTTCAAACAGGGCCCTTCCAGATGCATGTCGCCCTACAGATAGCTGCTTGTAGAGGGCGCACTGCCTTACTCACTATCGTTTTCGTAGTCTGGCGTGTGGAGCTGACTTTACGCCGACTTGTCCCTAGGCCAAAAACCGCATGGAAAGCATCAATCAAAATCAAATCTAATTTTTAATTTCCGTCTGACTGGCGCAAAACATGTTGGAAGCGCTATCCACCGCAACTACTTCAAATCGAGAAATAGCATGCTCCACAACTAATCAAAGTGTTTCCTGGGTCACGATAAAAATATGTTGCGCGATGAATGCCTTCAGCGCAGCCACTTTAGCAATCGTAACGCTAAACACGACATCTTTCAGAGATATATCTTCTCCACAGGCAGAATTCAGGTGATGGAGACGGCCAGGCTGTAGGGAAATGACGGTAATTAATCCTAGCAATTCCGAAATGGCCCTTCAGCAGCTGATAACTGGGTTTGGAATGTGCGGAAGTGGTGCGCCATCATGCACAAAAATGATCCCATCCACACATACAGTGCTATTGGAGAGCTGGAATGATGATGTTGCGCGAAAGACACTCTTAGCGCGAATCAGTGACGGTACAGGTAACAAGACCGGAAGAAACTGTCTCTTCGAAAAAAATATGGCCCTATGATAAATGGTGCCGTAAACAAGCACCAAACAGTGACATTTTCCGGATGAAACGGTACTGATTGATTTGCATGTGGACCTCATGTCGACCATATGCGACAATTCTGTGCATTTTACATATCATTCCAGGTGGAAGTCGGCTTCGTCTATCCACAGAATTGTCCACGGCCATTCATCGTCTACTCCCAAGCGAGGAAAAAGTTCTAAGGCAAGAGTCTATATCTGGCAGCGCAATAGGAAGCAATTCGTGCACATGGGTAATTTTGAATGGATAGTAAAGAAGGAATTTTTCGCATCGTGATGACAGGTTTCTCTCTGTCAACTACCGGTTTGCACACCACTACTCGACTCCTCCTGCACTGCTGTTGGCATGTAGTAATACATTAATTATTTTTTTAAATAACTTGTGCGATGCTTGTAGCTGACTTCTGCCCTCTCTCTGTCAGCGTATCGAGAAACATTTGATACTTGTCACGTTCAATTTTTTTTGCAACAAGCTGAAGGGAGAAAGTGGAATTGTTCATCACTTACTGTCTTCTCCACGATGTATTAGGACGTGTTCCAGGACCTTGCCTGATTATTGTAAGTGTGAGCTTAGTTCCTTTTTTTATTAATTTCAATAAACCCCCACAGTCAATTTGAAATATCTTACTTACTTACAATCCCTTCCCCTTTCTCACTAATTTTTAAAGTTATTTATTTTCAGCAGATCCAGTACTTCATAAAGTGATTCTTTTATTTATTTCGTGTCTATGAATGGTTTATTACATTTTAATGCCTGCAGAAAAATCTTTGCGATTTTTATAAATTTCGATAATGTTGCAATTTTTGGAAACTGTCATGATTAATTTTCAACACGATCATAGAACAATAGTAAACGAAACGCACAATCCCAGCATCAATTTATCGAGGTAATATTCCAGTCATCTCAGGTAGAATCACTACAGAATATGACCGAAATATTGGTACCAGCTCTCAATAAGGTAAAATTTAGATTTCGCCGACTTCTTCTGTAATGTTGCTTTCTGGTGTTGTATTTGCTACCGAAGTCACGACCGCTTCCATTTAATGGCTGAATCCAATAATTTTGTTTAAATTGTCCCTTCCTTGACAAAGTTGCTCAGTATTTTCATTTTAAAATATTTCACTACCTCGTAAAATTTCATTTGCGGTCCCCAACCTCAACATTAATACGCAACACCCATTTTCATACGAAAGCAGCATTACAGGCACTTCTTCCACTGACGTCTAATCGATTCGTTTCCTTCCTCTGCCTGGTTGCACACCAAAGGAACGCGTATTCGTATTTCCGAATAATTTTCTCCAGATCCACGGCAGTCATCGAACCAAAGACTGTTTTCAAACCCTTCAGCCTCCGGAAATTCTGAAAAGCGATTTCTGAACAGTCATCATTCTTGTAAAACTGCTTTACAAGCAAAGTGCGATTCTGCATTGAGACAGTCATGGCGAACGTCTCAGAAGTGAAATGAGGAAAAGCCATGTACCCTGCGTGTTAATACCAACTTCAATTGGTCGCCCGCATGATAGGTGTTTCCATTTACATATCCCGACACATTCAGCGCCATCAACTGATTAATTGCCATACTATATTTATTCTGCCATACTTTTCCTCTTTTCCGATAATATTCTGTCGCAATTTGATGTCATTCTGACGAGTGCTGTTATTTTTACGGTGTTTTGAAAGTTTAATTAGACTCACCCTGTATAAGTAACCACCCTAAATGAACACATGTTATTCGTAAGATTATCCTCGTACGTATCGACATTCTTAGCAAATCGTAATGAGATATTTTCGGATTATGTATTGTTGTTGGTGCCACAAAAGTTCATACATACGGCCACCTTTTGAATGTTCTGCTCCACCGCAAGTACTTATTCAATACACAATCGTTTTGTGATGTTTTAAGAAATGCATATTGCAAACCATCAGCTGTTTATTACACTCCTGGCCATTAAAAATGCTACACCACTAAGATGACGTGCTACAGACGAGAAATTTAACCGACAGGAAGAAGATGCTGTGATATACAAATGATTAGCTTTTCAGAACATTCACACAAGGTTGGCGCCGTTGCAACGTGCTGACATGAGGAAAGTTTCCAACCGATTTCCCATACACAAACAGCAGTTGACCGGCGTTGACTGGTGAAACGTTGTTGTGATGCTTCGTGCAAGGGGGAGAAACACGTACCATCACGTTTGTCGGATTGTAGCCTATCGCGATTGCGGTTTATCGTATCGCAACATTGCTGCTCACGTTGGTCGCGATCCACTGACTGTTAGCAGAATATGGAATCGGTGTGTTCAGGAGGGCAATATGGAGCGCTGTGCTGGATCCGAACGACATCTACCACTAGCAGTCGAGATGACAGGCGTCTTATCCGCATGGCTGTAACGGATCGTGCAGCCACGTCTCGATCCCTGAGTCAACAGATGGGGACATATGCAAGACAACAACCATTTGCACGAACAGTTCGACGACGTTTGCAGCAGCATGGACCATCAGCTCGGAGACCATAGCTGCGGTTACCCTTGACGCTGCATCTCAAACAGGAGCGCCTGCGATGGTGTACGTAACGACGAACCTGGCTGCACGATTGGTAAAACTTCACTTTTTAAGATGAATCCAGGTTCTGTTTACAGCATCATGATGGTTGCATCCGTGGTTGGCGACATCGCGATGAGCACACATTGGAAGCGTGTGTTCCTCGTCGCCATACTGGCGTATCACCCAGCGTGATGGTATGGGGTGCCATTGGTTACACGTCTCGGTCACCTCTTGTTCGCATCGACGGCATATTGAACAGTGGCCGTTACATTTCAGATTTGTTACGACCACAGGTTCTACCCTTCTTTCGATCCCTGCGAAAACCTACATTGCAGCAGGATAATGCACGACCGCATGTTGCAGGTCCTGTACGGACCTTTCTGGAAACGGTAAACATTTGACTGCTGCCCTGAACAGCACATTCTCCACATCTCTCACCAACTGAAAACGTCTGGTCAATGATGGCCGAGCTACTGGCTCGTCACAATACGCCAGTCACTACTCTTGATGAACTGTGGTATCGTGTTGAATCTGCATCTGCTGTACCTGTATACGCCATCCAAGCTCTGTTTGACTCAATGCCCAGGTGTATAGTGGCCCTTATTACGGCCAGAGGTAGTTGTTCTGGGTACTGATTTCTCAGGATCTACGCACCCAAATGCGTGAAAATGTAATCGCACGTCAGTTCTAGTATAATATATTTGTCCAATGAATACCCGTTTATCATCTGCATTTCTTCTTGGTGTAGGAATTTTAATGGCCAGTAGTGTATATTTATAACTTTACCGGTTTTGGTTTTTAACCATCTTCAGAAACGTATATTAAACAGACTGATTACGTTGGTACATTGTCCGCCACGTTATGCATAAATCAATAAAGGATTCGTAAAATGTAAATTGACGTTATGCATTGCCTGGCATTGTTTTATTTATCATTAAGATCTAATGTCAAGTGACATTTTACGAATGTATTATTGACTGACTTGGATAAGGTGGCAGACAATCTACCAACGTAATCAGTCTGTTTAATTTGCTTTTCTGAAGATGGTCGAAAACCGAAACCGATAAAAATATACATATAATAAACAGCTGACCCTTAGCAACATCAATTTCTTGAAGCAAATTACATCCGTTACCCTACATCTCAGTAAAGACTTTTTTCTGGCGTATTTATACGATCCACCGCATGGCGGCGCTGTGGTCTCCAAGTTGCAGACATTATATGGGAGTTTGGCTTTTCTTTGTTAGGCTGCGAGTTGAAGTTCAGCAGTAGAGTCGCGAAGATCTCGCAGACTGTGGCGAGGGTGCAATAGCGGGAGCAGTTCGGCTTAAGGTTGGGCCGTCCACAGGTGCGTTGCGCATCCAGCTTGTATAGCTGTTTACCTCCTGAGTACGCCAGTGAGGGCGGCTTTTACAGTACGAACGTGAGGACGCCGGTGCGCCAAGGCCGGCAAGCTGGCAGAAGTTTGCTCTTTCGCCTGTCGTCCAGCCGCCGCTGGGAACTTTTCTTCTAACGTCTTTCGTTATCTGAACTTTGTTGTTTTCTTTCCGAGCGCAGATTGTGGTTGGAAACATCGATCTCACTGCTATTCGACATACCCTATGTTGAATCGTGTCTGCCGAGAGTAACGTTGTGTGGTGGTGTGTGAGCTGTGTTGTTATAAATCCTGGCCTGACGAATTTATCAGCCAACCCGTCTTATGAATATTCCGTTTGCGGGCTGTTTTGGTTCCGCGCGACCTAGCGCAGTTTGCAAAGACTGAATGGATGCTCGGCATCTGAACTCGTGATGGTTGGTGTAAGGCCATTGAACGGTAGTCGATTTTTTTTTTCCAAATTTCTGTTGAGGAATCTTCTGCCGAAATATCGTTCGTTGTTAATTTCCCATGCGCTCGGGAGATTTCGCGACCGATCTTTTCGAGGGTCGTCCACAAAGTAAGTTCTGTATCTATTTCTATCCGCAGTAGCGCTACGATCGCAGTTCCGGCGATTGCTCTCACTCAAGGAGGAGGCGTGTAAGCTATTTCCAGATTGCTAATATCGCCGTGTGCTTTGTAGTGCTTGTTTATAGTGCCAGCCGTAATTGAAAATGCCGCCGCTGTGCTTTGTAGTGCTTGTTTATAATGTCAGCCGTAATTGAAAATGCCGCCGCGTGTGAAATCAGATCTGTGATTCGTTTTATAAATGCAAAGAAAGTTAAACCAAAGAAAATGCATCGGCAAGTCTGCGAGGTTTACGGACAAATGCTATGAGTGATTCAATGGTTAAAGATGGGTCACTCCGATCAATGGAGGACGTGATTAAGTGCACGATGAAGAACGAAGTGGACTCCAATCTGCGGTTACTGATGAACTGGTTCACACAATTGAACAGAAGATTTTTGACAACCGCAAGTTCACCCTTAGTTTCCTTGCTAATAGTTCAACGATGATGACGAGCTGAGACAGCATGTTACCACATGGTTGAATACAGTGATGGCAACCTACTATGAAGAAGGCATACAAAAACTTATGCCACGCTATGACAAGTGCCTACAAAATTTCAGAAGCTATGTAGAAAATAAGTTTAACAGTTGCAGATTTTTGTACAATAAATATTTTTTCTGTATCTGTACACGTTTGTTATATATAACCGAACGGAACTTACTTTGTGGACATACCTTGTACTCGGTCATTGCTGTGCGACTAGCGAAGTAGCGTTTTACTTATATACAGGGTGTCCCAGCTATCTTGCTCGTCCAAAAGATCTCTGAAACAATAGCTATAATAAAACGACTTTCACCGGTATCAATGTAAGACTAGGGCTCATGAATGTACATATTTTGAAACATTCTAAAACCAAAACATATGCGTTTCTTTATACAAACTTAGGTTTTTTTATGGACACCCTATATTATTTCTTCAGAAATCTATAGCATGACAAATCACATAAATAATAGCGTCGATTGCATCGCAATACGCCAATTACATCCCGAGATATTTCGAAGCGAAGTTGACGCTTGAAATACGCGAAACTCGCGGCAGCGTACGTCCTGAGCAGCATGGGGTTCTCGCCTGAGACTCTGGACGTGCGCTAGCCGCGCGTTTCGCGAATTTCAAGCGTCAACTTCGCTTCGAAATATCTCGGGATGTAATTGGCGTATTGCGATGCAATCAGCGCCATTGTTGATATGATTTATCATGCTATAGATTGCTGAAGAAATAATATAGAGAGTCCATTAAAAAAACTATGTCTGTGTTTAAAACACATATGCTTCGGTCTTAGAATGTTTAAAAATATGTACATTCATGAGAGCCAGCCTTACATTGATAACGGTGAAAGTCGTTTTACAATAGCTGTTGTTGCTCCAGATATATTTTGGGTGAGCAAGATAGCTGGGACACACTGTATAATGGTGTAATAATAATAATAATAATAATAATGTGGCTTTCTGTTCCGCAGGACCTAATTGAGGAGTAAGACTCCATGGTTATGGAACAAGTCAATAGATGAAGTTTAACAGAAGAATGGTAAAAGAAATTTTTAAGTTGTCCTTTGCACACGACACTCTTAAGACGACGTGAAAACAATCAATAAACAAAAAATGAATTAGCTTAATTGTTTAATTTTTCTAGGAGTGAGCCACGAGGTAACTCTTCAATTTAGATTTGAAAGCGTGTGGGTTAGTGCTAAGATTCTTTAGTTCTTGTGGCAGCTTATTGAAAATGGATGCTGCAGAATACTGCATACAAGTGTCAAGGTGGTTGATGCAAATGTAGATTTGACGTCTGTCTAACATTCACCGTATGAAAGCTACTAACTCGTTGGAATATTATTAACAACAAACGACATTAAAGAAAAAAAACGTATTGTGACGCCAGTGTAAAAATTCCCAGAATCGTGAACTTACGCCACATACTGCCCGAACCACCCGTTTCTGGGCCAAAAATATCCTTTTTGTTTCAGTCGAGTTACCCCAAAAAATAACGCCGTACGTCATAAGTGAGTGAAAGTAAGCGTAGCAAATTACTTTTCGTGTTGAGAAATCACTTATTTCAGATATTGTTCTTGCGGTGTCGCACAAGTCTGAAGTGCGCACCAACTACTTTCGCCCCGCGCTGCCATGCACGCACGGCGCGGCGTTCTTACGACGTCAGCCACGAGCGCCCTCTGCTGCATTTCCGCTCGTGGCCACCACTGAACGACATCGTTCACTTGGGACTGAGATAGGAACCAGCTAACACTTCGGAATCAGATAGGCACCAGTGAAGACTTGGCTATCGGATAGGCACTAGGCAGGCCTCTAGCTCCACTATGTATCAGAGACACAAAAGCGGCGACGAGGCTGGGACACAAAAGTGGCGACGAGGAGCGGTAGAAGAACCTTAGACCAACCCGCTTGCAGCAGCCAGACAGCAGCAGTCGGAGCACGCAGAAATTGCTCCCGCCCACCCACCCTTATAAGATTTTTGGGGGACAATATTGTTACGTGTTTTGTGGACTTTTTGTTGTTGCAGTGCGTCCTCATTTACGTTGCATTTCTGTTTTGTACTAATTTTCTTGTATGCGCGGCGCTTAATCGGTCAGCATGGCCACTACCCCGAACCCGAACTTCATGGAAATTATTCCGTTACAGACATCACAAATTATGCAACTACTCCACGCTGTGTCGCAGTTGACGGCACAGGCTCACCAACAGCAAAACCAGCCGTCGCTTCAGCAGCCCACACCTGCAGCCGCACCGCTTCTTTCGGTGAGGAAGATTGGAGCGACTACTTCGCTCAATTTCAAGAACTCGTTGCGGCTCATCAAATTACAAGTCTGACAATCAAACACTTCTTTCTCACCGTAGTTGGCACTCAAACCTTCGTATTACGGCAGAAACATTTCCCCCACGCATCTCCTCGTGATCTAGAATTCGATCAAATTGTATAAACACTGAATGCTCATTATGAGAGAAAAGTTCTCGTAGCTGCAGCGCGGTACCGATTTTTCAGACTGAAACAATTACTGGAGCAATCACACCAGGAATGGATCACTGAATTGAAGGGCTTAACCCGCAAATGTAAATTTACTTGCTCTTGTGGACTTTCTTATAGTGATGTGATGTTGAGGGATGCAATTATGCAGAACATTCAGGACCCCAGAATTAGGGCAGCAATTCTAAGACAGTCTGACCCCTCATTAGACAGTGTACTGCAGCTTATGGAAGCGCATGGTACTTTTGACTTAGCAGATGTAGAAATGCAAAGCCACAGTGTAAATTCAGGGCGCCGTAATGGACGCTTTCCTTGCCGTAGTTCTCATTTTAGCCCTAGTGATTCTTTAAATTCTACCGGCCGTGCTGAACAGACAGTGAATATTAGCCAGTGTCAAAGTGCGACACAAAGGTCGCCCCGTCGTGTTAAAAACAGTAATTTGAATAACGGGCGCCAACGTTCATTTCAGAAAAATGTATGTAAATCTTGCCCGCAGTGTGTATCTCGCCACAAGCGTGCGCATTGCCCTAGTCGCAACGCAACCTGTTATCAATGTGGCAAATCGGGACATGTACAGTCTGCGTGTATGCAAATTAGAAACTCAAAGAACGTTACCGTTAGAAACAGTGCTTCGACGAGTGCACGAACAGTTCATGCTGTCAATGTCATAGACGCTGTGGAGTTGAACAGTGCTTTACTTGGTTCTCAATTGCAAGAAAGTTCTTCTGCGCCTACTGCAAAACTATGTAGTGAACCACGTAGCAAGCGCCGACGAGCTCGTAAAACTGTGCAACGGAAACGGGTTTGGGACAAGCACAATGACTATGTACAGTGCAATCCTGTAGTGAACCTAGTGCCTTCTACAACTGCTCATTGTAATAGTGCCCAGTACTACGTAGCTAGTGAGAGTAGACTTGATGTAGATACTAATTGTAATTTTAGTGCAGTAGCCTCGCATTGCGCAAACGCCGATCCGGCGGTAGTGCCATCCAGTGACAGTGTTGTTAATCCGCTGTGTGCCGATTCTGCGCCACTTACTTCACTACGCGGCCCGCGCATGCGCAAGCGCAGCAAACAAGCTGTATCAGACGTTGTCCACATTCGCGCACCTGTCCCGCGCCACAAGCAAAAACTTTTTGTGACTCTTTGTATAGAAAATAAGACTGTGAAATGTTTCTAGGCAGGCCTCTAGCTCCACTATGTATCAGCATTCTTCAGTACTGAGCTATGTAAAAGTTAAGTATTACTAAGTCTCTAAGAAATATATATCTCGTTCTAATTTACTCTAGTTTCTGCTGTCCCACTGGCTGGTCACCTCCTACCTGCACAAGCGTGCATCCTTTATTCCTGTGTCGGTCATTCTACACGGCCACCGACACCTACGACGGAAACGAGACACAAAAGCGGCGACGAGGCTGGGACACAAAAGTTCTAATAGTAAATAAAGCAGAATTTAGTTTTGGAACAAGCTCCTGAACATGGCTTTCCACGACAGCTTACTGTCTATCTGAACAGCTAGAAATTTAAAACTGTTCTTGTCTGAAATGCCACTTTTGATCCTACACTTATTATCTATTCATATTCACGGAATGTGTGACATTAATTGTGACTGCGTAAAGTTGAAAATGTGTACTGTGCCAGTATCGACCGCGTAAGATATATACATAACTTATACAATATAGCGATGAGGGGAAATGATCCTTTCTTCTGTGCGATAGCACTCGTAGGCCTTTACTCTTATGGGAATCAGTTTACAAAACAGCGGGTTTGAATAAAGTGCACAGGGAAAAGTTGAGAATATGTATCTGACGGGAGGCGTGCTTCAGTAATCCATGCGGGTACGGTGATCGCTGTGTTCCCAATGGTCCCCAGGGATCAGCGCAATTGTCTAGAAAGCAGGAGACCCGAGTTCGAATGCCGAGTGGGTACACATTTTGAACTTTACCCATTCGTAGTTAACGTGATAGATACCGTAAATATGACGTAGCGTGTATTGGTTGTGGCATGTCAGTGTCAGTCCTTAGGTAGAGATTCAGAACCATGCAAGTGCAGTCTGTCACTATTTACTTTGTGTTTAAAGAAACGAATTTCCTACATGAGAGAGCGATCTTCATTTTTCGTCAAGAACAGTATAACCGTCTAAGTCGCAAAAATTGTATTTATTTTCCTAGAAGTTTGTCGTTCAAATGTTCAAATGTTTGTCAAGCTTAAGAAACGTAACTGCAAGGTCATCAGTCCCTAAACTTACAAACTACTTATGAAATACCTTATACTAGAAACGACAGAAACGGCCATGCCCGAGAGGTGATTCGAATCCCCGACGGGGAACGGCCTCGCGTATCGTAGCATAACGCCTCAATGCGCTCGGCCGCTCCGCCGCGGCGTTTGTCATTCTTGGGGACGATCTGTTCAATGGGTTTCTTATGTAAACCGACATTCAAGGTCACCAGTTATCCTTTTTTATATGACCATTTTCGGAAGTCATAATTGCATCATTGGATCTGTTATTTAAATACGCTACATCACAGAGAAAACCTAGTAAAACTGTATGTAATGATAAACAGCAATGAGTCGCATATTTTTATTTGTATTTGCATATCTAAATGTACGTGATCTTTAACATGAAGATCGAAAAGTTTTATATGTTTTAAAGCCAGCTTTAAAGCATTTAGAATGGCAGCACAGCGACCGCAATCTAGATATGCAATAACAAATATTTGCGATTAACTGCTGTTCATCATTAACATATTACAACACAGTCTCTGAGCACAATATGGAATGTACTTAATAAAAGTGTACTTTTTCGGCAACATTTGTGTTGTGACATCACAGCTGTAATTTTGGCGAACAAATCCCGTTTTACTAGGTTTCCTCTGTGATGTGGCGTATGTAAATGACAGATGCGATGATATAATTGTAATACGCCGAAACCGGCCATCTAAATAAATGATAACTGCTGATCTTGGATAACGTTTTACATAACAAATGTATTTTTTTATTATGTCGTTTCGGCATCTATCATTATCAGATACGTAAAAATTGGTACGCAACGCCCCACACTGGCACCACCTATCGGCTAAAATTTTATAAATATTTGGGTATAATACAATAATATAATCTTCTAGGTATGTCAGAACAACGTCAAGACAAGTAGTGTGGTGCCTTCCTGTAGGTATGACTGGAATTGATCGGCCATTCTACTCACTTCGTCACATTGCCAATCCACATGTGCGTTTTTTTTTTAACATCTTTGTGAGAGCTGAGTGACGTCTATGGACAATCAAAGAAACTGTGTTCTTGATGCAATATACACATTAATCGTCACTGTTCGGGAGACCTGGGAACCAAGGTGATGTAATACTCTTTTGATATTAGCCTAGAGAAGTTAATTTCTTGCTATTTTCCGTGTATTACTGTTACCTAAAATAACAGATCGTGAGAGTTTACTTCATGCTATGCGACAAGCTATAACTAGAGCAGAGAAATACTGAGCAATTTAAGAGAAGGCAAAGTGACAGAACGCTGTTATAAACTTTAATGTAAATATAAAAACATATTTTGTCTGAGAACATTTATTTACCAACAGGTAGGTTTACTATCAACAGTATTTAATATTTTAACAGGGTCTAACTTGTCGTAACAGTCCGTCTCCTAGGCAATATTAGCGCTCCAAGCGATCAAAATGCTTCACTTGTGAATACGATATCGGATGAATGTAAATGGTAGCGTTTATATTAATTAGTGGTATAGTGGCAGTGCAACAAAAATCGGCAGTAACGACAGAAGACATCATTTTTCTCTTTCTTAGATTTTTGAGGACCCTGAGAGGTATGATACGGTACGTTACAGATATTGACTGAAGGATACCACGTGCACAAGAGGAAAAAATTCCTAGTCAACACCAGAAAACCGGACTTCTTGTATCTACCCAACAAAGTGATGTTCGCTTCAGTTCCGGTCCAGATCAATGAATATGAAGCATAGAGAAGCTGTAAGAAATCCAACACCTTCATTATTTAATGTGACAAACTTACGACTTCTTTAGTAAAATGGAAAAACTACACAGAAGCTACTTATAATAAAATGTCAAAGCCAACTGTGTCTTAAACCTGAATACACCATTCCGAAATTATTACTACGTCTGCCCAAAAAATGGTAAAGGATCATCTATGCTCTAGTTTCGTTAGAAAAATTATTGTATAGAAAGTCAGGTTCGTTGAATGAATAGGCGATGATTAGACCCTATAGAAAGTTAATGTGTAAAGGAAAATATAATAAAAACAGGCAATTAAGGAATACATATTTTTCTTATGCATGAAATATTTATATATATTTATTTATATTTCATTGCTTCGAGCATAATGAGCCACAGTTATATTTCAAAGTTTCTTTTCATGAATACGTTGTGTGTTATGGCTCCAAAACTATGAGATTCGACTGTTTTCGAGGCACTTCCTGCGTCTTGGTAGTGCAGTAATGCATGGAACAAAAAATGTATCTACTATTTTGTTAATTAGATTGAAAAGTAATTTAAAACAAACATTACCTGTACACTTGTGTGTCTGCTTTCTCGCCGCATATAGAGTGAGTGTCGTCAAATCTATCAAAACGGTAATTGCATTCACTGCAGAGTGTCATAGCTCTATGTATAAGCCACCGATCTCTATATAACCTGGATGTATAACTCTAGTCTCTGTGCATTTAGCTGTAGAGTACCTGAACAATCACATGTTTTGTACATGATTTTGCATTGCTCGCCATGTTAGTATGCGGCAAAGGACATGGTTCGTACGTGACAAAGCATTTCTTTCGCGGTTCTTGTTTTGAACTTCGTGTCAACATGAGCCTACGCTTGTATGGGAGCGGAATAAAAACGTATTTTCTTTTCATGCTATACTAACATTACGTATAAGCCATGTTTTAATTTGGTTAGAAATGGAATATGAACATGAGTAAAATGCTCAGAAAATTTAAGTTCATCATTGAATTAAGATTGAGATCAGTGGCACACGCACCATTAAACTCTCTGACTACTAACACTGGCAAAGATATATTTTCCATCCAGTGAAATAAACAAGCTGGAGGAAGGTAATCTGTATTAACGTTAAGCTTATGCAGTAATATTTTTGAATTTTCTTCCTGTTGTGTGTAAGCTGCTACATAGGCCCACGGCAATGTCATTAAAGGTAGGATTAGATAATAGAAAGCTGAGGATATTACTATATACGTAAAACAACGTAACCAAGCAGATTATGAATATATAAAACGGGGAATATCTGCATTTACGATTGACATACTTAATTTTCACCATGAGACTATTTTTAATTACGTTAGTGACAAGTATATTTTTGCAATCGCGTTTGGACAATGTGAGCTAGACGAGAGGAAGTAGTGCAAGGAAATAATAGAAACAGAGACTAATCTCTGCTACTGCGATTTTCATATCTTGATAGAAAAACGAAATAGGCACATCGTTGCATTTTAACAAGGATGGGATGGATATGCAATAAACCTCGAGTTCAGAATAAATAAGAATAAACCTCGAGAGTTAAATCCTAGTTTAGGTGACACTAGCTTCTTGTTGATGTCCAGATGTTGGTATCAGTGTGTTAAATGATGGAACCAAAAGCAATCAATGAGAATGCGTGTTTCAAATTTGTTTTGTAAACAACTCTTCATTGTCCATGTAAATGTTTAACGTCGACATTCCTGACATATTCGTAGAAAATAATGTTTGTGACGATTGGTACTGTAAATCTGCGTTGACGTAAAACTTTTATAGTATAGTCGTGCCTCCGCAGAAAATTTCTGAATGTTTATGATGATATGCTTGGTAATGCGATTTGGAATAAGCTTTATGCATCCATATAGTATCTACATCAAAGAAGAGCGAGGACAAAACAGTTTTATTTGTATAAAGAAGTAACTATTATATATACGACTTTCATCGCATAATAAATCGCTGCAGAATATCTTCAGGAAAGTACATCGAGAACTAATCACTTTTTATTTAATTATTGGAAATTAAGTGCATTTCATTCGCTAATAATAGTGGTTTTTTAACGTTTAAAGTAGCTACTTAGCAGTCAATGCGGAAAAAGAAAATGTGACTGGTTCTCGGCATACCTTTCTCAATATCTTCCGTAGCAATTTTAGAAAAGTAAATGCCACTAAGACGTTTAAATTACATACCATATTAGTTCATGGGTTAAAGGGCGGATTCTCATTGGCTCTCTCAACGCCATTTCGATTGGCTGCCTTCGCTTAAATCATTCACCGCGCCGCTACCAACATCTGTGTATCAACCAGAAGCTAGTGTTACCTAAAATAGGGTTTAATTATATTGGGTCATTCGTGACGTTCTAACTGTGGATGATGAGTTTACGTGCACTGTTCAATGTAACGCTTCTTATCCATGATTTGATTAAATTTTACTAACCGTCCTGACGGCCTCACTTGATGATGTTGACAATCATATGACGTTAGCATTAGGCAATAGCATAGCCACGCAAATGTTTTGCCATGAAATCTTCGTTTTACGAGGGCAATTACTTTTACTCAGCGGACAAGGGTACATACAGAACCTGTCAACCATAGAGCAGGAACAGCATTATTTATTTACTTCATAGAATATATTGTTGTTGTTGTTTCTTCAGTCGGCAGACGTGTTTGATGCCGCTCTCCACGCTGCCAATCCTGTCAAGTCTCTTCATCTGAGAATACGTTCGGCAACCTACATCCTTTTGAATCTGCTCACTATATTCGTCCCTCGGTCTTCCTCTACTATTTTTACCCCAAACGCTTCCTTCTAATGCCAAGTTGACAATTCCTTGATGTCTCAGAATGTGTCCAACCAATCTACCCCATCTCTTAGCCAGACTATGCCACAAACTCCTTTTCTCCCTGATTCGGTTAAGCACCTCCTTATTAGTTACGTCATCTACCCATCTATTTTTCATCATTCGTCTGTAGCACCACATTTCAAAAGCTTCTATCATCTTTTCATGTGAACTCCTTATTGTTTTCCTTGATGACGACATCCTCCTAAGTAGTCAGCGTCCGGAGATCCGCATTGGGGACTATTTTACCTCCGGAACTTTTTACCCAAGAAGACGCCATCATCATATAGTCATACAGTAGAGCTGCATGTCCTCGGGAGAAGTAACGACTGTAGTTTCCCCTTGATTTCAGCCGTTCGCAGTAACTGCATAGCAAAGCCACTTTAGCTGATGTTACAAGGCCAGCTCAGTCAATCATACAGACTGTTGCCCCTGTAACTACTGAAAAGGCTGCTGCCGCTCTTCAGGAACCACACGTTTGTCTGGCCTCTCCACAGATACCCTTCCACTGTGGTTGCACCTGTGGTACGGCTATCTGCATCGTTGAGGCACGCAAGCCACCCCACCTCGGCAATGTCTGTGGTTCATGAATCAAGCCATTCTATGTGGTTTTCTAACAATATTGACATCTTAGGAAACATTTTCTACCGTGTTTTCGGTGTAATCATTCAAGGTAGCCGGGATGGTAGGTAAAATTTTACCCTAGCTTCTGATGAGTAAACGAAAATCAGTACCATTTTTTGATGTGAAAGACTTACCCGATTTGACATTGTCTGCGTGAAATCAATGTTGCTCTAGTTTTAAACTGGTAGGCTGCGAAATACTTACAGCGTGCTTTCATACCAGTAAGGGTTTGAATTGACGCCAGGAGGACAGAACGACTCACTGGGTATCATAGCCGTCTGAATCCGAGTGTTTATTCAATTTTTCACTTAAATCCATTTGAACTGGCTTTGATTACGCATTTAAGTTGAAGCGTCGGACTGTGAACGGAATGATACGGATTTTATGAAAATATTTTCAACATCTTTTGTTTAGGAATCTCGTCTGTATGTGGGGTACAAATTATGCATTCATTTTTCAACTAATTTGCCGACGAGATAAAGTTTTGAAAGTTTCGACAAAGTTCGTACCTCTGTGAGAAAGCAAAATTAATTCGTTCTTTTCTTATGTGTGGCGGAGGGTATGTAGTTTCTTTGTTCTGTTACAAATTTTGTAGTTGACTTTGAACTAAGTTCTCGATGATCTAGAAACTTCACGTTCAACATGGCTCAGGACTTGATGGTAACGCAATATTTATTATCCCTTTTCTTTGATCTGTAGCGGAATATAAGCTGTTTTTCTGTATGTCAGTTCCGTAAAAAATTGATTTTTGATGCCCCTATTGTAATCTTATTGAAATGTTTGAAATAAACTTACATTTTCAAACACAATGGTAAAATGTAGAAAATTATTATTCAAATAAAAAGTTTTTAATATTAACGATCCGAAAATGGACTAAAGAGAAGTCTTACATAGATTTCGAAAAACACACATGTAGTCCTGAAAATGTGTTCTTGTGGTTTTTGAATAGGTATGAAAATATTTGCAAAATTTAAAAAGAAATATTACACAATAATTTGTACCATTTCGATTTAATTAACATTTTTGATGACTCACTTTAACTACTTATACATACATCATACATTACATGCGGCACATGTTTTTTGTTTTAAATTTTCGAAGTATGGATATTCCTATTAAATATTTACAAACATAAATTTGTGGCATTATCTGTCTGTCTTTAAGGATCTGTATATTAGAAGAACTTATTTTATATTCCATATGACAGGTGGTACATTAAAAACTTTTTATTTTAATAATCTTTTCTATAAAATAGAATGCTTTTAGATCAGTTAGGAATTAACTTATTGGAGCTTAATGTATAAATATGATTTGAAACCGATAGCCTGCATGTAAAAATGTGTATTTATGCACATTAACAGTTGCATTTAGTTAATAGAAAGAAATGCTAATGTTCACTCAAGCAGAAAATTGACTTTTGAACACGCTAAATTTCTTGATTAATATCGGCGGTATCTTTCTACACAGATTATCAAGGGTCGATGCTCACAATGAAGTTAAAGTGGCCGATTACACTTACCAACGTGTCGTTTAAGCATTTATTCAATCACAAATCGAACCCGAAGGATTATTTCAAGGCACTCGATTCATGTATTATATTGCACTCATCGAACCGAGAGACAAACTAAACACACTGAGGAGCCTGACCAGGGGTGGACAAAATGGGGACGGTAGCTCATTTTCGCCGCGTCTGTTTCAGGTGTAAGACCATTGTGTGTTTTGTTATGTAGCAGTGATGTTAGAACATATTGAAATTCATTCCTTTTAATAATTTAGAAAACATAGTCCCCTTTAAATTGCCCAAATTTGCAGTTTCGTTTACGACAGCTATCATTTTGTCAATTGTTGGAAATTCGTTACGAAAAGAAAACAAAACCACTCATGTACTTCCCTTCCTATTGCAGTTTTATCAGTGTCATCAACAGTTTCAGGAAGCTGTTGTCCAAAGAGCGTGTGGCCTTGTGAACACCAATTATACGATGCACTGACGAACGAACTACACTGGTAGATGCAGCTGTTTCACAACAATATTCGTCATTGACTGTTCTGCACACAAAAGCTCTGTTTTATACACACTAAGGACCATGCAGTCCTATGAAGAACAAAGGTTTCTTCTTTGATCGCTTCTTGGATCGACTCAAAATGGAGAATGACATAATGAATTTATTCATGCCTGAAACTAATGAGAGGGAGAAAGAGACACAGAGATTATGATTGCCGAATGTAATTGCAAACATACGTTCGGCCCTATTCAGCAAGTGGTCCTTTAAGATCAAGTTTTACAGCCAGCATCTCCACTATATAAAGATCAACATACAACGGCCTTACGTCTCAAATGAATGCGATGACACTCAGTGAGCGCGCCCAAGTTTTGTTCACCCCTGGGCACGAGCCTCGGTGTGTTTACAGTTTCTCATAGAATGGTTACCACGTTTTACGTGGAATAAGCATATATCACGGCTCAAGAACCTTAAAAAATTGGGGAAACAATAGTTCTCCAAGCACTGGTACATCGAAATAATGGAACTTTCTAGCCGAAAATTCTGTAACAGAGTTTGGGCATTTAGAAACAGTAAAGTATTTATTTCAACGTGTGTTAGAAGGAAATTTACGAACCAGATTGTGCTATTTTATTGTAGTATGTATTTTACGCTGAGAAAACTTATATTCATACACAGGTTCTTCTTTTTGTCATTTGAAATACCCTTTTCATTTTTCACAAACCCCTGTACGCCGCGGTTTAGTGACCGTGCATTCTAAGGCGCCTAACTTCGGAGTGCGTGCCAGCTACTCGTCGGAAGTTCGAGTCCTCTCTCGTGCTTGGGTGTTTGTGTGTCCTTATCATAATTTAGTTTAAATATTTTTTAAGTCTAGGGACTGATAACCACTGTAAGTTTTGTCCCACAGATTTACAAACTTTTGGATATTTTTTATGCAACAAAACATACAGTTAAAAGATTAATCTCGTTTTTACGTGCTCTTATATTGATAACTAGTAGAAACAACAAAAACTGAGTAATACAGCGAAATTCCATATGTATAGTTATACAATATGGGTAAAATTTTAGGATATAGCTAAGGCGTCACCGGCGGCGCTTCAATATCGCTCATAAGTTGGCAACGTACATTTCGCGTAACCAAAGCACGTCAATTTAGGAAAACTTCTAGTTCTCATCCCGGTGGCCTCGCGCGATTGTATTGGCAGCATCGACAATCGGCAGAAAATATTTGCCTAGATATTAATCTTTTATATATATATATATATATATATATATATATATATATATATATATATATATATATATATATATATATATATATTTGACATACCCCTTTACATAGTAATATTAAATGTTTCAAGGTTAAATTCTGGCGGTTTCATTAATATTTGAAATCCATAACACGTAGAATGACTTGATTATTGTTTCGTAGAACCGTGAAATAAATAATGCTCTTCCTGCTCTATGCTTCACAGGGTCTTGTATGCACGCTTGTCCGCTCAGTGACAATAAGTGCCCGGGTAATGTGAAGATTTCATAACAAAACATTTGCCTTGTCACGCGGTTAGCTCATGGCAATGTCACGTAATTACCGTAATTCACCATGCTTTGCTAATATTATCAAGGGAAGTTGCCGGAACTGGAAGTACAACTACATGGTTCGTAACTAATGAGAGGCCTGAAACGACGGATTGTGTTTATAGATTCGAAATTAATACGTTTGGCTGATTTGTTATTTTTTCGTGTTAATATTTGCGATTGTATGTCATACAGTCTCCCAGGTATATCACTATTTTCCTTAGGTTTTCAATATTGGTTTTGTTACGTATGTGTCATTACATTTTACAATACACACTAATCCATTTGCGTTCACTCGTGCACCTACAGTTGCACAGCATGATCATTAATAGTGAACTAATACAACAATAAGTATAATTACATCAAAATGATCCTCACAGAAATAATCGCACGAAGTAACCGCTATCTGGATCTCAAAGAGCGAGTTTCAACAACATTTTACAAAATTTCGCATTGTTTGCTACAAGCGAAACCAATTTTTCTGGCGCCTTTACAGTTGTATTTGTACAGTGAATTACTGTACAGTATTTGTGGTGCATTTTGAAGAAATGGGAATACCCAAGCAATTTACCAGTGTTAGAGAGTTTTATGGTAGCAGGCGCAGCATAATACTGAAATTCATTAGCAAATAACATGCAATGAGCATAACACGGTGTCATTACTATTTAACGCAGTTACCAGAAAATAGTCAAATTACTTATTCTGGTCTCTTATTGGCTACTGTATCAATGACATTGTATGAAATTCCAAATGGGGTGGCCGGCTTGTACGCAAATGGGTGGAGATAATTCTCGAGGAGCACAACATATCGCGAGCCCTACCAAGGGAACTAAGTCCATACCAGGAAACTGCACCAAAACCATAACAGACTATTTTTGTATAAAAGAAACGAATTTCCTGTACGAGTTCACTATTTTTATTTTTTTCATCAACAATAAAAACCGTCTACATCGCTACGTTGACGTACCTACTAAGTAGATATTTTATCTCTGACGCTGAACTTTACTGTGCAATTTCAAGAGGTTTTTGGATCTGATGATGGCAGGTGGCGAAACGTTGTAATCAATAAATATAATTTTGGCGATCTAGACGGTTTTATTCTTGTTGACATAACAGACCCACCACCGACTTGTACCTTCTTGGCACGCAGGATCCGTCGATTCATGTGGTCTACGCCATACATGGAGCCTCTATCGGAATCGTGCGGTTGAAATCGTGATTAGTCCGACCATACCACGATCAGTGTCCATCCTTGGTGTCTAGTGACAAATAGAGGCCGTTATGTCCGATTATGTTCAGAAACGTACAATCGTTTGTGTATCTATGGGAGTTAACGGCGTTGGTTATTAGTCCATAGGCTTACAAACTACTTAAACTAGGTTAAACTAAGGATAACACACGAACTCATGCTCCAGGGAGGAGTCGAACCTCCGACGGCGAGTAACCGCGCGCTCCGCAGCGAGGCGCCTTAGATTGCTCGGCTACTCCCCCACGTGTGGATAGTGTGTTAACCCACGTGCGACGACGACTCCATACCCCATGGTTTGTGCTTTGTGTGTCCAGTACTTCTAGTCTTGAACCGAGTTGTCGTTATCCTCATCGAGGGTAGCTGCATGGTACAGTATTACCTGGTTGTATGTTCTTCTGATACCTCGGTGGATGCGCTCCCGGAATTAATTGACTGAAAATATTGAGGATTCTTATTGTCCACTGTAAACGATGTGAACGACACGAAATTTCCAGTTTGACCGTTGGATAAAATTGATAAAACACCCCAAACACTCGTTTTATGGCCAGTGTAAGTCTCATTAGAAAATATGTGAAATTACTACGATCAGGTAATGAACATTCTACATTCTAATGAATAGGGCAACAAATGTCCTGGGGAGAATATTGTGCGTAATACATTTCCCAGTCAGCACTTGTGTGGCGCAAGTATGAAATTCACAGCGAAATTAACACCAAAATTCACTCCCGCGCCATTACTTTTAACATTAAAGTTCAAAACCGACAGGTTTACTGTCCGAATTCAGGTTCAAAAACTGCTCTTCCTCTTACACGTGTCTACTGTCTGAATTCTAGCTAAAACCTGAACCCCTCATGATATATATTAGTTTCACAATAATGCGATCAAAATTGAGTGTTGTTGAAAATGGGTTTTTATTAAATTACAATCAACAACT
Organism: Locusta migratoria; assembly: GCA_026315105.1. Lineage (NCBI taxonomy): Eukaryota > Metazoa > Arthropoda > Insecta > Orthoptera > Acrididae > Locusta > Locusta migratoria. The sequence goes on along the minus strand of CM048744.1, from coordinate 113,076,549 downwards.
TATCTATCTTGGCAATCAACTAACATGGAAAAATTAGGATTAATGTCCACTTAAAATTAAGATATTATTTTTAATGGCAAAAAAGCTTTTGAAATAGAAATATATGATAATATTTCTGGAAATAATGTTTCAGAAACAGATGTTAATTACACATCTGCTAATTTATGGCAGAGGTTCCTAACACAATTTGGAGTTAAGAAGAATAAGCGCTTCAAGAATTTCGGCATGGATTTTATATACCTTCAACAGAAATACTTATATGCTTGATATTTATACCACATAATATCAATGAAGTACGAAATTATGTCAGTTAGTTGCAATTAGCTTTGAGAAAACGTATGGGAGTCATTTAATATAATTAAAAGTTTTAAATAAAGAAATTTAGGCACACTATCACTGCACCTGATGGGAACCAATCACAACAGGCTTTGTTACGACTGGATGGCCGGTTGTTTGTCTTCTGTGGACTGTGACACCTAATTCAACCATTCGAGGTACATCCTCGTTGTAGTTAGAAACATGAAACCGAAAATCCCGTCCATGGACATCGACCACAGTATCAAGTTCGAGTGACTTCAGCTCACGACGTCGTTGCCTATCACACAAATCACCCGCACAACTATGCTTCAGAAGATCTATACAACGGCAGCTGACACATGTCGGGGAAGGCTGCAGTGCCTAAACAGCGCAATCCGCGCTATATTCCCTCCACTATCGCAATGAAAGAGGTAAATTTATGTATTTATCTTCAGAATTTTAGCATTTTGCACTCAGGAATCGTTGCGTTCCTAAAATTTCAAATTTGTAGAAAGTCTCATGTTATTCCACCAGTTTGCTCCAACACTATGGCGTTCTTGTTGTTCGTGTCTGGATAGGACTAATCGTCTCAGCAGACGTAGAAAGTTGAAGTGTCATTAGCGAAAGAAGTAGGACGACGTAGTTTAGCAGTCTAACATAACGCACGCTGTCGACATGACAGAGGCAAATGTCCCTTACTGGAATTCAAGTCTTTGTAAGAATTATGTTGGCTAACACTGATCTGCTGAATTTCAATACAACTTAAACAATCTAAGGTACTTGGGAATAAATATTTTGGAGTTAAAGCACAGATAATTATGATGATAGTAACATTAACTCGTAAAATGAAACATAATATGATAAAGTGAGTTCAGGAATTGACTGATATATTTAGGAAACACATTTTTATGAATGAAATACACGAGGTAACTGTGAGCTGTGAGATATTCTGCAAATTTATTGGTTTACGAACCGGTTTTCGGCTGTTACGCCATCATCAGGTAAACATTACAAGTTTAAGTTTCAAAGAGCTTAACTTGCTAGATATATAGCTTTCAAAGGAGACTAGTGTTTTGGTTTATAACTAACCTGAGGCAACTTATTACAATTCAAGTTGTGGTGTAAATTCCTGACATTGATAAAATACGTGACAATATAATAGATTATGAAATTATCCTAAGAAATATAAAGTGAAACAATAGAAATTCGGTGGAAAATAATGATCAAAACGTATCTATCTTAAACAGGTCTAATGTCTAGAAACATGGAAGCGTTATGGATATATGTTAAAATTTTAGCTGGTTAAATTAAACTTGACCAAAAAGATATCTTAAGCAGGCCCAATGTCTGGAACATGGAAGCATGTGATAAAGTCGAATGAAACATCTGTAAATATATACTAAAATTTTTTTTAACTGGGTAAATTAAACTATGGTTACTAGTAAAATAAGACATTAAAGTTTACATCACATAAGCAGCCAAAACAGTTGTGATTACACAATAATTTTATAACTAGTAAAATAAGGCATTACAATTTGTATCTTCTAAGCAGCCAAACAGTTCTGATTACACAAGATTTTTTATAACATGGCTATGAAACAGTAGTCGAGGTATAAGACAAGTGGGTAAGAGATGGTAGTTTACATTGTCTGCACGGGGTTATGATGAGATTCTGCAGAGAGAAGTGGTGAGTATTTTTAGGAACATTGTGTGCTGATGATAATAATATCCTAAGAAAATTCCAATGACTATAACTCTGTAGGTACGTATCCAAATTTGTATCCGCAAATAGATTTTTCAGAATGCCAGAACGTTCATGAGAGGTGGCCATTTTTACGAAAAGGAAGGCTCGATGATGCCTTTGTGTTGTTTGTTTTGTGTTTTTTTCCTCTAAACTTTATCTTTACACTCAATTTTATCTTGCTTATTGTTAAGTAGATTTCAAAGCGACGTATGTTTGGATGTAAGCTTCCTATTCCCACTCTCTTTCCCCTAGCTTACAAATCGATGGGGGCGCCGTAGTGAGGGTGGGATGTAAATGGGGCGTGTTCTCACGTGTGAACACACCAGGGGGCATCGATTAGCCCCGGCACTTTACGCAACAGGTCGAGGCGCCTCTGCTTCACTTCCGACGCTTAGGTCAATTAATGCACCAAAACGGTGGGCCTGATTATAGGAAGCATAATTGACCAGGTATGCAAATACACTGCTCAATAAAATTAGGGGATCAGGTAGGATATCATACACAATATACATTTGGTAACGTATTTCACTCACATAGTGGCTACAGTTGTAATTTTTGTGTAACGCAGTACATTATTTTGTCTTCTCATGCTAGACAACACACACAGTCATCCATGCCACAGGGAGGTCTTGAACCTCAGACAGAGAACGGCCGCGTAATCCGTAACATTGCGCCTTAGAACGCACGGCCATTGAGATAAAACGTGAGACAATATTTCTTTTATTTTGATTTTCCGAGGACGTGATTCTGCCTAATGTTGCAGGATCGCATATCAATGGCCGAGCGCGCTAAGGCGCCTTATTTGTGTGCGGTTGCTCGCCGTCGGAGGTCGAGTTCTTCCTCGGACATGAGTGTGTGTTGTCCTTAGGTTAGTTTAAATTAATTTAAGTAGTTTGTAATCCTACGGACTGATAATCATAATAGATACGCCCCATAAATTTACAAACATAAATAAATGTTACAGGGTTATAATGACATGACATGAACTGAACTGTTGCACTTAGATTGGTATGTTTTAGAAGTCTCCCTGAATCGTCCTGTCGGCTCACCTTACAGCAACAGACCCGTGTCAAATCAGTTTACAGCTTCGGACCGCCAACTGTTTATGTTATATAACATCTTGTAATATATTTCTCTTGTTATCTATTCTAAAAGAAAAGTGTTTTTGACAGATTAAACTTTAATATATGTGCTAATTTTGAATGCAAGGTTATCTTTAAAAGTCTCTAATATTCATAAATTTCTGAAAGAAATTTCATAAATCTACTTTCAGTAAACCCAGTGTTGGGTTGTTTATTTTTTTCGTAAGGATTGTTTTTTAATTAACTTAAATTATTGATATGGTGTCTGTTCTTTCGGACATATGCCCCCAAAAGACAACTGACAATTTCTATACGAATGCATAAAATACGGTCGATCCCTTGCAGGAATAATCAAATATTGAAATGTTTCTAAATCTAAGGGACTTAACTTGCTTGGTCGTTAGTCACTAGGCGTACAAACTACCTACAATAAAGTATTTTATGGAAAATTGTTGCTGTGTAAAATAAACAGCGATCAAAAATTTTCTGAATAAAATAATAATTGAGGTAGTCAAGATCGTAATATGATAATCATTTTACTATCACGACCGGTTTCGATCAATAAATATCATTCTCAGATCGTGTATGTAAAGAGTAACAATTACTATACAATTACAAAATAATAATAAGACAAACTATAATAATAAAACTATGGCTGGTGCATCCTTCGTCTTATTATTATTTTTATACTAGCAAACCTAGCAACGCTTCGCAACAGCTAATGTGTATCGGATATACACCGTAATCTCTTCTCTTCCTCTCCGTCTATCCCTTCCTACCCCCTTCCTCTGTCCATCTCGTCCTCCCTCTATCTTCGCACCACTCCATCATAAGCCACAACATACCCATTTTCCTCCTCACTCCCCTCTGCGTGTATATCAACAAAACAATTAATTGAAATAAAATAAGTGCAATGGAAATAGAACGTTTCTGAAGTCTTCGTGTTGCGTTCATTTCTTACTAGGAATCTAACTGAAACATGGTTATCAATATTGCTACATTTTATAAACCGCGACAAATGTGTGATATAGCTATGTTGGCAACAGCTGTAGAATCGTGGGAATGAAGCCGACCAATCGTGGCAAAGCTTGAGATAGCCAATGAAATTTTAGATGGCTACAGTTTGTTCCGAGGCGAACTGATGCATCCGCTACGTAATTGACTGCTGGTTCGTATCTGAACGTCAAACGTTAAGTTCTAATCGTCACACGTGGCCGTCTGTTTTGTCGACGATCCAAATTATTTTGTTCGTAAGCTGCAACTGACCGAGTCGAACTGGAATGCACCCGTTGTTCCAGAGTCATAACGGTCACGTAGAAAGATTGCGTTGCGCGTACGTCGACCAATATTACGACGCCGCAATAGAGGCATTGTTCTAAGAAAAATAATAAACCACGATTTGTACTCAATTTGTTTGTAGCACTCAAAAATACCACGAACTGATATCAATTCTGTCTTTCCAACGCTTCAAAGATATGATCACCACCGGTAATACCATGGAAGTAAGAACAATACGGAAAGGCTAGCAAAGGAACAATGTTTAATGTCAAATCTGATTTGTTTAGCACATATTTGTTCCTATTTACAGGCAAGACCTGAAGATTATCTTTATTGATCGAAGCCGGTCATCATAAAATAATAAAATGATATATTGCGATCATGACTGCTACAATTATTATTCAGTAACTTCAAGTAACTTATGCTAAGAACAACACAAACACCCTGGCCCCAGAGAGGACTCGAACCTCCGACGGCGAGCAGCTACTCGTTTCGCAGCAAGACGCCTTAGAACGCTCGGCCACTTCACCGCGACTTACGGACATACAGTAGGCCTGTTGGCTGCACGTAAGAGCAAGTAGTTGGCGGGGAACTACCATCGTAGTGTGCTATGACTTGAGAAGTTTAGCAGGACTGAAAGCGTGTTTGGACAGCGTAATTGTTTGACTCGACCGTTGGCCCGAAGTGGGAAATCCGAATTTGAATCCCAGTGCAACGCTGTTTTTCAACTTCGCCACTGAATTTGTTTCAGTGCCCTGCAACGAATGACATGTTAGTATATTTAGAATTTTAAAAGACTTTTTTCAAAATTATGTTGTAATGGCGTCCTGTAAAATAAGCGTAATAAATTTTTGTTTTGGAAACTTAGTCAGTATGGGTGCATTCACTACACTCACAAGTTTGTATGTAGCATAACTTGCCTTTGCTATTTACGTATTACCGGGTTTTTCGAACGTCATCATAGATGCGTCAAAAGAATGGGTGAAACGAGGACAGTAGTAGTTCTGGCGACCTTCCAATTGTGCTGGGACAACCGTGACGTTGTGCAGATGTGTCGTAATATTTTTATTTTATTTTATTTTATTTTATTTTATTTTATTTATTCATTGCATGGCGCCGTAATAATGCAATCGCATGCTACGCCGAGCCTTTGTGTGACGTCGCAGGAGGCCTGGCTTTTGCGCCACCTCAGAGGAAGGTTGTAGGTACCTCTGAGCCTAATTTCAAACTTGTGTGTCGCAATGGAGCTTCGAAAAAGTGACCATATGCGTAGCCCAATACAGATGGCGACATAAACGAAAGCCGGTCGCAGTGGCCGAGCGGTCTGCGGCGCGCCAGTCACAGTCTGCACGGCCGCTACGGTCGGGGGTTCGAAACCTCCCTGCTATTCCCATATCAAACAGCATAATGGATGAAGCAGTTCGGCGGAGGAGTGGCCGAGTGCTCTAAGGCACCTTGCTGTGGAGCGTGCGGTTGCTCGCCGTCGGAGCGTCGAGTTATCCTTAGGGCCTGCGTGAGTATGTGGTCGTTTGCATAAGTTTAAGAAGTTTTAAGCCTAGGGACTGATAACCGCAATAGTTAAGCCCCTTTGTTTTAAAAACATTTGAACATTTTTTTTCTTTTCTTTTGATAAAAAAAGGAGTTCATCAAAGGTTCTTGTTCCGGTGCAGGGTCACGATATATCCCATTTATTGTTCATTAATTAAAACTTTAATTGACAAACATGGGACATCATTTGTCTAATTATTTTACCCTGCTACAAACGGGACAAACGCTTACTGGTGTGGTGGAAGCTTGGTTTTATAGTAAGAATACTGTGTTTCACAACAGACCGGTATGCACATAATCTTCTACACAGTGGTTCTCATAATCGCAGTATTTCTTGCGATGTACCGGTATTCCCCATCGTTTTATTTTACCTTCTTACGTACTTCCTCCTCACATTTACGATTACTCGCAAAATCAGAAAGTAGGTCGTGGCGTTAAGTGGGAGAGATATTTGCTTACTAGCAGCAATATTCCTTAGTGAAGTTCTTAATTACTAAAGTGCCGGCGATTAGAACGAGATGCAAATCAATTCTTCGCAAACTTTTGGATGTTAATTACTTCTCCCGTTGCTACTAAATAGAACAACTCTAACTACAAATGTAAATCACTCTACTGTGTATATTCAGCCACTACAAACAAAGCTACCGAAGTCCCAAGTTTTACGTTGACAAAACAGGATACTGTAGAATGTAGTCAGTGAATTGTTCTTTCCATTAATTCCTCATAAAGAATTCCGTGAAGTTAACGTGAAAAGCACTGCTTATTAAAAGAGACAAAATGATAGAAGTTTACAGAGCTGAAATCGTTTGCCCGACGTACATCACTTTTTCATGTACATCTACATAGATACTCTGCAAATCACATTCAAGTGCCTGGCAGAGGGTTTATTACGGGAGAATAGGAGGAGATGGACAAAGTGCGGGAGTTGATGACATGAAGAAACATGGTTTCATAGTTGTTTTCAGCTAACTGTAGCCGTACGTCCAAAAAATTCAAGAGACCGGAGGTGTTCATAATTTCATACGTTTACCTATGAAATAATGAACTCCTCCGGTGTGTTGAATCTTTTTGAGCTACAGCTACAGTTAGCTGAATACAAAGTTGTTTGCCAAAATCAATATGAAACCGACTACAAGTAATCCAGTCCTAAATGCATCTTCATGCAACCCGCGGCAATGCAAAGTGAGCTTTTTTTTTTAATCAATAATATACAGAATTTTTGAGTTTCCCCTTCCTGAAGCTTCCTTCAATAAAGAACTAAACAGTCTCGAATACATCGCCGTATTGAATGGTTACGACCCGTTCTTGGTTCGCAAAATGTTCAATACAAGACGTTCTAAAGATGTATTACAACTTCGTTCGGTACCACCTGCGCCGTCGGAGGTTCGAGTCCTCCCTAGGGCATGAGTGTGTGTGTGTGTGTGATTCGGAAATCATAGAAACACCGCAAAACAACTTACGGTGTCACACCACGGATAGCGCATTGTAAGCTTTGTTTACCATATATACTGTCTTCTTAACACGAAATAAGCCCATTGGCACATTATCACCGTTTTGTAATTCCGCCTTGTAATTTTGTGTAAATCCTGTCACGCAGATAATCTAAGGATGCCCTACTAAAGGGCGAAATGCGTCATTAATTAAAGAATGAAACAATCTGCAATCAAGATGGTTTTTTACTGAAGGAGGTCCAATTGTGGAAGCATATGTGTGGGTTCTGCATCAAGCCACGCACCGACTGGCAATGCATTGCCTGTTAACAGGTTTGTAGCTAAGTACACCAAATCATTGTAAGATTACCCAACTTTCTCGCCAAGATGAAATCTCCATTAAAAGGAACAGGATTTCAATCCGTTGGAGCATTTACAGTAAAACCCGCGTACATCATCACGGAGCTCACAGAGGAAGACTTACAGCACTTTTTACGTCAATGACAAATTCACGTGGAACATTGAACGAACAGGAGAGGGTAGTATATTGAGAATATCAATAACTTAATATGTACAGTCTTGAAATAAAACGTTTTAGAGCAATAATTTCATACTTGTCAGCAACACATTGGATGAATGAACTGTTAAACTAACAGTCCGAGAGTTTTAACAGTAGTTGCATGATTCATGATTGCCACGTACCCCAGTGATTTTACAATTCTCGAAGTGACCTATCTCTTCTACCTTGTTCTGTGGAAAATTTCCAAAGTTTGTTAATCTCTAACCGTTATACCGTATTTCCAATGTATTCCATATCAGCTTCAAATTCTTCTTGCACTTCTCGCTACCGTAGAGACCTTCTATATATTTCCTCCAGTCTACCGCGCTATCCTCTGTGTTTAAGGCTGGTATCTCTTTTGCACTCTATCCTCTAAGATTTATTCACAGTTACCTCCCTTGTGATAGTCCACATTCAGTGACTTTCCTTTTGAGGAACGTTTTCTGCTCTTCAGCTTAGGTTTGTTACGGAATTTACAGTCTCAGAATTTGGAATACACATCTACCTTCCTCGACTTCATTATTTCCTTGCATGCTTCTGTAGACCACTTTAAGCTAATACTCGAGTGGATACTTCGACAAACAATTGCATATGATTTCCTCTCCAATTCTGGGCCAAACAATCTTCCCGTTCCATCTATACTTACAGGGAGATCGAAGTGGTGTAAAACGAAATGTTGTTTTCGATATGTTCAGCCTTCTTTAGGTTTCTGACGGTTCATGTTTTCCTGTCATGAAGCGTGATGTTTCTGTTCAATTTGCCGCACCGTGAAACATCGTGTAATATCAGTTTCTTGTGACAGTAATGATTTACACTCAGAGAACAATCACCAACTTTGTACAGTTCGTGGTATACAATAATCTACTCCCAGCCTCTGTAACTCATTAGTATTTAACGATTTGTATACTCTATTGGCACTCAATGTGTAGCTTTATAGCAATAAAATACTTCCAATTTGTAGTGAAGTAACGAATGGAACTCGTCACATTACATATGATACAATTAATAGTTACAAATTATGGATTGCACGCCATTAAGCAGAACATATACAGCGACTATTCTGTGTAATATTTTTCAGCTGACATGGTTGTCTATTTCACTCGAAAAGGGTGCAACTGCAAAGCGATTTAGACAAAATTTCTGCATGGTGCGAAAATTGGCAACTGGCACTAAATAAAGAAAAGTTTGAAGTAATACACATGACCACTAAAAGAAATCCGCTGAACTTCAATTACGCGATAAATCAGTCAAACCTTAAGGTCGTAGATTCTACCAAACACCTAGGAGTTACAATTACGAACAACTTTGACTGGAGAGAACACATAGAAAATATTGTGGGGAAAGCGAACCAAAGGTTACGTTTCATCGGCAGAACGCTTCGAAGATGCACCAGCTCCACCAAAGAGACTGCCTATATCACACTTATGCGTCCTCTCCTGGAGTACTGTTGCCCCTTGTGGAACCCTCACCAGGTGGGATTGACGGAAGACATTGAGAAGGTTCAGAGAAGGGCAGCTCGTATTGTTTTATCACGTTACTACTACTTATGAACTAGCTTATAAAGATGGCACAAACATCCATGCCCGAGGATGGATTCGAACCCCCGACCGCAGCGGCCGTGCAGACCGCGGCTGGCATTATCTGACCCCTCGGCCACTGCGACAGCAAGACCATTCCGCAGCTCTAGGTCTGACTTTACGAAATTCGTTACAGTGTAGCACAGTTTGTGCAGATTATGGCGTAGCAATAATAATGTAAAAAACAGTCGACCAATATGAATATAGCCGCGGCCGAGCGCATTGAGGCGCTATGCTGCGTTGTGCGATGCCGTTCTCCTCCCCCCCCCCCTTTCCTACGGGCATTGAGGTTTGTGCTGTTTTTAGCATAAGCTAGTTCATAAGTAGTTTGTAAGTTTAGGGACTGATGACCCCGCAATTAAGTCCCTTAAGCTTAACAAACATTTGAACAACATATGAATATATTCTGCAATCTATTAGTAAGACAAGCCTGTTTGTTCCCAATATGATCAATGCTTCTTCATGAAGAATTACATGCGTACACCTAGCATTTATTTCCGAGACGCAAGGCAACTTACTGGAAATGGGAGCAGGACAAAGAATTACTCAGCATTCATACAATACTATTCTGATGCAGTCCCCATTTCCATGTTTGTGTTGACACGACGCGCGACGTCACGTAATCCCAGAGCTTACACGGCGGATTAGTGGTATCAACAGGTACAGACGTGACCTATTTACTGAATCACTACTAACGGCCACGAGGCAATCCCATTAAACTTGTAGCGTCCGCGATTCGCATCAAGCTCTATAGCGGGAAACCAGTGCTGGGAACGCCGGTTTGCACAGCGCCCCTACAGAGCCGCTGTAAACACGAGTGACGACACAGCGGTGTGACGTCACACGGTGGGCGAGCCTGGCGTGGAACGCAATAACGGCCGCGCCTGCGGCTGCCGCTGTCTGCAACCCGCGCACCACTCCATCTCGGCACGGCCAATGCCCCGAATATAGAACACGCGGAGGCAGAAATTCGACGGTACATCATGGACGGTTGCATATCAACTGGACCTTCAAAAGTCGATGAAAGGCCAAAATTGTTGCGTTATCAAGCAGGCATTTTGTACCCAGAATGAATTTTCAGTCTGCAGCGGAATGTGCATTGATATGAGAAATTGGTGTGAGTTAAGTCGTGAGTCGTGATTGATCAGGTCAGGGGCGCCGACTCCATGAGTGCTCCGGTGGTGGTGCACCCCCCCCCCCCCACGGAATTTTGTGTGGGTGCACCCACACAAAATAAGGGAGGGAAATAGAGAAGCACAAAAATGGGGAAAAGTCATAGCTTTCAATTATGCATTTTTGACATCGCAGTATAACAATCACTGCAGAGGTTGGGAGCCCTTCGGAGGGAGGGGAGGGGGGAGGGGCGAGACCACTGACCCCTGGCCGCATGATGTCGTAACCGATGCAACAATCGGAGTTCGGTGACAGACAAAGTTTGCTGTGGTAGTTCCATTAATTGTTCATTAAGATAGAATGACATCCGCACTTTCTTCTACGTCAAAGTATTTAATTCTACTAACACCACTGCACTAGTACGCTGTACTAACGAGTACAGCGTACTAGTGCAGTGGCATTACACACAGTGGCGTAGCTACTACACCAAGGGCCCCGGGGCAAACATGGCGTTGGGGCCCTGTCTAAACTAAATCTTTACCACAGGCGCCGACTTTTGAAAATCTCGGGGTATGCGGGTATGCTCAGTGGCGTTTCCAATAGGGGGGAGATGGTTGCCGGCCTGCAGCCACCCCCCCTTCCCCAACAGGTATTTGTAAAAACAAAGTATTTATTATATTTTTCCAATTCCAGGTAAAAAACAAAGTAATAATTTTGTTTTATATTAGTAGGGTAAGGTGGTACAATTTCGATCATTTCGGACAAATGTTACTATAACTGGAAATAAATTGAGAAAAGGAATAATTTTAACTATGGCACTTGTTCTTGGATGTTTAATGAATACGTAACAAATATATTATACAGTTACAAATGTTGGTATAAACACACACAAAAAAAAATAGGTTACGGAATTGAGAAAAATCGATCGAAAATGTACCACACTAGGTACAATTGTGATCACTTCCTCGTACAATTTAAATTTCGGGCATCTTCCACATAAAAAGCACTTTTTCTGTCACGCACCAACGCATACTTCGTGGTACCAAACATTGCATTTTTGGCAGCGAATCCAGTCACCCTTAACTAGATGATTTATAAGAGCGCGTTAGACTAAGTAGCTTCACTTACCTCTTAACAAGAAAAAATGGATATCTCCTTAGCACAAAGTGGTATATTCTTGGAAAAGACAGGAGGAGCTGTAGAAACCTGCTACACTACAACGCCACACAACGAGACACTACGAGACAGAAAAATGGCGCGAAAACTTACGTTGATCGGAATTGTATCTATATCGAATTTGTACCACCTTACCCTAGTATATCTTCTTTTTTGCTTCATCTGGTGTTAATTTAGGACCATTTTAATCTCTGAAAGGAGAAACATACAGTAAAGAAATTAACAGCCATTAATTTCAATTTCACATTTCAGAACTACTGGGCGGCTTTTGCGAACATTTGAACCTGCTTTCCCGTTGTAGTAACTACTGAAGTCATTTTCAGAGTTTTCGTCTTCTGAGACATGCATATCAAATAATGATGTGCCTGTATTATGAATACTGTTTTCATTATCGAAAAAACTAACATCAAATGGTCTTCCTGTCTTCTTTCTTGTGCAGATTTATTTTCTATACAGTATTACGATAATAGTCCATAACCACTTCTGCTGTCATACCATGTCTGTCGATACCAATAGGTTCACAACACATTGTTACATCACATAAAAATTCAGTAAACAGTATGAAAAATGTCACGACTTTACACTAACACGATTCCTTGAAGACAATTGACTTCTAAGAGAATACATTTTCATCGTATCGTACCAAACCCACTTCATTTACAGTTATTTAATACGATAATTATAGGTTACCGCCTTCAGTTTACGATATTGAACTTACAAGCAGCATTCCATTAACATTCAGACTATTTAGAAAATTATCACTTCACTCATATGTCAACATGAATTTTAATGCCTAGGAATTAAATTACTTGTTTGTTTTAGATAATCTTTTTACAGTGGTGTATTACAAAAATGAGCCACCAATCAATGGAATGAGAGAGTCGAATTTAATTACAACCAAGAAATATAACGCAAAGAAAAAATTTTCAGTGGGGTATGTCGAGCATACCCACTCAAATTTTGGGGTATGCTTGAGAGACTGAGCATTCCCGTAATCGGCGCCTATGAACTATAACGATGCAATACTACTTCATGAGGTCCTTACCACTTACTGGAAGACATAATAAGGCAAACCTACTCTTAAGTAAATTTCTATTGTGTCACGCAGCAGATAATATTTAATCGTACTCTCTAATATAATTATAACTGTGAAAGATAATTATGCTTTCAAGCAGAAACTACTGGGTGGATTTGGATGAAATTTTGGAGAGGGATAGAGTTGGACCTGGGTAGGACGTACAGATAAAACTACCATGGAATAGTTTTCGAAGTTGCTCCATACTAGGCGAATGAAGTCACAGGCAGAAGCTAGTGAAAATGAACAATGAAGGTTTTACTCAACCACGAAAATATGGCCCCCTGCCGCGAATGAAACCCACACTGCTAGTAATTCAGCAGGTGGCAGGGTGCACGTCTTAGCGGACAAGCAATACCTTTTTATGTTTATATTCTGGGATGGGAATAATTTTCGGATTTCACTTCGTGTGTTTGAAGTATGTTGGCAGTGTTCAAAATGTTAAAAGTCGAAAGTCCTTCATTTAGCTATAATATTATATACAGTAGAACGTCGATTATCCGAAGCGTAATTGGGGGATATGGATGTTCGGAAAGCCGATTATTCGTATAATAGAACCGTACACTTCTACTTGCCAATAAGAAGTTCTGTACATTGAATGTATTTATAAAGTATTTGGAGGCGCGCGATCCTTCACATTGCATGCCGCAACACTTGGAAGAAGCAGCTGTTGCCGTGAACAACTCTGATGCTGCAGCTGCTGTACTTTTGCCGACTGTTGACCTCAGCGACTGTCGTCTTGGCCTGTCAGCAGGCCACACTAGAAGCAATGTTCCGTCACCCTGTGGCCCAGTGTGGCTACTGTGGGAAGCTTAGTTTGACGGGAGGGGGAATTGATGGACGGTAGGGTGGGAAGGTAAAATAAATAAATAAATAAAAATAAAAACAAACGAAGCTCTACTGTAACTTTTTCCGAACTTTGCTTTGCCTAGGTGCCACTTGATCTCGGGGGCCCCGGGGCACTGCCCCGCCTAGTCCTATGAGAGCTACGCCACTGATTACATACGACTTCACGTAAAACATCGCGGGCAGGTAGAGGGCGAAGCACCTGCAGGGCTAGTAGCCGAGCTTAATAGTGACACACATACAGAAACGTACTGAACAGTGAACTCAGGAAATACGTTTTGACTATTCATTGTTCCATTCACGAAGCGCGATTGTCTGCTGAAGGAGTGCAACCAGGCGCCGCAATAAAGATGTCACGTGTGCGGGATCTGTGCTTTGTCGGCATATAAATAACCACCATTTCAAAGGTTTCCTGAAAGTTATTCAAGTGGAGCATGGGTGTATATCTTGGCACAGTACAATTCGTTGGCTTAGTTGTCTTTACTTTGTTTGTCAGTCATGAAGACATATGTCTATCTAAATGAAAGAGGCAAAGTTCATTGTTGAATAGATTAAAACTGGATATTAAATTTAGCGTTCCGTACTCACATAACTATGCAATTTAATAAATTAGTCACTGCGGGACTAAGAGCATCTAATAATAGAGATGCAGGACCAAATCAAAGCGTTTATGAAAGAGTTTCGTCTATCTGAGAGGCAAATATGTAACGAAATTGTAACATACTTCAATCGTCTGATTCGTTTTAACCTTCTTAAAATTTCCTGAACGTGCCAGTGGTGCTAATTTTCATTAATCATTTTTTTCTTTCTTATTTTGTTTTCTATAATATTGAATCTACCACAGTTGAAGTACTGTTAATAATATCAGCGGATGATTTCTCTCGTTTTTCTCCAGATATCAAATCATTCAATGTTATTACTACTGACAGAGCAACAAATGACTGGTACGTTTTCTATTTTGCAAGCAAACATCAGTGAAACTGAGCACTGCTTGGCCCATTCTTTGGACCTTGTGGCCGAAAAAGTAATTAAAAAAAGGAAACCACGAGCACCAACACTGATTTTCAAAAGTCGGCACTCCTGGATCAGGCCACGAGAGCCTGTCCGACACGCTATTTTAATCAGACACAATGTTGCAACCATTTTGCACTCCGCAACCCACCAGAAGAGGAACTGTGCACTCGGAGCCACTTTCGCCGACTATAAGATTATTTCTATTGTGTGTGTTCGTTTCGGACATGCCCGGAAAGAACAGACACTAACAAATAATTGTATACCTGCCCCAAACCGGCAATTGACAATATCAGTGCGAAAGCATTAATACGCTCGATCCTTTGCGGGAATCCAGTATACGCTGTGAGCAAGTGGAATCAATGGACAGGGGTCGCTACTATCGTAGTATGTTACAAGGTGAAAATTTGGATCTGTCAGCAAGTTTCATATCAGCGTACACTCCGCTGCAGAGTGAAAGTTTCATTCTGGACACATCCCTTAGGCTGTGGCTAAGCCATGTCTCCACCATATCCTTTCTTCCAGGAGTGCTAGTCTTGCATGTTTCGCAGGAGAGCTTCTGTGAAGTTTGGGAAGTCGGAGGCGAGGTACTGACGGAAGTAAAGTTGTGAATCGTGTCGAGATATCTCAGTCGATAGAGCGCTTGCCCGCGAAAGGCAAAGGTCCCAGGTTGGACATCCGGTTCCGGCACGCAATTTTAATCTGCCAGCAAGTTTCAATAGTTAAGAATATTACACAAATACAAATATTACATAATATTCGCAGTAAAATTAAACGGACAAGAAGCTTACTAAAAAGAAGTGACAAAATGTGAGACATTAATACGCTTTCTGTTGCATTTTGATAAAATAAGGAACTACGAGTATGCAAAGCATTAACTTCATATGAGCGAAAAAAATTTAGTTACGTACATTAACTGAGGTATGAGTAAACCTATAGGACACAATTAATAATATTTTGTGGATTTAATTTTGGTGTAATTTTTGGGTGTTTAACGATCGTAATAATTTATGACGTTTTAATCGTAATTATATGCTTTCCAGTGATTACTTTTAATTTCGTGGCAATAAAATCTCTGACGTATTTGTTAATGCCGTCTTTCTCTTTGGAAGAATGGTACTAATGAAATTGTCCTTCATCTCGATCGTTAAACACACCAAAATTACACCCAAATTAATTACACAAAATAATATGTGGTTAATCATTTACATACGAGTGATGAAACATACTGTTGGCATACCAATAAGACCAAACATGCTCTCAATAATAACAAAGAAATAATTGCATTGTAAACTTGTAATATCGCTGACATATCTGTCAAAATTGCTGTAAAGCATCGACAAAATAAGAATTATTTAATATACAGGGTGTCCCACTCAAGTGTTTCACCCCAGACATCTCTGAAACAACAGGAGATGTTGAAAAACCACTTTCACAGTCATGAACGTACGACAGGGGCTTATGAAAGTAGGTACTGCGAGACACTCTACAACGTGAAGAAATATTATTTTCAACACAAAATTATGTGTTTTTTTTTAAATTTTTATTTTATTTTATTTTATTTATTTATTTTTATATGGATACTCCATATTATTTCTTAAGCAATCAATTGGATGAAAAATCACCAAAAGAATGGCGTTGGTTGCATCGCGATGCGTCAATTATATCCGGAGGAACTGCGAAGTTGACGTTTGAAACGCATGAAGCGCGCATCGTGCATTTCAAATGTCAACTTCGCTTCGCAGTTTCTTCGGATGTAATTGATGCATCACGATGCAACCAACGCCATTCTTTTTATGATTCTTCATCCTATCGATTGCTTAAGAAATAATATGTGGTTTCCATTTATAAAACATACGTTTGTGATGAAAATAATATTTCTTCACGTTGCACAGTGTCTCGCAGTACCTACCTTCATAAGACCCTGTCGTACGTTCATGACTGTGAAAGTGGTTTTTCAACATCTCCTGTTGTTTCGGAGATGTCTGGGGTGAAACACTTGAGTGGGACACCCTGTATATATATACTGCTATATAAGAGATATAACAACAACAGTTGTTTTACATGTGTAAAGAAGAACATATATAGGTGCGCGCCACCTACTTTCGCCGCGCGCCGCCATGCACGCACGACGCGGCGTTCTTACGACGTCAGCCACGAGCGCCCTCTGCTACAACTTCGCTCGTGGCCACCACTGAACGACATCGTTCACTTGGGACTGAGATAGGAACCAGTCAACACTTCTGAATCAGATAGGCACCAGTGAAGACTTGGCTATCGGACAGGCACTAGGCATGCTCAACTATGTATCAGCATTCTGCAGTACTGATCTATGTAAAAGTTAAGTATTGTATACATTCTGTGCAATATATATCTCGTTCTAATTTACTCTAGTGTTTCTAGTTTCTGCTGTCCCACTGGCTGCTCCCCTCCGTACCTGCACAAGCGTGCTACCTTTATTCCCGTGTCGGTCTTCCTACTCGGCCACCGACACCTACGACGGGAATGAGACACAAAAGCGGCGACGAGGCTGACACACACACACACACACACACACACACACACACACATAAAGAGAAGCAGCGATCTTACAAGACGAGCTACCAATATATGTTTAAAGTACAATTATCCTCTTAAATTACACCTACCTGAAGATGGCATTCACGCCGAAACAGGCATGTCGTATTAAATAATTTATTAAAAAGCAGCGACTTTGGTATTAATAAGTTACAATGTGTCTAAACGACATATACGATGCAGCGGGCCCAGAAGCTTATAAACTTTCTTCAATCTTCACGTTTATCAGATATAGTCCCAATCCATTGATTGTGGAGAGATCCACAATTAATGCGGTCCGCGTCGCACACGGTGAAGTTTAAATCGTGTTTCGTCCGTCCTTACCACATTTCACCACTATTCCAATGTACATACATCCATGGTGCCTGGCGACAGAAGCCAGCCACAGTGTCCGTTGACGTCGTGTTAGCCCCTCTACGACATCGGCTTTCGTACCCCACTGAACCAATGTTCCTACAGATTTTCCATTCGGAGCACTTCATGGGCTGAGATGAGTTGTTATTTGTTGTCACAATACTTTATTCATCGGGCAACCTCAGTCGAATCGATTCATTTTCTTGATAACACACCGCTGCGACTGTTACAAATTGTTTACTAAGAACTCACGACCGGTTTCGCAAATTAAATTTGCATCATCATGTGCTTATTTCCTTCAGATCTTAACCATATGTTACCTTGACTCTATACTAGCTGATCCCCATTATCACTCTTGAGTTGTAGCCAACTTGCCTGTAAAACCATCTATAAAATCCCTTTCTTCAGAAAGTGGGGCTCCGAATAAAATCCCATACTAAAAGCAGTAGATATTCATCAGCCATTGCCCTACCTCTGATATAAAACATTAAAAAATCTGCTAGAGCACTAACACTTTATTTGTTGTGTTGTTGTCGTTGCGCCCCTATTGCTGATTCGTCTCGGTCATCGTGGGCGACTGGCCGGCTGGCACTTCGTTGGATCTGGACTGAGACTCCGTCACTAAAACATTCGCGACACTTCCTGGACAAGTTTAAACCTGTGAAGCCCATTTCGTGCACCACTGCAATCAAAATATCCATATGTGGGGCTCCGACCTCGATACTTGTTTGATCGTCATCGTCTCATGACAGCATTGCACGTAATAAAAATAACGTGGAAATTATGTCTCTGAAGGTCTGCTGTACAACTCCAGTTTACTGGAGAGGGGGGAGGGGGCTGCGTAAACTACGAACCTGCCCCATGTGTGGCCCACTATCAATTATGATATTTACTACGTCAATGTACAAGGTGATGGAAAGTACTTTGCTAGAGGTAGATGTCGAGACCAGGATTAACGGATGGCAGGTGCGCTTGCTACTCACCGGTTGTTCATCCAGTAGTAGATGGCGGGGTTGACGCCGGCGTTGGCCATGGCGAGCCAGTAGAAGGCGAGGTAGAGGTGCTGCACGTACCAGCTGGAGGCGACCGCCGGGTCGTGGTAGGCGTAGATGAAGTAGGCGTGGTAGGGCAGCCAGCAGCTCGCGAAGATGCCCACCACCAGCACCAGCATGCGCACCACCTGCGCACAACAACCGGCGCTGCCAACTACTGACACCGAACAGCGCAGCCCCGAGTCCGAAGGTAGGACTGTAGACCTCCCATCTCAGACAGGCTAGAACAGGGGTGATTAGGTAGTACTGCTGTGAAGCTGGTTAGGTCGCATATTCTTTATCATTGGTCATACTTCATGTACAGCGTGCCCTCAAAAATGACGCGTTTCGGAATTACCATTATCAGATTAGCATCTACAAACATAAAAAATAATAATATTTCTCACATGGCACGGAAGAGTTATAACATGAAGGGATATGGGGAAATGAACTAGCGGACAACCTTGCTAAAAGAGCAGCTCGATCACGACAATCAATACGCTACAACAAAGTACCTACAAGTGCAGTAAACAAGAAACTTCGAGAAGAGTTTAGGAGCAAATGGGACATTGAGTGGCACAGAACAAAAAACGGGGGAAGCACTAAACCGTATTTTCCTACGATCCGACAACGTGTACTGATTAAACTTCCAATAGAATTTTACAGCTATGTTAACAGGTCATGGGAAACTGAAAGCCTACTATCAGCGGTTCAGAATAATTGTAGACGGAACGTGCACATGTAACAGTGCTGCCCAAACTATTGACCACGTGCTTTTTGACTGCTGCAATTTATTGAAAGAGAGGGACCATCTCAGGAAAAAAATAGCTACCAAAGGAGGAGGATGGCCCGTCAGTAAATATGACTTAGTACATAAATTCACTACAGACTTTTACATTTTTTGTAATTCAATAAGATTTCCTGATGTATAAAATTGTTTCTTCCTTTGTAAACTCTGTCAACTTATATACTGTACTTGTGTTTGCAAAAATATTTGATGTAATAGCCTGAATCTAACCATCAAACATGTAATATTACTATGTAATGTGGCATGTTAAATAATAAATAAAACATGACGTAAATCATAATTATTAATATGAAATGTAACTTACTATTTTTCTATCATGTGAGAAATTTTACTATTTTTTATGTTTGTAGATGCTAATCTGATGATGGTAATTCCGAAACGCGTCATTTTTGAGGGCACGCTCTACATGAAGTGTGACCAATAACAAAGAATTTGCGACCTAACAAGCTTCACAGCAGTTCTACCTAATCATTTCATCATGGTCACCTGCCTCCTCACTGACTTTATGTCACATTTACAATAGAACAGCGGTGTTGAAGTAAATTTCAAAGTGGACAATGTCATTAACGTTTGTCACTACCATGGGCCACGCCGAAAAAGGATTTTGGAAAGGAACTAATTACTAAAGCTCTGAAAAGTAACATAATATTAGAAGACCCGTGCGAATACTTCGCACCGTTAGTGGAATGACAAAAAAAGTTGGGAAAAATGGAAGTATAGTAGAGTATCCACGTATGGCTCTCTTCATAATCAATCAATGCGAGGGTTTAAAAGCGCAAATGAAAGAGGTTGATGCGCTGAGTGTTGTTACGTCAAAAAGAAGTGCGTAGCTTAATTATAACCGAAGATATCGTAAGAAATACCGTTTAAAATATTCAGTGCAAGGACAGAAGGATACCGCGTTTGAATTAAAATAAAGGCTAAGAGAGTTATGTTAATTCTGATACATGATGAAAAATCTGCGAAACAATACCTTTCGTGGAAAGTAAAAATGAAAGAAATCGGTCGGATAGAACGGCCTGGCCGGCTGACTTTAGCTTACAGCAAGGACATACCCGTAAGAAATATACAGAAGGAAATCGCGTTTGAGTATAGAAAAAGGAAGGCAAGCGTTATGTAAATTCTGTTACTTGATGACAAATCAGTGGATAAATACCTTTCGTTTAAAACAAAACTGAAAGAAATTGGCCGGGTAGTTTTGTCTGGCCAAATGACTTTAGTTTTCTTGGATTCTTTTAATACATAAGATTTGTAGATAGGCAGGGCAATATGTAATTGACAGTATGTTCGAAAGCCACGATCGCTTCTTAGAAAAAAAATCTTTTCAATATACTTCTATGTACCTACCATTCCAATACAAATTTGGCGTACTATGGTGTCATAGTGGCTATGATTATAAAAAATATTACAAAATTTCAATCAGATTAAAAAGTGAAAAATTTCAAAATTTATCACAAAATCAAAACGGGTATCTGAAGTATGGGTTTTTGTAAAATCACCTGTAATTCATTTGACTCATTTAATTTCATAATCTTGTGCGTATTATCAAACAAAACTGCTATTTTCCGACTATATTATACAATTGTTTAAATTTTCGAGTGGTTGTCTGTTCCAGGAAATCATGGAAAAATTAAAAAGAATTAAGCTTTTTCCTATGATACTTTGTTCGTTGTGTTTACATAGCTTAGGGTTTGTCGACTGTATAATATTCCTATGCTTTTCTTTTTATCTAATGCTATTTTTGTGTAAAAATCTAGTGTACTTATTCGTCCCATTACATAGAGATTTGCCACTCAGCTGGGTTATCCATAACATGAGAAATATGATCTCTCTGTATAAAAATCATTTGCTGTGCGTTACACTAAAATTCAGTAATATCTGGACTGACTTCAACAATTATTTATTTTCTTTTTTTCGCTTTAATACTGCGGAAGTTTATGATTTTTTAAGCGAAAAACTCAAAGACGAAAAAAATCGTAGTTGGTAAATTTGAATGGGTGCGCCACTTCGGATTAGATTTACATTATAAGCACTTCCATACTGACATAAAAGTTTTCTGGGTATGGTACCGCGTCATGATGTAAGGCTATTACTTAAATAACCGACGTTTCGGCCAACGTTACAGATGAAGGCCACTGTAACGTTGGCCGAAACGTCGGTTATTTAAGTAATAGCCTTACATCATGACGCGGTAACATACCCAGAAAACGTTTATGTCATCTGACTCTGGCCGCGGAAGCCTACGTAATTATATACTTCCAAACTGTTCATAGAATTGAGATAATATTTTGCACTCATCACCCTAAAAACACAAAAAAATAATTGTGTACATAATAATACGTATGTTGCTTGGCGAAAATTACTTTACCACAGATTCTGGTACCAATCTACAGTTATCTAGGAGCCATGTCAGGGACTGGGCAGCTGCTGCCGTCGAAGGTTCGAGTCCTCCCTATGGCATGGGTGTCAGTTTAAGATAGTTTAAAGACTTTGTAGGCCTAGGGACAGATGATCACAGTATCTACAAGCCATTGAACGATTCGCCGCGGCCTACGGCTGAGCGCGTTAAGGCGCTATGCTACGATGCGCGAGGCCGTTCCCCTTTGGGGGTCCAAATCCCCCCTCGGGAATGGATGTTTGTGCCGTCTCTAAGATAAGCTAGTGCATAACTTGTTTGTATGTTCAGGGACTGATGACCCCTAAGTTTACGGACTGATGACGTGCTACAGACGTGAAATTTAACCGACAGGAAGAAGATGCTGCGATATGCAAGTGACTAGCTTTTCAGAGTATTCACACAAGGATGGCGCCGATGGCGTCACCTACAATTTGCTGATATGAGGAAAGTTACCAACCGATTCCTCATACACAAACAGCAGTTGACTGGTGTTGCCTAGTGAAACGTGATGCCTCGTTTAAGGAGGAGAAATGCGTACCATCCGATTTTGGTAAAGGTCAGATTGTAGCCTATCGCGATTACTGTTTATCGTATCGCGACATTGTTGCTCGCGTTGGTCGCGATCCAATGACTGATAGTAGAATATGGATTCGGTTTGTTCATGAGAGCAATACGGAACGCCGTGCTGGGTCCCAACAACCTCGTATCACTAGCAATCGAGATGACAGCCATATTATCACCATGGCTGTAACGGATCGTGCAACCACGTCTCGATCCCTGAGTCAACAGATAGGGATGTTTGCAAGGCAACAACCATCTGCACGAACAGTTAGACGACGTTTGCAGCAGCATGGAGCGCCTGCGATGGTGTACGCAACGACGAACCTGCGTGCACTAATGTCAAAAGTCATCCAGGTTCTGTTTGCAGCATCATGATGGTCCCATCCGTGTTTGGCGACATCGCGGTGAACGCACATTTGAAGCGCATCTTCGCCATCGCCATACTGTGGTGTCGCGCAAGTACAAAGTGCGCGCCACCTACTTTCGCCGCGCGCCGCCATGCACGCACGGCGCGGCGTTCTCACGACGACAGCCACGAGCGCCCTCTGCTGCAACCCCGCTCGTGGCCACCACGGAAAGACACCGGACTTCGGACTGAGATAGCAACGAGTTAGGACCTTCGTAATCAGATAGGCACCAGTGAAGACTTTGCTATTGTACAGGCATTAGGCAGGCCTCTAACAACTATGTATCAACCTTCTGCAGTACTATGTAAAAATTAAGTATTGTTACATTCTGTGCAATATATATCTCTTTCTAATTTACTCGAGTGTTTATAGTTTCTGGCTGCTCCCCTCCGTACCTGCACCAGCGTGTCGGTCTCATTCCACTCGGCCACCGACACCTACGACGAGGCTGGGACACAAAAGCGGCGACGAAGTTGGGACACAAAAGTGGCGACGAGGATGGGATACAAAAGTGGCGACGAGGAGTGATAGAACCTTGGACCAGCCCGCTTGCAGCAGCCAGACAGCAGCAGTCGGAGCACGCAGAAATTGCTCCCGCCCACCCACCCTTATTATAAGAATTTTGGGGGAACATATTCAGTTGCGTTTTTGTGGACTTTTTTGTTGCAGAGTGTTCTCTTTCATATTGCATTTGTGTTTTGTTATAATTTACTTGTATGCGCGGCGCCTAATCGGTCAGCATGGCCACTACCCCGAACCCAAACCTAATGGAAATTATTCAATTACAGACGGCGCAAATCACTCAACTACTGCAGGCCGTGTCGCAGTTGACGGCACAGGCTGCTCACCAACAACAACAGCCGTCACATCAGCAGCCCACACCTGCCGCTGTACCGCTCCCTACGTTCCGCCAGTACAACGAACGTGAGGAAGAATGGAGCGACTACTTCGCACAGTTTCAAGAACTCGTCGCGGCTCATCAAATTACAGGTCAGAGAGTGAAGAACCTTTTCTTATCGATTGTGGGCCCCCGGATCTTCGTATTATTGCAAAAACTTTTCCCTCACGCCTCTCCTCGTGATGTAGACTTTGAACAAATTGTAGATGCACTGAATGCTCATTACGAGAGGAAAGTTCTCGTAGCCGCTGCGCGGTACCGATTTTTCAGACTTAAAAAATTACCGCAGCAGTCACACCAAGAGTGGATTACGGAATTGAAGGGCTTAACCCGCAAATGTAAATTTACTTGCTCTTGTGGACTTTCTTATAGTGACGTTATGTTGAGAGATGCAATTACGCAGAACATTCAGGACCCCAGAATTAGAGCAGCAATTCTAAAACTATCTGACCCTTCATTAGACAGTGTACTGCAGCCTATAGAAGCGCATGATACTTTTGACTTAGCAGATGTAGAAATGCAAAGCCACAGTGTAAATTCAGTGCGCCGCAACGGACGCTTTCCTAGCCGTAGTTCTCAGTGTAGCACTGGTGATTCTTACAATAGTACAGGCCGTGCTGAACAGACAGTAAACAGTAGCCAGTGTAAAAGTGCGACACAAAGCTCGCCCCGTCGTGTTAGAAACAGTGATTTGAATAACGGGCGCCAACGCTCATTTCAGAAAAATGTTGGTAAGTCTTGCCCTCAGTGTGTGTCTCGCCACAAGCGTGCTCATTGCCCTAGTCGCAACGCAACCTGTTATCAATGTGGCAAATCAGGACATGTACAGTCTGTGTGTATGCAAATTAAAAACTCAAAGAACAGTAACGTTAGAATCAGTGCTTCGCGGAGTGCGAGAACAGTTAATACTGTAAATGTCATACACGCTGTAAACTTGAACAGTGCTTTCCTTGGATCTCCATTGCAAGAAAGTAGTTCTGCGCCTATGGCAAAACTATATAGTGCACCACGTAGCAAGCGCCGACGAGCTCGTAAAACTGTGCAACGGAAAAGGGTTCGGGACAAGCAAAATGACTATGAACAGTGCATTCCTGTAGTGAAAATAGTGCCTTCTGCAACTGCTCCTTGTAATAGTGCCCAGTACTGTGTAGCTAGTGACAGTAGACATCAAGTAGCTACTCAAAAGTGTAGTGCAGTAGTTAGTAAATCTGGAGTAGCTTCGCAGGCTTGCGCGGACGCCGATCCGGCGGTAGTGTCATCTAGTGACAGTGTTGTTAATACGCTGCGTGCCGAGTCTGCGCCGCTTACTTCACTACGCGGCCCGTGCATACGCAGCAAACAAACCGTAGCAGACGTTGCCCACAATCGCGCACCTGTCGGGCGCCAGAAGCACAAACTTTTTGTAAATCTCTCCATAGAAAATAAGACTGTGCAATTTCAGCTTGATACTGGTTCCGCTGTTACCTTAATAAATAAAGATACTTATGAACTTCTGGGTTCGCCAAAATTGTCGCCGTCACAGCAAGTGTTAACAGCATATACAGGTGAAAATATTCCCGTGCTAGGAACGTGTAGCCTGCCCGCCTCTTTTCAAGGTGTAACAAAAACAGTTGCTTTTGTAGTTCTTCAGGCCAAATCGACACAGAACATTTTTGGACTAGATGCTTTTGACTTGTTTGGTTTATCAATTCAAAGAGATGTGCTTCAAATTTCGTCAATAGTGCCTCAGGATAAAATCAATGCATTGTGTGACAAATATAGTGACTTGTTTCCGCCGGAACTAGGTTGTGCAAAAGACTTTGTGGCACATGTAACTTTAAAAGAATCTGCAGTTCCAAAATTTCGTAAAGCTAGACCAGTGCCTATCGCCTTGCGTGATACAGTTGCCGAAGAACTTAAACGTTGGCAAGATAGTGGGGTGATTTCTCCTGTTTCTGCGAGTCAGTGGGCCTCGCCTATAGTAATTATACCCAAGCCGTCAGGAAAACTTCGTCTCTGTGCGGACTTCAAATCAACAGTGAACAGTCAAACAATTGTAGACACTTATCCCTTGCTCAGACCTGACGAACTAATGGACAAATTAGGACAGTCTCGCTTCTTTTCCAAGATTGATTTAGCAGAGGCATACTTACAGATTCCACTTGATGAGTCAAAAAAGTTTTTCGTCATTAATACTCACATGGGGCTTTTTCAATTTCAACGCCTACCCTTTGGCAGTTCTTCCGCTCCCGCTATTTTTCAGCGTTTTTTGGAACAGCTGACAGTTTCTGTACCGTGTTGTTCGAACTATTTAGATGATATTGTGGTATCCGGACGTACAGTTGAAGAACATTTAGCAAACCTGGAGTGCCTTTTCAAAGTTTTGACTGCAGCAGGTCTATGTTGTAATAAAGCAAAGTGTTCGTTTTTTCAAACTGAAATAGAGTACCTAGGCCATGTGATTAATGCCCAAGGAATTCATCCCTTACAGTCACATCTTAGAGCAATCAAAGACTTGCCTCCTCCTAAGAATGTGCATGAATTGCAAGCAGTAATGGGAAAGCTTAACTATTATTTCGGGTTTATTCCCAATGCCTCTCAGATTGCAGCTCCACTGCATCACTTACGTAGGAAGAATGTTCCTTTTGTATGGTCTAAAGATTGTCAGGTTGCCTTTGACAAACTAAAGTCTGCACTACTCAGTGATGCATGTTTGATTCCCTTTGACCCACAGAAGCCTGTAGTGTTAGCAGTTGACGACTCGTCGTACGATCTGGGTGCCGTTCTGTCGCATCGTATTGGTTCTTACGATCGTCCTATTGCCTTTGCATCCAAGCTACTGACGCCGACGCAACAGAATTACAGTCAGATAGAAAAGGAGGCCTTAGCAATCATTTACGGCGTCTCAAAGTTTGATCATTATCTCTATCGCAGAAAATTCTATTTGTTGACAGACCACAAGCCTCTCACGTCGTTGTTCTCACCCACAAAGCCAATTCCGCCACGTACGGCACAAAAGCTTCAGAGATGGTCCTTGATATTGTCTAATTATCAGTATTTGATTTTGTACCGACCTACCACTAAACACGCCAACGCGGACACACTTTCCCGACTTCCGGTTGGCCAGGATGTTTCGTTTGATTCTTCAGAAATGGCATGTTGTCAGATAGACTCCAGAGATGCTTCCGCTGTCGCAGATTTCCCTTTGAACTCTCGTCGGGTTGCACAGGAAACAGCTGCGGATGCAGACCTAAGTGTGGTAGCACGTTTTGTTCGCTCAGGGTGGCCTGCCAGAGCCAAAGACATTGATCGGCCTCTGGTTCGACGTTATTTTACACAACGTCATGCATTATCTTTAAGAAAGGGTGTACTGTTGTTGCATACCGACAACGACCAAGCAAGAGTGATTGTTCCTCGTTCCCTGCAACGAGAAACGCCTCCTACATCAAGGACATTGGGGTATTGTTAGGACGAAGCAACTGGCCAGACGTCATTGTACCTGGGTTGGTATGGACGCTCAGATAGAGAGCATGACATCACAGTGTACAGTTTGTGCGGAGCATCAGGCGGCTCCTCCGCAACGTTTCTCAGACTGGCCACGCCCCAAGGGACCATGGCAACGTTTACACATTGACTTTGCCGGACCTTTCTGGAACACTCGCTAGTTAATTGTTGTAGACGCTTTCAGCAAGTTTCCTTTCGTGATTGCCATGAACTCAACGACAGCGTCTAGTACAATCAGTGCCTTAACGTCAGTGTTTTGCATCGAAGGTTTGCCTGAAACTATCGTCAGTGACAATGGACAACAGTTTGTTAGTGCGGAATTTCAACAGTTTTGTCGTGTGAATGGCATTCAGCATATAACCACCGCACCTTTTCACCCTCAGTCCAATGGTGAAGCAGAACGTTTCGTTCGAACATTCAAGTCTCACATGGAGAAGATGAAAGGTCAGCAAGCTCTTCAAATTTTCCTGTCTACGTATCGGTGCATGCCACGTGACGGCCCTTATCCTGCCGAGCTGCTACACGGCCGCCGTCACCGCACTCTCCTTCACCTGCTGCAGCCTCCCACGCTCCGAGTCGGTTCGTATGGCGCTATGCGTTTTCAGGTTTCTACGCCGGTGCTGTACAGGGTGTTTGCTGGCAACAAGAAGACGTGGTTGCCGGGCACCATTCAGCGCGTGCTCGGTCGCAATATGTATGTCGTACGTTCTTCCACAGGGTCGGAGCTGCGGCGCCACGCAAACCAATTGCGTCTGCATAGGCCGCGCGATCCTGTCTCCGGTTTCTTGATTCCAGACCCAGTTCACCGCCAGGGAGCACCACCACATCGATCGTCAACGGGTCCAGCGTCCCCGGACTACGAGATCGTCCCGATGGAGATCGACGCGACGCGCCGCTGTCGCCGCCGCAGATGACAGCGTCACCGAGAGGGACTCCGGGACCGTGCGGGCCCCCCCAGCTTGGGCCACGCACCTCAGAAGAAGATGACCTGCTCCCTCTGGGCGGGGGGGTGCGCCCTTCCCCAGGTTTCGGTGGGTTCCCTGGAGGATCGCAAGGCGGATGCCGGGGCGCGGACGGCGTCTCGATCCCAGCCTCAGCTACGACGCCCGTCCCACCAGTAACGCCCCCGCCCAGGCCCTCCTCCCAGTGCCGTCGCCGTGGCCCTCAGCCCTACGCCACGACGGCGCGGCGGTTTGGGGGGGGAGGGGTGTGGTGTCGCACAAGTACAAAGTGCGCGCCACCTACTTTCGCCGCGCGCCGCCATGCACGCACGGCGCGGCGTTCTCACGACGACAGCCACGAGTGCCCTCTGCTGCAACCCCGCTCGTGGCCACCACGGAAAGACACCGGACTTCGGACTGAGATAGCAACGAGTTAGGACCTTCGTAATCAGATAGGCACCAGTGAAGACTTTGCTATTGTACAGGCACTAGGCAGGCCTCTAACAACTATGTATCAACCTTCTGCAGTACTATGTAAAAATTAAGTATTGTTACATTCTGTGCAATATATATATCTCTTTCTAATTTACTCGAGTGTTTATAGTTTCTGTCTGCTGCCCTCCGTACCTGCACCAGCGTGTCGGTCTTATTCCACTCGGCCACCGACACCTACGACGAGGCTGGGACACAAAAGCGGCGACGAAGTTGGGACACAAAACATACTGGCGTATCACCCGGCGTGATAATGGTATGGGGTGACATTGGGTACACGTCTCGGTCATCTCTTGTTCATATAGACGACACTTTGAACAGTGCCAGTTACATTTGAGATGTGTTACGACCCATAGCTCTACCGATCATTCGATCCCTACGAAACCTTACATTTCAGCAGGATAATGCACGACCGCATATTTCAGGTCGTGCACGGGCCTTTCTGTATACGGAAAATGTTTGACTGCTGCCCTGCCCAGCACATTCTCCTGATATCTCACCACTTGAAAACGTCTGGTAAATGGTGGCCGAGCAACTGGATCGTCACAATACGCCAGTCACTACTCTTGATGAACTGTGATATCGTGTTGAAACTGCATGGGCATCTGTACCTGTACACGCCATCCAAGTTGTGTTTGACTCAATGCCCAGGCGTATCAAGGCCGTTATTACGGCCAGGGCTGGTTGTTCTAGGTACTGATTTCTCAGGATCTATGCACCCAAATTGCGTGAAAATGTCATCAGATGTCAGTCCTAGTATAATATATTTGTCCAATAAATACCCCTTTATCATCTGCATTTCTCCTTGGTGTAGCAATTTTAATGGCCAGTAGTGTATTTACAGATTGATGGTGACGACGTATTCAAGTCAATTCAAAAACCATTCGCTGCGAGATTGCGGAATGTCGTTGCAGTACATTATCACAGAAATTAAACTACCGTGTAAGGCTCCTGGCGTATAAATATGTAGTGGGCGGTTGTGTGGTGCGCTGTGGCAGTGATGGAGAGTCGAACCATTATAGCCAGAGATACGGCTATGGGGCAGACTCTGTCAGCGACAGACGGATGTGTGCGTTAATCAGGTGGCTCTACTGCAATCGGCGCCGGCTCAGGCCAAGTGTAGGTCATGCGCGATATCCAATCTGATTCGGCTGCCGTGGAGGTAATATTCACGCACTACCAGCCGCCTATGCAGCAGGGACTCAGCTGATTCGTGAACGTTCCTTGCTTCATCAGGCGCGATGTTCATTCTTCGGCAAATGGGCTGACCAGAAAAGAGGTGAAAATTATTCGGGAGCTTACGAAAGATTCCTCTTATGAACCGAAGGCGATATTCCGAAACTCCAAAATGTTCAGTCCGTAAAAGGAGGAAAATGGTACATGTGCCGGACGTACGCACACATTCTGGTTTGAGATAAATTTGAAAGTAAGATACTACGCGTCCAGCTCGATCAGTGACGTAAAGATGAAGGCCACAAAATGCTGCAAGGCATCGTCATTTGGAATTACAAAATCAGGAGGCAGTTACGGATTGAAAGCGAATGTTCTTGAGTGGGATTTAAAATTCTCAATGGAATGTAACATTTGCTAATTTTATTACCGCACACACAGAAACTGAAAACGATTACCACGAAGTGTTGTGCTGAATGAAAATATTAATGAGTACGGAATACCGAGTAATCTGAAGAAAAGTAAGAGTGACGAAAAGTAGCAGAAAAGAGGTGAACAATAAACATAAAAACCGGCGAATTTGAGCAAACTACACGAAGTGAAGGCATTGCGCTACGTTGGAAGCAAAACACGCCATGACGGACTAACGAATAGGAACAAAAAGAATTAACACAGTTAAAAAGACAAGTATGAGCAAAGGAATCCTTATAGTATGAAAAATCAGCGTTAATTTGAGTAACTACTGAGCATGTAACTTTGGAGTACGAAATTCCATGCTGGTCAATGAAACAAGGAAGAACGGGTATCGAAACGTTTGATTCGTGGTGCCGTAGAAGCGCGCAAAAAATATGGCTGAGGTTGGAATCTCCGTCGGGCATGGATTTTTGCGTCGTATTTAGTCTAAGTTAGTTCATATGTAGTTTGTAAGTTTGTGGACTGACGACCCCGCAGTTAAGTCCCTTAAGCTTTACAAACATTTGAACATTTTTGAAGATTTGGCGGAATCTTAAGATTCGGATTTAAACTGACACGTTCCACATAATTACGAAATTTCGTATACATGATCTAAGGAACAAGTATTAATCTAATCTAATCTAATCTAATCTAATCTAAGAGGGAAGTTGGTTCTCTGTGGGGTAGTCAAGGAAATGAATACGTGAAAAATGGGGGTAAGAATATGGAGTGGTATGAAAGAACATGTGTTACGAGAAACAGATGTTTAAAACAATAGGAGAATTAGCTGTTGATGTTAAACTACCTAACTGTAGAAACCAAATTAGTGTCCGTGTTAATGAACGCATTTTTCAGTTTATTCCCACCCGAATTCTAAAATGAGCTGACTATTGCCTGGCATCTAGTAATTTGTTAACGTGCTTTTTCTGGGGTACAGTTTGGTGGTAAACACATATTTTTATTTGTATACAACAAAGGACTACTAAAGACTCGGCCAATTTCAAGGTGCGAAGAGTTTGATGCCTTACACATTTATGGCACATGGTGTAATGTTGAGTTTCAATTACTTTTTAATCCGCTTATAAAAAGCTTCCGTTACAAACTATTAATGTAAATGTGTAAATCGCTTATATCTTGAGGAAATTATAATCGTAATGGAAGTACATTGTTCATGTTTTACTTGTACCATATTACCAGAAGCTATTTATGACAAGATTTTCTGTACCTAAACAGCTAACAATAGATAACATAGTTTGAAAAATTTCGCAACCGCGGATATTGTACTCACTATACTGTAAATCACTATACTCACTATACTGTAAATCAGAAATGAAGCCGCGCAGGAGTAGCCGAGCGGTCTGGAGCGCCACGTCGTGGACCGCGCGACCTCCCGCGTCGGAGGTTCGAATCCTCCCTCTGGCATGGATGTTTGTGTTGTCTTTAGTATAAGTTAGTTCATAAGTACTTTGTAAGTTTACCTCGCAGTTAAGTCTCATAAACGTTACAAACATTTTGAAAATGAAGAAATAACTTTAGCAAAAATAAAGAAAAATTCGTTGCACTATCAAACGTGGGAAATATCTCTAAATTAAGCAACACTTTCGTAATATTAATGTTAAAATTAGCTTCTACACAGAGAATAAAAAAGGAATGGAATTAATACACAATACGGACATAGCTCAGGAATATACACATTTAAATGCCGAAACTATTACGTGTTTTATATAGGAAACACAGGGCAAAAATTTACGATAAGATACAAAGCACTTATAAATAGAAATTAAAACCACGTCCCAACATGTGGTATGCATGTACGAGAAAATCAGCACTCTACAATAGATATATGCTGCAGTCTCTACGTACTTCATAGAGCTGAAAAAGGTTGCTACATCACCATTTTGGAGGAAACAGAAATTTACAAACATTTAGCAAAATATGCTAACGAACAAACGGAACTCAGAAAGAAAGAGTATATTGGCATCATTGACAAAATTCTTAACAATCTTCGATGATTCAGAACAAAAGACAGATATTTTCCTAAGATATAAATCGATTTAGAGTACACATAAAATTAAAGGCCATATAATATCTTTGTCGTTTTCAACTATTTCTGACAGATAAATCGGTATTATTTTGAACACGATATATAAAGCAACGCGGATTTAAGAAATAAATAAATAAAATAGCATAAGAGTCATATGTCTCTAGGATGACACACTACTTAAACTAACCGAAGGAGGACTCGAGAACCTCCGGTGGGAGCAACTGCGCAACCCATGTCGCCTCACACCGCGGGGCCATTCCCATGCTGACACAGGCGTTAGTAGCTTTATTCCAATAATGGCAATTTCAGAACTGGGCAATTTCGTTGTTATAAATCCAATTCAATAATTTTAATGTTGTTTTATGTCTGCGTTAAGGTCCCCTTGATCCCACAGGTTGGACTACGAAATGATCAGTACGCCAGTGTTTTTGCAGAACAAGGTATGCACACAGTTTATCGCACACTTTTCTTCGTACAGAAGAAAACGACAGTAAAATACATTAAACCACATTCATTGTGGTTTGCAGAAAACATAAGAATTCTTGGCGAAATAATTGTACCAAGAATTTTTCCTAAAGTGAAAACAAAACAGATGTGAACAATAATGATACTATAATTGGAACAGAAATACCGTTTGCGATCAGGTGTATTCTCTGACATATAAGGTTTCATATATTTCCTGATTACAGCTATTTGAGAAAAATATATGAATTAAACCGAAGCCGATATGCAGTACGGTCAGCTATACAGTTATTAGCAGACTTCATTTCATAATATTGATGCACAACGTCAAAAATTTCGCCGTCTTTTTCTTTCTAGAGAGTACTGACGTTAACAACAAGTGTGACAAGTATCTTTTAATTCCAAATCTGTTACTCTACTCCTCTAACAAGTACCCCACAAGTAACGGAGACCAGTTGTATCTTTGAACACCTCGATAAAGAATACAGTTTTGGAAGATTATTTTTTCTACTTTAATCTAAAAGTGCAAAGTTATTTCACGTTAGAGCAGACAATTATGAGTTAATTCAGAAAAAAAACTAATGGTATCATTGATATCCGATACTTAGTTAAGCAATAACAGTAGGTATTGAACCCTTATAAGTATATATTTACATATTTTACAGATTCTGTACATCTTTTTAAAGGGATCCGTCTCGCTGCAATATTCTTACTCTGTCTGACGTCAGTCAATGGTCCAAGTTTTACGCTGCTTTTGCCAAATGGTCCGATTTTATTGCCTTTTTCTCCACAGTGGCGAAGTTCAATTTTTATCTAGTCTACAAATGTAATATTGATATGAAAGACAACGAATCGAGATTCGTATTAAAAAAGGTCACAGAGTCTATCTAAAGGCAGCTCATACGCTCCAGTACGTCCTCGCCCCCAGCTGTTATCACCAAAGGGAAGGAGTAATAAAAACGCTTCCACGTGTAAACCCTCTATCCTTGGGCACTGGAGCAGATGAAATAAAATTTCTCATCTGCTCAGAATTTCACATCGCCGTTCTCGCCCTTGATCAGTTCGGATGGTACGAGAGATACAGGTCGCTCTCCTTGCACTGCAAAGACACGATAAAGATAAAATAAAATTTTCTACGTAGTTCCAGGGCACATAGGGATCCGGCGCAACGAGATGGCCGATGCGGTTGCCAAGGACGTTTGCTACCTCCTATCTCCTGCACAATTTTCTGTCCCCCTGCAGGCAGTTACGACGTTTATGACACGGCTTGTAGTGGCGAACAATAAGCTACTCCCCTTAAAACCTTCCGTGCGTCCGTCGAATACCTCATACCCCTCTCTACGAGATCATAAAGTGGCACTGACTCGTTTTCGAATAGGTGATAGCCCACTGACGCATTAATTCATTTCATGCCGCGAAGAATCGCCATGTGTAATACGACTGTCGTATTTTCAGTGACTCTTTTGTGTAGGACGGTCTGAGGAGAGATTTGAGTCGCCCACAGCACCTCCGATCTATTTTATGCGATGATGAGGCAAGTGTGAACCTTTTTTTTTTACCATTTTGTCTCATCTCTTGACTTTTGTCCGAAGTATTCTGAATTTAAAGTGTGGCAAAGTGGCGCGATCGCCCTTTATTTCTAAGTAGGCATTAAGCCACACCTATTTGTCAAATTTTTAACCGTTTCTGTAATTTGAAACTGGTAGGTTTTGTCCCATTTTTAAAGTTGTTTGGGGTCATTATTACAACATTTGGTTGTCTGTAAGTCCTAACGACGTGCTCTATTCTTCTTTCATGTGTTTAAGATTTAAGCACGGCCGCCATAAAACACTATCATCATCATCAATAAAACTTCTGGTCCACAGAGCACGTGTATCTCCGACAAGGAGCCCAAAATCAAAGATAGACTACGTTCATGAACCGTTAAAAAAGTCAACATGCGAGTAGGATCTCACGAGAACGGTTGCCTACATTCCATAACATCAAATGCCGGCAAAGACTATACCATAACATCAAATGCCGGCAAAGACTAAATCCCTTCTGGGAACAGTGAAAGATGATCTGGGACTCCTGAAACCGGAAATTTATTACATACCTTGCGAGTGTGGGAAAGCTGATATAGGGCACGCCATTCGTAAAATAGAAGAAAAATGTACGCAACATAAACGCCGCATCGACCACTAGTAGAAGAGTGAAGTCGTCCATATGAGTACGAAAAGAAATGCATTAAACTTTGTTTAGAAGATAATCAAACGTGAAGGCCCTAAACTCCATAAAATACCTACGAATAAGTATTTCTTCAGACTTAAACTGGAAAGAACACATAGATAATGTCGAGGGAAAGGCGAACCGGAGACAGCGTTTTATTGGCAGAACCCTTAAACGACGCAAAAGAACTACTAAAGAAACTGCATACACCACCCTTGTCCGTCCTTTTTTGGAGTATTGCTACCCAGATCGGCATCCTCATCACGTGGGTTTCACGGGGGACATCGAGAGTCCAAAGAAGGGCTGCTCGTTTTGTATTGTCACGAAACAGGAGAGACAGCGTTACGGAAATGATACAGAATCTGGGATGGGAATCATTACAACAACGGCGCTTATCCCTGCTACGTGGGCTACCTACGAAACTCCAATAGCCAACGTTCTCCTCCGATTAGGAAAATAAAAGTTGACTGTCACTTACATAGGTAGAAAAGATCATCAGAATAAAATACGAGAAATCAGAGCTCGAACGGAGAGATTCGGGTGTTCTTTCTCCCCGCACGCTATTCGAGAAGAGAATGGGAGATAAATAGTATAAAAGTGATTCGATGAACCCTCTGCCAGGCACTTAAATGTGATTTGCAGAGTATTCCATGTAGATATAGATGTAGATTATCAACAGTGGGACTAATTTCGGCAAAATGTGGTACATTTAAGCCGGAGCTCTACCCCATCGAAGTAGGAGAGTTTGATCTGATGAGTCCTTATTGGACAGCATTATGGCTCTAGGGACACCCAGAGGCCACTGCCTTGAGCCTCCAATCCAAATATCTGTAGCGACATTTACACGTCATAGTTGGGGGCTAAGTTTTGTTTTATATACTTCAATAATTGTCACCCCTTACTAATCAAAATTGATTCAATATTTATTAAAAGACAATTACAGTGGTGAAGCGATTGTTAGTATTGACGTTGAAACGTTTCTCAGAAATCTAGGAACGTAGTAATATTCGCCATGCTGCTACAGTCTGCTGTTGCTACGAAAGCACAGTGAAGCACAGCTGTCACGTTAGACGTCCTAGTTACAATGCAGCAAGATAAGTCCGCGCAATTAAGATATAACCTGATTTTAAACTCGAGATAGATACAGGATCCGCTACGATTTTTGTGTATGTACCAACGGCACACATTAGATTCTGACGGATTAGGTGTGACATGGGAGAGTCTGTTTTATACAGTAGCCGACTCCGGGCGCATTGTTTTCCAGTTGTAGTACATATCTCAGTGTATGTAAAAAAAGTCAGCGTCAATAATAATATTTGCTATATCACTGTAATTGTTTTTCGAGGGGTACTGCTTCATTAACTCGATCGATACAATAGTTACGCCAACCCGATTACTGCCTCTGGAGCACAGTCATTCGACGAAAGCCTCGTTACCATATCTGGAACGGTAGACGAAATACCGAGTAAACGTTCCCTATTTAACACGTTATATCACGAATATTAATTACTATACGAGTACCAAACTTGGTAGCAGGGGCGCCGACTCCGTGAGTGCTCCGGGGCTCGTGCACTCCCCAAGAATTTTTTGGGGGTGCTGAGCACACACATAAAATTGAGGTGGAAAATGAAATTGTATAAATTTTTAAAACATCGGGAAAACTCAAAACCTACCTTATGACTCAAGAGGCAATGCAAAACGTGACCATAGCGAGAGACGATATTTCATATGTGGGTAGTAATGAGTGTCCGTGTTTTAGCCACTATGCTAACCTTATTCATCCTGAAGCACGTCGGTCCTTTTGACCTTTCAGGTGTACGTATTTATGAACATTCAATTGTGTTCTTTCAGGAATTTAGCTTGAATAATCTGACGCTGATGGTAAAGTTAATCGATTTTCATTTATCTTTGTCTCTCCCCTTGTTATTAAAATTATAGATTCAGTTGAAATTTGTAATGCTTTTCTCTCAGGCTTAAAAAAAACCTTAGACTATATTAATACTGTCAGAAATGTCATGAAGTTATCTCGAAGTGATAAAAGTTTCGATAAAGTGTTTTTTTTAATCATATTTTCTTCACACGGAAGTTGTGATTGGCGGGAATAGCTTACCCCACTTATTCCTTTTACGTTTCATTTTAATATTTTCTTTGCGATAAGGTTTTGTATTTTTTTTTTTTTTTTCTTTTTATATGTGTTTGACATTCCCTTTTGTATTTTGTGGCACGGTAAATTATGTGCCGGCTGTTTGCAGGTTCTTCATCTTTGTTTTAACACGACTCTTTTCGTTCCTAATCCTCTTTTCCTTGGACACGACGGTACGAACTCGGGTGGCTACCTTTCATCTTCTGCATTTTCCCTGGAGGGTGTTTTTCTTTTCATTCCACCTTGAACCAAAAAATTTGATGTCGGACTTCAAAATCCCAAAATATTTCAAAGGTTTCTTTAAACCTTGGTGAGGGTGTTCTACCAAACGCTTTTGTCAGAAAGAATAGCTTCGCACAAAAAGTGTTAGATAAGTGTACAGTGAAAAATTTTTCATTGGTCGTGTAGAAGTTTTGGGGTGTTACTTATATCGAAATATCCTCTTCGGCCAATTAGATCGCTTTATAGTAGCGTCCTAATGCAGCCATGCTTTCCTTTTCTTCCTCCTCCTTCTTCCTTCTATCTTTAGAAGGCCAGACAACTGCCTATT
This sequence comes from Locusta migratoria, assembly GCA_026315105.1. Lineage (NCBI taxonomy): Eukaryota > Metazoa > Arthropoda > Insecta > Orthoptera > Acrididae > Locusta > Locusta migratoria. The sequence continues at coordinate 113,038,833 of CM048744.1, read as the reverse complement.
TACTTTCAAAATTAATGAACATGATTTTCAGGAGGGTTGGTTTCGAACATTTGTGAACCGTGATATAGAGCATCCACACTGATTTTCGAAAGTAGGTGCCTCTGCTTGGTAGTATTATTTTCAGGGACACAAGGATAAGAAATAATGCAGAATCGATTCAAGTGGATAAAGTTTAGTATGCTGGTAGAGTATATGATAGCATTACATAGCGCTACTATTATTACAAAAGGTACTCGATATGACGTCCATCAATGTCAAGAAGTGTCTAAAAATGGTCACCATTTGAGAATGCATCGAAGTACATTCCGTACAGTGGACCACGGGATGTTCAATTGTCGTGACACAGCACGCCCACTGGTTAACGATCGGGAATTGCCGGTAGAGCTTCATCAGCCACCTGTGGTGCAGCCGGTCGTCGGCCTCTTCCAGAAGTGACGTACAGAGCTCCAGTTGATCGCAACTTCTCAGTCGCGCTCTGAGCAGCAGGTGGAGAAAGATGAACCTTCCGTAATCCTCTCAGTCGTCGATATCCTAGAAGTGCAGATACAGCATCACTCTTGTTTTGATAATACAGCTTCAACAGTAATGCCCTGCTCATTTTGTTTGAACTCATGTTGTCAACAAGGTCACTGCGACTGGTCAGGTGTATGAGACCGTGAATCACAATGACTGATCACACAACCTGCTGAACCTAGCTTCCTCAATTTATCTACCTTCTAGAAGAGTTGGTACAGATTAATAAAAATTTACAATCTAAAAGTGACGCTCTACGACAGGACGGCGGCACTGTGACGCATTGAAATCATCCACCCCGTACTCTGGGCATCATCGCTACCATGTTTGGTACGCCTAGCGTAAATAGTTTCCACGTTATAATAAGTTCAATATGAAAAGATTAATTATAACTATCCGTAGAAGAGATGTTACATGAATGGGGCATTATATACCAGAATGTTACTATAATTAAACTACATACGACAGAGATAATTAAGTAAATTAAATAAATGTTAGGCCAACATTCTTAGGAAGCCCAAAGAGCCTCAGTACGTAATAAATTTAATTACACTCTAATGGATCATATATCTAAAACTTGTTGTGTGCGAAAAGAAATACATTATTATAAATCACAATTTAAACCGAAATTGTAATATAAACCTGCTAGGTTATTACATTTATTTTAAGTGTAAACGTATTTTAAGCTGTGTACATGAGTCTCCTGGAATTAAAAGTGCCCTGAAGATGTTCGTTCAATGAACGAAATTGATATGCTAAATTTTTAAATAAATGTCTCATCATGTATCATAACCACCAAACTAAAATATATATCATTATTAAATACTGCTGTATTAATATAATTAATTTTAGCTTCCTCAATTTATCTACCTTCTAGAAGAGTTGGTACAGATTAATAAAAAATTTACAATCTAAAAGTGACGCTCTACAAAATCCTGCAAGAAAAAGATATGCATGTAAATCCGAAAGGCGAAAATAGAAATGGTTTCATTAGCGAAGCATTAATTTCAGTCCAGTTCTCATATTTTGCACGATCTGCTTGGGCGTCAGCTCATGTTAGTTGCTCCATCTTATATACTGTAGCGTGTATCCAGCTTCAAACCTCCATCATGGCAAATTTTTGCTACTTATTTTTCGATGTATTCGGTAATATTCTCATATTTGTACATCTGCATCTACATGGATACTCCGCAAGTCGCATTGAAGTACATGGCAGGGGGTTCATCGAACCACTTTTATGATATTCCTCTGTAGTTCCATTCTCTAATAGCAAATGGGAAAAGGGAACACCTAAATCTTTTGTTTTCGATATGGTTTCTCTTAATATATATTCGCGTTCAGAAGAGGAAATGGTGAAAGAAATTTCGCAAATAGATTTCGCCGCAACAAATAACGATTTTATTTTAATGATTACCACCTAAATTCGGGCATCATTCCCGTGACACTCTCTCCCGTATATCGCGAAAATACGAAACGAGCTGCTCTTCTCTGAATTTTCTCTAAATTGTCCGTCAGTCCCACCTGGTGTGGATCCCATAATGCGTAGCAATACTTCAAAATACGAGGCATAAGTGTAGTGTACGCAGTTTCTTCAGTAGAACTATTGCATTTTCTAAGTGTTCTGACAATGAAATGTAGTCTTTGGTTCGCCTTCCCTACAATATTTTCTATATGTTATTTCCAATTTAAGTTTTAGTAGTTGTTACTACTAGGTATTTAGTAGAATTGACGGCCTTTAGGTTTGACTGTAATGATTGTGGAGGTTCCATGATGGAGGTTCGAACTAGGATCCACAGTTTTACAGGCCAAGGCTTGGAGCGCTCGAGCGAGGACGGCGTTCGGAAAATCGCTCATATTTACGACTACCCAAGCTACAGCATGAATACACGAAAACGTTAATTATCCGAACTTCATTAACTTTTTACCCCGTATATGTTAGTAAAAATGGTCTTCAGATGATCTTTCGATGTATAGCATTGAAAACGTGATTTTCTATCATCAACTTTGAGCTTGATTTTTTTTAACTACTGTCTAACAAAAAGCCAAAACTCGTATCTCTTGACATTCTATACAGAACGACCATGAAACATTCGATCGGAAATGGTAACTCACATTTCAGACCCTCTCCTTGTAAATGGCAGGACTCTCCAAATCGGCGAATCTTAACGCAGTGTTTTCATACATTTTTGTCCTACCGCTCTGTCACTATAAACCTACGGTTGTTTTGCAGTGGTTGTCTCCACTCGTACGTAATCTGCGGTGTGGAGCAAAGTTCTGTGACGGTATTCGCCGGAGGTAGACCAAGCTAGGAATTGGCTTCAATTAACGCGAGTGGCAATCGGCGAATAGATCTGGTGCGGAAACTACACGCGAACGTCCCTAGAATCCAATTGCCGACAGGAGGGAGTGGCTTCTTCTAGGATTAGACTCGGTTGGTATAGCGTCTAGCGTCGCTATTAGCGTGATAGCAGTGTAGCAAGCCAAAGAGAGCAACAGTTGGTTTGGTCTTCAGTGATGTGAACCAGGGGCTGATTCAGAGTTACAATATGCGTGTGATCAGAAAGAAAACCAAGTGATGGTGTGCGCTTCAGGGTTGCGTTTTGGTTGGATAAATGTTTAGAAAATACATGCTTGAAGAGTTTCACGAATGTCGCTTACTTAGAGGTTGCATAAATAAAGATTGTGGGTGAAATGAAGACATAGTAGCAACTGATTTTCCGATCTTTTCTTGATATAACAAATATATAATCCACTATAGAGAGATAATTGACACGAAAAAGGCAGCAACTATATTGTCAAAAACAATTTTCATTTGATGTCAGTCTCAACGATGCACATCACATCTTCTATGTTCGTACTTCCCAACCACTTCACGGTATGTGGCGGAGGGAACTTTGCGTTCCATTGTCTCCTCCTCTTCCTATTCCAGTCGTTTATTTCACGAGAAAACCGATTGCTAGTATGCCTCCGCCACAGACATACGTTACTAGACTGGCAATGCCGTATACAATATCAGTGGTGTCACTGAAGTCTCGCCGCCATGTTTCTATACTATAAAAGTGTCAGTTGGCATGTGTTTAATTATATAAAACAATCCTAAAAATGCGGATTAACTGATGTAACTGCGTTGTCATTAGAGTGTTGATATAATGGTCAATTCGTCTTGTATATAACTGTAACGTTTCGTACAACAAACGGAAGATACATAAAGTACTGCAATGATTTGGTGTTTCTATTAATCTGTTACCAATTTTCTTCAACAACGGCTTTCCTTTTACTAATATTGATGTTATAAAAGAGTTGTTTGTCGTGGAAAACACTAGCTCCAATCATTTGAGTGTCCTTACGAAAACTAGTCTGTTTCGACACATCTAGTAATGAGTAGCGTTGAATGTGCTGTTTTTATAAATATTTTAGATCAACTTTGGCTTGTCTTTCAATGGTATGATCCTTATAAATGTGGCATTTGTCGTGGATACTACCTATCTTTAATCTTCTCAGTGTTTCTCTAATAACTACAGTGTGGCTCAAGTGTGTGTCACAAGTTCTTCTCATAAAAAGGTGTTACGATGAATGTGTTACATGAAACCACCAGGGATGCATTACCCCAAATGCAAAGCATGTGTAAACCAACTAGGAAGAATCAACAATAATTCAGTTCCTTGAGAGAAACACTGTCTCGTTATATCATAGGTACTAAATTTAAGAACAGGCATTGAATTAAAATTTGTGCTGTTGCCACGATTCGAACCAGGGACCTCCCGCTTACTAAACAGGCGCTCTAGGCCTGAACACAACATTACAGAAAAAGTGACTACACAGACTGCCTTTAAGCTCTCCCCCCCCCCCCCCATACACCAGAAACTTTAATTCTGCCTCAATATTCCCTGTGAAATACTTATTAAATTGCCAAGGCTCTCGTATATTGGATTAGCACCCCAGCAAATAACATCAATGGGAACTTTACCACCTTCTTCCTCTACATACATCTACATCTACATACATACTCCGCAATTCACCGTAAGGTGCGTGGCGGAGGGTACACTGTACCACTACTACGCATTTCCTTTCCTATTCCACTCCCAAATTGAACGAGGAAAAAACGAATGCCTATATGCCTCCGTACGAGCCCTAATTTCTCTTATCTTGTCTTTGTGATCTTTACGCGAAATGTAAGTAGGCGGCAGCAAGATCGTACTACATCCATCTTCAAATTCCGGCCCTCTAAATTTCCTCAACAGAATTTCACGAAAAGAACGTCGTCTTTATTCCAGCGATCCCCAATTGAGTTGCCGGAGCATTTCCGTGACGCGCATTGGTCGAACCTACCGGTAACAAATCTAGCTGCTCGCCTCTGAACCGCCCCTATGTCTGCCTTCAAACCGATCTGCTGCGGGTCCCAAATACTTGAGCAATACTCAAGACGTGGTCGTACAAGCGTTTTATACGCGGTCTCCTTTACAGGTGAAGTACATCTTCCCAAAATTCTCCCAATAAACCGAAGTCGGCTGTCTGCCTTACTCACAACTGTCCTTACATGCTCGTTCCATTTCATATCGCTCTGCAATGTTACGCCTAGATATTTGAACGACGCGACATCATCAAGAAGCTCACTACTAATGCTGTATTCGAACATTATAGGATTGTCTTTTCTACTCATGCGCATCACCTTACATTTTTCTACATTGAGAGCTAGCTGCCATTCTTCGCACCAACTAGAAATTTTGTCTAAGTCAACCTGTATGCTATTACATACACCACAGCATCATCATCAGGCATAGATGATGTAAATGTCAACAATAATTGTCTCAAGGAACTAATTATTGTTGATATTTATCTCACCTCTGACTGAGGAACAAGGCGGGAAATGTCCTTCTTTGCTTGGATGTTATTCTAATATACAAGAGCCCTGGCTATATGATACGCATTTCACAGGGAACATAAGGCAGAATTAAAGTATGTGGTGTGGAGGGAGACGCGGTCTGTAACGCTGTGTTAGATGAGCTGTCTAAAACGCTTGCATAGTATGCAGGCGGTCCGAAGTTCGGATCCTGGCTCCAAGCAGTAATTTGAATTCAATGCCTCTCCTTATATTTAGTACAACTAGTAAGAGAGACAACGTCATTTCGTGTCGGAACATCACAGTAGCTCTATACGGAACGTTTGACGTGAAGAAAAGCAAGATGGCGTCGTTATGCTTCAATCAAAGACGCAAGTTTGCCAGTCTGATAATGTATGTATGAGGTATCCGCGTCGCTTCTAACTTCTCTACTTCTATCCTTCTGGTCCTTTCGCGAGATATACGTAGAAGGAAACATAAGCTCTCTAAATTCTTACAGAATCCAGTGATGTGACACAGCGACACAGAATGTCTCTCTTGCAGCGTCTGCCACTGGAGTTTCTCAAACATTTCTGTGACGCTTTCGCGCTTACTAAATGAGACCGTAATGAAACGTGCTGCTTTCCATTGGATCCTATAAATGTCTTTGTAGTACAGATCCCACACTAATTAGCAATACTCAAGCGTCAGCCCACTTTCCCTGTTCACGATTTACACTTCCTGAGATTCTTCCAATGAGTCTCAGCCTGAAATATGACACCCAGTGTAACGATACACTGAATTTTTTTATTTATTATTTGTTTATCTTTGATCAGCGATACTTATCGCCTCCGGTTCCCTCTGACTCGCAGTGCAAATAATTTAATTTCGTTCGTCATTTTTTACTCCCAAACAAGCGAGAAGACGGAACCGAGATAGTAGTTTTTACTCACTCTCGTGTCTATGTTCGTTCTGTACGGACGTCTTCCATCCGTGTATCCATTCAGTGTAAGAGATGCAAGTTGTAAAAAATATATTACTTAAATTTAAAATCATCCCTTCTCTTTGGCTTTTATTTAAACGAATCCCTCCACGTTAAATACTTATTTTCTATTGTTTTCAGCTCCTTCACCTCCGTAATAGTTTAATGTTCCGACGCCATTACAATCGCTTCGCATTGTCAGCCTGAAATATGACACCCAGTGTAACGATACACTGAATTTTTTTATTTATTATTTGTTTATCTTTGATCAGCGATACTTATCGCCTCCGGTTCCCTCTGACTCGCAATGCAACTAATTTCATTTCATTCGTCATTTTTTACTCCCAAACAAGCGAGAAGACGGAACCGAGATAGTAGTTTTTACTCACTCTCGTGTCTATGTTCGTTCTGTACGGACGTCTTCCATCCGTGTATCCATTCAGTGTAAGAGATGCAAGTTGTAAAAAATATATTACTTAAATTTAAAATCATCCCTTCTCTTTGGCTTTTATTTAAACGAATCCCTCCACGTTAAATACTTATTTTCTATTGTTTTCAGCTCCTTCACCTCCGTAATAGTTTAATGTTCCGACGCCATTACAATCGCTTCGCATTGTCAGCCTGAAATATGACACCCAGTGTAACGATACACTGAATTTTTTTATTTATTATTTGTTTATCTTTGATCAGCGATACTTATCGCCTCCGGTTCCCTCTGACTCGCAATGCAACTAATTTCATTTCATTCGTCATTTTTTACTCCCAAACAAGCGAGAAGACGGAACTGAGATTGTAGTTTTTACTCACTCTCGTGTCTATGTTCGTTCTGTACGGACGTCTTCCATCCGTGTATCCATTCAGTTTAAGTGATGCAAGTTGTAAAAATATATTACTTAAATTTAAAATCATCCCTTCTCTTTGGCTTTTATTTAAATGAATCCCTCCACGTCAAATACTTATTTTCTATTGTTTTCAGCTCCTTCGCCTCCGTAATAGTTTAATGTTCAGACGCCATTACAATCGCTTCGCATTGTCTGCAAAATTTCAATCAATCAATCATCCTTATACAATACTTTGCTTGATTTTAGAACCTGCAGTCATTTCTTTTGTAATTTCACGAAGTCCGATCATTTTTTAATTTTTTCATTACCAGTAACTTCATGTTCCACCCACGGTCACACAACAATGAAAAGCGAAGTGAACAGTCTGAACTTTGATCTCCTACGGAAAGTATCTCGATCATTCATTTATTAAATAAGACATAAAGGTTATCATTTCCAGCTTCTACAATACGAAGTGCAGGATCCAGCTAGATGCTTTCCGTAAGTTTTGTAACGTGCTGTTGCTTGTATGGTGCCCAACTTTAATATGCAATCCGCGGTTTATTTGCTTTAATGTTCATTTTGTGCTGTACTTTAACTTATTTCAAGTGCAAACATTCGGTACCATCAATTCTTGGTCCAAAAAATATAATCGCGGAATCTACTTTAACAATTATGGCATCATACGAAGCTAGGGCAACGTTATACATGTTCCATGAAGCGCTAGAGCTATTTAGGCACAATCATACGATTTCCTATTATCTATAGAATGACTAGTATTACGATTAGATAGAAGGCATTGCAATGGAAAGGTCGTCAGTTGTTCCAAATCCCTTCATCAAGAATTTCAAGATATTTGCCTTAGACACGGTGCAGTTGAATGCTAGATGTTTCTTCCGATACGTTGACGATACATCATTTAGCCATATTGACGTGAGATACTTGATGACTTCTTGGAACATCTGGAAAGCATTAATAATAACAATCAGTTCACCACAGAGGTTGAAGAAGACAAACTATTGCCTTTTATCGAAATTATCGTACGCCGAAAACGAAATCTATGCTTGGGCCAAAGCGTCTATGGAAAATATTCTTATGCCAAACTGTACCTGCACGCCGTCAGCCATCATCAACCAGTAGAGAAACGGTCTATGTTTACAAACATCAGTGCATCGTGCAAGAGCAAGACGCCGACAACCTGCTACATTAGCTGAACCACTACAACGGCTACAATGGTCATGAAGTGCGTAATCTCAGGTAAAACTCTCAATACGACCACTGACATGAATGAGGGAGCGAAACATGCTTTCTTTCCGTTCCGCAGCTATGTTGAAAAGACACATGAAATCGGTCTTCAGACCTCCGATAAAAATTACAGCAAACTGTTGAGACGAGCAGGTCTTACAACACCTACAAGTTACCATTTGATTGTGGCCAATCTTACGTCGGACAAACAGAACAAACTGTTGAACAGCCCACGAACATAAAGAGGTGTTGTCGTGAACGATACCCCAAGAAATCTGTTTCAGCTGACAAAACGGCCACCGGATAAATCTGATGAAACCCCCGTCGCAGCTCGCTATAAATGCTGTGACTGTGTAATTAAATAAATCCTGGAAAATTTTATTGGCACATTCTTCAGGATATATACAACACACGATCAGACAGGCAAACCCATAGTCACGTGAGTACAGTCACCAATGTCGGCGTTAGCAATGCAGGCTGTAATTCTACCACGGAGACGATCGTAGCAGTACCGAGCGTGGTCTTGTGGAATGACCTGCCTTGCAATTTCCACCTGGTGCCTCATTTGGGCTACATTTCGTGCCGCTCCTCCAGACCGCCCAACATGACGTTTCATGCGGTCCAAAACATAATGAGGGACATCTGGCGATCATGCTGGGCAGGGTAGTTAACGAACATCTTGAAGACCACGTTGGATCTTGTTGGTGCATGAGTGATGTCATGACAATAGGATGGTTTCAATTTACAGTGCGCTGCTCAATGTTCTATAGACGATCACTAGAGGAGAACGAGCAGTGTAGGATATAGCTCCCTATACATTGATGCACGATCATGTGTGGCGTTATGGTGTCCTCCACTCGCGCCCCAGTACTGTTCGGCCCGCCTCCAGTGTTGTCACGGTAGGCTCTTATGAAGGGACAATTGGAGACGTGATGAGAGTCGTTACTGCCTCGTTGTCAATGATGGTCATACGCGTGTGTTGTGTCGTGCAGGGGAGTGCGAAAATCTGAAGTGTACGTGACAGAGATCGGGGCCGACACCTGGCATTGTGGTGTGGGGATCATATCCTATACTGGTCGTTCTCCTCTAGTGATCGTTTAGAGAACACTGAACAGTTCACGGCACATTGAAACCGTCATTCAACCTGCCTTGCACCAACAATGTGATATGCTTTTCCAATGGGACAATGCACGAGTACACGTACCCCGTACAACCCAACGAGCTCTTCTAGGTGTAGGCAACTACCCTGCCCGACATTATCGCCAGATCTCTCCCACATTGAGGATATCTGGGACCGCATGGAACGCCATATTGCGTGGTCTGCATCAGTAACACGAAATCTGTCCAAACTGAGGCACCAGGTGGAAACTGCAAGGCAGCCATTCCGCAAGACTTCATTCGGCACTTCTCCATGGGAGAATTATAGTTTGTAATACTGCAATACGAGGCTATGTAAGGTATTAGCGTCGACACTGCTCACGCTCCGGTGGCTGTAATCACGTGCGTATGGCTCTGTCTGTGTGATAGAGTGTTGCATACATCCTCAAGAATGTGACAATAAAATTTCCCTCTGCTGGGCGATGAACTCATGGTCTTGTTTCATTTTCCAGGTGTGTAGATCAACGTATCACATAATAAGCAAAGAAAGTAATTAATCTGTGTTAAGGGTGATAAGAAAAGGACGTTAAGGCATTTGAATGATGTATAAGTTTATTGAGATAACTTACAGAATTGTTAAATATGTTATTTTGTAGGAAATATCTATAGTTTGATCCACAGTTCATTCATATCTGAACTAACTGTGACGAGTGATTATAGACATGTCCATGGCGTGCAACGAAATACTTAATACCTTCTTTTGGAAAGTATGTACTTATAACGTTATTGATTTTCATAAATAATAATGTCAGTGATAGCAGACTACTGCTGACAGCAGGTTTTCTAAGCAGAAAATCAGCTTTAATGCAGTCCATGAAAGCCGCTGCCTTGCATGGTGGACGAAGAATAACTTTCACTTCGTGTCTGCTGAGAATCAGTCCCATTTCTGACGAGAGGCTACCGACATATGGCAGAAAAGCAAAGTACTTCTGCGTCTACTTCCGCAGTCTTTGTAGCCTCCTTTAGTTTTTATTTGCAGCGCCTTCTATATCTAGTGTGCAGAATACCCCTTAGTTTAAAATACTCGCTGTAAGCGGGAAAGTTCGTATCGCAGACTGCTTTCATCAGCCCTGTGGACCAGTTCTGACAACACTCAGCGTCTGGAAAGAGTGGTGACAGCTATTTTCATGTAAATACAAATTCGTGTGCGTCGGCTTCCAGAATACTTCAGGCTCCATAATGCCACCAAGTTTGCGGCGAAAAAAAATCCATGAATGGAAGGCATTCCGCCTTTTTAATTTGGATTGTTAAGTGGATCTGATAATGGAGTTCACATGTTTTAAAAAGTCTTGTAATTTACCATAATACAATGGTGTTAACATACCTTCAGAATACTATTGGTTTCAAATCAGCAGATACCAGTATTTTCTCTTTCAACTCTTCACAAAGAAATTGACCACCAAGGGCGATAATGAACTACCCATAACGACTCCGTTAGTTTGTTCAAAAAATTCTTTGTTGATTAGGAAGTGTGTTGAGGTCATAACATGTTTACATGCAGCTTAAATATCTTTATGAAAACTTCTTTCAACAAGACGTAACAATCGTGAAAGCGGAACCTTTGTGAATAAAGACAGCACACCGAAACTAACTAACATGTCAGAAGTGTTTAGTTTCAGTTATTTTAGTTTACGAATGAAGTTAGTAGAGTTTCTTATGTGGTGAGCACATTTTCTCAGGAAAGGCCTCAATAACGGCGCTAATTGTTTGGCACTATCATAGTTCGAAGACCTACGATACTCACTATACGGCGGAGAGGAACATCTATTTATGAACCTTTAGTAATCCATAAAGTGTTGGAGGAACCGCACCACTTGGTTTCAATACTGGAATAACGTCTGGTGGTAAGGGAGAGTCATTCGGAAGCAAAGCAGTTCTCCTCACTACTTGGTCACTGGGGTCTTTGGTAATCTTCTTCTGGTACATGTTGTCATCCAATTAATGGTTCATTTCATCATCATATTCAGTACGAATCATTAAAACACTAACATTACCTTCATCAGCTGGAAGAACCACCGTCTGAGTATCCTGCCGAAGCTTACGTAGTCCAGCACTCTTTGTCACACGTATATTGCTCCGGGCGAGTCGGCGGGATAGCAAAGATCAGACCTTTACATTAAACAGTCACCGTAGCAAATCGAAGGAAAACAGCTTTGTTTTTAAATGACTATTCCTTCCCACTAGGAGTTGGTCGAAGATTGTACGAAGTTGTGCGCTGCCGTCAAGAGTTTATGAAGCCCGTAAGAAAGATATTCATCTCCGCCTTAAAGTAAATAGTCGAAATTTTGTTCAACTGGGTCATCCTTTTGGGATTAAGTGATCGCTTGATACCCGTAATGCACCCAAGAAGTTTACGGATACCGCAAATAACGGCCACCCCTTTTGTACTGTAACCTGCAACAGGTACATAAGGGGGATCTGAGAATGGTATCAGTTGAGTACCGAAACGGGTCTGTTTATGAAATAAAAAGATCAAAACACAGCTGTTAAAATTTGTTCAGTCTAATACTATACACAGCTATTGTCCCAACCCATATAATGTGGGTAGAGTGAAGCAATTGAAATTCGCTTGACGACCAACTTAAATAGATAAATCATGGAAGCAAGCATTTCTGCAGTATACAAAGACGTCGTACATGGCTGCTCACAGTGATATATCGACATCCCACCACAGATCGACCAAGGAGCCATAGATTTAACTCGTAGATTATGCATTTCCTTGCCAACGACCATCTTCTCTCTCGCATTTACGCCGTCTGCGAATTTAATCCTCTCAGACCCTCTGGCTACAATTGTGTACATAACTTTTACAGTGTCTAAGATAGATCAGAAATATTTTTTCTCGATTGAAACAACATGTATATGACTATGAGTGTTCAACCTTTTCATCGTGCACACTTACTGTCAAATGCGGAAGATCACTATAAAAGTACCAAGTAGTCAGTGTTGCGTTGCGCAGCAGCTTGTGAACTCCAAAGAACACGCAAGTTGTGCGTTACTTGTATTCCACTGTACAACTGAAAAGCAGTAGTAATTGTTTGGCATGGCAACTATTGAATAATCAGTTTATTTAATACAAAAGTTAGTGCTACAAAATTAATTATTTTAGTCCATAAAAAGAAGTCTTGCTTTTCAGCATATGCAATTTTGTAGAATATAAATGGATGGATATAACAGCGTAAATCTTGCTTCTAAAATAATTAAAAACGTATCTTAAGAGAAATACAGCGAAAAAAAAGGAATTTCTTTCCTCCAGAAAAACGTCAGGTCTGAAAGAGTAAAATAACGAATACAGCGCTGAGGGTGGATGAACGTTATACAGCCGAAATATTGGAAGAAGAAGGAGAATACTTGCACCTGAATACACGAAATTTAGTGGAGCGGAGTTCTGCTCGCCAAAACTCGAAGAATCACAATTTATTTTCCTGTTTCTCTTATATGATTGTTGAGAAGCAGGGATACTCGCGGTTCCTCTGCAACTGTCACTTTACTTAATCTTCAGGAAACTGACTCTTCATGCCCGAAAGTATTGAGGTGATACAATATTTGAAGCACATGGGGGCGCGAATAAATTTTAAATTCTAAAACAGCGTTTCGTCCTCATCAGCGAACATCTTAACAAAGTGTATAAGAGGACAATGAAAGAAGGTTTGTGCTTTTAATACACAGCACACGTTGAAACCTCTGCTGTTTGATCTAACACCTCTGAATCGATGTTCATCTACGTCAGGCCGTAAAGCAAGTGTGTTTGGAATTCGAACGCAAACTACATCCTGAAGGTTTAGTGTCCACTCGTGCCCACTAGGGAATCTCATACTGTTGTCCTTGCCGGTGTCGTTTTTACGTTGGGGCTGCAGAGGGTAGACAAAATGTAAGTGGCCCGAAAATTTGTCATGCAGCTTAAAACAGCCAACCCCATTTGTTTGATAGGCATCCAGAAAAAACGAGGGTTGCTTAGTATTGCTATTGTTGTTGTTATTGGAGCTTTAGGGCGCTCAACATCGCGGTCATCACAGCCCGTGCTATTGGCGCGTGAAATATTTTCCTGATAGTTTTGTTTTAACCATCCTGTATATACAAATCACTCGTTGACAGTATTCTCCCAGTTATTCTCTTCAATTATGTGTCACAAGTACAACTAATATCCTCAACAATCTACGTTTATGCTCAACTCTTTGAACACCAGCACATATTTCGTTCTAGCTATATCTTCTTCCTAGTACTTATGCATGTTGTGTTACGTTTTCCACGACTGTCTGTTTTTCTCGGCAAGGTATTCAAATAACCAAAGATAATAACGTACACAACAAACATATTCCTATCTGCTATTCCCGCCCTCCCCGCCCCCGACCATGTTTTCCTTATTGGCTTTGATGAAACAAGTTTCGACAAATCTTGACGTTATATGCCTCTAAGTCAAATATTCAGATGTTTGTAAAAAATGTTCAAATGTTTGTTAAGCTTATGGGACTTAACTACGGGGTTATCAGTCCCTAAACTTACAAATTACTTAACAACTAGCTTATCCTAAGGACGGCACAAATATCCATGCCCGAGGGGGGATTCGAACCCCCGACCGTAATGGCCGTGCGGACCGTGACTGAAGCGCCTAGGTCCCCTCGGCCACCGCGGCCGGCCAGATGTTTGTAATTCCTATAGGACCGGACTACGTTGGTCACCAGTCCCTAGACCTACAAACTACTAAAACTAAGTTAAACTATCCTAAGGACAACACACACATCCATACCCTTGGGGGATTCGAACCCTCGACGCGGGAGGCCGTGCGATCAGAAACGTGGCGCTCCAGACCGCTCTTCTACTCCTGCGCAGCTATATGCTTCTAAATAATGAAATCGAGATAAATTACTAGGGCAGATCAGAAAGTAAGATGCACTTCCACGTTATGGTCATTTATTTAACCACCATACAAAAGCAACACGGCTATGACAACATACAAAGTAAGTTCACTTATCCACATAGTCTTCAAGAGCTTGTGTACATTTCTCGGAACGGTCAACCAACTTTTCGATTCCGGATGCATAGAAATCTCTTCCAGCGTTTTGTAACCACAGGGAGAAAGCCGCTTTCGCCTCCTCATCGTTTCTAAACCGTTGTTCACCGAGGTCAGTCCTGAGCTTACCGAAAAGATGACAGTCGCACCTCACAAGGCTCGCCAAACGTGCGAAACGTTGCAGCGATACAAGTGGGAGGTTTTCCAACATCCTCCATAAAGTCCCGACTTTGCGCCATGCGACTTCCATCTTTTCGGTAAGCTCAAACGGATCTTGGTGGGCAACGATTTCTAAACGATGAGGAGGTTAAAGGGGCTGATTTCCTGCGGTTTAAAAACGCTGGAGGAGATTTCTATGCATACGGAATCAAAAAGATGGTTGACCGTTCCGAGAAACGTTTACGGTCTCTTGGAGACTATGTGGAAAAGATACATTGTATGTCACAGGCGTGTTGCTTTTGTATAGGTGGTTTAATAAATGGCCATAAAGTGTAGGTGCAAGTGATCTGCCTTTGTAGATTAGATGCTCTCAGACTCTTCCATCAAAAGATAACACGTACGACTGACAGCATGTGGACGCTGAACAATAGTTGTCCATCACAGTACGTTTCAAAATTATCTGCTGAGTATTCTGTATGGTAATAGTGTTGGATATACATAGTATCGAAACATTTTTGCGTTGAACGTAAGCTCTGTTACTAACTTGAAATTTAGTTTTCATTTGACCAATCTGGTAAAATGTACATTATTAAATTAATATGTATTTTTATACTGTTAGGATCAAACTTTGCTGATTGTGGTATACCGATAAAAGCACTGAATAAGCTGAGAGTCAGTTACAAAATTATACAAACTTTTACTGGCAGTATTTCGTGGATTATAAGCAACACGCTTTAGAACTTTCTTTGCCATTTTCTTTTAGTAATCATTTATTTTACTGTGTAGATTTTGACCTTAGACCATTTGCAAGTGCTACATTCTCTACATCTACATCTACATCAGTACTCTGGAAGCCACCCGACGGTGTGTGCCGGAGTACCATATATATGTTTGTAAATCTATCGGACCAAACTGCGTGGTCATCCGTCCGTCGCTTACAAACTACTTAAACCTAGGTGAACTCAACTAAGAACAACACACACACACCCATGCCCAGGGAGTACTCGAACCTCCACGGCGAGCAACCGCGCGCTCCGCAGCGTGGCGCTTTAGACCGCCCTTGAGCACCACTATCGGTTCTCCCTCCTATTCCAGTCACGTATTGTTCGCGGGGGACTCTGACTCTAATCTCTATGACGTTATCTTCATGATCTCTTCGTGAGATATACGTAGGAGAGAGCAATATACTGCTACACTCCTCGGTAAAGGTATGTTCTCGAAACTTCGACAAAAGCCCGTACCGAGCGACAGAGCGTCTCTCCTGCAGAGTCTTCCACTGGCATTTATCGATCATCTCCGTAACGCTTTCTCGATTACCAAATGATCCTTTAACGAAGAGCGCTGCTCTCCGTTGGATCTTTTCTACTTCTTCTATCAACCCCACCTAGTACGGATCCAACACCTGTGAGCAATATTCAAGCTGTGGACGAACAAGTTTACTGTAACCTACTTCCTTTGTTTTCGGACTGCATTTCCTTAGGATTCTTCCAATGAATCTAAGTCTAGCATATGCTTTACCGACGATTGATTTTATATGGTCATTTCATTTTAAATCACTCCTAATGCCTACTCCCAGATAATTTATGGAATTAACTTCTTCCAGTTGCTGACCCGCTATAGTATAGCAAAATCATACAGGAGCTATCTTTCGATGTATTCGCTGCACATTACACTTGTCTACATTGAGATTCAATTGCCATCCCCTGTACCATGCGTCAATTCGATGCAGAAGCATTTCAGTACATTTTTTTCATTGTTACAACCTCTCTATATACTACAGCATCATCCGCAAAAAAACCTCAGTGAACTTCCGATGTTATCCGCAAGGTCATTTATGTATATCGTGAACAGCAACGGACCCACGACACTCCCCTGTGAAACACCTGACATCACTCTTACTTCGGAAGACTTCTCTCCATTGAGAATAACATGCTGCATTCTTTTATCTAGGGACGCTTCAATCCAATAACAAAATAGGTCTGATAGACCATATGCTCTTACTTTGTTCATTAGACGTCTATGGGGAACTGTATCAAACCTCTTCCGGAAGTCAATTTTGAGAAAATTCATCAGCCTTGGGTGTGACACAAATCATTGTCGATTATACTGAAAAATTACAAGATGATTTGGAAGACGTTGCGAGAATCCATGCGCAATATATATGCTGCCTGTACTTTTGCAGAGTTTTACTTTTTCGCTGATGTTCTGATGCAAGCTAGACAGTAAAATCAATCTTTCTATACGGTATAAATAGTAGGTAATTTGGAATCAAGTGCGTGTTCTTGGTCACGCATGTCAGTCTTCTACCTTCATTCATAACGAAGTACCGAGCGAGGTGGTGCAGTGGTAACACACTGGACTCGTATTCGGAAGGATGGTGGTTCAAATCCACCTCCGGCCATCCAGATTTAGGTTTTCCGTGATTTCCCTAAATCACTCCAGGCAAATGCCGGGATGGTTCCTTTCAAAGAGCACGGCCGGTTTCCTCCCCCATGCTTCCCCAAAAGTCCTGGACGTTAAACCCTAAGATTCCTTCCTCCTCCACAACGAAGTTAATAACTTCCATAAAACTATGGTATGGCTCTGCGTTCGAATGGGTGGGGAACATTGGTCTGCCTCACTTATCTTTATATGGAATATTTTCCTTCAAATGTATATTTCCGCCACCTCCTGGAAAAATGGACATTTTTCATGAGACTGTGCGCTGGAGAATACATAACGTAGTGAGACAGTGCAGCAGAAGTGTTCCGAACTCGGCAGAGGGGCCATCTGTTGCGTTGCTGTCGGCCCTACTTTGTTGTTGCCCGCTGCTCGAGTGACTCTCAATTCTTCGTGTTCGGCGGCAGCTGCGGCGTCGCAGTACAAGAGACGAATGGCAGCGGCAATCTCTCACAGCAAAAGGCAGTCGCTGGAAACAGCAATGTGCCGAGTACTTCTCGGAAGCCGTTTCTGGTCGCTAGCCGAAATTTACTGTTGGGTTTACTGCGCAGCTGGCATTGTATCTCCGTTACCTCCTGCTATAGCACCGGTGGGACCCCTGATATTAAGCGATAAATAAGTCCCACTGCCACACTTTATGGACTCTGACATAATCGCCGTGAACCGCTGCCTTCCGCCACTTTTTCGATACCTACAGATTTCATATCTCATTCCAGAGTCTGGCTATCGTCCTTATTCTCTCCTTATCTTACGCTTACAACCCCATTTCGCTGCAATGTCAGACGAGTTACACATTATTCAATTACGTAAATTATTAAGGATAGTATAAGGATAAGTATAGGGTTTTAATGTTAGCCTTAAAAGTGAGTGGGCACAAGACTGCTACTTCATATGCAGAAGAACGTGAAAGCAGTGAAAGAATGGAGAACAAGAAAGGATTGTAGCTCCTCCCTCTTACATTTGTTAAGTGCAAACACTAATGGTAAAAAAGGCAAGACATTTGAGATGACGATAACTAAGGAAAGAACACAGGGCCAATTGTATAACCCACGTGATGCCTCTGTGTATATGAGTGTCATTTCAGTTGTCTCCTCATCAGCCGATTCCCCATTTATATATCATCATGATCCTCCATGATCCCCTATTCAATGTTAACATTGATGCCTCGTCTGATGTTATGCCTTTAACTTCCATATCATTCTGCACCGAATTTAAGTACTTCCTTCTTATATATATATATATATATATATATATATATATATATATATATATATATATTACGTTGCTGACATGTGACAACTATTTTATTTTGACAGATATGTCAGTGATATTACAAGGTTACTTCCAGTTATTTCTTTGCACATCTTGTGTTCGTTCGTATGTTAATACTATAAAAAGGTTGCTACGCTTGAACGCAACTGTTGGCCATATATTACGTGGTGGAATTAATTCTGATGTAATTTCGTGGTTTTGAGGATAGTAACAATTTATGACGTTTTAATCGTAATTATATGCTTTTCAGTGATTACTTATAATTTCAGGACAATAAAATCTTTGACATATTTGTTAATTGCATCCGTCTCTTTGATATGATGGTACCAATAAAATTTTTCAAGTAACGCTTGTGCTTCATATCGATTTCATTTAAAATTTCGTGAGGATAAAATCGCGTGTGTAAAAAAATTTCAACCTCTTTTAGAACTGTCATTACTACTCCCTTCTGTGTGACATACAAAATTTCCATGGGCTATCCGCAATGCATTTAGCAGATGTATTAGAACTGTTGTTGTAGTTCTTTATGTCGAACCAAAGATATCAGATAAAACAGCGACTTTACAAGGATAAGAAGAGCTACTAGTGTTATGTATAAAGTGTATTTTTCTGAGTTTCAATTATCCTGTTATATTAAATAGTATACCTACCTAATTAATTTACAGTTAACTTCAGGATGGCATTCACGTTGGAACAGGCCTTTCGAATTAAATAATTTATTAAACAGCAGCGTCCTTTGAACAAATATTTATAGTGTGTTGCAGAATAACGTGAATAGGTGGAAAAGGTCAAGTATAATAATGTATCCCAAAACAGTATTCCCCATGTGTCTCACCGAATGTGTACCAGAATTAGCGCTTGTATTGCCGCCCGTCGCTGATAAGGGTCGTTCATCATGGATCGGTACCACAGTACCGATGGAGCTATTGGTCTGTAAATGTAAAGATTTCATGTCCTCCTATGCAACGTTGCAGCAATAAATCTTAAATGAACTAGAAAATTCTAAGCGGGAGTCCTAATTTTTACTTGTGGTAGTGGACACACTGTGGAGTCAATAGTCACCAGAGATCACGTTACATCATGTCGGACCTCCATATTTTCGACAAGGTGCAGCATCTTGACGTGTCAGCCGTTTGAAGTCTCCTTCAGAAATTTTGAGATATGCCGACCGTATAGCCGTCCGTGATTGCTAAAGTGTTGCCGACGCCAAATTGACTTCTAATTATCTTTCATACATGTTCGAATGATATGTCGGAGCGATCTCTGTTGCCAAAACATTCACTAGAAATGTCCAGAATATTCTTGAAACCAACCGTGATCAATATTGGGATCCATAACATTGTGGAGAAAAAAGGATCTAAATGTTCATCAGAAGTAGCGAGGCAGTTAATGGAAGAGGCCATACCAACACAAATTGATACAAATGAAATTCCACCCACCTTTTCCTCGGAAATTAGGAAAATAATAAACTCTCTCAGGAGTAAAAGTTCATCTGGAACTGATGACATTTCCAGCACTGTATTGAAAGCTTGTTCTCATGAGATAAGTAGGATTCTTAGCCACATATGTAAGAGCTTTTTAAAGCAAGGTATTTTTCCCTGATATACTGAAATACCCTGTCGGTAAACAATTGCATGAATAGAGGGATACTTCTGATGTCAACAACTACCGCTCAATCTCAATTCTGACAGCTTTATCCAAAATGTTCGAAAAAGTCATATATTCTCGAGTAGCTTCGCATGTTAATAGAAATAAAATTCTAACAAAATGTCAGTTTGCTTTTCAGAAAAGCTTTTCAACAGAGAATGATATATAAAGGGTGATGGGAAATTCCCGTTACAAACTTGTAGAGGGTAGTGAGATCATAACGTGTCCGGAAACGTATCGTTTCCGTTCCACGACGGTTTTAATTCAGATGATTATCCCATCCACTCCTACTTGAGGAATGTAATTAGGTGTGGCCGAGTACAATTGTTGCAATCAATTTGAAAAGAATATTGAATCGTTCCGTTATTAGGCCCTACTTAGGCATTCTCATTACAATTTACAACTTATGGTTTACATTAGTCGACAACAACAAGAACCCAGCATCAACGGCATTAGCTGGTACGAGTTCTCGCCGTTCTACAAGACATTGAAGAGACCATGTGGTATGGAGAGAGTGTACCTCCCATATTTCGGAGGTACAATGTGTGTAACGACGTTGGTGGTCGTCACATCGAGCAGCTGTTGTATTGCATCAGTACGTTGCGGCTGTTGCCGTAGGTGCTGGATCTTGTTGTCGACTAATGTAAATCATAAGGTGTAAATTCTAATGAAAATGCGTAAGTAATAAAGAAACAATTCAGTGATCTTTTGAAATTGATTGCAACAGTAGGAGTGGATGAGATAATCATCTGAATTGAAACCGCTGTGGAAAGGAAACAATACGTTTCCGGACATGGGATCCTATTCAAAATATTATGTACACACTGCTCTCTACAAGTCCTAGAAGTTTGTAACGGAAATTTACGACCAACTTGTATATCTTCACTGATGAAATATGAAATGTTCTGAATAACCGGACATCACCCGTTGGGATCTTTTGTGATATCTCAAAGGCTTTTGATTGTGTAACTCATGAAATTCTTTTAGACGAGCTTAAGTATTATGGTATGAGTGGGACACTGCAAGATTGGTTTAAATCATGTTTAATTGGAAGAGTGTAGAAATCTGAAACAAGCAGTTTACATAACATGCAAAAAACAATTCACTTAACTGGGGAGCTATCAAAAATGTGGTCCCATAAGGTTCTCTCTAGGGTCCTTTATTGTTCTTAACATATATTAATGGCTTACCATTCTATATTCACGAAGATGCTGAGATAGTTCTTCTTGCCGATGATACAAGTATAACTATCAAGCATGACTAAAGGGAATTAACGATGAAATTGTAAGTGATGTCTTTCAAAATATTATTAAATGGTTCTCTACAAATGCACATTCGTTAAACTTTCATAAAACCCAATATAAGCCGTTTCACACAGTAAAGGGTATGACACCATTAATATACATAGACTTACATCAGAAATCTGTAGCTAAGGTAGAATATTCAAAATCTGTAGGTGTTTGCATTGACGAGGGATTGAATTGGGAGAAACACATTGAAGATCTGCTGAAACATTTCAGTTCAGCTACTTATGCTATCAGGGTATTTGCAAAAATTAGTAATCTCGGTAATTTAGCTTACTATGCCTATTTTCATTCACCGCTTTCATACGGTACCATATTCTGGAGCAATTCAACATTGAGTAAAAAAGTATTCATTGCACAAAAGCATGTAGTCAGAATAATTGCTGGAGCCCACCCAAGATCATTGTGTAGATATTTATTTAAGGATGTATGAATTTTCAGAGTAGTTATTAACAATCGGACTAATTTCAAAAGTAATAGCAGTGTGCCTAGTTACAACACTAGGAGAAATGATTATCTATAGTATTAAATTAAAAAATGCTCAGTCTATGTTGCAATATTGCAACAGAGACTGAGCATTTTTTTAATTATTGAACACTGTTGCTGCACCAGCCGCCACCACCACCATCATGGAATGGAAGGAAATGTATACAATTAAAGGTTAAATCTAACTTTGACACACAAAGGAGAGAATTATGTTACCCGAAACTCTTTGGTCACTTGCCAAGTAGCATCAAAAGTCTGACTAATAGCCAACTAGTAATTAAAACGAAATTAAAAGGATTTATGAATGACAACTTTTACATTCTAGATGAAATTTTAGATAAAACTTAGAAATTTCGCTGAAAAGTACATTAAAAAAATTAGAAACACACTATTTATCAAACTGGCACGTTCCACATCACTGCGAAATATCGTATTTATGATATAGGGAACAAGTATTAATCTAATCTAATCTCATCTGTCGTTGCCTACCACGTAGAGAAAAATGATTTTTGACTTTTATCATTTTGTACTAGTTGTCAGCGAGAAAACTTTTCATTCTGGTTGGAAATTGCATGTAAGGTTTGTTGTAGTTCTCTAATTTTCAAATAGTGGATAAGCAGGTATTAATATTGTCGCTCAGTTGTAAATCGCATCTCATAAACTATGAGTCTTACACTTTTTGGGTTTGGCCCATGAACATCAGTGGGTGTACGCACAACCAAACATCAAAGTTTGGGGATTCAAAAGAGCATAACAGACAAGCATACATACATTGATTTTTACGTATAGAGATTCCAGCTGCGGAATATACACCTGAGATTATCTTAATTATAAAGTGGAACAACTAGCGTTTAGACTGAGACTTTTTGGGGCACCGAAACCAAGAGTGAGAAATATGACATTCATGATTAATCTGGAGGTACGCCGATCCGGTACCATAAACATATATTTGTATTGTAAATGAAGTTAAAATGCAGTGTGAGGGATGCTGTTGTACGTGTTTTCACATTAGCTATCCGATGAGCTGTTGGCCATTACCGATACGTAGGGCGGATCGGTGCGGAATGGCATACCTCCAGGGATTCTGTGTGGCAGCTGATACGGGTTCCCGACGTCATGCTGGCTTCGTGACGTCATGCCGACGTCATTCGCCCAACGCAGATCCTTGCTCCCGACTACGAGGCGTCCCCGAATGAAGACGTGTCCATTTATTACACAGATAAATTTTATAATGAAACGTATTACATATTAAGAATAAAACTAAAGGAACTAAAAATATAAAAAACAGTCAAAATTTTAAAATTTTGCAGTGAGGGGACATTGAAAATCATAACGTTGATTGTATTATAGCAAACAACGAAAGTAAAACTTTTAGTTCTAATAATTTGTAATCTAACGAATTTCATAACTTATTTTGGAAAGTTCGTAGTTAATTCGCAAAATATCCATCTATCTCTGACAATAAAACGAAAAGGCTGTGTATATAGAGCTCTGTTCCATTCTTTCTTCTCGGATTTTCCTATGCACCTCACCCAAACGTGGGAGCTAATTTCCTGAGTAAAGTCAAGGATTGTTATTTTTGTAATTTTGAACAAAAATCACGAAATAATATCACCACACACTAGGTAATGTTGAAAAGATGTATCATACGATCGAAAACACGGGAGATATAATCCGAAATAATAAATGTAATTGAATTTCAGACTACACAAAAGTCGTAGAAAGAACAACCATTTGAAAAATACTTTATCCGAAAAAAAATTAAAAAAGAAGAAAAAATGCAGAGCTATGAAATTATGGAAATTAGGAAGTAATGAAGAAGTTTATCGCAACATAGAAAATGTAACTGAATCATCACGAAAGAGACGACTGATATTTTTTGGATATTTGTACAGAGTGCAAAAGGTTAACTAATCAGATTTGTAGATCTTTGGGACAAGAATTCAACAAAAGGTTGGATTCAAGGAGTTAGGAAAGATTCTGAAAGAAACAACAAATGTTAAAGAGATGTAACCAAACGATAACGTTTTTTTTTTTTTTTTCTTTTTTTGTTTCCTTAAAAAAGTGTTCGAAATGGAAGAATTCGAAGGCAGGAGGTAGAAGAAGTTTCTAAATTGTCTGAGGAGAGAAGAAGGATACACAGTGAAAAACATGAATGAATACTGGATGACTGAAACGGAAAATGAAGAATCTAACTGAAGGTAAAGCGATACTAACGTTATGTACTGACTCATAAGTATGATGTACACATTTATAGATTTTCACTGGAACTATTTCTGTTATTTTTTGAGTGAATATATGTATTTATAAAAATAATATTCAAACAAGTGTAAGTATGTTACAACATACCTAAATAACGGGATGCAGTTGTATGGTGGGATAAATGAACCTGAGTGAAACTCAAATTTTAATGAATTTTATGAGACTTAAGAAATATAATTATAATGGCAGGTAGTCTGGATAGTATATAGTATGACACATATCGTGAAAGTCGGAAGTAAGGTGTCTGTACACAGGTACATGCAGTGCAGTAAAGTATTGGATTCCTAAATGTTTACCTTGGCTATCACAGAGGCGAACAGTCACAACCAAACGTTTTGAGTCACTATGAACAAGTGTGCATAATTCAGAAAGTATGCGTTTGCGGACCAAGGTTTATTGGACTTTCTTTTCTTATTTTGTTTGGTACTACTATCTCTCAAATTATTGGACAGTTTTTTTTTCGGACACCTTGTATAACGCTGGCTGCGCGGAAGTGGAACCGAAAACCAATCTACACCAAAACACTGGGTGTTTATATCTATGACTGTGCATAAGGTAACAGTTCGACAGCATCTCACCACCGGGTCTGCAGACACGAAAACCCACTACAATGGTGGTTCAGATTAAACTGGAACGACACTGCTTTATCGTGGAATCCGTATCGCACTTGCAACACCACGATAGTGGAGATCGTGTCTAGAGACATTGTGGTGAGATACCGTTGAACTGTTGCAATACTCATCAGCATACAAGCACTCATCCGATATTATGGTTTGTGGTGGATTTCACTTCCACTAATAAGCATCGCCGTTATACCAACCAGACAGCGGTACACCTGTTGAGCATTGGAGCCTTTTGGAGGCTCCCATGCATCAGGGACCTTGGCGATAGGAACATTGCAACTGGATAATGCTCGGCTACACGTGGAACGCATTGATCAAGATATTGTCGCTCATATGACGACATATCTTCATTCGCCTCTCTGATCTTCCCGTGCCTCCGCCTATCGAAAACGATTAATCGATGATCACGGAATGACTGGCCCTGGAAACACCACATCAATCTGGCAATGTGTGGACGTCCATTCACCGCTATTTCCAACAAGACATCCAGAGCATTCTCATTTACTACGGTAGCGTAAATTAGTGATCTTTACCGTTGTCACAGATGATAATTTGTTTCGCTCCACCAGCGTTCTCCTTTTTTTACGATCTATGTTTTTATTCTAGACCTTCATTTTATTCTATTCTTATAAATTAAAGAGAACGAAAGGCGAATGCTTTTTGGGATTTTATCTATCTCTGTCATGACCGGACGTGTCTCGCTGATGTCTGCACGACATATGTAAGTGTGAGTGATGATAATGTTTTTAAATAAATTTAAAAAGAAGACTACTTAAGTTTCGTTTCCTTCAGTAATTTTATTATTGTGATAGTAATATATTTTTAAAGCTTAATTTGTGATGTTGCAATTGCGGACTCCATATAAACAATTAATTAGATTTGGGTTCAATACTCAGTTAAAAATGATCAACATGAGCAGAATATGTCATCAGTGACATTCACAAATCATTACATAATTGTGTGACTGAATATTTATGGTATTTAAATCGAACTAGACCCTTTGCAAGAAAAAAATTTAAAATGTTTAAACTAATTTACACATACAGACAACACAGACATCCATGCCCGAGGAAGGACTCAAAACCCCGACAGCGAGCAACAGCACGCTCCGCAGCATGGCGCTTTAGACCGCTCGGCCACTCCGCCGCGGCTACTCTTTTTCAGAACCAGATGTACATACTTACCGATAAATAGCCTATCGTAAATCATACTCGAGGGCAAGTTGTACCTTTGACGTTCTGCAGAATCAGTAGTATACAAAATTAGCGTGATTGTGATTTTTAACATCCAGTAGACACAGTTTTGCCGATTATAATTTTACTTGCCAACTAACTTAACTGTTCGTTAGACAGAAAACATTCCATTGAACTTGGCGCATTATTTGTACGATTTATTAGCAGTCATATCAAAACATTAAACTCGGATCAATTTCTTAAATTATCTTTGCTAAAATATTTATTTATTGTTTTCACTGCAGACCGAGAGAGCTACATCGTAAGCGACACGTTTCAAACGCCACACATTCAAAACACAAGGATTAAAAGCAATACCTAGAGTTTAGCGATGTCCATGTACATGATGATATGGGAAACTGAATTATCCCTGGAGAGTACATTCACTGAATAATGAATGTAAAACTGACTATGGTACAAAATATAGCCTTACGTTTCCTCAGCTTGGAGATATAGAAGGAAATTTGGGACGCGAGATCTTTCTGCGTGCTGTATTATTCACAGACGAACCCAGCAGAAAGCGTGGGCGTATATAGTTAAGGCAATTGTAAATAATGTAAATCATACTTTTTGCTACTAAATAATGTCTACTATCTCTGAAACGTTAGCCGTAACATTAATCAGTAAAAATGCCTTTCAGACAGTCGCTACCTTATTAACTCGGCTGTAGTACCCTACCGCCTATAGTACTTCCCCATCCCCTAACACACTCACTCTTGTAACTACGAACAGGTTCACATCGGTTCAACAAACAGAAGTGTTAACACCCGTCTGAGCGAATATAAAATGACCTGCCACCTAGAACACACTGATCTTTGGAATCTTTGGCGTGACGTCACGAGTGCTGGACTGCTGTGCACATCGCTCTCGATTTTTTATTTAATTTTAGGATTAATATAATTATTTTAATTGTTATTTCATGACAATATTCAATCTAGAGGTGTTCTAGTAAAGGTTCGTCAGTTATTTTAGCGTTTGTTGTGCCGTAATTGCTTTAAGTGGTGTTATTTGTGTTCGCGTGTGCGCCGGCATCGACGTCTTACTGCTTTGTTTACATCTGGTGGCGAGTGGTTCCAGCCGTAGCGGTCTCCGAAAGCTAAGTTCTAATAAGTGTTTGTGTATTGTAGTTAAATTATTAAAGTTTTAGATTTCAGGAGGTGTTATCGCGCTAGTTGTTTATTAACTTTAGTACTTTTCAACAGGTGACTTGCTGTTTTTAACGTAGTTGAGGTTGGGAAACTTTAAGTTACGGTATTTGATAACTCTTGTACTCTCACAGTGTTTAGTTGTTTTATTAGTGACGCTTGAATTTGAACTTGTTTATACAAGCAACAGTGTAAAGTTTCTGTGGTAGTGTTATTTGCTCTTTTCTGATACTATTAGTTGTTGTTACTTGATTTGTAGAGACTGAGGTTTGTTGATTGCTGTAGTTAAGAGGTACTTCCTACTTATTTTGTAGAAACTTAACTTCATAACGTAGACGTCTAGTTTTTCTTAACAAATTATTGTAAAATTTTACCATGAGTGAAAAGTGTGGGCTCTGTCGTAGGGTCGTGCGTAGTGGGCTGCAGTGTGGGATTTGTAGTAAGTATTTTCATGGGGGGGAGTGCAGTGGGGAAGACAGTGGGCATTGTGGTGAGGTGCTCTCCTGGAACTGTAGGATTTGCAGCAGGAATAATTTGTTAGAGGAGCAGGAGCGTTTGATCTGCGCCCTTCAGGTGCAGTTGAAAAACGCTGAAGAGGAACTAGGTAGGTTGAGGAGGGGAAGGGGGGCTGGGGAATGGGAACTGGCAGTTGGCAAGAAGGCAGCTAGGAGAAGGTATTCAGATAGCTTTACATTGCAAGTTGCAAATAGGTTTGACCAACTGTCAGAGTTGAGTGGAGATGAACCTCCTGTAGCTGTAGGTGTAGGAAGTACGCAGCAGACCTCAGCTTTTGGTAAGCCGAAATCTGTAGAGAGGTCTCTTAGGAAGAAGAAGGTTCTGCTGCTAGGTAGTTCTCATGGCAGAGGTGTTGGCCAACAGTTGCAGGAAGTACTTGGGAGTGAGTACCAGGTCACCAACATAGTGAAGCCTAGTGCAGGGTTAGATCAGGTCACTTGTAACATAGGGGACTTATGTAGGAATTTTTCAAAAGAGGATCAGGTAGTTATAGTGGGTGGGGCCGGGAACAGTCTTGATAGGGACGGGGAATATGATATAGGTGGTGATCTGGAAAGGATAGCAACTGAAACTGGTGGCACGAATGTGCATTTCGTGCAGCTGTTTCAGCGTCATGATAGGCCTTGTCTTAATACGGCTGTCAGCCGTCTTAACATGGGGCTTGAGAAGGCGCTGATGACGGAGGGCATGGATCACATTGCAGTGGTGCCAGTTGAAACTATCCAAAGGTCGGATTTTACTAGGCACGGTCTGCACCTCAATAGGTATGGGAAGGGGAGGTTGGCAAAGCTCATAGGTGACAGTGTAGTAGGGGGTGGGGGTTTCACTCATGGAAAAATTCCTGTAGTAGTTGGTGTTAGGGCTGCACCTTTTTTAGACTGAAGACAGCTGATAGATATTCCTGCTTAAAGGAAGTCCCTCTAAGAAATGATGAACCACCTTTGACAAAGTCTAAGAATATAAGTAATAAGGGAATTACTGTTTTTCATCAAAATATACAGGGTATCAGAGATAAAGTTAATTAAATGCTTATTGATACTGATTCTGACATTATTGGAATTTCAGAACACTTTTTAAGTGGTGTGACAATTAAGAGACTTCCTTTGCCAGGATACAGGTTAGCTGCCTTCTACTCTAGGAGTTCTTTGCAGTGTGGGGGAGTGGCCATGTATGTAAAAAACGATTTTTCATCGGAGTCAATCGATTTTTCTAAACACTGCACAGAACAGATATTTGAATGTTGTGCAGGAGTTGTTAATGTTAATGGAACTAAACTAGTAATAGTTGTTATTTATAGATCCCCTGACTCAGATTTTAAAATGTTTCTGCCCAAGCTGGAATTGGTTCTGGGTTCACTGTATAGGAAGTATAAAAATTTAATTGTGTGTGGAGATTTCAACATTAATTGTGTAGGTGATAGCTCAAGGAAAAGTCAGCTGTTAGATCTATTTAATTCCTATAACATGATGCAAACAGTATTTTTTCCAACGAGAGTGCAAGGAAATAGCAGTTCTACCATTGACAATATTTTTGTTCATTCTTCATTATTAGAGGGGCACTCTGTCAGCAGAATAGTAAATGGCCTATCAGACCACGATGCCCAACTTTTAATTCTAAAAAGTATTTGTTCTCAAACAAATGTTAAACATAAATATCAACTACTCAGAAAAGTTAATCCAGTTGCAATTGAGACCTTTTTAAGCCTAATTAAGGAACAAGAATGGCAGGATGTTTATAGTGCTGATAATGCAGATGATAAATATAATGCTTTTCTGAACACATTTATTATGCTGTTTGAAAGTTGCTTTCCGCTAGAACGCTCAAAACAGGGTACTTTCAGTAACAGACAGCCAGGGTGGATGACAAAGGGGATAAGAGTATCATGTAGAACTAAGCGGGAGTTGTATCAAAATGTTAGAAGCAGTCAGAATGAAGATGCAGTAGCTCATTACAAACAGTACTGTAAGGTTCTGAAAAATGTCATTAAGAATGCAAAAAGTATGTGGTACGCAAAAAGAATAGCAAACTCTCGGGATAAAATTAAAACTATCTGGTCAGTCGTGAAGGAAGTGTCTGGTCAGGAGCAGCAGGTAGAAGATATAACGTCAGTGCGTAGTAGGAATGTTTCTGTTACTGACAAGTTAGATATATGTGCAATATTCAATAATCACTTTCTGAAAATAGTAGAGGAACTAAACAAAACTCTAGTTTCTACAGGTAATCATATAACGTTTTTAGAAAATGCGTTTCCGAGGCTGTTGCCTGAAATGATCCTTCATGATACTTCCATAGGTGAGATTGAGTCAATAATTAAATCACTAAAGACTAAGGACTCTTGTGGATATGATGGGGTATCTAGCAGAATTCTAAAGTACTGTTCTCCATATGTTAGCCCAGTACTAAGCCATATTTGTAATTCTTCCTTTCAGAATGGTCAGTTTCCTAACAGATTAAAGTACTCAGTAGTGAAACCGCTTTATAAAAAAGGAGAAAGGGATAATGTAGACAACTATAGACCTATTTCTATGCCATCGGTTTTTTCCAAAGTTATTGAAAAGGCTGTATATTCAAGATTAATTGATCATTTCAGTTCACATAATTTCCTATCAAACGTACAGTTTGGTTTTAGAAGTGGTTTAACGACCGAAAACGCTATATTTTCGTTTCTCTGTGAGGCACTTGATGGGTTAAATAAGAGGCTACGGACATTAGGCGTCTTCTTTGATGTAACAAAAGCGTTTGATTGTGTTGATCACAAAATATTGTTGCAGAAGTTGGAACATTATGGAATGCGGGGAGTAGCCCACAACTGGTTCACCTCTTACTTTAATAATAGACAACAGAAGGTAATTCTCCGCAGTGTAGAAAATGGCTATGACGTGCAATCCCAGTGGGGCACAATTAAGTATGGGGTGCCCCAGGGGTCTGTTTTGGGACCATTGCTGTTTCTTATTTATATAAATGATATGCCTTCGAGTATAACAGGTGATTGTAAAATATTTTTGTTTGCTGATGATACCAGCTTGGTAGTGAAGGATGTTGCTCGTAATATTGACACAGTATCAAATAATGCAGTTCAGGAGATAAGTTCATGGCTAATAGAAAACAAGTTGATGTTAAATCACAGTAAAACTCAGTCTTTACAATTTCTAACACATAATTTGACGAAATCTGACATTATGATTACACATAATGGGCATGTGATAAGTGAGACTGAACAGTTCAAATTTCTAGGTGTTCATATAGACAGTAAGCTGTCATGTAAAGCCCATGTTCAGGATCTTGTTCCAAAACTAAATTCTGCTATATTTATCATTAGGACAATATCTGAGATAAGTGATTTTTCAACACGAAAAGTAGTCTACTTCGCTTACTTTCACTCACTTATGACGTACGGCATTGTTTTTTGGGGTAACTCGCCTGATGCAAAAAGGATATTTCTGGCTCAAAAACGGGCGGTTCGAGCAATATCTGGTTTAAGTTCGCGAACGTCATGTCGACCCCTTTTCAGTAGTCTGGGAATTTTGACTCTGGCGTCACAATACGTTTTTTCTTTAATGTCGTTTGTTGTTAATAATATCAGCTTATTCCCACGAGTTAGTAGCTTTCACTCGGTGAATACTAGACAGATGTCTAATCTACATTTGCACCACACCACCGTAACACTTGTGCAGAAAGGGGTGCATTTTTTCTTTATTGATTCTTTTCACTTTGTCTTAAGATTGTCGTGTGCAAAGGACTACTTAAAATTTTTCTATTACCATTATTGTGTAACAATGTATTGACTTATCCATGACCATGGAGTCTTACTCCTGAAGTGGGTCCTATGGAACAGAAAAAAACAAATAAATAAATAAATAAATAAATCGGCCTTAGCGTGACATGTTTATCAAGAAGGTGGACATGACATAAAGTTAAGCGAGACGAGCGTCATAGAAAAGACGCTTATGTATGCGCTTATGTATGCCCTTAAGTATAGAGAGGCTAAAGAGATTTCCAAACATCGAAACAATTTTAACAGGAAAGAGGAAGGAATTAAATCTGATAAAATTTCGATATCAACACTCCATCGACGAAATAACAATCGATTACTTTTAACCGAGACAGTCCTCAATATCAGAAAGCATAGCGGTGGTGACATCACGTGAGTGACAGTGGCGCCCTCTGGATGGCATATATATATACTACTTCGATCACTCGAACTCTACTTGTAGTTTGTTGCTTCACCTCCGAGGATGCCTTCCTCAGTCGAAAGCGAAAGTTTAATGCATGGGCCACGGCATTTACGCCCAGAAGTTTTAAGTAATGACACACTCACCGTAAACGTCTTCATTGTTTGAACATGTTTCGGTGTTTTTGGCAATTCAACTCTTAGAGGGGTGTAATAAACGTTCCCGTGATAAAATATTTCCGTAAAATTTTTGAACCCCTATTTCACTCAATCAGGACCTGAATTTCGAGTTTTGTATTTTTTTTATCTCTAGCGGGAAGCGAAATACAAAATTTCTTTTATTTTCAAACAACTTTTTATTTTTTCCTTAGAGGTTGAATTTCCACAACACTAAGAAGGCACCAGTTCTTTCTGGATGATAAGTTAAATAATAATTTTCGTAGTTCTGTCTTCAAAATGCCCTTCATGCCATCATTTCTTAAATATTTCTTTTTCCTGTTTTTCATTCCCCTAGGATTAAAATTTCGAAAAATCCCTTCTTAAACGACTCCAATCGTATAAAATCGGCATCCTGTAAAATGTTCAAATCTCTTTTTGCAGGGTTTTAAACTATAGTAATTCATTCATGAAATCTTCTCGGTTTATAAGCCGCGTCATGTGGTTTACTGCCCACAAGTTTTCGACAGAGAACTCCTCTGCCATTGTCAAGTGCCAGTGACAGTCATCAACTTGACAATGGCAGAGGAGTTCTCTATCGAAAGCTCGTGGGCAGTAAACCGCATGACACGGCTTGTAACCCGTGTAGATTTCATTAATGGATATCTTCGCGAAAACAAGTGTTTTTGTGTTCCTAACCGAGATGCAGACACAGTTTCATTGATTTTTTATATATAAATGTGTTTGCAGAATGTATTATTGACTGAAAACGTGTCATCTGCTTGGCGATTTGGTTTGCAGAACTGCTGAAGCACATATCTATTAAATATTGCCCGAAAAGCCAGATAGTAATTTTCATAGATCTGCCTTCATTATTGCTTTAGAAGCGACATTGTTTTCAGAAACCTCTCATCCTCTATTTTATCCCTTTCATGATACATGTAGTATTTACGTCTGATGTGGGAAGTACGAATTTTCCTGGATTTAGTTTACAAAATGATTACATAACGTAATAATTCCAACACACATATTTACCATCGCTTAGAAGCTGAATCTCTAAGATTGAAATACATATTTCTTTATTTGTAACGTAATCTCAAATATCAATTGTCACAGATTTATCCTTAAAATGCGCAATTATTTTACGAATACCGATTTATTTTGATATATAACTTCGAATGCACATTTCACCAACTTAGGGGATGATTTCCCAAATATGCCAAACCATGTAATTTTCTTTTAAATTTTAACCAAGAATCCGAATACTAATTTTCTTTGTACTAGCATCAAAATAAATAGCAACATAATTTCGAAAAGCTTTTCGTCCCTTATTGCGTGTCCTTTGAGAAGTAATACCTAAAAGTGCCTCTTTCAGCGACACCTATAGTACAAAATCATCAGCGGCTGCTAATTTCAAGTTTCTATAGTCAATGGTATTGGTGGGCAAGTGATGATTCAGTCAGTCAGTCAGTCAGTCAGTGAAACAGTGAATGAGTCATTCAACGGCTTTTATATACAGACATAGATGGACTAAAGAAATCACGATGCGTAGTTATTGTGGCGAGTCACTGCAGCCGAAAACGTAAATATATTGCTTGGGGTCGTTGTACGCTGTGACCTTCCATAGCCCCATATAATTTAATTAAAACCGTACGCAACGGATTAAATCATATAGAACTGTGTGTTCCTGATGAAAAAATGAGTCATGGGCAAATCACATCAATATTGTATTAATAAAAGGGGGATTTTCCGGCAACGAAACGAAATAGGGTTTCAAATCAAATTAAGTTATTATAATAGTCATGCAATTTAAATACATGAATAAAAATTTATTAGAAATTCCATCGCAAGTTCAGGATATAGAGAATTTATAATCCCGAGAGATGCAAAGGTCATGCCAAAGCTCGAAAGGTACAAGGAAATTGGTAACGAAAGGTAATATTATTTTCAAAATTAGAAAGCCAAGATCGCAATATAATTTTTTTTCTTTTTATGACGAGCTGTTTCAATAGGCTATGCCACCATAGACTGGTCATATAAAATTATTCAAGGTGTTCATCTTACGTTATTTAAAAAGTGGAAGTTAAATAGTACCTGCAACATAGCATTTAGCTGTTAATGTAATGTAATAAATGAATCTTGGAAGTTCGAGAATGCAGTGCTTGCTCAATGACTTCATGACTAGTCGAAAGAGCAGTAAAGGAAGAAGCCTTAGGGATTAACATCCCGGCCATCAGCGTAACCATTGGAAACGGAACTCAAGCAAGGATTTTGGGGATAAAAATAGGCCATGACCTCTCAAATCACCATCCCTGCATTTACCCAGAGTGATTTCGGAAAATCACGGAAAACCTTAATCTGGCCGTAGGTGAATTTGAACCACTGTCCTCGCGAATGAGAACCTAGAGTTTTATAAATAAGCGACGTCGCCATGTAGAATAGTAAACAGAGCATGTTAATATAGCTTACTGTGCTGAGGAGCTTATTCTTCGTATTATTATTATAATTCTTATCAACAACAGTTATTTGATGCGGCTCCATAGGATGTGCTATAGTCGTCAGTCCGGAGACTGGTTTGATGCAGCTCTCCACCCTACTCTATCCTGAGCAAGCCTTTTCATCTCCTCATAAGAACGACTACCCACATCCACTTGAATCTGTTTACTATACGCGTCTCTTGGTCTCCCTCTGCGATTTTTACCCCACACACTTCCCTCCAATGCTAAATTTACGATTCCTCAATGTCTAAGAATGTGTCCTACCAAGCGATCCCTTCTTTTAGTCAGTGTATGCCAAAAATTCCTTTTCCTCTTCATTAGTTATGCGATCTACCCACCTAATCTTCAGCATTCTTCTGTAGCACCACGTTTCAAAAGCCTCTATCCTCTTCCTCTCCACACTGCTTATCGTCCATGTTTCACTCCCGTACAAGGCAACACTCCACACAAATGCCTTCAGAGAAGACTTCCTTACACTTAAATTAATATTCGATGTTAGCAAAATTTCTCTTTTTCAAAAATGTTTTTCTGCCCATTGACATTCTGCATTTTATATCCTCTGTACTGCCACTGTTATGTTATTTTACTACCCAAGTAAAAAAAAATTCATCTACCGCCTTCATTGTTTCGTTTCGTTTCTAAGACCGCATTCCATTTTTTTTTTTTTTTTTTTGTTTTTTTTTTTTTTTTTTTTTTTTTTTTTGCTGCTGTTAATGTTCATTTTATATGCTCTCTTCAACACGCTGTCCATTCCATTCAACTGCTCTTTGCTGTCTCTGACAGAATTACAATGTCATCAGCAAAACGCAATGTTTTTATTTCTTCTCCCTGAATTTCAATCCCTATTCCAAATTTTTCTTTGCTTTCCTTCACCGCCTGCTCGATGTACAAATTGAATAGCATCGGGGAGAGGCTACAACCTTGTCTTGCTCCCTTCCCAACTGATACCTTCCTTTCATGCCCTTCGAGTCTAATAACTGCGGTCTGGCTTTTGTACAAGTTGTAAATAACTCTCCTTTCCCTGTATTTTACCCCTGCTGACTTGAGAATTTGAAAGAGTGTAGTCCAGTCAATATTGTCAAAAGCTAAAAATGTAGGTTTGCCTTTCCTTAATCTATCTTCTAAGATAAGACGTAAAGTGAGTATTGCCTCCCGGGTTCCTACGTTTCTGCTGAATCCAAACTGATCTTCCCCGAGGTCAGCTTCTACCAGCTTTTCCATTCTCCTGTAGATAATTCGTGTTAAAATTTTGCAACCATGACTTATCAGACTGATGGTTCTGTAATTTTCACACCTGTCTGCACCTGCTTTCTTTGGAATGGCGATTATTACATTTTTCTTAAAGTCTGAGGGTATTTCGCCTGCCTCATACATCCTACACACCAGTTCAAATAGTTTTGTCATGGTTGGCTCTCCCAGAGACTTTAGTAGCTCTGAGGGTATGTCATCTACTCCTGGGGCCTTGTTCCGACCTAGGTCTTTCAGGGCTCTGTCAAATTCATCTCTCAGTATAGTATCTCCTATTTCATCTTGATCTACTTCCTCTTCCCTTCCTACAACATCGTCTCTAAGTTCATTTTCTTTGTAGAGCTGCTCTATGTACTCTTTCCACCTTTCAGCTTTCCCTTCTTTGCTGAGATCTGGTTTCCCATCTGAGTTCCTGATATTCGTAGAGTTGCTTTTCTTGTCCCCAAATGTCTCTTTTATTTTCCTGTAGGCGGTATCTACTTATCCCCTTCTTCTAAAGATTTGCATTTGGCTTATAGCCACTCCTGCTTAGCCATTTTGCACTTCCTATCAATCTCATTTCTTAGTCGTCTGTACTCCATTTTGCCTGTTTAATTTACTGCATTTTTATATTTTCTCCTTTCATCAATTAAATTTTATTATTTTCTGTGATATCCAAGGATTTTTTGTAGGTCTTGCCTCTCTACCTATTTTGACCTCTGCTGCCTTCACTATTTCATCTCTCAATGCTACCCATTCCTCTTCTACTGTTTTATTTCCCCCTGTTTCTGTCAATTGATGCCTAAATCTCCCTCTGAATTTCTCCAGAACTTCACTTTCCTTCAATTCATCTAAGTCCCATCTCCTTATGGTCGGAGTCTATATCTGCCCCTGGGTGTGTCTTACAGTTTATCACCTGGTTCCAGAATCTATATTTTACCATTATAAAATCTATCTGATACCTTCCGGTGTCTCCTGGTCTCTTCCATGTATACAACCTTCTTTTCTGATTCTTAAACCACGTGTTTGTTACGATTAAATCATGTTCCGTGCAAAATTCTAACAGGCGACTTCTCTTTCATTCCTTCTGCCCAGTCCATATTCACCTACTAGTTTTCCTTCTCTTCCTTTTCCTACTAACGAATTCCAGTCTCACATCACAATTAAGTTTTCCTCTCCCTTAACTGTCTGAATAATTTCCTTTAGTTCCTCATATATTTCTTCGATCTCCTCATGATCGGCAGAACTATTTGGCATATAAACCTGTACTACTGTTGTCGGTGTTGGCTTCGTATCTATCTTGACAATGATAATGCGATCACTGTGCTGCTCATAGTAGTTTACCCGCATTCCTTTCTTCTTATTCATTATCAGTGCTACTCCTGTGATACCCCCAACTGACTTTGTATTTATAATCCTGTACTCGCCTGATCAGAAATCCTGTTCATCTTGCCAGCGAACTTCACTACTCCCCACTATATCTAACCTGAACCTATACATTTCCCTTCTTAAATTTTCTAATTTTCCTATCCGATTAAGGGATCTAACATTCCACGCTCCGATCCGTAGAATGCCAGTATTGTCTTTCCTGATGACAATATCCTCCTGAGTAGTCCCCGGCCGGAGATCCGAATGGGGGACTATTTTACCACCGGAATATTTTACCTGAGAGGATGCCATCATCATATTTTTATACAGTATAGCTGCATGTCCTCGGGAAAAGTAACGGCTGTAGTTTCCCGTTGCTTTCACCCGTTCGCCGTAACTGCATGGCAAAGCCACATTAGCTGATGTTACCAGGCCAGCTCAGTCAATCATCCAGACTGTTGCCCCTCTTCAGGAAACAAACTTTTGTCTGGCCTCTCCGCAGATACCCCTCCGCTGTGGTTGCAGCTACGGTACGGCTATCTGCATCGCTGAGGCACGCAAGCCACCCCACCTCGGCAAAGTCTGTGGTTCATGGGGGTGGCTCCATAGGAAAAAGAATAAAAATCTGTTGAAATGTTTGAGATCAGTTTCTTCTGCTATCAGTGTTATTGCACAATTTGGTGATATACATCTCAGTAAATCATCTTATTATGGCTATTTTTTTCACTGCTTTCATACGGGATCATATTCTGGCGAAATTCAAAATTGAGTAAAAAATACTCATTGCACAAAATGGTGTAATCAGAATAATTGCTGGGGCCCACCTAAGATCATCCTGCAGGCATTTATTTATGGATCTGGAATCTTCACTATAGCATATACACATATGAAATTTGTCATTAAAAATTCAACACAATTCAAAAGTAATGGCAGTGTGCATAGCTACAACACTAAGAGACAGGGTGATAATTCACTATTCAAGGTTAAAAAAAGGAGTGATTATGCTGCCAGAAAAGTGTTCGGTCACTTACCAAGTAGTATCAAAAGTCTGACAAATAGCCAAATAGTATTTAAAAAAGAAATCAAAAGAATTTCTGAATGAGACCTCCTTCTACAAGCTTGATGAATTTTAGGTAAAATTTAGAAATTTCGCTAAAATTACATAAAAAACAATAATTTAATTAAATTGAGCCTCGGTTGCACAGTGGTAGAGTGCCAGACTACAAATCCGAAGGTCACGGGTTCGATCCCCGCCAGGACCTTCGATTTTTATCTTGCACTTTCCACTTCTTTCACCTCTGGCAGTGTTGCTGATGTGAAAAATACCGAGTAGCACTGTGGTTTGAAAACCACGATAAACTGTAGGCCCCCCTATAACTGGCTGGGTAAGTCAGGTCGGAGGAAGGCAACGGCATACCACCTCCAAACAGGACCAAGCCTAGTAAAGCACTGTGGTGTTCAATCTTCGGATTGTTGACTGCTTTAACTTTTTTAAATTATAATAAAAAACTAATAATCGTTAAAATATCGAGTGTCATCTATTGACACCATTTATTATGTTTGTTTGTTTGTAAAGCTTATGGGACTTAACTACAGGGTCATCAGTCCCTAAACTTACAAACTACTTACGAACTAGGACGGCACAAATATCCATGCCCGAGGGGGGATTCGAACCCCCGACCGTAATGGCCGTGCTGACCGTGACTGGAGCGCCTCAGTCACCTCGGCCACCGCGGCCGGCACCATTTATTAAATGGACACATTGCACATTATTGCGAAATGTAGTATTTATGACCTACGGAACAAGTAATAATCTAATCTCATCAATACATTTCCTTCCTTTGGCCTTCCCACATTTCCTCCAGTTGGCTTGTTCAAAGGCTGTTCCGAAAGTATTGCAAATGTGGTAGTATCGTGCTCATGGAACGACGTATGTAGCTCAGATTTCACATGTTAGTAGAGTAGTTCTTCCTGGATACTCATGTTCCGTAAATTCTTTTTTTCATACGAAATGGACATGAATTCAAATATGTAATAGCGTGTAGTTATTGAATTCTTGACAGAGGACGTGCGCGTTCTCGCTGACATCCACAGAAGGAGAAACCAGCTCTGAAAAACCGCGTAGTGGGATGCCTGTAACTGCGAGCACCGACGTGCATCGGCAACTACTGGATGGATTGACTTATGCGGGCGGACGAATCGCAGTTCTGAGCTTGCTGTAGCAACTGGACTGTAGCCACACACAGTGAATTGGATGCTGAAAGGGTATTGAATAGTGCTTGCGAAGTGGGTATCGAGGTAGGTGACACTCGATTTGAATGATAGAAGGCTGGAAGTCTGCTCTGTGCTGCTAGAAGCATTTGAAACAAATCGAAGAGACATTTTCCTCTGTGTAGATGCTGAAAATCAGTCGAAGAAGTGGTAAACCCGTATTCTAAAAAGTTCAATAGCTAGCGACCAGTGAAGAAACTCATGGCAGCAGTTTTTTGAGATGACAAGGAAGTCTTTATCGTTAACTATCTGGAACGCAGTTTTACCGTGGATAGCAACACTCAGGAAGCTCGTATCAGCCATAAGTTTATCACTTGATTAATAAATCTTTCTATTTTTTGCGGACAAGTGACCATACGTTGGCATGCATAAAATTTTTATGAAATGTCTTGGTCGTACTGTTTTTTATTTTATCATTACGCGTTTCGATACATCAGCAGCAGATCTGTGGCACAAATAATAAAAATAAATTACATTTCGGATGTTTACAGTTCTTAATAACACAATTCATATGGAGAACAAACACATTATATGCAAATAAACTTACATTTTTTTTAAAAAACGATGGCTGTTCAAATATTTGTATAGCTTATGGTACTTAACTACGGGGTCATCAGTCCCTAAACTTACAAACTACTTATGAACTAAGGACGGCACAAATATCCATGCCAGAGGGGGGATTCGAACCCCCGACCCTAGTGGCCGTGCAGAATCCTCAAGAAATATACGTACAAGATGGCTAAACAAATGATTAAATTATATCTTTATTTCCTCTGATCCGATTTTAATTATTGAAGCCTTTATGCAACCGCACAATATGCTCAGGTAACGTGTGAAAACCCCATGAAGATTAGTCAAGTAGTTTTGCAGATAAACGTGTTCAAAGAGACCTAGAGACATGACGGTCGTAAATGAAAAATTTCAAATTACGATATTATTTTTTTCCGTGATCCGACTGTTATGAAACGAAGTCGATATGTTGTCCAGAGTTACGCTCAGTTACCTGTGAAAACTCCATACAAATTCGTGAAGTAATTTTGGAGGTAAGAGCTTTTAAATAGTTGAACAAACAGACACGACGGTTACTGAAAACCCTTTAAATTAAGATATCTTTTATTTTCGTGATTGGATTTTTATAAAATTATGCCTATATGTTGACCCAAACATTTCTCATGTTTCTTGTGAAAACCGCATGAAGATTCGTCCAGTAATACTGAACGTTGAAGTGAACAGCGACAGGCCTACATTTACAGATTTATTAAAAAAAATGTTCAAATGTTTGTTAAGCTCATGGGACTTAACTACGGGGTCATCAGTCCCTAAACTTACAAACTACTTATGAACTACTTACGAACTAGGACGGCACAAATATCCATGCCCGAGGGGGGATTCGAACCCCCGACCGTAGTGGTCGTGCAGATCGTGACTGAAGTGCCTCTGTCCCCGCGGCCACCGCGGCCGGTACAGATTTATTATGAGTATAGATAGGTAGGGGGCAACCCCATCACAAGGAAAAGTGATGACAAGGAGGGAAAGGTAGAAAAAGCACGCCAAGTGGACGCCCAGCGTGGCTGGAATGTTACAATGTGTCTGGACGCTGAACACCGAACAGTGCCAGTGACGTGTTTTGTTAGAGGTCATTCTTTCCAACAATAATAGAGTGTAGCCTCGGATGAAAAAAAAATGTTTAGTACGTTTGTTAGCGTAACACGGGTGTCATGTTGATCAATTAATACGACGCCAAGCAGACTGAATTTTGCCACTTACATCAAGAGGCAGTTTTGAACGTCATAACGCCACAATGAGCGTTAACGTTCCATCACAGGCAAAGTAGACAATCGTTTAGTACTGTGATAACAGCATGAGCCTCACATTTCCACGTTTTCTTTTTTTTTTTTTTTTTTTTTTTTTTTTTTTTTTTTTAAGTTAATAATTACCATGATGATTTCGCACAGTGCTGTTAACCCGTTATTCACCTGTGTCATTGTGCTGTGCCAGACTTTTTTTGTTACATAAACTGAAAAGATTGACGATAAGTATGGGCTATGTACAGTTTTCATTTTCACTAGGTACAAACCTTCCAGTCAGTGTTGCATTATTAGAGTGTTTGCTTAATCTTAATCAGAGAAAGATTTGCTTGATAGGACTATAAAATTAGATTTTTTTCGTGTATTAAAGTCTATTGCTAAATATGTTATTTAAAGTCAGAACAGGCTCATGTACCACATTGTGTAAAGTGTGTCTGATTTTAAAACTACTGTACTACTGAAATCTTACGTGTAGCTAACTTAGCACAAATTAGGCTCATTATAATAGCTAAAGAAGTAGTTTAAACGGTAACAGTTAACATACGTTTGCATTTTGGTATTAGATTAATTTCACAAAAATTAGTACCGAGTGGCATTACTGAAATACAGCATTTTCAAAGACATGGTGTGAACTTTATCAAATCATCTTTTTTGTATTCATATTTTCTAAGGGAAAGAGTTGTTACACAAAGCTTTAGTAGTTTGCTGTAGTCCATAACTTATCAGGAAGCATAATAGTGGTTAATATTTGCCTGTTAAGTATAGGTTACTGTGATTGCTAATTCATATTTGCAAAAGTGACTGACATTCGAGTAGTGTTGCATTAAGAGTCTCTCTTTAGCATATATTTTAATAGATCTGAAAGGAAATATTTCTCTTACTTCATAAGTATATGCAAGTTACAAACAAATAGTCAGTTATTGTCCCTATGGACTGGCGATCGCAGTTACAAAATATTGTTGTACTTTGATCCTGAACTGGAGATTTTTTTTTCTGAATGCTTGGGGTTTCACTACTATTGTTTCTCCTGTGCTATATAACTTCAAACAACGGAGGCCACCTGTGATGCTATCAAACATTAGAAACACACACGGTCAAAATTAAAATCCCCGGAGAGGGGTACAGATCTGTACGCTGGGGCTTTTAGTGGCAGTTCGGTGTAGTTAGGACTATTGCAGTAAACGTAACTAACCGGTGAAGAATTACTGCTTATTACTAGCTGTGCTGAAAGTGTCTGCTGAGTTAAGCCGACCGACAGGAGTGCTGCAAGTTTACAGAATGCCGGAGTGAAAAGTAATGCATTGCAATATCTCTTAGTGTGAACAACAAACAACGGATGTTGATATAACCACGACTTTACACAGCTTTCATCCTACTGTATATCTGAATCGAAGGCAAGTTTTCTATGTTCGATAACTCGATTAGAGCACACTGTTTTCCACGCACTGACGTAGTGACGTTACTCGCCACCATGTTACAAAATACAAGCTGCCTGTAGTGGAAGTGGATTACGACCTGCGTTAGCGAAGCGGGAAAGCCGTCTGAGTTACGAGCATGACATGCAATACATCAACCGATACTGACAGCAGAATTAAAACAAACAAACAAAAAGACGGTAGCTCAATGTTTTAGCAAGCCATCGTATATTTGGAAATCCGCATTTAAGTCTTCATTCACTTTTAGAACATCATTGCGGTCTTTATATGTCTCACCCATTATCCATGATACGCTTCCGCAAAGCAGCATAGGAACAGATATTGCATTAAAGAACCTGAGCTGCGTAGCCTTCCCAGTTTTGTTCTTTGATGTTAATTTTTTATCGCCACATGTCATTTAGGGATTTAACTTGTATTGTCTCTAGTCCAAATTTGATTAATGGAGTTTAAAAAGTAACGAAACGCAATTCCTTTCTTAAAGCTAATTAGATTGTTTTGGTCTGCAGACTCTTAGTTCCTACCTGAGGTCTCGCTTGTCATATAATAACAGAAGTAGGAAGTCGTAGCCACTAAAATGACGCAATTAAAAAATTAGGAACATACGTGAATTCTCTGCCATCAGCAGAACATGACCACAACAATGTTATTCTTTCAGGACGATTCGCGAAATACGACGACACCAAGAATTAACTATATTCCGTTACCACTAAATTTTGATTTCCATTACTGACAACACGATCGACTTCGTAGTTCCACCCATTCTACCACTAGATGGCTGTCATTCTGGTCGTGTACCTTTTGCAGCGTATCGTCGTCTGATAACCTCTTTAGCCAAAAGGTAACCTTCCTATAACCACTCTTAACGCGTCCGTATACACAAGATTTTCATTTTGTCCACGTATATGGCAAAGCCTCTATCGAATTCCATTAGTGTCATTAGCCTGTTTAGATGATA
This sequence comes from Locusta migratoria, assembly GCA_026315105.1. Lineage (NCBI taxonomy): Eukaryota > Metazoa > Arthropoda > Insecta > Orthoptera > Acrididae > Locusta > Locusta migratoria. The sequence continues at coordinate 112,995,309 of CM048744.1, read as the reverse complement.
AATATTCAAAACTGGTACTCCAATTTACTTGTTCATTTGTTTATCTAACGCCAACAAAGATTAGCTTGTTATCAAAGGCCGACATCTGTCGTTTGCAAATAACTGAGATAAACGCCATTTTTATTACGAAACGTGGAGTTAATATGTATGCATGCTAGTTTGGTGATCATTTGCAACTAAATGATGACCAAAGTAGTATGCTTACGTATTAACTCCACGTTTCGTAATAAAAATGGCGTTTATCTCAGTTATTTGCAAACGACAGCAAGCTACTCATTAATAACCTTATTTCGATACTGCGGTACCTTCATTTTCACTGCTGATATCTCGCGGCGAAGCTATGAAAACTAATACTTCCTTTAACCATTCGAACGGCTGTGTACAAACTTGATTTTTATGTTGTCTACATCTATGACAAAGCCCCTTTGCAGTTATCTAAGTTTCTACGGCCTCCTTGTATCATTAATATTAAAAATCAGCAATTCAGCTTTCGTCTTCGCGTATTTTTATAACAAGATGTATGGTTATACATCTTCTGTCACTTGGTTGTTTATCTGTTCTTGGGTCTTCCATGTTTCCTCCTAACAAATGCATTAACTTTGGTTTATTTTTTGGAATATTCACATCATATTATGTCGAGGAGCTGCAACTAATTTATTCTTTTTTCAATCCACCACCTGTTTTATACTTAAGGAAATATGACAGTTGTAAATTAACAAATAATTTTTGAGTTAGAAACAGTTGGGAATTGACGAAGTATACGAAGACATTGTGTTATTCTGGTTTAAGGTAGCTATCAATTCTGCTCTTTCCTGAGCAAGCAAAATCTTGATATTTTAGTAAACCTACTGAACCAAACTGCTTGGTCATCAGTTAACCCTCTGGCGGCAGCGCCAATTATTATAACTTTAGCAGCAGCGCGGTGCATATTTGCTAGCACTGAGTATTCCGTGTTGCAAACCTAGTATATAGCTACTTAGTGATCGTAATGCGAAAAATAGTTGAATGTAATGGTAAAAAATAACATTTTTAATATCTGAATTAGTATATCGGTTCCCTTTGGTGCATAAATATAACAAATGCATTATTCCGAAAGTTGACAATAATAATGTATAATAGACCCAGCAGTACTATCATTTCCTCTTTCGTTACTTCCCTGTACTGCCCGTCTCTTGAGTAATTAGTGTCAGCTTTCTTCTGTTTTATATGGAAGTTAGTACACATAATCACCTCATCAATCATATTATCATCTATCATGAATGAGAGAGCTTGCATCTCTGACCTCACGCCCCTCGCGTTTCCTTTTGAACCAGGGAAGAAATCTTGTTCGGGACCGAAAGTAGGATTTACTTTTGAATAATAGTATCCTGTTCATGACCTGACGAGGAATCTAGACAAAAATCACTAAGACCTTCGTTACTTGTCGAAAGAAATATATTGCCTCATCTGTTAGACCCATACCACGTCTACGAGACCTGAAGATTAAATTATGTTAATTATTGTGTAACGCTTAAAAAGGAATTGAAAGAGAGATTGACGAAAACTGCAGCATGGGTAATCATGAGAAACTAGAGGAAAATTTATCGAGAGTTAAACATCTATTTACGAAATAAACTTAAATTTTTGAGCATTCTAATCTGTTCAAATGTTTGTTAAGCTTATGGGACTTAACTACGGGGTCATCAGTCCCTAAACTTACAAACTACTTATGAACTACTTACGAACTAGGACTGCACAAATATCCATGCCCGAGGGGGGGGATTCGAACCCCCGACCGTAGTGGCCGTGCAGACCGTGACTGGAGCGCCTCAGTCCCCTCGGCCACCGCGGCCGGCCATTCTAATGTGTAGGGGAAAATTTATACAATACATATTTACTAGAAACTGCCACAAATTCATTTGAAAGGAAAATTAGACGTAACACAAAACAGTTCAAATCTACTTACATGACAGGCAGCATCGTGCAATGTGCTACCAGTGATGCACTCCCTAACAAAACTTTTTTTTTGGGTGGACACAGATATACACTCGAAACTCAGAAGCTTCACTGACATCTTTAAGACTTAATAGAGGAATAGCTAAAACGGAAAGACAGCATGTCCCTTATTGTGACAACAGTGAGCATTTAAAGAAAAGTGGTAGCATATTTGCACCAGCGCTACCGCTCGAGGGTTAAATTAACACACTAGAGACGACACACAAAAATATCCACGCCCGAGGGAGGACTTTAACTAGGGACTGCAATCCAGCAAAGTTGGAACCCGCAATCCATCGGGATCCAGCATTATTTTAGGAACTGCGAGGTTCTGCAACAGCCTGCGGATTCGGAAGCGGATCGACAAGCATAAAATCGCGCAAATCCTTTCAATATTTCCTATTTATATTCACTTCGCATCGCGTTGTCTTAAATTTGCAACGCGTTCCACGATGTGAGTTGTGAGGTTGCCGTTCAGTCGTTAGTGTTGTTTTGAATTGCACGCACACGCATACAATGTGTAAACTGAATACACGGGGAGCGGAGGGAGCGAGGGTGCGTGTATGCTGCTATTTTTATACCAAGCCATTTCAATCAAGAGCATAGCACGCTGCTCGTTGCCAGGCGGCAGGGCACGGCGAAGATAAGCTAAACACACAAAGAGTACTACCGGCCCATTTAACCAGCAGTCTGCACCGTGGCAGGTCCCCGTGCTGCGCCCTAGTGCAATGTTAATTTACATCAGCATCCACAAAAATATGACCAAGAATTGAACAGGTCCAATTCTACATATGTAAAGATTAAGTACAACTTGGAGATGTTACAGATGCAAATAATAGTCAACAGTCTTTGGAAAATAATTTAACTCAGAAATGCAGCTGAAAGAAAACAATGAAAATTGCACTAAACAGATCAGAACTGGAAAGTAGAATGACTACGTAAAAAATGTTAGAAAAAGAAATAAAAGCATTTGAAAGTGATGGAGTGAAAGGGAAGTATTTGACTTTGTTGCATGACTATTTATTAACGATCAAACCAAAAAGTGTAGCTACATATGTAGTTCCATAAGAAGCAGATTTGGAGATGAAACTGTTGATGTTATTTGTTTTCTATGTTCATATTTCCAAAACGAAAAGTGACTTCTTATTTTATATTTATAAAATTGTAACCCTTTTTATTGATTATTTTAATAAAAATATTAAGCAACGTTAACTAAATTCATGTGATACTTTAAATCCCTCAGTTGTTGTAATGATTCCCACCCCAGATCCTGAATCATTCCCGTAACGCTGTCTCCCCTGTATCGTGACAATACGAAACGAGCTGCCCTTCTTTTGACTCTTTCGATGTCCTCCGTCAAACCCACCTGATAAGGATCCCACACTGGGCTGCAATACTCCAAAAATAGACGGACAAGCGTAGTGTATGCAGTTTCTTTTGTAGTTCTGTTGCATCTTTTAAGGGTTCTGCCAATAAAACGCAGTCTCTGGTTCGCCTTTCCCACGATATTATCTGTGTGTTCTTTCCAATTTAAGTCTGAAGTAATAGTAATTCCTAGGTATTTTGTGGAGTTTACGGCCTTCACATTTGATTGATTTATCTTGTAAACAATATTTAACGGATTTCTTTTCGTACTCATGTGGACGACTTCACAATTCTCATTATTTAGAGTCAATTGCCAACTTTTACACCATACTGATATTCAGATCGTTCTGCAGTTGGTTTTGATCTTCAGATGATTTTACTAGACGGTAAATGACGGCGTCATCTGCAAACAACCTAAGAGAGCTACTTACATATTGCCCTAAATCGTTTATGTAAATAAGGAACCACAGAGGACCAATAACACTACCCTGTGGAACGCCCGATATCACCTCTGTTTTAGTCGATGCCTTACCATCGATTACTACGAACTGTGTCCTCTGACAAGAAATCCCCTATCCAATCGCAAATTTGGGGCGATATACCATAACCACGCAATTTGATTAAAAGCCGTTTGTGAGGTACGGTGTCAAAAGCTTTCTGGAAATCAAGAAATAGGGATTCGATTTGCGAACCTTTGTCGATAGAACCCATCACTTCGTGTGAATAAAGAGCTAGTTGTGTTTCGCATGAACGATATTATCTAAATCCGTGCCACAAGAAAGTGGAATACACACATTGGATATGAATTGCAGTGTTTATTCTGCTAATCGTAAAACAAGGCGATGGCCTCCGGCTACTTTTTATACTCTGTGGTTACCATGGCTGGATCAAACACGAGTATTCTCTAAGACCTTTTGAAGACAAAACACCACATCACGTTTTGATTTCCTGAAAAGGATCTCTCTGTATTTGGTCAACGATTTCGTGAAATCCCGACTAGCAATTTCCAATCTGCCTCGAGAGCTATGAAATATTATTTCCTCTGTAAAAGTAAAATGCTGTAAAACAAAAGGAGTTGGTAGCCAACGGAATGAACTTTTAGTTCGAACTGATGACACTTCATCCCCAATAGACAAAGTTGAGAAACTAAAACCTGTCGGTTTTGTCCAAACCAGAAAATGAGAGACATTGCCTACAAATGTGTTTCCTGTGAACAGCCAACGTGCTTGGAGTGCTCAAGAAACGTGTGCAAGACTTCTGTGCTTTAAAATAAATCTTAAATTTTCTTGTTCAGATATTTGTGCTTATTCAATTTCTTTTCACTGTAACTGTAATAGTGGAAAGGAAGTTTCTCCTGAATGACGACAGTATAGACAATCTAACACTGCAACCTACAATTGTTTCTCGCTAAAGGTTTTAAAAATATTGTGTTATGTTTAACCCTCGGGGGGCAGCGCCATTTATTATAACTTCAGCAGCAGCGCGGTGCAGATTTGCTACCACATTGTATTTCATGTTACAAACCTAGTACATAGCTACTGAGTTTGATGTACAGGTAGAAATATCACATTTGTTAATATCTGATTTAGTATATCAATTACCTTCCGTGTATAAATATAACGAATGTAAAATTATTCCGAAAGTGGACAATAATCATGTATAATGGTCCCAGCAGTATTATCGTTTCCTCTTTCGTTACTTCCCTGTAGTTCCTGTATCTTGAGTAATTAGTGTCAGCTTTTTCCTGTGTTATGTGGAACTTAGTACACATACTTACCTCATCAGTCATATTATCATCCGTCATGAATGAGAGAGCTTGCGTCTCTGACCTCACGCCCTCTCGTTCCCTTTTGAATCAGGGAAGATTTTTAGGATATTCTTTTTCAGTATTTTGTGTGGTGTCGCACAAATCTGAAGTGCGCGCCACACATACTTTCGCTGCGCGCCGCCATACATGCACGGCGCGGCGTTCTTACGACGTCGGCCACGAGCGCCCTCTGCTGCAACTCCGGTCGTGGCCACGACTGAACTGCATCGTTCACTTGGGAATCAGATAGGCATCAGTTAACACATGGGATTAGGACTCCCACTAGGTCTCATCAGTAGGCAGGCCATTACCTAGTTCAACTATGTCTCAGCAGTACACTTAGTTGGCAGTCATGAACTTCGTAAAAGTTAAGTATTAAACTATTTTTACGAAATATACAACTGGTTCTAATCTAGCTAGTTTCTGCTGTCCCACTGGCTGGTCACCTCAGACTCTGTACCCGCACACGCGTGCATCCTATTTTCCTGTGTCGGTCTCTCTTTACTCGGCCACCGACACCCAGGACCACCGGCGGAAACGAGATACAAAATTTTGTATGGCGTTTTACTCCAAAGAGTCATTGCGTCTGAAATCTTGTTCGAGATTGGAACTAGGATTTACATTTGAATAATAGTATCCGGTCCGTGATCTGATGAGGAATCTAGACAAAAATCACTAAGATCTTCATTACTTGTCGAAAGAAGTTTATTTCCTCATCTGTTAGACTCATACCACGTCTACGAGACCTGAAGATTAAATTATGTAATAGAATAACACTCATTTTCGCATTGTGTAAGGTTGAAAAAGGGTTAAAAATGAGATTGACGGAAACTGCAGCATGGCTAATCAGGAGAAACTAGAGGACAATTTATCAAGAGTTAAACTTCTATTTACGAAAGAAACTTAAATGTTTGAGCATTCTAATATGTAGGGTGAAATTTACACACTAAATATTTACTAGAAACTGTCACAAATCCATTTGTAAGGAAACTAGACGTAACACAAAACAATTCAAATCTACTAACATGACAGGCAGCGCGGTGCAAATCTGCTACCAGTGATGTACTCCCCCACAAAACTTTCTTTGGGTGGACACAGCGGCGCATTATAAACTCAGAACCTTCACTGCCATCACTTTTAAGGTTTGAATGACGAATAGCTAAAGCAGAAATATGGCATCTCCATTATTGCAACAACAGTGAGCATTTAAAGAAAAGTGGTTGCATATTTGCACCAGCGCTGCCCCTCGAGGGTTAATTAAACCTGAAATAGTGATAAAACGATGTGTGAAAGCGAAAAACTCAAATGGGGGGGGGGAGGATGAAAGAGAGAGAAATGTAGTTTAAAAGTCGTAGCGGTGTCGCAGACCGATGATCCACCTTATTGTAGTAAAAAAAAAAAAAAAAAAAAAAAAAAAGATGTTCCGATAAGAGGGTTAAATACAATCTCGTCCGTCCACCGACTGACGACTTAGTTTGGCCGGACAGTAAAACAGAAAATATTACGATCACGGACTGTTTCTCCGAATACATGGGCCGGCCGCAGTGGCCGAGCGGTCTGCGGCGCGCCAGTCACAGTCTGCACGGCCCTCGGGCGTGGATGTTTGTGTCATCTTTAGTATAAGGTAGGTAGTTTGTAAGTTTAGGGACTGATGACCCCGCAGTTAAGTCCCTTAAGCTTAACAAACATTTGAACAAATATATATTCAAATGTTTGTAAATCTATCGGACCAAACTGCGTGGTCATCAGTCCGTAGCTTACAAACTACTTAAACCTAGGTAAACTAATCTAAGGACAAACACACACACACCCATGCCCCAGGGAGGACTCGAACCTCCACGGCGAGCAACCGCACGCTCCGCAGCGAGACGCTTTAGACCAGGGGTGGGCACGAGAGCTGCTCGCGCGGCTGCCCGCGAGCAGCGAGAGCCGCGAGGGCAGCGCTGAGCGGCCTTGAGTGCCAGCAGTGCGGGCAGCAGGGCTGTGCGGGGTGGCTGGCCGGGGGCAGCTGTGCAACTGTGAGGGCGCTGAGTAAGGACAAGCTGAAATACTTACTGCACGTACAAAACACAGGAGGTTCTTTCAAGCTGATGCGGCTTCCGTGAAAAGGGCACCGGTACAATCATATCTGCCACAGCATGTTTGAGTGGGAAGTGTTAATAGTGCTTACCCGATAATTGCGTATCTTGTACCATGCAACGGTTGCTCATGTAAGGATGAAACAGTTCGAACCACTGTAAAACCTACTTTCGTGGCCACAAATAGGACATAGGCGAAAATAATTAAGACAGGGCTCTTTTATTCTAAATTTAACGTTATATTTTCACAGAATTGTGTAGATTTCTTTTAACAAAATGTAACAAAACTGAACTTTCTGCAACTAAAAGATTGCTTCATTACAATGACGAGAAACAGGGTGGTCGGTCAGAAGATAACAATTATTAAGGTTCATTACATCCTTAGGAAAGGATGAAAACTGACACCATTGTGAAGGGGGAAAAAATTCCAGAATCAAGACCTGAGAGGAATGGAAAAAGTTCCCTGCCTACGTCAGTGGTACTACAACGAAGTTGTCGTGGTACGATAAAGAACTTCTAAAAAAATAGCCAAATAAGTACATTGGAAAATTTGTAAGCTAAAGGAAAATAAAATATCCCTGCAGTGGGAAGCAAAAACTTAGGAACTATTAAGATAAGTATAATTTATCAAGTGTAAAACAAAAACCTTCTCCCTGGAGGAAGTAGAAAGGATAACTAAACTTAACTGCTATGATACATAGAAAACATAAAGGGGAAGAAACTCTATGATCGCAAAGCCTATCAGTTTTCTGTCAAGATAAACAACAAGGTGACATACACATAAAAGAATTGTCATTTCAGAGGAGAGGTACTACGAGCAAAAAAGAAATAAGCATTAATTTACATCATTCTGGATTTATTTAAATGATTTTGAACCAACATCTCGATATTTGGCGTGGAATTGCTGGTCATTAGGCGCACTGCACCAGTCAGATGAACGTCAGTCAGACTACTTCTAAGCTTCGATTCTGTCAGTTTCATTACGGAGAAAACAACAAAAACCGCCGGACGCGATTTCCACAACAGAACGAGTGGTTCCGCGTGGTGTAGTGACGTGCGCAGCTAGTCAAGTAGGAGTGGGGGGCACTGCTGGCTGGCGGAGTGGGGGGAGCCGCGAGCAGGCCGTGTGAGCCGCTGAGAGCGCTCGCGCTCGCCAAACGGCATTTGCCCAGCCCTGCTTTAGACCGCTCGGATACTCCACCGCGGCCGAAAAAATGTATGGATGGCCCTCTTGTGCACTGTGAGTACGCACAGTTGTCAGTCCTTACCTTCCTCTTGGAGCGCACGGCCTCCTGCTGCCTGGCCGTCTTTTCGCCGATGCCCCGGTCTCCCCACAGCTCTCTGCCCATCAGGCCGTAGCAGACCGCCATCGCCGTCACCGGCACCAGGTACGTCACGCAAAGGAACACCACGTTGTACCTGCCGACAAGCACAGTAAACACTGTTAAAGCAATCTCAGAGGAACCACGCTTCTTCCTCGCTTCTGGTCAAGCAAGGACATAGCCAAAGGGGGTGTGGGGTGGGGGTCATGGGGCTCCGACCCCTCCCCCCCTATCACCTAAACGATAAAATACTACTTCTGCTAAGGACAACACACACACCCAAGCTCGATAGTGGACTCGAACCTCCGAAGGAACTAAATGAAATAAGACACGATCTAGCTACCGTGTAGTGAAACTGAATAATATTGTTATCAGTCAAACGTCGATAAAGGGATACGCACTATCAACAGTCAACAAAGTTTTTAATTATCGATACATGGATAACAGCATCGGCTATTGCCCAGTCCTCCTTTCGCCGTTGGCCATTGTTGGCCTTGCTCCATTACTGCTGTTAGGCACTAAAGTGGAACACTGCCATTTATTTCTTTTGTGTTGTTAAGATAAGTTTGCGTTTATTAGTAAGTTCATAACAAGAAAAAAGAGAAAAAACTACTTTCATTTGTCCACTCGCTTTATGGTAAGTTAAAATACGTGTACTACTATAATAGCTTCTTTATCCATTTACAGCAGTGGAGTCGTTATTTGGAGTGGCAATATTTCAGTATATCATAAGGTACCGCACACAGTATGTGTAACACTTTTTAAAGTTAGGTTTAAGAGTAATATTTGATCTAGAGGATGGATACGTTGCAATGCCAACAAGAGTAAAAGAACCAATAATCTTGGAAATAAAATTATAGACTTACGATCTTAAATGAATATGCAAGGTAATCAAATTGATGAAAATTTTCGAAACACCGAGCTACAGTCGTGGCTGACAGGCAGCGAGCTCGGTGACGTGCAACCGTGTCGTTGCCAGTGTTCAAATACAAAGAAACACTTCTCATTCTAATAATCTGACTACGTTTGGAATAACAACTGAAGGTTCTGCTGGCTTGTATTGAAACAATTTTTAATAAATGTTTTCCTCAATTTTGTATATAATATATTGCAGTATTTGTAACAAGTTCTTACAAACGCAAACTATGTGCATAAAATATAAAAAATAGCCGAACTTTGTTTTTAAAATAAATGAAAAGCCTTTGTAAATTTTTCTTTAACCATTCGGACCCCCCCCCCCCTTTGACAATATCCTGTCTACGTCACTGGCTCAGGGTGTCCGAGAAGATAGGTACGCTATAATTTCGCACTGGTATCGAATACTAAGGCCAGAAATCTCTAGTTACAAGTCCCTTGGCGAATTCACGATATTATAAAAACTGTCAATGTACCAGGGTGGTTTGAAAAGTTCTCAGAACGGAATACAGAAAAAGTACTTACATCACTGAAACTTTTTTTTAAATTTTCATTGTAGTCTCCTTTTAGATTAATGCACTTGGTCGAACGATATAGTACCGTGATCCCATCTCTTCCAGGCCTCAACTCCGGCTATCAGTTTCTTGAAAGTATTTTTTTGGAATCAGCTATCTAAAATTTTAAATAATTAAAATTTGGATATTCCTGGCCTACGGCCACTTCATATTTCTGGCCGCTGGCCGTTTCTTTGCTAACATCGTACGTGTCTTAAACGCGGAAGTAAGACAGAAGTGCAGCATATGTTGGAAGGTCGGGTGGGGAGCAGTAGAATATGGCACAGTAGGTGCTGGTTCCCGTGGGAAAGCCCGCCTGTGTTACTGGTATTCTCCTCGCATTGGCTACCAAGCCCCTACCGCGCCGTAGCGGAGATGCGACGCAACAAGTGGCTGATCGCCGCCATTTGCAGGGAAGAATCCTAGTACTGGTGTTGTGATTTGAAGTGTATAAGACGCAACAAGAGCGAAATAAAGCTCAAAATAAAAGCATGATTTCTTAAAAAAAAAAAAAAAAAAAAAAAAAAAAAAAAAAAAAAAAAAAAAAAAATACTACTACTGCTGTCTTTTTAAAAAGTATTCTTAAGTGAATGAAGTTTCATAATTTTCGAAATAACGTCTGCATAGAGAGACGAAATTTAAGAATATAAGTCTCTTTTCCGAGAAGGTGGAGCGACTTTTCATCGAGATATTTCCATAAGATGATTCCATGAAACTTGTTAAGTAGCAGAGAGTGCGATTATTATTTAATTCACGTAATTTTCTGTCAGGTTCTGTTTACTTTCCGACGACTACTCTGTACGTTTTGTACGCTTATTTTTGTACATCACATTTTTCTCTACATTTCTTTCCATATTACATTGAATTTTTCATTCAACTACCTCGAATTTGGGTATGAATAATTGTAATAACTCATAAATTCTAAATACGCATTTCATTCGCACTTTACTTTTTAACAGAGATACTACTTCTCAAAGTGGTTGAGTATGCAATATTCGATCAAGTAATGGCCATTTACGAAGCACAATCACCACCTGTTAAGTGTCTAAAAACAATTATTCGATCTACTTCTCCATCATACTTACATGTGATAAATACCTCTTATAGGCCCAGTCCTTAATTCAGCTCAAATTATTATTTTTACTAATTTATATGCAAATAAAATATAAGTATTTGACATGCACCAAAGTACTTTTCTCAGTTTTAGAGAATTATTTGTAAGAGAAAACCTAAACATAAACAAACGCTCATGGCCGGCCGCGGTGGCCGAGGAGACTGAGACGCTCCAGTCACGGTCTGCACGGCCACTACGGTCGGGGGTTCGAATCCCCCCTCGGGCATGGATATTTGTGCCGTCCTAGTTCGTAAGTAGTTCATAAGTAGTTTGTAAGTTTAGGGACTGATGATCCCGTAGTTAAGTCCCATAGACTATACAGACATTTGAACATTTGAGACGCTCATGATTTCTTATTTCTTCATGAAAATACTATACGGTATACAAGAAATGACTGATGTGTGAAATGTAACATTGTTTCCGTCTTCGTCATTGCTTCCGTTCTCACTGTTACAATTAAAAGCAGCACACGAACGAACCATGTTTCTCTGCAAATGGCGGCTTCTGTCACTCTCAATGTCTAGTCTTTATTTACTAAGTCTATGTTGGCTACTGCATTTCATGTCACGTGATTTATGTGGAGGTTTAGGGGATTTGTGGGAAGAAGCAGTGAGGAACTTCGTCTTCCGAAACTAACTTCTCCGTCCGCAAAATAAACCCTAAGGAAGCTTGTAAAATACGACAGTTCCTGCGTTTTTTGTTGGCATCCGGTTTAGGTCCTACAGGACCATCATCAAGCCTTTGGCCGCTTGTTGGTCGACGGTGGTGGTGGCCGGAGCAGGTGTCAACTGCTATCGAAACCGGTTGCCAACAAAAAACGCAGGAACTTGCGATCTGGACTGTCGTATTTTAATTATATCATATCTTAGTTTTTCGTGAATCTTCGTCCACCAAGAAAAATAATCAGTTTGGGAAGATATAGAAGTCTGACGGAGCTATATCAAGTGAATAAGTCGGTTGCGGCAAGAATTCATACCTTAGTTCATGTTTTCTATTTTTTTTTCTTTTTTTTCGCGATGGGGTCAACAAGTGTGTGCGGGCATGCATTGTCTTGATGGAGGATGACATTCTTCCTGGTTAAACCCGGCCTTTTTTTGCGTATCGTTTGTTTCAATTTGTCCAGGAGTATTCTTCAGTAATTGTTTTCCCAGTGGAGAGATAATCTACAAACAGAATCCCCCTTCACATCCCAGAACAGTGATGCCATGACATTTGCACCCGAAAGGTCTTTGCTTTCTTTAGTGGCGGAGAATCAGCACTTTCCCCACTGCTTTGATTGTAAATAAAATAAAAAAATAAATAAAAAATAAAGAGGAAAGCATTGAGAAAGTGAGGACAATAATCTCGAACGCGATTGTCGATTAACTGTGCGCATTATTGCGAATGATCATCAGATTAGACGAGAATCCGTACTATAAATCCCTACCCAGAAGTTAGGGAAGAGTAAAACTTGGTATCGTCTTGTGCAACGTCACTTGACTGACGATCAGAAGCAGTCACGTTTAGAGGCTTCACATGATTGTGGCGAAAAGACCAATGTGACACCCAATTTCTTGAACTATACGGTAACTGAGTATGAAACTTGGTGTCTCCGGTACGACGCTGAAACGAAACGGCAAAACATGGAATGGCGTTCTCCAGCAAAACCTCGTCGGATTAAGGTCGGAGTCGAATAATGAAGCATCAAAACGATGCTCGCTATGGTTTTCAATAGTAAAGGCTTTATCTTCAAGGAATATCTGCATGTGGAATGGCGTTGATAGCTTGGGTTGGGTTGTTTCTTTGGGATAGGGGGACTAAACTACTGAGGTTATCAGTCCACCGATGGGGAAGGGGTGAGGATAGGAAAGAAGGGGAGGGGAAAGGAAATGCAGTCTGGGAGGTAAAGAAGGAAGGAAGGCTGCATTAGCTCGGGGCCACGTGCTCGCCACGCACGTACTCACGAAAGAACCGTGAGCCCCCTGGGGGCCGTTGATTGCTGAAATGTTCAAAAATGTTCAAATGTTTGTATAGTTTATGGGACTTAACTAAGGGGTCATCAGTCCCTGAACTTACAAACTACTTATGAACTACTTACGAACTAAGACGGCACAAATATCCATGCCCGAGGGGGGATTCGAACCCCCGACCGTAGTGGCCGTGCAGACCGTGACTGGAGTGCCTCAGTCCCCTCGGCCACCGTGGCCGGCTGCTGAAATGTAAGTTGAAACTTCGACCTGTTGCATACAACATCTAAGCAGCGTAAGACATCATTAGGCACAAGAAGGTTCCTGGTCTTTAGTTCACGACTTCGGTCGCCCACACCCAGCCAATGTTGTCAAACAATTAATTGCAAAAAAAAAAAAAAAAAAAAAAAAAAAAAAAAAAAAAAAAAAAGAGAGAGAGAGAAAAAGAAGTGGGGATGGTTGACTTGAACATCCACCATACTCGCGGGATCTCTATCCTCCAGACGTCGTCCCATTCCCTTGGCTCAAACTCGCTTTGAAAGAGGTTTGACTATGTGCCTTACACCTAACGAACCGTGACGAGGCCTTTGAACACTGTCCCAAAGCAAGACTTTGTGCAAAGTTTCCAGGACATATACCGCAGAGCTCAGCGCCGCACGGTAATAGGAGGTGACTATTTTGAAGGATAGTACTGTAACTGTAGTCCATAGATCATCTACGTTAATGTTAGAGGATTATTCATCGTATTTTACCACAGGTTGTATGTCTGAATAATCATGTTCCACATGGTAAATGACACTCCGATCAGCGTATAACAAAGACAACTCTGACGCCAGGGCACCTACCAAATGAGGTGAAGATTGTTTGGTGGCTCCATAATCACAATAATTGCGTACACACTTCAATGGCAGAGAGAAGAAGCCTACCACTCTCTTGTGGTGGAACATAGGAAGAAGACGCAAAACAGTCTTAAACCGGTGTGGATCAAATGCATACAGGCTCTTTCAGGAGGAATAGCATTATGGTAGGTGTTAGTACAGACGAATTGCAACGAAAATGCCACGTAGCATGTAGTCAGTTTTTATTGAGTTCAGAGATACAGCTCAGTCCAATGCATTTTCGTTTCGTCTGTTTTTGTACACCGGATGCTTTTTGTTGTTTGTCATATGGTGTAATTAAAAAGACTGTGGCTGAAGTAGAAGACATTATTCAGTCAGTCGAGCCACTGCCTAATATACACCGTCGTGATACTCACTGCTGTAAAAGTCGTTACCAACTGACAGTTGCAAGGTGCTCTAAGAATAATTATTGTTTAAATTATTTTTCTAAGGAATTAACCAAAAACTTTCAGTAATTTTTGTGTTTCAAGCATTAGTAAAATATCGAAAGACGTAAATAATCGTGAAATGTCGGACCGGTAGTCTTGGGGTAAAGTGCTCGACTGGAAATCGAATGGTCGCGGGTCCGAAACCCGGCCGGACCTCGGATTATTTCAGTCTGCACTTTAACCCATCCTTCACCTCCCAACGATGTGAGGAGTCGCCAGAAACGACACGTGGTTCGGATACCACGTTAAGCTGTAGGTCCCCTTTCCCCGGTTGGATAACTGGGGTAGGCCATGGAGATGCAAGTCGCCGAAGTGGCGTCTACTTGAAAGACTTGCACCAGGCTAAATAGCCACACGAAATTATTATTATTATTATTATCGTAAAATAAATGTAGAAACAGCCGAATTTCCCGGATTTAGTGATATAAACAAGAACTTACTAATCAGAAAATTCTTATGAATATGTATATATTTTGCAGGCAACTACGCTGAAAGTAAAAGTATATACAAATACGAGAAATATTAATTCCTGTTATAGTCTGTTATTATATTGACATGTAAAAAATCGATGTTGATTCTAATGAGTTGTACATTTTTCCCAATTCACTCATATTTCCTATAAAGGTATAAACTTTTGAGTGTAATTAAGTTTGCTTAAAAACGAATGTCTCTTGCCGTTTGTGGTTCATTTTTTTTAATTTGCTTTCGATGTTTTATTGTCACGTTTGTGAGGATTTTCAGTTACCTACAGTTGTAATGGGTGACCTGCTACATTAAGGGCCGGTTTGCCAATGTCTCTTTTAAGTTCCTGCCGGCAGCGGTGGCCGAGGAGCTCCAGTCACGGTCTGCACGGCCACTACGGTCGGGGGTTCGAATACCCCCTCGGGCATGGATATTTGTGCCGTCCTTAGGATTAGCTAGTTGATAAGTAGTTTGTAAGTTTAGGGACTGATGACCCTGTAGTTAAGTCCCATAAGCTCTACAAGCATTTGAACATTTTTTAAGTTCCGGTTAAGATTTTAACTTGTCGTTAGCGGAGAAGTGCATTTGTCAAAGTTTCGTTATGAGTTAACCAGACGTTAAATGACCTCAAACTGGCCGTTAAGTTAACGAATAGAACTCTGCTCGTTACACGGCTAACTATCAGTTAAGTGAGAATCTGTATGAAAATAGAAACATTCCAAAGCGCTAAAATACCGCAATATATTCACGTGATAAGACCGATTTATCGAACAAAATAACAGAAGCTATACATGTATGAAAAACTACTGTGGAAAACAGCTTTTGAAATGGAACAGTAGTTTTTTCTATCGTGCGTTGGATTCGTTGAAACCAGATGCGTCGAAATCTATTTAAACTACATTCCTATCACTGTTAGTTTGGGAGCTACAACCCTTCAACGTTTTAGGGGCAGATACCACACGCTGCACATAATACATGGCAGTGTGGTGGGGTTGGGGCGCCATGGTCCTCTTTCATGGCCCGCAATGTCGCCCGATGTAACACCAGTAGATTTCTTTTTGTGGGGATATCTAAAGGATCGTGTTTATGTCACTGAGCCCACATCCTCAGATGATCTAAAACGGCGCATTGAGGACTCATGTCGCTCCGTCACACCGGCGATGTTACATCTCGTCCGCAGTTCCTTTCGACGGCGCATTGCATTATGCATTGAAGAACATGGACACACATTTGAACATCTCATGTAAATCAACTTCCCACCGCTGTAACATCCATCACCCACCACACAGCTATGTATTATGTATAGCGTGTGGTATCTGCCCCTGAAACTTTGAATGGTTGTAGCTCCCAAACTAACAGTGATAGGAAGGTAGTTTAAATTGATTTGGACGCAGCTGGTTTCAACGAATCCAATGCACGATAGGAAAATCTATTGTTCCATTTAAAAAATTATATCTTTGTGCTGTAACTCTTTGAAAATGATACAATAAACTATGTTCATAGCTTCGCAGAAAGTGTAACATTTCTTGTGTTGACCTACCGCATTAAAATTTCCCGTCACCTATTATTTTATAAGTTACAGAGGCAAACACAGTGAAACAACCTGTATATATATATATATATATATATATATATATATATATATATATATTGTTGTATACTTGTAAAACCATACGATAAATAAATAAATCGGTCCCTAAACTTACAAACTACTTAAACAAACATCCTATGAGCAAAAAACACACACCCATACCCGACGGTTGACTCGAACCTCCGACGTCGAAGATCCGCGCGCAGCGCAGCACGGCGTCTTACTGCGCACGGCTATTCCACCGCGTCGAAAATATATGAAAAACATATAAACGTACCCATACGCTGCAATTTTACGCCCAGAGACCAGAGTAATTCACCGACGTTCTTTAGAGGTCACTTATTCCGACATTATTCATCTAGATTTTACACTTAAGTGATCTTCATCATCTTTGAATATTTATTAAACATAACCTAATGAAGTATATGAGATACTTCGCAGTAAACGTCTCATGATACAATCTGAAAAGCTGTTCGCGGTTCGCGGATGATGCTGTCGTTTATCGGTTAGTGAAGTCAATTGAGGATCAAAAGCAACTGCAAAGCGATTTAGAAAAACTTTCTGCATAGTGCGAAAATTGGCAATTGACACAAAAGAAAAGTGTGAAGTAATACATATGACCACTAAAATAAATCCGCTGATCTTTAATTACGCGATAAATCAGTCAAATCTTAAGGTCGTAGATTCTACCAAATACCTAGGAGTTACATACAATTACGAACAACTTTGACTGGAGAGAACACATAGAAAATATTGTGGGGAAGGCGAATCAAAGGTTACGTTTCATCGGCAGAACGCTTCGAAGATGCACCAGCTCCACCAAAGAGACTGCCTACATCACACTTGTGCGCCCTCTCCTGGAGTACTGTTGCCCCTTGTGGGACTCTCACCAAGTGGGACTGACGGAAGATATTGAGAAGGTTCAGAGAAGGGCAGCTCGTTTTGTTTTATCACGTTACGGGGGGAGGGGGAAGCGTCACGGAAATGTTGCACGAATTGGGGTGGAAATCATTAAAAGAAAGACGTTATTCATTGCGGCGTGATCTGTTTGCGAAGTTTCAATCACCTACTTTTAGTTCTGAATGTGAAAATATTTTGCTAGCACCCACCTACTTAGGGAGACATGCCCATCCCAATAAAATAAGATAAATGAGATCGAAAACGGAACGATTTGGGTGTTCTTTCTGCCCGCGCGCTATTAGAGAATGGAACGGTAGAAACAAGTTATGAAAGTGGTTAATGAACCCTTTGCCAGGCACTTTAATGTGATTTGCGGAGTATCTATGTAGATGTAGGATCTTCCATTTATTATTAATGAAAAATAACTTTGCAGTAAGGTTTACATACAAAATTGCATTTATTAACTAATAGGGTGTAGTAATAAAAGTAGTCCACTTTGTTTCATATCACAGGACACAAATTTCTGTTACTGTGCAATAGAAATTGATGTGTTTTATAATAGTTTATAGACTTTATATGTGCGCTATTTAATTGTATTCATCTATTCACAGATAGGAACACAAAAATCTAACACTGAAAATAAAAACAACTTAAAACGGTGAACATAGAGTGGGCGGCATCATAACCTAGTTTCAGTATCATAAATGTTGGAACGGTGTGTCGCTGTTGATATTTTGATTAACGCTGATGACGAGATGAAAATAACAAAAACGGCGGGGAAAATAGCGCCTCGTTTGTTTATATCACGTGTCTGCTGTGATTAATTAAATCGTGAAAGCCAATGTAAACACTTTTTGGCAACGAAATATCTTCCACTAGTGTTCCCATTAAATAAAATGCTGCACAGCGGTTGATGAATGTAAGCTAAAGAGAAGTATATAAGCCCATCTGCTAAACAACTAATCAGTGGATTGTATTCGCCGATTATGACAGCGGACTTGTGTAATTTCGGATCATCTCGCTGGTTTACCAATGTTTACGGTTCTGATAACATTTATCATCGGAGTTTACAGTACAGTATTCCAATAAACGTAATCCTACCCGTAAATTAAAACGCACATTGAAAATGTTGCATCTTAGGAAACTACATGTTGCAAAACGAGGCAGAATTCATAATTTTATGTAGGAGAAAAGGACAGCGTAGTTATATTAATACGTTATTGTTGGATGTTTCACTGCCAGGTGAAGTCAGATACTCGGCAGTCAGCGTGTTAATAATGAGCTTCCTATGTTTAATCATCGTCATCCTGAGGTGTTATGTCGCATTTACCAGATACTGGGGTTAGTTATTAACGGAATGTTTCGCTTAAACAGCACTGTGCTATAATAATTACAATTCTATGTAGGATGCTTGTTTTCTTGTTTTTATCCTTCACCTGGTGCTATTAACAAAACATTATTTTTTAAATAAAGATAGACCTTATTAGCGTTATTGAGCTGAGATTGCCAATATCCTACTTTTGTATTTGTCTTTACTAGTTTCTACATACTCACATTGGAGAACTGAATGTTTTAAAATCATGCAACCTTCTGAAGATGATAAATATCATCGAACCGGTAAAACAAATAAATAATACGGTATTGGCGATCTTGGTCCAATAAACTCAAAGAGGTGTATTTTTATAAATATTTAAAAACAGATTACTCTCCACAGGCATAACATGCCAGGTAACGTTATTTGATACTGTGAATTATAATACTTGAATTTTTTCCAGATTTTATTACTGAAGAATACATCTACAAAAGCGTAGATACTGAAATATACGTATACGAACCAACAGAACAGACAATGAGAACGGGGATCTATAAAACTGTTTGCCGCAAGAAACTACAGTCTGCTGTGTAGTACAAATATTGATGATAATTTGCTAGAAACACAAAACATTCCGTAGAGCTAAGTGCCATCAGAGTCGTAGAACACATATCTAACTTGATCATACAATGTAAGCTTTCACGGCCGGCGTCAACTTCATTTAAAACTTCCGGGCTCATAAGCCGTGGTAGATTTATAAAACTTTCCCCTAACGTTTCATCTTCGGCTGCGGAAGACATCTTCAGAGGTAGAATGGCGAACTGCCTATGAAGATGTCTTCCGCAGCCGAAGATGAAACGTTAGGGGAAAGTTTTATAAATCTACCACGGCTTATGAGCCCGGAAGTTTTAAATGAAACATATCTAACTTCTTGGGTTCACAGGTATAGTATCATTATTTACCGGCGTTGCATGAGTTCTTATTAGTTTCATTATTGTGTTATTCTATCTCTTTTGTCTCCTGTAACCAGCGCCTTCTGTCCAACTCGCTGTAGATTTCTCTTTCGCTTTTACGCAACTCAGTGTTTACGTCATCATATTGTCTGAATAATATGACCTAGAATGATTTAACTTCTAAGGTGCATAGACATTTTAGAATAATCTCTGCGATTAATGTTGCGAATAGAGCTGGCAGTAAATTAATAAGTTACAATTTTATGGAGACGTTTATAACGTCATATCTCCTGAACTATGTGCCCTATTCACTTATAATTTTGAAATTGTATTCAGTCGTGTACGACATATCTCCTGAAGTATATGTCGTAGGTGGGTCTTTTCGAAAAAGATATTATTGCTTGGTTTTTAAAGCATATGTGTACTAAGATTGGTTAAAATCTTCTTATTAGTTTAGAAGGAGATGTGGGACATCGTCGCATCATGTGGCAGTAGTTCGCACATTTCATTGTCTCTTGTCCTTTATATACAGGACGAGTGACATGCACAGTCAGCTGCAGCGCTCATTGCGATAGACCATCGAACTACAAAGATTCGTTTACACAGTACGCGTCTGATGAGTCGTCTGCTTCACTTGTCTACCGCGTTTGTTGTCAACTTAGAGCAAATGAATTGCCGAGTTAAAATCACTTTTCGCGACTGTCAAATATTCCACGACTATTGTAATGATTAAAACATTTATTTGTGTTTAGAATTCCTCTGTGAAAGTGTATTTAATTGTTTCCCTGAAGTTCATGAGAAACAATGTTCCTCACTTGTGTAAACTCCGCGTGTTGAGGCGCTTACGTATATCATGGTCAAGCTTAGGTGTCTATGAAAGTCTACCTATACATAGACCTTTCACTGGGAAAAACAAATAATGCGCCGGCCGCAGTGGCTGAGTGGTCTGCGGCGCGCCAATCACAATTTGCACGGACGCTACGGCCGCTAATGTCGCCAGCTAATGATGCAATCAGGCTAATATGCGGTAAAGGGCACTATGATAAATTAAAATAGAACCCTTTACCGCATATTATGTTGTATTATAATAGTATACCCTTTATGACGTATTAGCCCGATTGCATTATTTGTTGGCGAGATTACCTAAATATATTTCCTTGTAAAACTAGCAGAATAGCGGACAAACAGACAAAATATTGCCATTTTCTGTCATCTAGTTTACCGGTATTGTTCTTCCTTTTATCTCTACCGTCGTTCATGATCGTTCAGTCACTGTCTCTTATTAACATATATTAGCCGACCGCGGTGGCCGAGGGGACTGAGGCGCTCCAGTCACGGTCTGCACGGCCGGGGGTTCGAATCCCCCCTCGGGCATGGATATTTGTGCCGTCCTTAGTTGTAGGTAGCTCATAAGTAGTTTGTAAGTTTAGGGACTGATG
The DNA here is from genome assembly GCA_026315105.1 of Locusta migratoria. Classification (NCBI taxonomy): domain Eukaryota; kingdom Metazoa; phylum Arthropoda; class Insecta; order Orthoptera; family Acrididae; genus Locusta; species Locusta migratoria. The sequence goes on along the minus strand of CM048744.1, from coordinate 112,974,250 downwards.
ACCCCGTAGTTAAGTCCCATAAGCTATACAAACACACATACATACATTACCGCCATATTTTCTCTTGAGTTTCTTTCATAACACACAGTACAGCTGTTAACAGATCGTAATGTTTATTATTATTATTTTCGTATGCCACACTCTAACAGACGTTACACTACACTCGGCGGCTTTCCATTCCGCTACGAGTCTGACCGAGTCGCCTGGTTCGGTCTCTCCCGCCTGTGCTCGAGCTACGAGCTGCTCGCTGCGCCACTCCCGAGCAGCAGCCGCGCAAACGAGTAACGAGCGAGTTCCTGGCGCCTCCTGACCGGCTATACGATGAGCGGAGACCGTTCCCTGTCGGGGGTTCGAATCCCCCCTCTGGGCATTGATGTTTGTGTCGTCTTTAGTATAAGCTAGTTCATAAGTAGTTGGTAAGTTTAGCGACTGATGACCCTGCAGTGAAGTTGAAAAAATAATACTCACCGAAAACAAGTATTTCACCTGTTAACACAGCATATTTCAGGAGAAATAGCAAATATTTTACAAGATGGTAATGAAGACGAATTGCAATAAAATGTTATACACTGTGTATTCAATTGTAAGTGGGTATAGCTCTTAGAATGTAACCCAAACGAACATAAAGCATTTTAAATTTCCGGTTATTGGACCTGAAGTGTAGTAAATGACGCTGAAGGAAATTGTGATAAAAGATACAGAATCACTGCTTACAGTTTATTATTTATCGCTACAGCTGTTTTAGTTTTTTTCTATTGTCAAGCACCTGCGTGTTAAGGAAATACAAATTTAAATATTTTCACTGATACTTTCGTCGGCTCTTGGTATATCATCATATTTACTTTTATTTAAATAACCGGTTTTCGACTTACCTTAAAGTCTGAAGATGACCTTATAAGGCAAAAACAGATCGAATAAGCGGAAATGAACTTGTAGAACATGCAAAAAATAGTACATAGAAGACATTATGATGTTGTTCTACCAAGAAACGACGGAAAAATCAGTGAAAAGGTCTTCATTTACATTTGCTCTAAGTTTGTTTGATTTTCATGTCAACAGCTATTTATAATGTTGAATGAAAACGGGAGCTTGTGAAACATTCTTACGGTACGTTTATAAAGTTTACAATCTTATGTAAAAACTGTACCTTCATGTTATGTACTGATTATATGATCCTGTTTTATTATGTTCTAGATATGACACTGATGATGGATAGTTACCTAGACGAAATCATATATATATATATATATATATATATATATATATATATATATATATATATATATATTTGTAGATCTATCGGACCAAACTGCGTCGTCATCAGTCCGTAGCTTACAAACTACTTAAACCTAGGTAAACTAACCTAAGGACAAACACACACACACCCATGCCCCAGGGAGGACGCGAACCTCCACGGCGAGCAACCGCGCGCTCCGCAGCGAGACGCTTTAGTCCGCTCGGCTACTCCACCGCGGCTAGACGAAATCGATCTGTGATTAATAAACAGATTTATTGCAACCAAACACTGTTTTATTCCCAGTAATTATAGCAACGGTCGCTGTGCACAACAATCCGATTATGGATTGAAACATAGTTATATCTCTATTCTCAAGAAATTGTGTACAAGTTGTATGAAACTTTTATTGCAATTCTTCTATAGTAGGGCTACCACCTCATAAAATATGTACGGCTGCTCTTGAGACAGTCAAGTAACCTTAGGAAAGACCTGCGGCAACAGGCTGCAGTTCCTCCGAGACTGTACGGCCTACCGAAGATCCATAAGGAAGGGACTGCTTCACATCCAATTGTGAGCAACATTGGTGCGCCTACCTACTTCTTGGCTAAATATCTCAATTGGCACCACTTGCAGGCAAATGTGAACACCACATCAGAAATTCGGAGGACTTCATACAACGCCTAAAGACTCTTAAACTACAATCAACAGATCTCTTTGTCAGCTTCGAAGTCGTATCTTCAGTTACGGAAGTACCTTTACAGGACTCACTGCAGATCATCAGCAGTACGTCTGAAAAAGACATTGTGGCATTGTTCGAGCATGTGCTTCCCGCATCACATTTCTTATTCGACAACCAGTATTTTGAACAAGTGGACGGAGTCGACATGGGAAGTTCTCTATATCCCATGGTGGCCAACTATTTTATGGAAGACTTCGAGGAAAAAGCACTACAGTCAGCATGTCTGCGACCTTCCTGTTTCTGGCGCTATGTGGATGACACATTTGTGGTGTGGTCTCACTGAATAGAGACGTTACCCACGTTTCCCCAGCATCTGAATTCGCGCCATCCAAGTATCCAGTTCACTATGGAGGTGGAAAGAGACGGACATTCGTCCAATTTATTACATATTCCGGTTCTGAAGTTTTACACTCGATACGATAGTGCGATGGTCGGAACTTTCAATCAGACAACTATTTATTCACAACCCATACAAAAGCGTTACTTGTTTGCACCTGTTACTGTCCTTCAAAGTAGCCACAAGCGTTGTGTGCAACCCGTTGTCAGAAATGTGAAGGCGTAGTATAACGTTACCAGAGCCCGTTCTGTCCGGGGAGTCCCGTCGGGGGTTCAAATCCCCCCTCGGGCATGGATGTTTGTGCTGTCTTTAGTATAATAAGGTAGTTCATCCCATTAGTTTTATAAACATTTGAACATTTTTGTCCGGAGAGTATGTTGGATGGCACAGTATTTTCCAGTCCCATCGACCGAACAGAACAGCCCCAGCTTGCGCTGTACGCGCCCGCGTATTGTCGTGCAAAATGAAGGGTGGGTTGAGCAGAAAGTATTGCCGCTTCTTTCGCAAAGCTGGTCGCTGCAGTATGCGCAACTTCTTGAGAGACGCTGGACGATGTGCCCGATGCATGTCTGCCGTAGTTTGCCGACTGTTTTGCTTTTACCCAACGTGCCACTGTTCTGTACGGCAATGCCGAATCCCCGCACGCCTCTTGAAGACCTTGATAACACTGTCGTGCTAAACTTCCTATAGCACATTCAATCTTGATTAAACTGCGTTGCTCCTGTTTCGAAAACTTCGTGACACGGTTATGTTAGACCGCTTGCTTATAAGTGACTGTTTTGTTTCGATTGTGCGCACGCCAGTGACGTGGGGCGTCCATTTGCGCCCATTTGCGCCCATTTGCTTGGATTTAAGATAGGTATATCAACAACGTGTGCTATCAGCGACAATAGGAGATTCCATTACATAGTGTCTCCATAACAGTCTTGCCACTACTTAAATTTCAACCCTCGTTTTTTTTTTTTTTTTTTTTATCACGCCACCCCTTTCAGCCGGCCGCAGTGGCCGAGCGGTCTTGGCGCGGCAGTCACAGGCTGCACGGCCGCTACGGTCGGGGGCATAGATGTTTGTGTCGTCTTTAGTATAGGGTAGTTCATATGTAATTTTTTGGTTTACGGACTGATGACCCCGCAGTGAAGTCTCTTAAGCTTAACAAACATTCCCCCATCAGTGTTCAGCCTATCTCTGCAGTATATATTACAATCATAGTATAGGATTTCCTTACTATTGACAGTTTTTAAGCCAGCTTCCTAGTGCTGTTGCTTTCTAAAAGAGTGAGGAGTTCAGGGATCGTTTTGTAGACAGTCCTGCAATTAAATATTACTATATTAACCTTTTCTCTCTCCGTTCTATTGTGCCTTTTCGCTAGCAGAGAATATACATCAAATGTCGTTTGTTTTATACCAATTTCGATTAATAGATTCAGAGATATTAATTTTTAGTGGTTCATAGAAACAAATGCCATGCCCGTTTTTGCTCTGCCTTGGCGAAACATTGTTTGCAGTATAACAAACATTTAAGTTCAGTAGGTACCCTTATTTCGGTTGCAAGAGAAAATGGTTGTTTTAGATGCTGGTTGATCTTCGGGGTTATATGGTCGTGGTTTATAAAACTTTGCAGTTTTCCCTCACGTTTCGTCCAGAGCTGCGCCAGACATCTTCGACGGTCTTCTTAACTTCCGCTGTCTTGCCGACTGACGAATCGAGCGTGTTAAAGCGACAAATATATATTACATACTGTGGAAAGTGGTTGTGGCCATGCTGTCACGTTATCAGCAGAGATAGTCCTTGTCTAAGACAAAACTTCACTATCGATTGCAATCTATCAGAGATAAAACCTGTCGCTAAGTTTCATAACTTTTTCTTTCCTATTAAAATTATCCTTAGATTTATATATTTCAATGGCTGCTCTGTGTTGCCGTCAATAATAATTCGTCACTGTGGATAAAACTTTTGTTTAGGAAAACCTCACTACATGTCTCCCAGACTGAAGAGCATGCTCTACCACAGCAGATTTCTCCGTTTTTCGTAGTCGGCAAAGAGTTTTTTGTTCCTGATTGCCATCGATAGTGAAGTTTTATCTCTAATAAGGACTATGTTAATAACGTGACAGCTTGGCCACGCCCACTTTCCATAAGTATACATGTCGCTCTCAGACGCCGGACTCAATCGGTAGTAGCAAGACCTCCGAAGATGTCCAGCGCAGCTCTGGACGAAACGCCCGGGAACACTGCAAAGTTTTATGGATCATGGCCTTATAACCCGGAAAATTTACTAGTAGCTATGACGGCCGATCGTGAAAGTCTTCATTGCATGAATGTTTGTTTTGATGTTTAACAGCTTGTCTGCATTATAGACTGCCGTACGGTAGCTTTTTATTTTTGTTGTTCCTGTTTTGGCGATATAAAAGTAAAGCTTTTGTGTAGTTGTAATAGAATGGTTGTAAGTCCAAGTTACGTGGAAATAAATATGTAAGTAAACACGACACCCAGAAGAAGGCCCCTTGCAACAGTAGACGAATCGTCGGTAGTTTTTGATATATTGACGACATGGTAGACTACTGTGGAGAATTTTACTGACAGTGATGCCGCAGAAGCCTTCAGTCGCATGTTAAAATTCGTCATGAAACCACTAGTTATGGAAAGGGGGACGGAAATGAGATTGAATGAGAATACAGTGCGAGTGTCAGTGTACAAGTAAAATACTTTTTAGGTACTTCCGGTTTTCCAAGTGCACTCAAACACGTGACAGTGAATTACATGGTACGAACTAGTGTTTCTGCTTCCACTGCCCCAAAAATTCTGTCTTTAGTAAAGTTATTGCGTGAAATTTCGGAAATTCACGCTTATTATAAAAACTGTTGTGGAAGTGTCACTTTTCTAGAAGATGTGGGGGGAAAACCAAGAAAACGGAGATTTAGTTCTGAAATGTTTGGTACGCACATGTACTGTCAATGCAACGTCATCTCACGTTTCCACAAGCAGACTGTACGAAAAACAACGTAAGATTATTTTATGAACTTACATTTATTAGGAAAAGGACAATTTCAGGTGGATGACACGAATCCAGACCCAAGGCATTTTGCCGCTGGTTGTAATGGCATAAATCTGGGAATGCCCTCTATATGGCATTGTAGCAGACACCTCTTTTGATACTGGAAAAGTACTGAATAATGAAATTAATACTAAATTCTGCGACATCATTAGCAAAAATCGGAAGGAACTGAGATACCAACAGCCGTAAGTATAATAAAATATTTATTCTATTCTTAGCAATAATCCCACGCCACAAGATGTGTTCAAATAGAACTATGGTGGTTCTAGTAGAGGTATGGAACTGAATGGTGTTGCTAACATTTTCTAAGGTTTTATGCAGTGAACAGGTCTCCTGTATAAAGACTACTTTATCAGTAACCGGTCGAACAGAAGCCTTATGGACCTACAGTCAATAAATATATACAAAAGGACAAAGATAGAAAAAGTTTGATATGTTGAGAAAATACCTTGTATTTAGTACAAACTACTGTAATCTGATTCTGAAATGAATGTAACCGTACGCGACGGAAGCAATGTTCATTAGCCTCGACTGTAAACAACCGTGTATCTCAAAAACAAAAATAGAAACCTGACTCACCACATTGCATATTGAAATGTAATTGTCTTGTGTCCCATATTTGTAATGTATCTTATTGCTCATGAAGTAATGAAGTAAACTAAGAACAATGAATGTTGGCGCAAAGAAACTGTCTATCCCCCCCCCCCCCCCCGGTCGTTCAGGAGGCTACACAGTTCGTTAGGTCACTTGATGTTAAGCACTGTCGTGGTTGCCTAGCACTAGGATATGTCACTGTTTGGGTGTGCAAACGCTATTGGCAATCCAAGTTCATTCAGCCCTCATGAAGCCAATTGAGATGCTACTTGATGGACAACGCCTTTTCTGGTGGATGAGGTATATCCCAACTCGTCAGCGTTGAAGATGGTTACGATTGATTATAACGTAATGAAAAAATTAAAGACAAGTAAAAAGCATTTTCTTCTTGTTATTCTAACAACATTCTGAAAAAGAATTTGTTCAGTAATGTACCGAATTTATCATTAATAAATGCAGTTTTCGTGTGAAATGACATTTTTCTACATAATCGAATTTTTGTGTGTTTTACTTTTGTCAAAACATGTACATATTTTTTTGTTTTCTTTTTCTACTAGCTGTAAACCCGGCGTTCTCCGGCTGTTTGTTTATCCTTCACTCTCGTAGTCTACATACCCTTTCCCTCCTCTTTCTGCATCCACCTCTTTCTTTCCCATCTCTCTGTTCGTTTCCACCTTTCCCTATCTCGGCAAAATTTCTACAAGGTACCCTTTGTCATGTATCACACAAACATTTATGTACCCAGCGATCATCCTCTGGGTTTAAAGGTCATGTGTACAAAAATTCACAAGGATTGGAGCAAAACTATGCAGTTTGTAAAATTCCGTTAAGTACCCTCCACACGCACCAAACGAAATTTTATACAGACATTGACATTCCTCTTGTTTTTAAGGTATAGTGTACAAAATTTCATCAATATCGGAACAAAACTATAGATTTCTATGCAGTAGAAACGCAGGGTCACATTCAGAAACGCACTTTGTTGTTCTCAAATATTTCAATTTTATTTCATACAACCCTTGTTCTGCGAGTAACGAAAACAAACAAAAAGTATCTGTGAAATCGATCGAGCCGTTTACAGCGTGACCCAAGTATTAGGTATCCATTTTTATGTTTCTAAGTATCCTCTCCCGTGCACGTAAGTTAGACAGTGACGTTTAGAAGGTCAAGTGTGAGAAATTTCGTGAAAATCGGAATAAAACTGTAGATTTCATGAGTGTAGGAGAAGTATGCTCCACCACGGACCTATCACAAAATCCTTTTTTAGCTGACGTTTTCTACCTATAAACTATATTCCTGCCAAATTTCAGCTTCATAGGTGAAGTAGTTTCCGAGATTTCGTTTTTAGTCAGTGACTGAGTCTCCTTTCACTTTTATATAGATAGAGATTACGAAAAGAGATTGCTTAATTTTGGATGCAAGAGAATTAAAGGAGACTTGCAGACAAAAATAAATAATAACATGCAAATCTGTAATGCTAACTTCATTTGATACAAGATCATGCCTGATGCGACAGTTTCATGGCATCTACAGCGAAACTGTTGTGAGCGGTAGACTTCTTTTCGTTTCATCATTTTGTGGGGGAGGGTTAGGGGTTCAGTTACAAAACATTTCATAAACATCCGAAATTAAAAGCAAACTTGGTTTCAGGTCCCTAACTACTCCAACTTTCCCATAATTGACACATAAATCTGGGTATTTTCACAAGTTTGGCCTCTCATTATTTATGAAGTCATATCTCTTAAGCTATGTGTCGTGCTCTTTTGTTTTTGGGTCAGGAACCTTCGTAGGTGTACGGTGAACAGTTCATCAAAGTTTCATTTCAATCGAATGAGTGGTTTAAGAACACATAGAGGACATACAGACGAACATTAATATATATATATATATATATATATATATATATATATATATATATATATATATATATATATATATATATATAGATTTCGTCTTGCGCATCGAAATAGAAGTATTAATTACTGGATCCAAAATAATGTAGAAATAACACTTACTGGTAATGTTAACTTACCATCAATCTACTTCTCACAGTAGTATTATTTGCTCCACATTAATACAATGAAGTCAATGATTCATTATACCGTTTGTTGTTACCCTGTTCTCGGCCTTCACAGTGGGAAATGGCCAATAGTGAACTAATCATCCCTTATCTAAAATTAGTTTGTAATTTAGATTACTAGCTATCATGTCGTTAGCAGGCTTGATTCACAGTAACTCACTAATGAACTATGTAAATGTCCTGATTCGCATTTTTTAAATAATATCCAACATTTATGTAACCTTCAGTGCTATCCAAATCGTGCAGATTACACTGATGTGTGCGTTCTGCTTGGATTCACATTTAGATTTAATTTTATCAGGTGAACAAATATTTAATTTTTATCAATCTGGCAAACACTCTAGAAATAAACAACGCAGCATACGTCACTGTGCTAACTGAAAAACAATCGCTCCAGGACGACGTAAAATTGCTCACGGGAATTTTCCACTGTTTGCAAACACACGCCATTCAGATATAATTACAGCAACGCAATTTTAATTAGCAACACAAACAGTTTTGAATTTAGTCTCCCTTGCGGGAAGATAAAGAGACACTTGCGGGATAAATTACAAATCCTGACGCCAATTATCGATCTGATCAAAATACACCAACTTGTGGTATGCTACAGCAAATATTTTAATTAGACGAAATTATAACTCCATTACCACTCTTTCGTTTGCCTTCGTAGCTTTAGAGTGTCTGATAACTGAATGATAAAATAGGGAATATATAGGTGTGTTCTCTAGTTCTAAAATGGTTGAAGTCACAACTGATTCGTAATTTTTATGCCTGCAACATTTGGTAGAGGAGAAATATTTAAGTTACAAATGCTTATTTTACCAACAGAAAGTAGAAGACTAACAGTGAACTGACCTTAGTACTTATCGAAGTAAGACACTACTTATTTGAAATTACACAGGAACGAGAAGGATTCTGTCTAGATAATTATTTTCAGATATTAGAGCGAGTCATGTTTAGGAATCTTTTCAACTTAAACCTGTCTAGTGTCATAAAAGGAAATTTTCTTCTTCTTCTTCCAGGAGTAGACTTACGGTTCACAAATGCCACCTTCCTCCTGCATCTCTTTTTCCTCGAGGTCTGTAATTCTGATATTGATCTCCCATGTTACTATCCAAAGTGAAAGACTGATTTGATGCAGCTCTCCACGCTACCCTGTCCTGTGCAAGTCTCTTCATCTGAGAATATGTTCAACAACCTAAATCCTTTTGAATCTTCTTATTGTATTCGTCCCTCGGTCTCCCTCTACGATTTTTACCCCACACACTTCCTTCTAATGCTAAGTTGACAATTCCTTGATGTGTCCTACCAATCTACACCATCTCTTAGTCAGGATATGCCAAAAACTCTTTTTCTCCCCAATTCGCTTAAGCACCTCCTCATTAGTCACGTGATCTACCCATCAAATCTTCATCATTCGTCTATAGCACCACATTTCAAAAGCTTCTATCATCTTTTAGTCTGAACCCCATATCGTCCACGTTTCACTCCCATCCAATGCTACACTCCAGACAAATGCTTTCAGAAAGGACTTCCTAACATTTAAATTAATATCAGATGTTAACAAGTTTCGCTTCTTTAGAAACGCTTTTCTCTCCATAGCCATTCTTCATTTTATATCTTCCTTCCTTCGGACATCAGAAGTTATCTTGCTACTCAAATAAAGTTCATCTCCTACTTTTACTGTCTCATTACCTAATCTAATTCCTTCAGCATCGCCTGATTTTCTGACATTCCATTCCATTACCTTCGTTTTATTCTTCTTAATGTTCATCTTACATCTTCCTTTCAAGACACTGTCCATTCCATTCAATTGCTCTTCCACATCATTTGCAGTCTATGAAAAAATTACTATGTCATCGGCAAACTTTTTATTTCTTCTCCCTGAATTTTAATTCGCTCTCCAAATTTCTCCTTCCATTCCTTCACTGCATGCTCAATGTACAGATTGAACAACAATGGGGAATGACTACAACCCTGTCTTACTCCCTTCCCAACCTCTGCGTCCCTTTGTTGCTCTTCGACTCTAATAACCGCTGTCTGGTTTTTGTATAGGTTGAATATAACTCTTCGCTCCCTATATTTTACCCCTGTTACCTTCAGAATTTGAAAGAGTGTATTCCAGTCGACATTGTCAAAAGCTTTCTCCAAATCGACAAACGCTAAAAACGAAGGTTTCCCTTAGCCTATCTTCTAAGATAAGTCGTAATGTGAGTATTGCCTCCCTTGTTCCTACATTTCTCCTGAATCCAAACTGATTTTCCCCGAGGTCGTATTCCACCGGTTTTTCCATTCGTCTGAAAATAATTCGTGTTAGTATTTTGCAACCGTGACTTATTAAACTGATAGTTCTGGAATTTTCACACTTGTCTGCACTTGATTTCTTTGGAATTGGAATTATGATATTCTTCTCGAAGGCGGAGGGTATTTTCCCTGGCTCATACATCTCCCATACAATAGTTTCATCACGACGATTCTAGGGGATCAGGGCCCTTTACTTTAATATGGAAGGAATATATACAAAAGTAACATTTCCGTTCTCTAATTGGCCATTAAAACAAAAATTAAGAAGAAGAACGAACAAACACTGTCTGAATGTGTATTCCATATTTCAGCATACACCCGTACCCGTAATACCTTATAAGACGTCTAAATGTTACCATTAATGATCGGTAGCACTCTAGTGAATATGTTTTAATAACGCCGAGTACATAATTGCGATAAATGCTTGTATTCGTCGTGCAATACTATTTACAAACTCTTGAAGGAAATGTTAGTCCAGATTGTCCAAATCCTCAACGGCCATTAGGCGTATATCTCCCAGATTGGAATTTCCTGTCAGTATCAAAAGTAGAGTCTGCCACAATGCCATATAGAGGTGTATGCCCAGATTTATGCCATTACAACCAGAGGCAAAATGCCTTGGATCAAGTTTCGTGTCATTAACCTGAAATTTGTCCTTTTCCAATAAATGTATGTGCATAAAATAAGCCGGCTGCGGTGGCCGAGCGTTCTGCGGCGTGCCAGTCACTTTCTGCATGGCCACTATGGTCAGGGGTTCGAATCCCCCGTCGGGCATGGATATTTGTGCCGTCGTTAGTGTTAGTTAGTTCATAAGTAGTTTGTAAGTTTAGGGACTGATGACCCTGTAGTTTATTTTCATAAGCTCTACAAATAATTGCACATTTGATCATAATATAGCTTGGTGGCATTATTCTCGGGGTTCCACCGTAAGTAGTGGTCATCAATTGCTATGTAACTACGTCATCAACAGTTCCTGTACCACTGTACCTCCTCCACGTCCGAAAATCATTGCTTTGGTTCACTTCGAAATACACTCCTGGCCATTAAAATTGCTACACCACGAACATGACGTGCTACAGACGCGAAATTTAACCGACAGGAAGACGACGCTGTGATATGCAAATAATTTGCTACATCGTGCTGACATGAGGAAAGTTTCCAACCGATTTCTCATACACAAACAGCGGTTGACCGGCGTTGCCTGGTGAAACGCTGTTGTGATGCCTCGTGTAAGGAGGAGAAATGCGTACCATCACGTTTCCGACTTTGATAAAGGTCGGATTGTAGACTACCGCGATTGCGGTTTGTCGTATCGCGAAATTGCTGCTCGCGTTGGTCGCGATCCAATGACTGTTAGCAGAATATGGAATCGGTGGGTTCAGGAGGGCAATGCGGAACGCGTACTGGATCCCAACGACCTCGTACCACTAGCAGTCGAGATGACAGGCATCTTATGGCTGTAACGGAACGTGCAGCCACGTCTCGATTCCTGAGTCAACAGATGGGGACGTTTGAAAGACAACAACCATCTGCACGAACAGTTCGACGACGTTTTCTGCAGCATAGACTATCAGCTCTGAGACCATGGCTGCTGTCACCCTTGACGCTGCATCACAGACAGGAGCGGCTGCGATTGTGTAGTAAACGACTAACCTGGGTGCACGAATGTCAAAACGTCTTTTTTTTTCTTTCTTTTTTATGAATACAGGTTCTGTTTACAGCATCATGGTGGTCGCATACGTGTTTGGTAACATGGCGGTGATCGCACATTGGAAGCGTGTATTCGTCATCGCCATAGTGGCGTATCACCCAGCGTGAGGGGTGTCGGTTAGTTTAACAATTTTTTTCTTTTATAAATTTATCAATTGTTTTAAAACTTATCAATTGATTTAAAAATTGATTGTAAGACTTAATATAGTAAAAAACACTTTTTTGGCGATTGACTTAAAAATGTCCTCTCATAAAACAACCAATAAATTCTGGAGCCGCGTCAGCTGTTTTTATTGAGATCCTTTTATATACAGGTCCACTACCGGTTTCCCGTCAATAGAGACGCATCTTCAGCTGTTAAATTTTTTCTCTCGTCATAATTCGTTACTAAGTCCCAACATTCTAGTTGCTTTAATCCGTCAATTGGTTAAAAATTCAATAGGACCGAATACATTGGTCCAAGTCCAATATCAAATCGGTGTCTTTCAGGATTAAAAACATGGACGATAGAATGTGGGACATGTAGTCGCGTGATTTTGACTACCCTATTGTCGATAAAACCCGTAGATCGCCAATCGAGTGAAGAGGGCCATTGTAAAAAAATAAAACTGAAGGTCTTGAATTAGAATCATCAAGCTGTAGCAGACCTATGGAGGCGTAGAGGAGTGCACGGCAAAGTGGCGAAGTAAACTCAATAACCTAGTTTAACAAAGTTTAAGTAATTTGTGAGCTAAGGTCTAATAACCAGTTGAGTCCGATAGATTTACAAACATTTGAACAGCCACAAACCACCCTAAGTTTCACTTTCCTGCATAAAACTGTAACAGTTCCCCTTACTGCCTTGTTTACCTTGCAGACTTTAGTACCAAGCAGCAATAGTAATATGAAATATAATTTCATATTAAGATTAAGCATCTGTGCTCCAACTGCCAAAATACGAAAGTACGTCAAAATTACAACGAATTACTGAAAAATTCGTTAATAAAGTTATTTTACAAGAACAGAGTTCACAATTGTCTACCAGATGCTATATTTATGTCACTAACAACTTTTTATGCACCTGAAAATAGCAATATGTTGAAACAAGCTTATCGTGCAAATTTGTAAAACACCAGCAACATAAAAAATAATTGTAGCTACCTGGAATAATTTAATATAAAATGTAATTTAGATAAGTAAGCTGTATAAAATTGTCCAATAGGTCATGTGAACACAGTGTAAAAACGTGTTTAATGCACACCAAAGTTGATGTCAATATCTGTACCGTACCATAAAATGAAGTAGTATTATGTATGTAAAGTGGCTCATTTTTTTCCAATAGGTGACAAAAATATTAAGAAGTGTATCATATGTACACCACGTCAAAAGTACACAAAAAGTGACGATCTCAACGTATGTCACAATTTCAATAATTTCAGCGTAACTAGAATGGCATAATATTAAGTATGTAAATTGTTTCACTGTGTACAATTCGACAATAGGAGGCTTTATAACGCAGCATGAACCTACATGGCGAGAAATTAATTTAACAACTTTAGCTAATATGATAAGCAAAGAACTAGAGTTTTGGTTTGTTGTATCATCATTTAACATGTTTGCAAAATTATCAATAGAGTTTCTTGTCAACGCCGATCAAATATTTATCTAAAAATTGCCTAATAAGCCGAAAAGTAGTTGGTGTATAAAAAAATTAGTAGGAAAAAAAACAGATTGCTTGTTTTAAATCCCATAAATATGGAATTGTTCTACCAAGACCTAACGGAAGATTCAATTTATAATGTATGATTTGTAGAGTAGCCACTAGTTGTTCTCAAAGTAGTTCGTTTTCTACCACACGTAAAAATAGTTTCAAGCCACACACCCGGAAATATGGGTTTATCTCATTTGCTGTTGATAAAGACAGCAGTAGGCATAATGATAACTTCAGAACGAAGTGACAGCTGGAGTACTTGTTAAAACGTAGACGAGCAAATGCAAGTAATTTAAAATTCACGGCGAACGATGATGTCTGCCTGTTCCGCTGAATAATCCTATGACGCGGTACAGAAGGTGGCTGAGGGCAGAGCCGTATTACTGCGTGCAGAGTGAAGCGAATATTAATTACGACAGGCAGCAGCCAACCTACTGCACAATAAATCTTAATGAGCAACCTACAGGAAAGCTTCACAGGAAAGCAATGAAATAGACGATAGGAATTCTTAAACTTGGCACCCATTTTCAGCATTTCCTTCCTCGAATTAAAGCCAATGTTTGATACCAATAGACTTCTCTTGGACATGAATGGCCTCTTTCTCTGCTCTAATCCTATTTTTACGTCCTCCCTGCTTCGTACATCTCTTCGTACTCTCCCAGATTGTAAAATTCTTCATCTTCTACTTAATCACCTTTTTTTCGACACTTTCTTTTCTGCTTGTTGTCATTACTTTGGTCTTACTTCCATGTAATCTCAGTCCTTATTCTGTTGAAAGATCTTCAATTTAAGTGAGGTTAGCGATGTCATCTTTTCGAATGAAACTTCCTGGCAGATTAAAATTGAGTGCCGGAACCGGGACTCGAACCTGAGACCTTTGCCTTTCGCGGGCAAGGATATGGTGGAGACATTGATTAGCCACAACCTAAGGGATGTTTCCAGAATGAAACTTTCACTCTGCAGCAGAGTGTGCGCTGATATGAAACTTCCTGGCAGATGTTCTGGAAACATCCCTTAGGCTGTGGCAAAGCCATGTCTCCACCATATCCTTTCTTCCAGGACCTACCATCTTCATTGTTTCGTTACCTAATCTAATTCCTTCAGCATCGCCTGATTTTCTAAGACTGAACTCCATTATCTTTGTCTTGCTCTTGTTAATGTTCATTTCATACGCTCTCTTCAACACACTGTTCATTCCATTCAACTGCTCTTCCAGGTCCTTTGCTGTCTCTGATAGAATTACAATGTAATCAGCAAAACGCAATGTTTTTATTTCTTCCCCCTGAACTTTGATCCCTATTCCAAATTTTTCCTTGCTTTCCTTCACCGCTTGCTCGATGTAAAAATTGAATAACATCGGATAAAGGCTACAACCCTGTCTCACTCCCTTGCCAACTAATGCTTCTCTTTCATGCCATTCGAGTCTAATAACTGCGGTCTGGCTATTGTACAAGTTGTAAATAACTCTCCCTTCCCTGTATTTTACCCCTGCTGACTTCAGAATTTGAAAGAGTATATTGCAGTCAAAATTGCCAAAAGCTTTTCTTAATCTATCTTCTAAGATAAGTCGTAAAGTGAGTATTACCTCCCGGGTTCCTACATTCCTCCTAATTCCAAACTGATCTTCCCCGACGTCAGCTTCTACCAGCTTTTCCATTCTCCTGTAGAGAATTCGTGTTAAAATTTTGCAACCATGACTTCTCGAACTGATGGTTCTGTAATTTTCTCACCTGTCTTCACCCAACTTCTTTTGAATGGGGATTATTATATTTTTCTTAAAGTCAGAGGATATTTCACCTGTCTCATACATCTTACACACCAGGTGAAATAGTTTTGTCATGGCTGGCTCTCCCAGTGTCGTTAGTAGCTCTGAGGGAATGTCATTTACTCCCGGGGCCTTGTTCCGATCTAGGTCTTCCAAGGCTCTGTCAAATTCATCTCTCAGTATAGTATCTCATATTTCATCTTGATCTACTTCCTCTTCCCTTCCTACAACACTGTCTCTAAGTTCATTTCCTTTGTAGATCTCCTCTATCTTTTAGCTTTCCTTTCTTTGCTGAGAACTGGTTTTCCATCCGAGTTCTTGATATTCGTAGAGCTGTTTTTCTTGTCCCCAAATGTCTCTTTTATTTTCCTGTAGACAGTATCTACTTTTCCCCTTCTTATACATTCTTCTACAGATTTGCATTTGGCTTAGCCATTTTGCTCTTCCTGCCAGTCTCGTTTCTTAGTCGTCTGTACTCTATTTTGCCTGTTTCATTTACTGCAATTTTTTTTTATTTTCTCCTTTCATCAATTAAATTTAGTATTTCCTTCGATATCTAAGGATTTTTCTGTAGGTTTTGCCTTCCTACCTATTTTGTCCTAAGCTGCCTTCACTATTTCATCTCTCAATGCGACCCATTCCTCTTCTACTGTTTCATTTCCCCCGTTTCTGTCAATTGTTGCCTAAAGCACCCTCTGAAATTCTTAAGAACCTCAGGTTCCTTCAATTTATCCAGGTCCCATCTCCTTATTTTCCTACCTTTTTGAAGTTTCTTTAGTTTCAGCCTACAGTTCATAGCCAACAAGTTATGGTCAGAGTCTATATCTGCCCCTGGGTATGTCTTACAATTTAAAACCTGGGTTCCGGAATCTATGTTTTACCATTATAACATCTATCTGATACCTTCCGGTGTCTCCTGGTCTCTTCCACGTATATAACCTTCTGTGATTCTTAAACCAGGTGTTTGTCACGATTAAATCATGTTCCGTGCAAAATTCTACCAGGTGACTTCCTCTTTCATTCCGTCTGCCCAATCCATATTCACCAATTATTTTTTCTTCTCTTCCCTTTCCTACTACCGAATTCCAGTCTCTCATCACAATAAAGATTTCCTCTCCCTTAATTGTCTGAATACTTTCCTTTAAATCCTCATATATTTCTTCAATCTCCTCATCAACGTCAGAGCTAGTTGGCATATCAAGCTGTTCTACAGTTGTCGGTCTTGGCTTTGTATCTATCTTGATAATGATAATGCGATCACTGTGCTCTATACCCGCATTTCTATTTTCTTATTCATTATCAGTCCTACTCCTGTGATACGCCTAACTGATTTTGTATTTATAATCTTGTACTGATGCGCCTCGGTTGCACAGTGGTAGAGTGCCAGACTACAAATCCAAAGGTCGCGGGTTCGGTCCCCACCAGGTCCTAGGAATTTTATCTGTCCAATAACTGGCTGGGTAGTCCGTTCGAAGGTCGGAGTAAGGCAACGGCATACCACCTCCAAACAGGACCATGCCTAGTAAAGCACTGTGGTTTTCAAACCAATCTTCGGGTTGTTGACTGCATTACCGTTTTTTTTTTTTAATCCTGTACTCACCTGACCAGAAATCGGGTGTTCATCCTGCTATTGAACTTCACTAATCCCCACTATATCTAACTTCAACCTATCCATTTCCCTTTTTAAATTTTCCAATTTCCCTACCTGATTAAGGGATGTAACATTCCACACTCCGATCCGTAGAATGCCAGTATTGTCTTTTCTGATGACAACATCCTTCTGAGTAGTCCCCGCCCGTAGATCCGAATGCGGGGCTATTTTACCTCCGGAATATTTTCATAGAGTAGAGCTGCATGTCCTCGGGAAATGTAACGGCTGTAGTTTCCCGTTGTTTTCAGCCGTTCGCAGTAACTGTGTGGCAAAGCCACATTGGCTGGTGTTACAAGGCGAGCTCACTCAAATCATCCAGACTGTTGCCCCTGTAACTACTGAAAAGATTGCTGCCCCTCTTCAGGAACCACACGTTTGTCTGGCCTTTCCACAGATACCCCACCACTGTGGTTGCACCAACGGTACAGCTATCTGTATCGTTGAGGCACGCAAGCCACCCCACCTAGGCAATGTCTGTGGTTCTGTGGTTTCATATGTTTAAACAATGACGATAAGGTGGTGATGATGTGAGAGAATTGTTTATTAACGCGTTACGAATGTATCATCAGAGTACTAAAGCATTTGATGGAACTGCAAACAATACTTATGGCGTCCTATGGTAAGTAAATGCCAAATTTGATTTGCGATATGTTTCAAAAGCCGTCCGATTTCAGGCATTGATATTATGATGATGATATACTCCAAGCAATTTCATCACATTACTACCCTTAGTTGATATGTCGTCTTGATTAGAATTATTTTAATATTTACGAATGTGACTACAAGATTCCGTATGAAGCCGCATGAAAGAAAGTCTGTTTAGAAATATAAAACAGGATACTTCTCTTTCGATTTTTACACCTGTGGTATACTCAGTTTCATATGAATTAATTGTCTCATCGTCACTGTGTAATCTAATAAATTCAGTCATATCGTCGGCACTGCCACGTATTTGGTGTACTACTGTAATCCAGCGAAACTGTTATCACTTATTTGCTTATTACATTACATAGTCAAATATTAAGAGGTCAGGCAGCCAATAAAGGTAGCCGTCCAGTACATAAGCTGGAAATACCTGACAGGTGACTGAAGAATAACTGAGAAGGAAGAAAACAAGAACTACTTTGTTGAAGCATACACAAGTGGAAGCGAATCGTCCCGATAGGTGGTTTCAGAGATAGCGATATTTATCCAAAGGCAGCATACTCATCAAGTTCGATAATGAATGCTCACTGAACGGAGAACAGTTTCCCAGTTTAAATGGGTCTAAGTCAGACACACGTTGCAACAATCCTCACTTACAGCCGGACTATTCCGTATTCATAACTAAATTTGAAGAATCCAGCTTCTCGACTGAAGAAAAAGAATGCAATTCGGAACGTAGCAGATGTACAAGTTTCAATTACATTTCAGTTGGATAAAACCCAAAAAAGACGTGGGGGGATAGCAGTTGACTAACATGGCTAAGAAATCAGACCGATCATGAAAAAATTCTAAGCCTGACAAAATATCGGTAAGGGCAAGAAAGAGAAACAACAGGAAAAGATTTTAGAAACAAAGAAGGGAGTGAATGGCCTCGAATACACACAACCCCGTGTTTCCCACTATCCTCCAACAGTTACCGATTAAGCTATTACTGTCGTCATCCATGTTAGAAGACCATGGAAAAATGAGAGACTATTAAATATTTAGTGGTGCTCTTTGCATATGTAATGGAGGAGACCAGACTATTGTCCATCTTCTAACCTGCAGTAATTTAACGAAAGAAGACTACATGCTCTAGCAGCGAAAAATTAAATTACTAACATTCCGTCTTGCATGCAATCCTATGGTATCAACTATAACTTTACACAGCTTGAGAAAGATGTATGACAGATATGTAATCTTAAGTCACGGTAAAGATATGGACATGTATACAGTAAACAGTAAAGTACTGATATGTTCTAATCCAAGGAAATAAAAGTGACCTAACTGTAAGAGATATGTTTTAGAGATATGTTTTAGTTAACTTCCCAAGTTAACCTCCATATCCACTGTACGGTAATGGAACATGTTAACTATTGTAATAATAATAATAATAATAATAATAATAATGATAATGTACATCCCAAGCACAACATGTCAGGTCCACACCACAATGCCGCGCGGGAGTTCTGAGCAGTCTGGAGCGCCACGTTGCGGATCGCGCGGCCTCTCGCGTCGGAGGTTCGAACCCTCACTCGGGCATGGATGTTTGTATCGTCTTTGGCGTAAGTTAGTTCATAAGTAATTTGTACGTTTAGGGACTGATAACCCCGCAGTTAAGTCCCATAAGCTTAACAAACATTTGAACATTTGAACACTCCACTAGTACAGTTGTACGTATTAATTCTTAAAGAGAATAAAGATTTTTTAACAGAAGACTTGTAGTATTACGTTGAAATTTTTATTTAGTAAAAAATATATCTGCGACACTTGTTGCTGACCACAGCTTTCTCCGGCAGCTAATTACGTTCTTCATATATTTTTGATGTTCATCTATCTTTTACGAGCTGCCCAGAATGAAGTTGTGCACATCGTCTTTTATGTTTCACCCTTCGCTAAGATTAGACGTACATCAGGGATTTCCTTACTATCAAATGTAAGTGTGTGAGTTCGCTTTTCTCTTTAAATATGACGAAAATATAGTTGGTACAATTAAAATCTGTTACTTATTTAAAATGACCCATCTTTTAATGATTCATGAAGTGTTTCTATTTTTCCAGCAGTAATACTGATTATGTAACATGATGCTTGGAGCCATTGTAGAACTTGTATCTATAATTTACTAGAAAGTTCTATATATCATTATCTGTAACTTTCATGAATATGAATTTATAGTAATGCCTGCAAGGAAATATTCGGAATTGAAATCCGATTTAAACAGTCTTTTGTAACAAAAGTTAACTTAATATATTTTCACGGTCAATCAGTTAGCATAATCCGCTCCAAGTAAATCAAGTATCATTTTACATAATGCAGCAAGAGTATTACAGCCTCATCTGCTACGATCCTAACAACTTGAAGGAAATATGTTGGTAAGATAGGTCATCGCGGCATCTGTTAGTTTCTTTTAGCCGGCTGCGGTGGCCGAGGGGACCGAGGCGCTTCAGTCACGGTCTGCACGGCCACTACGGTCGGGGGTTCGAATCCCCCCTCGGGCATGGATATTTGTGGTATCCTTAGTCTTAGCTAGTTCATAAGTAGTTTGTAAGCTTAGCGGCTGATGACCCCGTAGTTAAGTCCCATAAGTTCTACAAACATTTGAACATTTTTTTATTTTCTTTCATGTAATATTGTGCTCAGGTGTTGGTTTTATTCCAAATTACCACCGCCGCTAAACTTTAAAGTCACATCCCACCTAATATTTTTTTTTTTTTTTTTTTTTTTTTTTTTTTTTTTTTTTTTTTTTTTTTTTTAGTCTGTTACGTATAAAATTGTTTAAATGTGCCTGATCTGCCAAAGTACTTCTCCGTAGTATTACAACGCGAGTGAAACTTTTCAAGCGCCCCCGAACATTAACAACCACTTCAACACCTGATGTGACTAAAAAATGCACAATATTACAGACCCATTGCTGACACAGAGAACTAATATACCGATTTATACAAATAATAATAATAACAACAACAATTTACACCACGCAAGGTGGTGAACACAAAGTCACCACAAAATTTACTCTTAGTGATTGCATCTTGACCACCAAATGTACTGCCAAAATTTTTCAAATTAGTTCGATTCATACTCCATGCCGATGCACGTCAAATTACAAAATAAGCTACCGGTCTATTGGGCATTCGATCCCTTACGGTTATTATGTTTTCACGTCGTTAGCAAGTGGGAAACATTGGAGTACACAGGCAAGTGTGGCCGTTTCCATAAAAACCGCGCCACGCCATCTGGCATCCTGCATAGAATCTCCCAGATTAAAGCATCGTACACCGGCTGAACTGTTGACGGAACCAAAACGGCTTGTTTGTCCAACGACGGACTGCTTTTCCACAACCTCCCCTCTGGTCCCTTCACATTTGGCCTTTAACTGATTGTGCCAACGGATCAGTCGTGCATAGTGAACGCTGCACAGTCTGTTAGTGTTGGCAGTCAAATACCGAGCGTGTTTGCAAAGCACAAATTGCAACTGTCTGGTACGCGATTGGAACACTACAGCTTGTGGGATGTGTGTATCTTCCGACGCTGCGAAATGCTTCCTCGCAGACATAACACTACTGCATATATAGGGTACTATGCTTTGGAATGCATACTATGCAGTGTAAAGCCCTGGAGATGTGATGCAGCGGAAGTCTTTGTAAGTTTATTAACTTCTGGCAAAAAATTTATAATTTAGTTTACTGAGCTTAGTGCCAATCACTTCCGTTTGGAGTAAAGTATTAAGTTGGGGGCGGGGACAGTGACAATACATAATGGATCATTGCAGATCTTTCACATAAAAATTACAAACAACTTCTGTCTACCTATAAATTAGTTACTTGTCAAGTATGCAAATTTGAGAATTCTTAACACAGACTCCATCAAGGATATAAAATGTGTTATATTATACAAGCAGTCTCCTCAAAATAGTGTTATGAATTCGTTATATTCTAACAACTCGATGCTTGCCGGACATTGAAATAAATTCAATGGCGAAGTTTGAAATTTGTGCTGTACCGGATTCGAACCCGAATTTCCCGCCTTAACCAAACGAACAATCCAGACGCGCTTTGCGTCATGCCAAAATTCTTATAGAACCCTTCCCCATTACTTCCTCTCACTAGCCGTTTATGCTGTATTGCCGCAAGGAATTAAGCGTATTCATGCATTCACACAGAAACTGTCCGTTGCCTGTTGGCGTGATATCTACGATTATTGACACAGTGTCTGTACATTCAGACATGTACAAAAGAATTATCAGTAATTCTGATAATAGGATATTGTTTTCCAGAATTTTCAAGTATAGATGTTGCTCGATTAGTTAACATTACTGACATTGTCGGTTTTTCAGGCGATCTGATAGTTTTATATTTTTCAAAATGAAATGCAAAGATCGCAATTAATAATTTATTAAATGACGACCGGTTTCGGTGAACTGTGTCACCATCTTCTGGTCACATTTATATACGAAATATGAAAGACACAAGAAATAATGTACAAGCATAGAAAATAACATATACTTGTAATTAAGAGGTGCTAACCCTACCTTTTTAAAAATGATATACAATAACAAGTGTATCATAGCAGTCACTAAACAAAAACACATAAGTTAAAGCCTGATAGCTTACAAAATACTGCGAGCTTTGAGGATTTTAGTCTAGATATTGGCGCATGGTGGCAGCAAAATAGCAGGATACTGTTTGTAAGCTAGTTTCACAGAAGTTATTTACAACATAAAATTAGTTTATGGAGTGGATAATTGTTAAAAATTTTTAGTTTCATAATGAAACTTACAAAAGTGTGACAAAATAATAATATATCATCATTTATTGCATAAAAACAAATTGTCACATAATTGTAATCTAGGATGAAACCCATATTCTATGTATGGTTTATATTACGATTACATAATACAATTTTTTATTTTTTAAATATATCTAGGTTCAACTAGACAATAAGTTATTTATATCTTAGAATTTGACATTCCAAAATAACTAAACCTTGTATTATACAAAGCTATGTTTTTTTTTTCTTAAATTTATATGCTTATTCTAGCTTGGATGACAGAACTTTTTTATCTTATAGTGGGACAAACTCATACAGTTACTTATCTTAAATACTGATTGTGTATATGTTTCCTTTAAACATCAACACTAAAGCTGTCTTACCCTCCCCTCGAATACCCCTTTCTCCTTTTCCTATAAAACCATTATCACTGCATTGTGTACTGGTTCCCACCAATCATTGAACTATACCTTTATATCTCTTCAACATCTGTGAACTTAAATAGGTAGATACTGTGCTATAAGGTATATTGGATGTACAACTATAACTTATATAAACATCTGAAATAATATAAAAGTCACTGGTTTTACTCCATAATGTTGACTTGTATTTATGTCACTTATATTAATAACCCTAGATACATACTGTTATTTTTGGTGTAAAAAATAAAAGCAAAGTAATTGTGTTCATCTTATGTAAGAATTTTAACTGTATGCCATGTATACTCACATCAGGGTTAACTCAAAAATACATTTGGAGCTACAACTCAGACATTGAGGCCCTCCTATAATCTAGACCTCAGGCATCCTATTGTGATAGAGCGATTAACTAGACAATCGTTCATTCCAATACCTAGAGCTAGGCAATTATAGTTAGTTAAATTTAGACAATGAGTTACATTAAACCTTTACTCTGGCCATATCTAAGTTCACCCAGGCATTGAGTAACGTGTGAAACATAGACTTTCTCAGAATTATAATAGGCTCTTGATAATCCCGAATAACTAAATCCCGAATTATGAGAGCTTTGTTCATTTATATAAGTATAAACTTATTCTTCGATGAATGGACCTCCGGTCGTATTGATGAAAACATTTATATAGAAGGTTATCTTAAGAACAAACTTTATATTTAATTGTTTTAAACATTAACAACTTAGACTGTGTCCACCCCCTTCCCACCAATACCCACTATTTGCTTTATGTAACGTTACTAGCACTGCACCTTGTAATGGTTCTCACCATACACTTATCATACTATTATATACTCTTAGTAAATTGTACACTGAGACCTTATCAAGCGTAACTTACTACAGCTTAGACATTAGATCAGTTGCAAGATAGACATTGAGTCATTCCTCTATCTAGACCTAAGAAAATACATATAGCTTATAGTGCACCTATAACTTGCATGATATTAAGGTCAATCTAGAAATTTTGTTATATAGGCAACCTAGACATTAAGTGCGTTTCATGACACGTACTTTAGCAATTCCAAATATACATTCCTGGCCATTAAGATTGCTTCACCACGAAGATGATTTGAATCAGACGCGAAATTTAACCGACAGAAAGAAGATACTGTGGTAAGCATATGATTAGCTTTTTAGAGGATTCACACAAGGTTGGCGCCGTTGGCGACACCTACAACGTGCTGACATGAGGAAAGTTCCCAACCGATTTCTCATACACAAACAGCAGTTGACCGGCGTTGCCTGGTGAAACATAGTTGTGATTCCTCGTGTTCCTCGTTTCCGACTTTGATAAGGGTCGGATTGTAACCCATCGCGATTGCGGTATACCGTATCGCGACATTGCTGCTCGCGTTGATCGCGAGCCAATGACTGTTAAGGCTAGTTTACACGACGACACTACGTTTCATGAAACGTTTCATGAAACGCTACTGGCCAGTGCGCGTACGCGGCATTCGTTCGCGCCACTCGTTGGTGAAACTAAACAGTTTCGGCACCTTCCAACTTTGGCGAAACTGATTGCGCGTGTTTTTAGGTTAGGTGATGACCAATCAGAACAAAACACAACATAAAGGGGGGAAAGGAAGAAATAATTCGGTTTTTTGAACATATATGCGATGCATAGGTGTTTGTGCAATTTTAACGATGTAAATTTCAGGAATAAGCAGCGGCTGTTGAAGCAAATAATCGTGAATTAAATGTTGATGGGTTGACGGTTAGTGAATTGCAGACTAAAGTACATTCAGTTCCAAATACCTATACAAACGAATTATGGCAATTGTGGATTTGGGAACACGGTACAGGTAGTGTAGAGACGAATATCTACTTGTCAAGAAAAGTAATGCATTTCGTAATTTCAGTTCTGGTAACAATGATTCACGCCTAATAGTATCTTGTTTCTTTATTGCATTACTACCTTTGTTTAAAAGGAACGTAAACTGCTCTGGTGACATTCTGAGTTGATTAAAATAATTTCCAGGTTCTTCGATCACAATTTCTTTCAGCAAGGTCGCTAAGCAACCGAGATGACGTCTTGTTTTAATCCACCAAACAGGTTTCTTATTCCTTTTATGTTGAGTCTTATGCAGTGACTTCGCACAGGGAAGCAATAGTTCCGCCACAACTTTTGCAGCTACCAAAACTTTCATTCTACGGCGACTAAGGCACTCACAAAACGACGAGACTGAAGTGTGTAGTTGCAGAACGACATGTTGACCATATCTGTTTATTTTTTTCCTCAGTGCTTCCGGTTTCGGTCATTTACCATTATTAAGCGTTAGCAGAGATTAGCTAATAGCTTAACATGTCATTATACAAGAATTCAAAATTATAATATAAGAATTTGCTGTCATTGTTCTATTCATTGATAGTATCACAGTCTATAAAAGTCAGCCACTGTGATACTATCAATGAATAGAACAATGACAGCAAATTCTTATGTTATAATTTTGAATTCTTGTATAACGACATGTTAAGCTATTAGCTAATTTCTGCTAACGCTTGATAATGGTAAATTACCGAAACCGGTAGCATCGAGGAAAAAATAAACAGCTATAATCAACATGTCATTCTGCAATTATCTAAAAGCTGTTATGCCCCATCTGTTCAACATTCTGAAGTGTATTGTATTGGCGCCGTGTCTACAGATATACAAGAAACCAGTTGCACGCAACTCATTTCATGAAACTAGTGTCGCAACCTAGTGTAGACTAGCCTGTAACAGAATATAGAATCGGTGGGTTCAGGAGGGCAACACAACGCCGTTTAAAGCGGCCTACGCTTCATCGCCGTCAACCCGGCCATTACAATTGCTACACCACGAAGAAGACGTGCTACAGACGCGAAATTTAACCGACGGGAAGACGATGCTGTGATAAGCAAATGATTAGCTTTTCAGAGCATGCACACAATACTCAAATCAAATGTTTGTAAAGCTTATGGGACTTAACTACGGGGTCATGCGTCCCTAAACTTACAAATTACTTATGAACTACTTACAAACTAGGACGGCACAAATATCCATGCCCGAGGGGGGATTCGAGCCCCCGATCGTAGTGGCCGTGCAGACCGTGACTGGAGCGCCTCAGTCCCCTCGGCAAACCGCGGCCGGCTGCACACAATACTGGCGCCGGTGGCGATGCCTACAACGTGCTGACATGAGGAAAGTCTCCAACCGATTCCTCATACACAAACAGCAATTGACCGGCGTGGCCTGGTGAAACGTTGTTGTGATGCCTCGTGTAAGGAGGAGAAATGCGTAGCAACACGTTTCCGACCTTGATAAAGGTCGAATTGCAGCCTATCGCGATTTCGGTTTATCGTATTGCGATAATGCTGCAAGCGTTGGTCGCGATCCAATGATTGTTTGCATAATATGGAAACGGTGGGTTCAGCAGGTCAAAACAGAACGTCGTGTTGGATCCCAACGGCCTCGTATCACTAGCAGTCCAGATGACAGGCATCTTATCCACATGGCTGTAAGGGATTGTGCAGCCACGTTTTGATACCCGAGTCACCATATGGGAACGTTTGCAAGACAACAACCATCTGAACGAACAGTTCGACGACGTTTGCATCAGCATGTACTATCAGCTCGGAGATCATGGCTGCGGTTACCCTAGATATATACATGTGGCGTCTGTTCCGAGAGAACAGACGTCACTTCTGATCCTGCAGTTGTTATTATTTAATATTCATAGATTATATGACATCAAATGCGATTGGGCAAAACTGGAAATGTGTACCCAGCCGGGATTCGAACCCGGGTCTCCTGCTTTCTAGGCAGTTGCGCTGGCCCCTACACCACTGGGGACACAGTGATCACTGCACCTGCAAGGACTACCTAAGCACGCCTCCCGTCAGATACAAATTACCAGCTTCGCCCTGCCCACAGTACTCAAACTCGTAGTTATGAACTAATTCCCATAAGAGTAAGGGCTTCAAACTTTGCCCACCCCTCCCCACTATCGCAGTTGATGTCATATATTCTATGAATATTAAATAATAACAACTGCAGGATCAGAAGTGACGTCTGTTCTCTCGGAACAGACGCCACATGTATATATATAATATGCCGGTGACGGGCAATGATCCTATCGTTAGTGGGGAGGGGTGGGCAAAGTTTGAAGCCCTTACTCTTATGGGAATTAGTTCATAACTACGAGTTTGAGTACTGTGGGCAGGGCGAAGCTGGTAATTTGTATCTGACGGGAGGCGTGCTTAGCTAGTCCTTGCAGGGGCAGTGATCACTGTGTCCCCAAGGGGTTGCCGGGCGCCGTGGCTCAGCGCGCTCGGTCAGGGGGCTCCACGCCCTCTGTAATAAAAAAGCTGAGCCAAACATTCAACGAACAACCTCGAACAAAAACGATCAGCGTCCGCAACGAAGAGAACTACCCAGAGAACAAAAAAAAAAAAAAAAAAAAAAAAAAGTGGTATAGGGGTCAGCGCAACTGCCTAGAAAGCAGGAGACCCGGGTTCGAATCCCGGCTGGGTACTCATTTCCAGCTTTGCCCAATCGCAGTTGATGTCATATATTCTATGAATGTTACCCTAGATGCTGCATCACAGACAGGAGCGCCTGCGAGGGTGTACGAATGGCAAAACGTCATTTTTCCGAATAAATCTTTCTTTTTGAAGCATCATGATGGTCGCATCCGTGTTTGGCGAGATCGCGGTGAACGCACTTTGGTAGCGTGTATTCGTCCTCGGCATACTGGCGTATCACCCGGCGTGATGGTACGGGGTGCCATTGGTTACACTTCTCGATCACCTCTTTTTCGCGTCGACGGCACTATGAACAGTGGCCGTTACATTTCAGATGTGTTACGACTCTTGGCTCCACCCTTAATTCGGTGTCTGCAAAATCCTTCATTTCAGAATGATGATGCACGAAGGCATGTTGCAGGTCCTGTACGGTCCTTTCCGGATACCGAAAATCTTCGACTACTGCCCTGGGCAGTACATTATCCAGATTTCGCACCAATTGAAAACGTCTGGTCAATGGTGGCCGAGCAAGTGGCTCGTCACAATACGCCAGACACTACTGTTGATGAACTGTGGTATCGTGTAGAAGCTGCGTGGGTGTCTGTT
Organism: Locusta migratoria; assembly: GCA_026315105.1. NCBI lineage: Eukaryota > Metazoa > Arthropoda > Insecta > Orthoptera > Acrididae > Locusta > Locusta migratoria. Next base: position 112,946,080 of record CM048744.1, on the reverse strand, counting down.
TGACTCAATGCCGATGCGTGTCAAGGCCGTTATTACGACCAGAGATGGTGATTCTGGGTACTGTTTTATCAGGATCTGTACGCCCAAATTGCGCGAAAAAGTAATCACATGTCAGTTCTAGTATAATATATTGTCCAATGAATACCCGTTTATAATCTGCACTTGGCGTAGCAATTTTAATGGCTAGTGGTGGAAATACTGTTGTTGAATGTGAATGAAAAACTAATTTGAGGGTTAGTTTGATGCATTGAGTGTCATGAATAAGCAGATGAAAATGGCGTGGCACAGTACTATGGCACGGTGACCCGTTTGGTACTGGCACTGTGCACATAATGCCACCAGAGGCATTACATTTTTCATCACTAGTCCGGAGCTACGTATATATTATTAAATAATCAACTACTTATTCTTACATCGCGAAATTTTTCGACTTATATTGCAGTTCTTATTTTGTGACAAATGACAACATGTGCCCGGTCTGAACTCGAACCCGGAGCTTTTGCATGTATCGAGCGGTGCCTTAAAAGCTGGAGAACCGGGATCGAGTTCCGGTCAGGGACACACATTCATTTCTCACAAAATAATAGACTACTTTCAGAAGTTCAGCTTAATTCGTAATGTGAGAATAAATACTTGACACATAATTATGACATGAAGTCACGGAGGAGTCAGGCGACCATGCGAATAATGAATGACCTCTGCTAAAAGCTGTGTAGATCGCTGTGTTGATAAAACCGATTAGTTTGCTACAAAGTTTCATTTTACGCGTTTTGGCCTGGCTATTGTCAGAATCTCTCAAATGGAAAATCATAATAACTATACAGAGTAACAGAACTTTTGTGATTATAAAATTCGGTACACATACTCTGTCGTTGAAAGTAACCAGTGCACGTTAGTTACATCTTGGTCAGTTAACATCAGAGAGCAGACTGAGTAATTACAGTAATGGTGCAATACATAACTGCAGATACTATTCGCCAGATGGCGTGCCATACCTATTCTTCGTATATAGTGGTGCCGTGCCAAGTGAAGATAAGATAGGTACAATTAAAAGTTAACCATAGAAAAGTAAAAGAGCGGGAATGTGTAATGAAACAGAGTGAACAAATGGTACTTACACCAAGTCCTGACAGATTGTCAAGTACAGTGAACAAATGACAGTTACATGGTGTCCTAATGAATAAAAATCAGGAAAGGGTAAGAATTGTTCATTATCTCAAAATAGTGCGTCAGGAAACCTTAACATTTTAATAACTTAATCACAATAGTTTACAAACAACGTAGTAACAATTATACAGAAGGATCAGGGACAAAAATATAAGTGACTGAATAGAATTTTCTGACTATAACAACAACAATGTGAACTATTATAACAGTGCCACTTTTCGCAGTTTTTGTAGACTGAAACGCGTAAAATAAAGTCATTTTGTAGCCAACTAATGACTTATCAATACAGCGACCTATACAGCTTTTTTCAGACCTCATTCAATAAATTATTGATTATTTAATTTGCAGATACTATGTTGATGGTTTTTCTAGATTTTTTTAGTGTATTAATGTCCCCTGTAGGTTTCGCCATGCACATTTCCTCTGACATTTCGACAGGTATATCCAATTGCAATTTTGAAATATGTTTCTAGAGTCTGCCCTAATAAATTTTGCTTATCACATCATTCATGCCACAGCCAATGTCAGTTGAAAGCGTAAGTTTATTTCTTCGAAGCAAAATGACTTCTAAAGCGGAATTTTACGATCACATTCGATAGAACATTTCCGACTTGATTTAAAACGATATTAATATTGTCGCTATTGATTAACATAGTAAAACACGGAGAGAAACTAGTACTATATCACCTACATGATGCGACTGCACTGTAGCGGTGGCACTTTGCAGCTGTACCGATTTGCTGTGTTTTCCTGTCCGCGCTACTGCACAAAACAAATACCGAGACTAATTTAGTGCTCACTATCGAACCATGTGACATTTCTGGCTTTCGCCCCATAAGTTTGCCCCACAAATTTCATTCCCGTAATGTTATTCATAATGCAGTAGCAGATGCATGATGTTAGGAAGTGAAAAGAGAAACAAATAGCAGACGGTACCGTGCGTAATAACCCTATAAAAATTGCGACAGACTAGTAAATAGTCTGCACGACTCGCAAAGACACATCCTAACATACCTTATAACATAATATGTTAATATTAAAATAAGAGAAACTGAGTCTAAATGAACCCTCAATAACACGCTATCATACAGTTTAAGATGAATTTTAAAACTCGTGAATAGTATTTATATATCAGTCAATGAAAGGAAGGCGACCCATTTACGGATCCTTAATACGATTTACATTTGCTACAATGAGTCAAAAAGATTTACCTGGAAGTTGCGCTCCGCCTTCTCCCTGTAGATGTGGTCTTAAAAGTATATAAACACAGAATAAACAAATTATTAGTAATGTCTTCTCGCTCCCTAAACTACAGAAAGCATACGACGTAAGAACGACAGCCACCGTTCAGCTCCTTAAATATCGCGAACTTTCTCTTAAATAAGAGTATCTTAGTCTATATCAATAAAAATGAATCGCCAAACGCGTTGCTAAGCGTAAAACTCGAGAATGGATTCACCAATCTGACTGATCTTTTCTTTGTTCTGTTCATAATTGTCAGGAGGAGATTTGTATGAAAGAAAATTTTTGGAAAATCTACCGGAAAATATCAGAATGTGAGAAAAACCGAAAGTACGTTTCCGGCTCAGATCATTTTCTAGATTGTCCTACAATCAGCTTATTCATTCGCTACTCGCCTAGCGAACAAATACGCTGTAACGGAGCGAACAAGAACGCCAAGGAGGTTCGAATAAAGAGAGATGGCGGTATGCACTCAAGCTTAAAACAGCAAAACAAATTTAACATGAAACAATATTTCTTTAGAAGCCCCTCAGTATTATTTTTACCTCCATGGTGCTGTCGGTGATAATCATATTTTTGGAGCGTTACAAAGATAAAATTGATGCCAGTTCGTGGTATTTTTGAGTGTTACAAATAAATAGAGCACAGATGGTGGTTTATTTGTTTACAACAATGCCTTCATTGCGGCGTCGTAATATCGGTCGGCGAACGCACAGCGCAATCCTACTACGTGATCGAAGAGTCTACAACACCGACGAAGATCGTACACGCGCTAGGACGTAAATCGAGAAAGAAATTTGGAAGCGCGATCCGTTATGACGAGTACAGTCGAGTTCGACTCGCTTTGTTGCTGTTTACGCACAAAATAATTTGGATCGCCGACAAAACAGATGGCAAGATAACGATTAGAACGAGAAGGGGGAGGAGATGGATATGGTGTGGGGTCAGCGGGAGTGGTGTGAAGGTGATGCAAAAAAGATAGAGAGAAAAGGAGATGGCGAAATATAGGAGGAAGGAAGGGAAAAAGAGATGAGATTACGGTATATATCCCATACCCATTATGCTAAGAAATATCAACCAACCGCGACTTTGTTCAAAATGTTCAAATGTTTGTTAAGCTTATGGGACTTAACTACGGGGTCATCAGTCCCTAAACTTACAAACACTTATCAACTACTTACGAACTAGGACGGCACAAATATCCATGCCCGAGGGGGGATTCGAACCCCCGACCGTAGTGGCCGTGCTGACCGTGACTGGAGTGCCTCAGTCACCTCGGCCACCGCGGCCGGCCGCAACTTTGTAACGGCACACGACTAGCAGTTGGAAAATTACTGAACAATATGGTCCAAGTAACAATTGTAAAGCGAAAATATAAGGGAGAAGATGTGCTGATACGCCGCCTTCCAATGGTACCAACTGACGTACCGTTTAAATTTAAACATTTACAGTGCGGTTTGCTTTCGCTATGATGATAAATAAATCACAGGGTCAGTCGTTGAGTGTTTGCGGCGTCAACCTGGGAAATCCATGCTTCTCTTATGGACAGTTGTATGTTGTCTGCTCTCGTGTTGGAAAAACGAAAGCTTTATTTATTTACGCGCCAGGCAATGAAACAAAACATATCGTGTACCATAATGGATTACAATGAAAATACCATATTATTACTACTACTAAAGACTTGCAATGTACAAAATAGAAAACTTATATTTGTAAGTAATTGTTGTTTATTGTGGAGACACGAAATCTATAATTAAAGTGATCACTCTGAAATATATTTTATTACTGCGAAGGGCCAATAACGTTTGACACAAAGTCTGTCGGGAAAAACCTGGTAACATAAAAAAATCAATGTAGTGTTCTTTTAGAGAATAAATAGGGCAGAACAACGTCTGCCGGTGCATCTAGTATTTAATATAGATTCTGTGAGGTAATTCAAGTAATTTAAACTTGTATATTATAATTCTTTTACCCTGAAGACACAAAGAAACAGACAGGTATCCACAGTCAAACCAGAGAGATCTGTATAGACTCAGAGGTCGGCGGTGCGGTCTGCTACCCCCACACGAGACAACAGGTGTCTGTCGCAGGCGTTAAATCGGTTACTTCTGCTACAATGGCAGATTTTCACGATTTAAATGATTGTTAGCGTTATGTATAGACAGGACACTTATATGGGACACAGCATCTCCGAAATAACGATGAGGTGGGGACTTTACCGTATGAACCATTCAAATGTCATGGGCTTTAGGAACCGAAGAACCACCCTGTACCCTAGCTGACTGCAGAACACAAAGCTTTAGCCTTTCAGTTGTTAAGCTTATGGGACTTAACTACGGGGTCATCAGTCCCTAAACTTACAAACTACTTATCAACCACCTTATACTAAAGACGGCACAAATATCCATGCCCGAGGGGGGATTCGAACCCCCGAACGTAGTGGCCGTGCAGACCGTGACTGGAGCGCCTCAGTCTTCTCGGCACCCGCGGCCGGCTAGCCTTTCATGTCTATTGTGTATTCCGACGAACTTGCGCAATTCCACAAGGACAAACCAACATCCCATACGTTCAGAATTGCTACAGAGTGACTCTACGTTCTGCGTTTGTACACCTCCGCTGGTCACTAAACTCCGCAGACATTTACTCAGCATGTCCGTGGTGCCTTGCAACGTGTTATTAGAACAGATCTCCATCCACTTGCACTCTTACTGATTTATGGACAGTCCTGCATCATGCACGCTATCATTTGAGGAGTGTTATTGCATAAACATCAGTTTAAAATTCTTGACCCTTCTGCCATTAAACAAGCCGTGCCTTGATGTTCCTAGCGGTCAGCAGTTGCCAAAGACTGCGCGCGCTCCGCTGTTACTGCAAAGATCTAGAATGCACTGCATGAGCAGCGGGGGAAGGAGAATTGGCGACTGCTATAGGGATGTTAGAATTGAACAAGTACCGGGTGATCAAAAAGTCAGTATAAATTTGAAAACTTAATAAATCACGGAATAATGTAGATAGTGGTAAAAATTGACACACATGTTTGGAATGACGGGGGTGTCAAAAAAAAAAAAAAAAAAAAAAAAAAAAAAAAAAAAAAAAAAAAACTAGGTTCTAAACAATGTCCGACAGATAGTGCTCCATCTAAACAGAAAAACAATAATTAGCACAACGAATTAAGACAAATCAATGATGATATTCTTTACAGGAAATGCTCAATATGTTCACCATCATTCCTCAACAATAGCTGTAGTCGAGGAGTAATGTTGTGAACAGCACTGTAAAGCATGTCCGGAGTTATGGTGAGGCATTGGCTTTCAGCATCCCTAGAGATGTCGGTCGATCACGATACACTTGCCACTTCAGGTAATCCCAAAGCCAATACTCACACGGACTGAGGTCTGGGGACCTGGGAGGCCAAGCATGCCGAAAGTGGTGGCTGAGCACACGATCATCACCAAACGACGCGCGCAAGAGGTCTTTCACACATAATGCAATATTTTTTATTTATTTATGTCATTCAAAGCATGTATGTCAATTTTTACCTCTATATCTACATTATTCCTATATTTATTTACGTCATTCAAAGCATGTATGTCAATTTTTATCTCTGTATCTACATTATTCCGTGACTTCTTAAGTTTTCAAATTTATACTGACTTTTTGATAACCCAGTATATAATTCTGATTATGTGTCTTGTGTATCAAGCGAAAATGATTAGATGTGTCCGATAGTGTGAATCATTGTTTTACACCTAAAGGTAGAGGGAAGAGAAGAAAACCGACCCAAACCATTCGGCAATAAATATTTTCAAACGAGCGTGAAATAATGGCATGGACTGGAAAGAAAGTGAATAAGAAGGTTTCCGAAAAGATGATAAATGCTGTAAGAAAAGTTAAGCTTAAGAATGTAATGTTACCGCATTGAACTTGAGAAATACATAAAAGTTTATTACAAGAATGGTAACTTTTCAGCGTCTAAAGCATATACTTCCAGTTTCCAACCATTTACATTCCTGAACAAGATGGCTGAAATTCTTTATTATAGTCATCTCAAACTCAATGATGTAGTGAGACCAGGTAAAAAGGTGCAGAAATAAGCTGATGTACTGTCGTTGATGAAATACTTGAATGCCGAAAACAGGAAGTAGTATGAGGACACTTTATCTCAAACATACGATCCTGAAATCTCTGAAATCGTATTCGATTTCAGTTGTGCAGCAATCAAGCACTCTTACAAAGTAGCCTCAGTTTTAGAAACATATCAAAATGAAGTGTATTTAAGGTCTCACATATAGCTGTGATTTATTCATAAGCATGCATGCATAAGAAAATATGAAATTTATCTGAATTCTGATTGCAAAATTTTAACACGAATTATCTACAGGAGAATGGAAAAGCTGGTAGAAGCTGAACTCGGGGAAGATCAGTTTGGATTCAGGAGGAACATAGGAACCCGGAAGGCTATACTCACTTTACGTCTTATCTTAGGAGATAGATTAAGGATAGGCAAACCTACATTTTTAGCTTTTGTAGATTTGGAGATAGCATTTGACAATGTTGACTGGAATACACTCTTTCAAATTCTGAAGTCAGCAGGGGTAAAATACAGGAAAAGGAGAGTAATTTACAACTTGTACAAAAGCCAGACCGCAGTTATCAGACTCGAAGGGCATGAAAGGGAAGCATCAGTTGGGAAGGGAGTAAGACAGGGTTGTAGCCTTTCTCCGATGTTATTCAATTTGTACATCGAGTAGGCGGTGAAGGAAAGCAAGGAAAAATTTGGGATAGGGATTCAAGTTCAGGGGGAAGAAATGAAAACATTGCGTTTCCCTGATGACATTGTAATTCTGTCAGAGACAGCAAACGACCTAGAAGAGCAGCTGAATGGAATGGACAGCGTGTTGAAGAGAGCGTATAAAATGAACATTAACGAGAGCAAAACAAAAATAATGGAATGCGGTCTTAGAAAATCAGGCGATGCTGAAGGAATTAGATTAGGTAACAAAACAATGTAGGTGGTAGATGAGTTTTGTTACTTGGGTAGTAAAATAACATGCGATGGTCGCAGTACAGAGGATATAAAATGCAGAATGGCAATGGGTAGAAAAGCGTTCTTGAAAAAGAGAAATTTGTTAACATCGAATATTGATTTAAGCCTAAGGAAGTCCTTTCTGAAGGCATTTGTATGGAGTGTTGCCTTGTATGGGAGTGAGACATGGACGATAAACAGTGCGGACAGGAAGAGGATTGAGGCTTTTGAAATGTGGTGCTACAGAAGAATGCTGAAGATTAGGTGGGTAGATCGCATAACTAATAAAGAGGTACTGAACAGAATTGGTGGGAAAAGGATTTTTTTGTATACCCTGACTAAAAGAAGGGATCGCTTGGTAGGACACATGCTTAGACATCGGGGAATCGTAAATTTAGTATTGGAGGGAAGTGTGTGGGGTAAAAATCGCAGAGCGAGACCAAGAGACGCGTATAGTAAGCAGATTCAAGTGGATGTGGGTTGCCGTTCTTATGAGGAGATGAAAAGGCTTGCTCAGGATAGAGTAGGGTGGAGAGCTGCATCAAACCAGTCTCCGGACTGAAGACCATAATAATATAATATATTCTGTATCTAACTGTAGCAGTGAATGTGTCAAATATACGTATTTACAAAACATCAGGAATGAAACATTAATTCACAGGGATACCCATACATTTTTCATAATTTTATGCAGCTTGTATTAAAAAAATTCAAGGAACGTTATTTTCCTTGATAACCATATTTCACCAGAATTTCTAGGAGTATCATATCTGACTTGCGAAAAGTAATTGCAAGAATATTTTACTTCATTTACCAAGTTTTTCGGCAGATATAAGAAACTGTAAATTAACCTAGCGGTTTCTCAAAATATCCTAAATATACTTACGCTGTTGTTGCATACAAGTCCTCACTCCTCAGTTCTCTCCAGCACTACTTCAGTCATTATTCGAGTCCACGGCAGGTCGTATTGCGTCATCTCTGCATGCTCTTGCGGACTCTTCACGAAATTAGCCAGCTGTGCCAGTTTCTTTGTCCCTTCAGAGTAAAAGTCGCGAATCATGCATTTATCACTTGCTTCATGAAACCTTCCACTGATCAGTTTTATAAATTTACACATGATGTGATTGAGGCCAGATCCATGTGAGACTACTATAGAATTGTACCTTATTATTATATATCACATTCAAAAGTATGCCTGAAAACAGCTGTCCACTTGATACGTGACATGTATCCTATTGGTCATTGTATCTACACAACATATATTATATTTTATGTAACGTGTATTTTTGTAAATAATTAACTAAAAAAAAGAAGCCCACACCTCATCCACCCACCTCTTGTACGAGCATTTATTATGATTCAATGGCACTTGTATACTGCCTATTTTGTCATTGGTTTTGATTTTGAAACCTTGATTATATTCATATTGTCAGATTCTGTCTGTTGTCTCGCATTCATAGCACATAAGTGTTAAATGACATATTGTCCTTTCGCATAATTTTTCTACAATAGTAACTTGTAACATATGGTGAGCAGCTATGTGACTGTAATGTCACAATGGTCTAGCTTGCGTGCTTTTTAACATTTATCATGTAGTTTGTACTGTATTTAGCAACGCCCAGTTCCATCCTATGGCCCTCCCACGCCTCCCTTGACGTACGCCCCATCCCATTAATAATTTTAATGTACTTACAATTGGTGTCTTATACATTTTTATAAGACTTAACACATTTTGTAGCCATATTTTTCACAGTTTCTATGACTGCACACAGTATAGTGTGCCCAAGACGATGTATGTGTAGTTTTATTCAGGTAACTTTTAATGTTAACCCTGCGGCATCTGGTGGCGAGTGGGCCTAGTTTACCTGTTACGGTGTTTCCCCCTCTCCCCACAGTTGGACATGTGAGTCTAGTTCAACACTGTCACTAGACGCCCATGATGGTGTTTTAAGTTTTAATCAAGCGTCTATACTAAGATGGTTGTATTTCCCATCGTTTTTTTAAATTTTTTGTAAATATATATTAACTAATATGGTTTGTACTCCTTATAAATATTGCAATTACGTGCTTTCAACATCTAAAATGTAATTTTTTTCTTTTGTACCACAGATCTGATGATGATGTTCTCGAAACGGGTCATGTGAAATAAAGCTAATTGCGACCGAAACTTTTCAAAAAAAATTTTTTCATGCATGAATCATGCATTATTCAACGAAATGTTTGCGATCTGTTTAGGGCCTCTTCATAGATTTACATTTACAACAGCCCACAGACTGAGGATCATATACCTGGAAGTTAATGTTGTGGTACGTCTTTTACCCGTAATAGTGGTTGAAAAAAATGAAACAAACAAAAAGCAGCCACTGCGGAGTGGCCGTGCGCCCTGGGGTGCCGTGGTGCGGCTAGCCCAGACGTTCGCCGTCGGGGGTTCAAATCCCCCCATCGGGCATGGGTGCTTGTGTTGTACTTAAGTTAGTTTACCTTTACGTAGTACGTAAGCTACGGTATAATGACCAAGCAGTTGAGTCCGTTACATTTACAAACATTTAAATACAAATGCCGAATAAACAAATTGTTCATTAGTAGTGTGTTGACCCACTCTGAATTACATCGTACAACCAACGTAGGAAGAAAAACCTCAGTTATGCAAAATGCGTATCAGTACCTCCAATATCGTAAGATTTCTCTTAAGTAATTAATAAAACATTTATGGGAAGTCAAGTAATTTAAATTGTTGTTGTGACCTTCAGTCCGCAGACTGATTTGATGCAGCTCCCCACACTACCCTGTCCTGTGCAAGAGTCTTCATCTGACAATACGAACGGCACCCAATATCATTTTTATCTGTTTACTGTATTCGTCCCTCGGTCTCCCTCAACTATTTTTACCCCAGACTCCCTTCTAATGCTAAGTTGACAATTCCTTGATGTCTCAGAATGTGTCCCACCAATCTATCCCTTTTCTTAGTCAAGATACGCCAGAAACTCCTTTCCCCCCCAATTCTGTTGAGCATCTCCTCATTAGTTACATGATCTACCCATCTAATCTTCATCATTCGTATGTAACATCATATTTCGGAAGCTTCTATCATTTTTTTGTCGGAACTCCTTATCGTCCACGTTTCACTCCCATACAATGCTACACTCCAGACAAATGCTTTCAGAAAGGACTTCCTATCATTTAAACTAATATTGATGTTAACAAATTTCACTTCTTCATAAACGCTTTTGTTCCCATAGCCATTCAGCATTTTATATCTTCTTTACTTCGGCTATCAGAAGTTATCTTGCTACTCTAATAACAAAACTCATCTACTACATTTATCGTCTCATTACCCAATCTAATTCCTTCAGCATCGCCTGATTTCTTGACATTGCATTCCATTACCTTCGTTCTACTCTTCTTAATGTTCATCTTATATCTTCCTTTCAGACATTGTCCATCCCATTCAATTGCTTTTCCAGATCCTATGCTGTCTCTGATAGAATTACTATGTCATCGGCAAACCGCAAAGATTTTTTTTCTTCTTGTCCTTGAACTTTAATTCCCTCTCCAAATTTCTCCCTGCATTCTTTCACTGCTTGTTCATTGTACAGATTGAACAACATTGGGGAAAGGCGACAACCCTGTCTTACTCCCTTCCGAACCTTTGCGTACCATTCTTGCCCTTTGTTTCTAATAACCGCTCTCTGGTTTTTGTGTAGGTTGTAGACAACTCTTCGCTCCCTATATTTTACCCCTGCTACCTTCATAATTTGAGAGAGTGTATTCCACTTGACATTGTTAGAAGTTCTGTCCAAATCTACAAACGCTAGATACGCAGGTTTGCCTTTCCTTAGCGTATATTCTAAGATAAGTCGTAATGTGGTAATGTGAATATTGACTTCCATGTTCCTACATTTCTCCTAATCCAAATTGATCTCCCACGAGGTCGGATTCTACAAGTATTTCCATTCGTCTGTAAATAATTCGTGTTAGTATTTTGCAACCATGACTTATTAAACTAATAGTTCTGTAATTTCCTCATTTGCTGCATTTGCTTTCTTTGAAAATGGAATTAATATATTCTTCTTGCAGTCTGAGGGTATTTCCCCTGTCACATACATCACGCATACCAGGTGATACAATTTTTCACGACTGGCTCTCCTAACGATATCAGCAGTTCATACGGAATATCATCTACTCCAGGGGCCTTGTTTCGACTCAAATCCTTGTGTGCTCTGTCAAATTCTTCTCGCAGTATCCTATCTCCTATCTCATCTTCCCCCATTTCGTCTTCCATTTAGAATACTGCTTTCAAGTTTATGTCCTCTGTATAGGCCCTCTATATATTCCTTCCACCTTTCAGCTTTCCCCTCTTTGCTTAGTATTGGTCTTCCGTCTGAATTTTTGATATTCATACTGCTGCTTTTCTTGTCTCCAAATATCTCTTTTATTTTCCTGTAGGCGGCACCTATCTTTCCCCTAATTTATACATTCTTCTATGGTTCTGCATAATTTAAATTATTATATTTAATTTAGATCTTAGAGAAAAGTATTAATTTATTGCGAACTAGACTGCATTGTTACATTAATTAATAATTACCTGTAAGATCGCTGTTATCCTCAATATTCTCAAAAATAATTACGAAAAAATATATCAGAATTTTATGTTTAACGTATTTGGATAGAAAACTGTCGTTAATATCTACATGCAAATGATACACCCTATCCAAACGTCTAGTCACTTTACCCAAAGTCTTCTCATTCATTCATTAATGAAAATTGACAAAATGATTTTTTACAAGAAGCCAGCGCCACTGGATTGGAATCGCATTCGTTTCCTGTTGTGCCCAGTGTAGGTGCTGACGTCTTCGGCTTTACAGCATTGCTAGCACGGCGACCTTGGCAGTTTCCTGTTTCCTAGAGGTAATGAAATTGTGAGCACACTTCGTTCCACTGTGCCCTAGCGCTTCGTTCAAATTAAATCTCGGTGGAGACGAATAGTCGTGTCTAGAAGGAGGGCAGTTGCAGAGGCTCTAGTCTAGGACGTTCATCTCTGTTTACCCACGCTCTGACGCAAATGTTTGAGTATGTTAGAGAGCAGAGTAATTCAGTTATTCCTTTTCGCGTTAAGGAGTGATGTATTTGCTGTTTATGTGATCTTCAGTTCGGAGACTGTTTTGATCCATCTCTGCACCCTACTCTACCCTGAGCAAGCCTCTTCCTCTTTTCATAAGATCGTCGACCTCCACCTCTTTCTACGTGCTTACAGTTTTCGTCTCTTGGTGTCCCTATGCGTGTGAGATTTTGCTACTGCACCCTTCCCTCCAATGCTAAATTCACGATCCCTTCATTTCTAAGAATGTGTTCTACCACTCGATCCCTTTTTCTTGGTCAAGGTATGCCAGAAATTCCTTTTTTTCCCCTTTCTGTTTAGTACCTCCTCATTAGCTACGTGATCTACCCATCTAATTTTGAGTATTCGTCGGTAGCATTACAGTTAAAAATAGTTTATAATTTCTTACTATCGTATCAAATTATCGTCCACGTTTCACTACCATACAAAGAAAATCTCCTCGCAAATGCCTAATATAAGACTTCCTAATACTTAAATTAATATTCGATGTTAACAAAGCCGTTTTTTTCGCAAATGCTTTTCTTTCCATTTCCGCCCTGCATTTCATATCATCTATACTGCGATTTTCGTATGTTGTTTTCCTACGCAAGTAACAAACGTCATCTACCACGTTTGTTGTATCATGACATAATCTAATTCTTTCCACACCTCTTGATCTTATTAGATTCAAAACCATTACCCCTGTTTTCAGTTGCTATCCCAGATCCTTTGTTGTCTCTGATAGATTTACAGTGCCGTAGGCAAACCGCAAAGTTTTTTGTTTCTTCATCGTGAACGTTAATGACTTTCTCCAGATTTCTCCTTGAATTCTTTAACAGCTTGCTCAGTGCATATACTGAATAACATTCGGGAAAGGTTAAAACTCTGTATTACTCTCTTCGCAACCAGTGGTTCCCTTTCACGCCCTTTTGGTTTCAGTATAAGTCGACCTCCAAGCACGATATTTCGGCTGCCAATCGTTCTGCCATCTTCAGGTGGCAGCCACTGGAGATTTCCTATTCGCGGCGACGCCTGTACACCGAAAGTTTCCGCGGAGACGCATGCGCAATATTAGCGACATAGTCGAATTTTGCAACCTTTACGTATGCAGATCTAAATGTTGCATGAAGGCGCATGCGAAAAATGTGAAACTGTTTAAGCATTTTCTTATCTTTTGAGCCCGCAGCATACATTAAGTCAGCAAATGACATTTTATACTTTTATTTCAGTCAGTGCTGCAGTTTTATTTTACTTACAGGTGTCATTTAATGACTAAGGTCGTAACGGCTTTTCGCCGTCAAGTTTACTGTCATGAAACGATGTACTGAGCAAACTATTATATTTTTTGCACTATTATTAATTTCGTTTAGTTCACTTAACTGACATTTATCTCAATATACAGGGCAAATCACCTAACACTTGCACCGCAAATATTGCGGAAACAACAAGTGGGTCACTCTTCCTATTATGTTGAGGAATTCCTGAAAAAATTAAAAGAGAATAAAGATCGCCTCTGTGTTACACCGTTAGTTCTTTTCCATTATTCTTAGGCCTGTCGTGTGCGTGAGGGCTTGATATACGTCTCATTTTATCTATTATTACTCTTTTGGTGAAATCTGATGTACTATCTTCTTGCATGACCACGTAGACTTGCTCTTCAGTTCTTTGCTACGGAACGTGACTCATACAAATAAAATAAAAATATACATGTGGCGTCTGTTACGAAAGAACAGACGTCAATTCTGATCCTGCATTGTTATTTTTTCATATTCACAGAATATATGACATCAATTGCTCATTGGCAAAGCTGAAAATGTGTACCCAGCCGGCATTCGAATTCAGTTCTCCTGCTTTCTAGGCAGTTGCGCTGACAACTACACCACTGGGGACACAGTGATCACCGCACCTGCAAGCACTACCTAAGCACTCCTCCCGTCAGATACAAATTCCCAGCTTCACCTTGCCCACAGTACTCAAACTTGTAGTTTTGAAACTAATTTCTGTAAGAGTTAGGGCCCCAAACGTGCCCACCCCACTAACGACAGGATCATTGCCCGTCACCGGCATATTATATATACACATGTGGCATCTGTTCCGAAAGAACAGACGTCACTTGTGATCCTGCAGTTGTTATTCTTTCATATTCACAGAATATATGACATCAACGTCTGCTAAAGCTGGGATTTTCTATCTGACGGAAGGCGTGCTTAGGTAGTCCTTGCAGGTGCGATGTTCACTGTGTCCCCAGTGGTGTAGTGGTCAGCGAAACTGCCTAGGAAGCAGGAGATCTGGGTTCGAATCCTGGCTGGATACACATTTTCAGCTTTGCCAACTAGCAGCTGATGTCATATATTTTGTGAATATAAAAATAAAAGACATTCTCCCATTACCCATGGCGGATTGGAACCTCCGATGGGAACAGCCGTGCTATAGGTGAGATAGCGCCTCAGACTGCGAACTGAATCTAAAAGTATTACACCACACTAATATTATTTTATACCTATATAAATATAACAGAGATTACCATAAAAATCGTCCGAAATGGGAGTTTCAGTTTCTCAACTAAAACATAACGCTTTAGAATGAAAAGAATCCCCTCTTCTCGTCGATCCATACAGTATCGTTAACGTCAGTAAGAAGCGGAAATTTCAACCTTTACAAGTAATTCTGTGCCCTGTGTAGGACAATCAAACTTCCGTTTCTGTACGTTCTCTGGTCGTCAAAATGAAGGTCTTCACACACTTTTAGTCCGGGTCTTTTTTATCTGTCTCTCTCTGTCCCTCCAAATAGCTTAGAAAGGTAATATCGGAAACTCTGACGCATTTACATGCGTTTGCCAGGCGACACCGCTAGCAGTGCATCTGGAGGTTCGAGTTGTACGCTGTACCTGGCTTCACGTCTGCTACTCCGAATCTTATTTCCCTGCGTACCGCAATTACAGCCCAAGTTTTATATTGTTGCGCCATTTAAGAATTTATGTTAGATGCTAATTTATTTAATGTGTAGGCTTAAAAATAAAACTAAAGCAATCGGTTTTGCACAGTTTATTTGGGTGGATTTCGAACTGAAAATAAAACAACACTTAAGTTTTAATCCTATACATCTACGCACACTTCGTGAGCATTTAGGCCTATTTGTGAGTTACTTTCCGTGCCCCCCCTCCTTCCACGAAGCTCTTGCTACCTTATATAATGTCATCCTTTTCACCAGCTTTTACTCCGACCTGTGGAAGACCTCCCGTATTCTCATGTTCCTAAAATCTGATAAGCCCCCATCCCAGAGTTCATCCTACCGTCCCATCAGTCTTACCTCCGTGTTCAGCAAGGTCCTGAAAACCATCCTCTCCCGTCGTATCCATCAGCACCTCCAACACCACCAGTTCCCCCATTTCCCAATGTGGCTTCCGACCCTCCTTCTCTGCGGATGACCAGCTCCTTCGCCTTACTCATCTCCTATCTGTCCAACTCCCGCCGCTCCGCAATTTTTGTCTCCCTTGATATCCAAAAAGCCTACGACCGTGTATGGCATTCCGGTCTCCTGTTCAAGCTCCAGTTCTACGCCCTTCCTATTATTCACGTCCGCCTCATTGCTTCCTTTCTCACCCACCGCCCCTCCTATGTCACTGTCTGCAACTCCGACTCCCGTTTGTGCTACCCCTCTGCTGGGGTGCCCCAAGGCTCCGTCCTCTCTCCTCTCCTTTATCTCATCTACTCCGTCAACATGCCCCAACCCGAGCCTCCCGTTTATCTTCTACAATATGCCGACGAGACAGCCTTCCTAGCCCTCGCCTCCTCCCTTGCCCACTCCCAGTTTTTGCTCCAGTCCCACCTCACCGAGTTCGCTCCTCTCCGTCAATCCTGACAAATCCCAGGCAAATTATCATAGGTCGTACCACCCCCTCCTTCCGTCTCCACGATTTCTACCTTACCCTCCAAAACCGCCCCTATCCGCCATACCCCCACCCTGAAGTACCTTTTCCTGACCCTCGACCGTAACCTTTCCTGG
Source organism: Locusta migratoria (assembly GCA_026315105.1). Classification (NCBI taxonomy): domain Eukaryota; kingdom Metazoa; phylum Arthropoda; class Insecta; order Orthoptera; family Acrididae; genus Locusta; species Locusta migratoria. The sequence goes on along the minus strand of CM048744.1, from coordinate 112,929,542 downwards.
ACCCCCCAACTCCGCACTGTCCGACAGAAAGCCCTCACCCCCCCCCCTTAACCTCCTCAAACTCCTCACCAGCCGGACGTGTGGTCTCAGCCCCTCCACCATCATCTACACCTACCGGTCCCTCATGATCCTGTCCTCTGCAGCTTCCATTCCGCCTGGATCTCCGCTCCCACATCCTATTATAAAACCCTTCAATTCCTCGAGCGCCAGGCCCTCTGCCTCGCCTACCGCATACGGCTCCCTTCCCCCACGCGGATCCTGTATGATCTGATCCCGTTTCCCCACCTCCTTGAATATATGCAGCATATCCGTATCCTCTATACCACCCGTAAAATAGACTCCCGCAACCCCCTGGTCTACCCCATCCTTACCAACCCTGGGCCTCTGCCACGCCTCTACCGCATTATACTCCCTTCCCTTCATCTCCACACCCTCCATGTCCTCTCCCAGGGTAATTTCCGCCGCCTCCCCCTCCCTGATGACGTCCTCCATTCCGACATATACCCGTCCTACCAGCTCTGATCCCCCACCCACTTGGCTACCCCCTCCCTGCCCTGGAGTCCCTACGGCTCCTCCCTGCCGCCCCCTTTCCCCACCGTTTTTTTCCTCTCCCCCACGCTTCGCTACCCCCCCCCCCCTTCTCGGGGCCCTGGACCAATAGTTTTAACAGTGCTACGTCAAGTGTTGTGTGCTGTGCTCCAGTGAAGTGTATGTTTTTTAACTGTGTCCACCGCAACCAGACAAGTGTCGCACTGTGTATTTTAATTAGTGTCTCCGTGTACTCGCCGTCCTGTGTTCTTGTCGTCCTACATTGTTTTTTACGTCACCGTGGCTCATCATTTTTAACTAACTAAATGTGGTTTTAATCGTCTGTCTATTGTAATGTACTCCAAACTGTCGCCTTGTCTATGTCACTTTATCTCTGTTGTTTTATCTCCTGTTATGTATTTTAATTCTCCACTCATATATGTATTTTTACTCTCGGCTGAAGAGCAGCCCATAGTGCTGCTGCCAGCCTACCGGTGTACTGCTGGTATAAAACACAATAAAGGAAAAAAATTAGGCTAGTCTTTCTTATTTGTGATGCCGACGAATCATTTTGCTTATTGACAAATGCTTTAATTAGAACTGCAAAATATTTTTGCCAACAAATAATAACTGTTAGATACGCCTCCTAATTCGGCAAATTCATTTATGAGAAAGGAAACCAACTTGCTTTTCTCACCATAAGTGCTTTCAACAACGCACTTATCAAACTTTTGTCTAAAAATTTCTGACATTTTATTGGATGTACTCTGAGCACATCCATTGTGAAAAAGAATTTTGTGTGAGTCATATCTCTTCATGGAAGTTGGCAACTTCGTGTTCATTATCACTGATGCCAGAGCCATTTCACATTTTTAGTGTTCCAGCCCACTACATGCCCAGTCCATAATATAATTTCTCGCTTTTGTTTCTACCTTCACTTATACTGATATTAGCATACATAGATACATTAACACTGTCTTCAGCAGAGATTTCACTCACTAGTGCATTGAATGGAAGGTTTTTCAATTCATTTAATTTTACAAGGAATTCTGCTGCATCTACGTAACTGTTACTATCTTGAGAGGGAGACAGTTAACTATTGACCACTGCTGCCAGTGTAGGTATCGTGCTGGTGTTTCACAGCCTCGACTACTCTGCAAGGGATTAAAATAAAATTTGCGATTAAATGTTGCTGTGATATTACAATTAACACCTGTTTTAAACACATGCAAATAATAAATTAGAACACTTACCCTTGACTTAACAAATTCTTATTTCTAAAATATTTCCCCCCAAATTGGTCGGAGCATACTACGTAGTTTTTATTCAAATGCTCGGGTCTGTTCTTTTTCAAAATTTCATCTAAGTCAGCTCTTCGACTAAGAATAGCCCACTGGGTTATAAACACATTATAAAAGAAGAAAGTAAAGCAGAGCGTAAAAGCAAATGATCTGTGTAGGCCTATTAGTTGCCTCCTTAAGCTATCATACTTTGGAAACCTGAAGAATGGTTTTCGAGTGCTTTGCTGTGTATAGCTATTAGAGCCGTATATAGGATATAATATTTCCTCTTCCAACTATTTCCTAGTACTATCAACTAAGAGGACGATCAAGAAAGTCTTCAGTGTGTAACTATGTAAAGCCGCTGTTCATGCCCTATGTTAGTTTGTAAGGAAAGAAAAAAAAATAGAAGAAAGGGGTTTGTAATAATAAGAGGTGTGATTGCCGGCCGCGGTGGCCGAGGGGACTGAGGCGCTCCAGTCACGGTCCGCACGACCACTACGGTCGGGGGTTCGAATCCCCCCTCGGGCATGGATATTTGTGCCGTCCTAGTTCGTAAGTAGTTCATAAGTAGTTTGTAAGTTTAGGGACTGCTGACCCCGTGGTTAAGTCCCATAAGCTATACAAACATTTTTTTAGAGGTGTGATTAAGTTTTGAAACAATCAACAACACAATTAATTGAGTGAAGATCTCTCGGGCGTGCAGCCGGATGGATTGATCGTTGTAGAACGAATTTTCGATAGCGTAACGTGCCATCATCATCAGGTTACTCCCGCTGACTGAGGCGCTGGACCGGCGGCTGTGCTATATATACCTGCGGTCACCCCCCTCCACTGACCTCGAGTGCGGACACCGGGATGCTGCGGTGGTGGGGGTAGCTCCTGCTCTGGACTCGAGTGGCGGACCTCAGTTTGCACTCTGCCTTCGCTGTGCTCGGTGTTCTGCTTGCGCCGCGATCGAAGAAATTTTAGTGCCGGATTCCATGCGTGGCTTAATTGAAATCCACTGTCCTTGTTTATGAGGTTCTCGCGTAGCCGGATTTCGATGGCCTCCTTATACAGACTGTCCCAGTACCGCGATGTATTGTGGAGAACCTCTGTGTCTTCATATTTCATCTTGTGTGTTGTTTCCAGACAATGTTCAGCAATTGCTGATTTTGTGGGCTGTTGGAGTTCGGTGTGGCGCTTATGCTCAGTGCACCTTTCTTCAATTGTTCGAATTGTTTGGCCAATGTACGCTTTCCCGCACTCGCATGGAATGTGATAAACTCCCGATTTCCGAAGTCCCAGATCGTCCTTCACTGTCCCTAGAAGAGATTTGATCTTTGCCGGCGGGCGGTACACGCATTTGATGTTTTGTCGTCGTAAGATTCTGCCGATTTTTCCGGATACGTTGCCTGCGTATGGAATGTAGGCAATTTTTGCCAGCGGATCCTCCTCGGGTGTTGGCTGTGGTGTGCTCTTATGTTTGAAAGCACGTCGGATTTGTCAATCGCTATACCCGTTTTCCTGGAATACTTCCTTGAGATGGTCAAGTTCTGGTTTCAGGCTTTCTTCGTCAGAGATCACACGAGCTCTGTAGACCAGCGTAGTTAGAACCCCTTCTCTTTGGGACGTGTGATGACAGATAGAGGCATGGAGGTACTGGTCCGTGTGGGTTTCCTTCCGATAGACACTGTGTCCCAACGTTCCGTCCGGTTTTCTGCGAACCAGAACGTCCAAGAAAGGTAGCTGACCGTTTTGTTCAACTTCCATTGTGAACTGGATCTGGCTGTGTATGGAATTCAGGTGTTGCAAGAACACCTGAAGTTCATCTTCGCCGTGAGGCCAAATGACGAACGTGTCGTCGACATATCGGTAGAATATCGTCGGTTTTAGTGGCGCTGTGTTAAGTGCCTTGTCCTCAAATTCCTCCATGTACATGTTGGCAATCACAGGTGACAGGGGACTGCCCATGGGCACGCCATCAGTCTGTTCGTAGTACTCTCCGTCAAAGAGAAAATAGGTCGACGTGAGCACGAAATTAAATACTTTTGTGAAGGAGGGCCCAAATTTCTTCTCTATGAGTTCCAGCGACTCCTTCAGTTGTACCCTGGTGAAAAGGGAGACAACATCGAAACTGACCATGAGATCTGAGTTGGACAGTCTGAGTTGCCGTATCCGTTCCACGAACTGGGCCGAGTTTTTGATGTGGTGCCCACATTTGCCAACATGCGGACTCAAAACTGACGTCAAGTGCTTCGCGAGTTGGTACGTTGGCGCTCCTATTGTGCTCACAATCGGTCTCAGAGGTATACCCATCTTGTGTACCTTTGGAAGCCCGTAGAGTCTTGGTGGTGCGGCCGCACGAGGACGGAGTTTCTTAGCTGTTTCGTCTGTGAAAGTACTCCGAAGAAGTTCAATTGTCTTGCGCTGTATTCGGCTGGTTGGATCCGTCGTGATCTTCCTGTAAGCAGGGTCATCTAGGAGCTTATACATTTTCTCCTTATATTCCGCAGCTGTTAGCAGAACGGTTATGTTCCCCTTATCCGCCGGCAGGACGACGACGTCTGGATCATCACGCAGCGACCGCAGCGCGGCCCTTTCACGTCTGGTAATGTTGTGCCTGGGCGGCGCAGGCGCGGCTAGAGCGCGGCACGTTTCCCTCCGTATCTCCTCGGCTGTATCCGGCGGTAGAGTGGAGGCCACTTGTTCCACACCGCTGATGAATTCTGCGACAGGTAATGCTGCTGGTGTAGGGGCAAAGTTTAAGCCTTTCTCCAGGACTGATAACGCAGCAGCGTCTATATTTTTCCCTGTAAGATTCAGGACGGTGCGCCTCGGCTCCAGATGGGGGTGACCGCAGGTATATATAGCACAGCCGCCGGTCCAGCGCCTCAGTCAGCGGGAGTAACCTGACGATGATGGCACGTTACGCTATCGAAAATTCGTTCTACAACGATCAATCCATCCGGCTGCACGCCCGAGAGATCTTCACTCAGCATATTCGCCGGGAAACCCTACGAACACACAACACAATTAATTAATTAAACTACCACGTATGTGCAATCCTTACGACTTAATTAGTACGTCAGTGGTAGTAATAATTTTAAATAGTAATAGCAATAAATTCAGTGCGAAGTGGTTGGCAAGTGGGTGTAGTCCAACCACTGAAGTCAGTATTTGATAAAAATTAATGCATCTAAGCAAACAGTAAATTTACGTAAATCAGTCTTGGCTGATAAAATGCAATCGATAATCGTATGAGTTTGGTTCTTTATAGGATAGATGTGGCGGTGGTAATTACTGTTGAACTCAGATATAAAAAAATAGAAGAATTATTCATTAATCTGCATTAATTACTATAATGAAGTTCAATTGCTATTCTTAATTTTATCCTAAGTTTCAGAAGAACTATACATAAACAAATACAGCACAGGCAATAAAAAATGATAAGAAATGTTTACAATTGCATTGCATACATAAATTACGCGTCACAATCATTAATTAATTGTCACCAGAAGATCATAATTATTATGAATACACTACCTACAGGTTCAAACAAACAAAATCTCTCAAAATGCTCATATATCGTTGTAATGTAAGGCTTACTGTAAGGGTTACCTTACAAGTTGACAACTCGAGCCGCTAGGAGGTGTTCGGGTGCGCTGTCGCCCGTTTCGCGGCTGAGTTTCCGCTATTATCTTCATAAGCTATTTGGTCCGTCCCCCTTTCATTTAGCCGTCACGTTTAAGTAGGACACGCCGGTGAAATGAGTGGCGACAGCGTTGGCGGGGCTGAGCACTCGACGGCAGGCGGTGTCGAATTGCAGGTCTGATGGGGCTCGAGGAGCCGCCCGTATCGCAGATGTCGTCTAGGCGGCTCGATCAATAGAAAGCTTTCAGCTGGAGACCACTCCGCTGCCGCGAATGCCACCGGGGATCAGCAGCGCCATAGCGCAGCCAACTTACTGCTGACGTTGTGTAAGCACGCGCCTGATGGCGTACTGAAAGGCCGCGGGTGGACTGGAAACGTGAGTGCGAACACCGAATCCCCCGTTCATTAACTCTATTGTCATGGAGATCGGAATTGGGGCTGGTCTAATGAGAAATTATTTATACATCCACCAACAGCCGTAAAATGTAACTGATCTTTATTGTGTTAAGTATCTACAAAAAGGAAAAAGCAAGATCGTAATATGACTTGACGTCTTCTATAGATGACCCCACGCAGATGAAAGCACGCAGATTCTTGAATGAAGCTGAAATTGCTAAACTATTGGCAGAAACTGATCTAATTACGGTAAAAACTGTGGTAGTTCGGATGCCATCTGATTTATTTAAAGACTGCAGAAAAACCAGCAAACTGCATAATAACATCCACTTGACCAGTGGCGTAACTATGGGGGAGGGGGGGGGGGGATGACATAATGATATAATGGCTTTAAGCCTGAAATATTACAAGTGCTGCGGTGGTCTTAAATAGCAAATAGATGGATTGTAATTGGACAACTTGTGATTGGCTGGCGGCTACGTAATGCCGTCGCAGATGGTGTCGATGTCTGCGCTGGTGGTGCCACCGCTCCCGTAGTATCGACACGCTGTACGGAATGTCTTTGGCGCTTCTCTGTATCGAGCGCTCGTTTCCTTGCACCGCTAACATTGCACCCGCTGTCACGGTTAAACGTGTCCTCGCACATTCTTATTTCTACAGCCTCTTTAATTACAGAATCCCAGTACGTACAGGCCTGGGAAAAAATTGTTGTTTCATAGAATAAGATGTTGTGTTTGTTTCGGAGGCTGTGTTCAGCGACTGCCGTTTTCTCCAGTTTTCTGTTTCTAATGTGTCTTTGGTGTCCTGTGCAACGGTCGGCGACGGTATGGATGGACTGACCGATGTAGTTGCTTCCACACTCACACAGTATACTGTAAATACCAGGAGTCCTGAGGCCGAGGCTGTCCTTTACAGGTTAGAGATGGCAGCCGATCTCTCACCTTTATTAACTGTGTTTATAGTTCATGTAATGATGTAAGATCTACATCTACATCTACATACATACTCCGCAATTCATCGTAATGCGCGTGGCGGAGGGTACACTGTACCACTACTAGGCATTTCCTTTCCTATTCCACTCCCAAATAGAACGAGGAAAAAAAGAATGCCTATATGTCTCCGTACGAGCCCTAATTTCTCTTATCTTGTCTTTGTGTTCTTTACGCGAAATGTAAGTAGGCGGCAGCAAGATCGTACTACACTCAGCTTCAAATTCCGGCCCTCTAAATTTACTTAACAGAAATTCACGAAAAGAACGTCGTCTATCTTCCAGCGATCCCCAATTGAGTTGCCGGAGTATTTCCGTGACACTCGCGCATTGGTCGAACCTACCGGTAACAAATCTAGCTGCTCGCCTCTGAACCGCCTCTATGTCTTCCTTCAAACCGATCTGCTGCGGGTCCCAAATACTTGAGCAATACTCAAAACGTGGTCGTACAAGCGTTTTATACGCGGTCTCCTTTACATGTGAAGTACATCTTCCCAAAATTCTCCCAATAAACCGAAGTCGGCTGTCCGCCTTACTCACAACTGTCCTTACATGCTCGTTCCATTTCATATCGCTCTGCAATGTTACGCCTAGATATTTGAACGACGCGACAGCATCAAGAAGCTCACTACTAATGCTGTATTCGAACATTATAGGATTGTTTTTCTACTCATGCGCATTTTTCTACATTGAGAGCTAGCTGCCATTCTTCGCACCAACTAGAAATTTTGTCTAAGTCATCCTGTATGCTATTACGGTCAGTTACAGACGACACCCTCCCATACACCACAGCATCATCAGCAAACAGCCGCAAATTACAACTTACTCTGTCCATCAGATCATTTATATAGATAGAAAATAATAGCGGTCCTATCACTCTCCCCTGGGGCTCGCCTGACGATGTCTCTGATGAACACTCGCCGTCGAGAACAACGTACTCCGTTCTATTACTTAGGAAGTCTTCCAGCCAGTCACAAATCTGTGTACCTATTCCATAAGCTCGTATCTTCGTTAGCAGTCTGCAGTGTGGCACCGCGTCGAATGCCTTTTTGAAGTCGAGAAAAACACAATCCGCCTGTTGCCCTTCATCCGTGGCTCGCAAGATGTCATGTGAGAAAAGGGCAAGCTGAGTTTCACATGAACGATGTTTCCTAAACCTGTGCTGATTCATGGAAGAAGATGACCAGTCCATGCATTTTTCTATTGCTGTAGGGAATGCAGTGGAGGAAAGATTTTAGCTGAGGTGAGAAACAGAGCTGACTTTGTCTTGACGGGGGAGCGTGGAATTCCGATGGAGGCAGCCGCTACAGCACTCTCTACCTGCGACCAGCGGCGTGCCGTGGGGGCCGCGCCGTAGGGGTCCCGATAGCAAGGTGCCTCGGTGCTCTGGCAGAGCAGCAGGTTGTAAATGTGTTAGCCTAGTGTCCCAGACGGAGGAGAAGGACGAGGAGGAGTATTGTCTGTGCTTTTAGAACCGCTCCTTCCGATTTTAGAAAAAGATAGCCGGCCCCTCCGCTGAGACAAGCGCCCAGAATCTTGTCTGCTAATTAAAGGAAGACGGCACTGAAACTGGCTGGTATTTTTTTTTCCCCTAGACGCTTGGTTTGCGCTTCTGCGGTAACGGTTTGGAACGTCCGTGAAGAATCGCGCCAAAAGTGTGTGTGGAAGGGGTAGCCGACTCTGATTGGCTGAAGTTCAAAGCGCCAGTTTTCAGAAATCGGCGGTCGTTTAGTGAAATTTTACTGGCCGGAGATTGAGAACTCGATGCTGATTGGTTTTCCGTAAAAACGGGTTCTCGCGGGGTCTTTCGCGGCGGACGCGGTATCGGTGGCACTTCGTGCTTTGCTCCGCTGGAGTACGGACGCGTCTGCTCGCGCCCTGTTCTCTTAGTGGACCGACTCGGAGTCTTTCTTATTGAGCTGATACTTGGACGGGTGAACTTGTATAAGTTTCAGGGTACACTCTGAGATTTGTACTGGAGCTGAAAGTCCTTGTTTTCTGTTTGGATAAGGTCAGCCAGCCAGTACTAGTGCACCGAGGCACTAGTTATGATATACTCAACTTCTGGAGTCATCTAGGCCTTCAGTACTTGTGCATACTTGTCTACGCTAACTGAATTGCCCCTGACTTGGCAGAACTGCATGAGATCGTACGCACTTTGTACTGGCGAGCACAAAGAGGCTGATAGGAGGGAGTACAGCTTCCGAGTAACGGAACGATTTTTCATTTCGTGGACGCGGAAATTTTCAGCTTACAGCCGCCCTGTGCCCACGCCACTGCAGCGTAGCGCCTTCACACGCAAGTCGTCAGTTTGGTAATGTATGGCCATTTAAAAATTATATCTTTGTGCTGTAACTCTTTGTAAAATGATACAATAAACTATGTTCATAGCTCCGCAGAAAGTGTAACATTTCTTGTGTTGACCTACCGCATTAAAATTTTCCGTCGCCTGCAAAATAAGTGTAATAAAGAACAAATATAACTGAAAATCTAAAGTACTGCAATACAGTTAAAGGCCTACACTGCTACCCTGGCGGAATCAATTAAGACCCCAGAGGCAACTGGACAGTAAACGACACACGGAAATTGGCAGCCGAACAGAATACTACCACTGTCTGGCGTGAAATAAGATAACATGAGCTGGTAGCTCCCCATCATGTCACGTAGCGGAGAAACAGTAAAAGGAAAACTCTTGGCGTCAAATATGACGCCGCCAGGGCAGTTAAGGGGTAACATTCATACGTTTAGTAAGAAACGTGTCCGTCATCCACGATACAATCTTTGCTTGCAGCAGATAGTAACCAGAAGCCATCATTTACACTATTTAATAAAACTAAATCCTTCTGGGTAATTATATCGATTAATTTAGGAAATACATGTGTACGTACTCCATTACATTTACTAGGACCATAAATACCGTCTATTTAATATACACCTGCACATTTATGTTTTCCGTGATTTTGCTCAACCACTCCAGGCGAATTCCGGGATGATTCCTTTCATATGTCACGTCCGATTTCCTTTCCTATCCTTACCCAAACAACCTGAGTGTAAGCTCCGCCTCTACTGACTATGCTGTCGTCAGGGAGTTAAACACTAATCTTCCTTCCTTTCTATATATACCGTCGTTAGCGTTTCCTCAGTGTTATACATTGTAAGGGTTCTTATAAGTAGGTAATGATTTTATATAATAAAAAATTAACAGACTTTTGTGCGCGAGTCGGCGGCAGACACATTTGAGTTAGGAACGGCTAGCCAGTGGCCGACACTAGGAGCAGTTATAGTTTCCCACGGCTGTGACGCACCATACGGCGTCAGCAGAGGAGGTGGGGTAGCTAAAGCTCAAATGTTCAAATGTTTGTAAATCTATCGGACCAAACTGCGTGGTCATCAGTCGGTAGCTTATAAACTACTTAAACCTAGGTAAACTAACCTACGGACAAACACACACACCCATGCCCCAGGGAGGACTCGAACCTCCACGGCGAGCAACCGCGAGCTCCGCAGCGAGGTGCTTTAGACCGGCGAAAACTCCAGAACGTCGATATGCGTGGGATCGTCCGTTGTAGCCGCCGCGCCTATAAATCGGGGAGGTACAAAACATGGCGCGAACCTAACATCTTTCGTTTATTAAATTTTGTTATTTAACAATGTTTTGGTAGCATACAGACCTTAGTAGCAGACTAGGGGTCAACAGAAGTAGGTGCTGGTCGTTTCATATTGTTTAATAATGATCAGCTAGATAAATAAATGAATTACAATGCTTTTAATGAACATTTACCAATACTTACGAAGATGTACGAATGTCGTAGGAGGTCTCGGCTGCGCGCCACTGTCGTAAGTCAGCTTTAGGACATAATCCGAACCGGTCTCGTAACCACGCTCTCAGTACAGACATAAAACTATAATTGTTAATTTCAAAGTCAATAATCAGTCTTGTATTATGGTGAGGCCAGTAATAAAGCCCCATAATTGGCACCCATGATTTTATTTAGATGAAACACCTACCTGTAACAAGGTAATATGTCAGATCTTTTAAAAGCAGTTCCAACAACACTCCAGTGTGTTGTCTAGCTGCGCAAGGGCTACATCGTCGAGAGCTCTTCCTGCAAAACAGGTAGGAGGAATGCCTACACTTCGGCTCGCAAGTCTGACTCGAAGGTTTGATCCCAGATGGACAGCGCGGGCCGGTAAATCCGCATGCCTCCTATACAATCTACTACGGGCTCCTAACTACGCCTTCACTTGCAAGATACGTTTAGTTACTAGGGAGGATTCTTGCAAAATGCAGCATATTTTTTGCGCCGATGTCAAATGTTCAAATCTTCAAATGTCTGTAAAGCTTATGGGACTTAACTGCGGGGTCATCGGTCCCTTAACTTACAAACTACTAATGAACTAACTCATACGAGGCATATTTTTTAATTAAAATTGAAATAAAAAACAAAGACGTGCTAAGTGCTATATCTCGCCTCAGGAGATAATAACTGACAGACACTGTCTGATACGAAAATTGTGTTTATGACAATACAAACTAATCATCTTCTGGAAATAAAACAAACTTCGGAAACTAAGGCAAAAACAACAAACATCAACTAAAATTTTCTTCTTCACCAATTAGGTACTAGCCAGGGAGATAACGACAGCCTTGAGAGAACGGCCAGGGAGACGGAGCCGGCCGACGTATTCCGCTGCGGGAAGTCCTGGAGGCGCGGCGTCGCTGGCAGGGACTCTTCTCTTCCCCGGAGGCGTCGGTCGCGATCCCTCAGCTATGGTTCTCTTAGTCAGTCGGCGGAGAACTGCAGTCGTGTTGCACTGTGGTCCCTCTCCACCCCCCTCCCCCTCCAATCCCTCAAATAGTCGGAGCACAGTGATACGGGGCAGTCTCGAGCTGGTCTCACGTGACTCTGCAGTAGAGTTGTGGCGATTCGTGAATGAGTCGTTCATTTGAACGAAGACAAAGTATCTTACGAATCGAATCGTGATTGGAAGAGTCGTCGTTCGAAAGAACCGTCTATCTCGTGACGATTCTAAGTTCCAACGATTCATGATTCGAGAGCAACTGACGAATCTTGCCGAATCGTGCCGAATGCCGGAGAGAAATCAAGAAGGGCGACTAATCGTCGTTCAGAAGAATCGTCTGTCTCGTGACGATTCCAAGGTCCAACGATTCATGATTCGAAAGCAATTGGCGAGTCGTGCCGAATAATTACGAAAGCCAGAAAGCGTGTGAACAAAGGAAGCACAGAACGAAGATCGTGAGTCGTTAATTATTAACATATTCACGAATTACAGATGACAGAAACAATACGTAGCGAAATACACAGCTGCCAATACATACGAATATACGTTTTTTAAACAGTTTAAATATTATGTATTTAAACGAGCAATCTTTACATATTTATATTTCTCATATCTCGGAAACGGCTGTAACGATTTGGAATATATTCTGTGTTTAGAGAGGTTTAGGCTTTTCGAGTTCATCTACATAGTTGTAGTTTTTGTAAAAACTCAATTTTACAAAAATATTCTTTTTATATAAAAACGCGAATTTAATTTTTCTTAAACCATCTCAAAAATCTTTTTTTACCATTTTGGTTTTACGTTATCAAATTTCCTGAAAGAAAAAAAAACATTTTCTTGTATCTGGAAATATTTAGAGACGTATTTTTATTTTTAATCTTTATTTATATAGACGTGTTTCCTTAAACTAATTGATTTTACATAATAAGTATTTTATAATGATTATATGTTTGTTAATTACCATGGGTTTAATTAAACTTATATTTAAATGGCCGAAATATTCAATCAGAACGAAAAGAAATTGATAACGTTACTGCAGGATTCGAAATAAGTGACCTACGTTCACTAAACCTACAACGCTACTAAATGAGCTATGATGACAGCAGAAATAGTTGGTAGCAAAATTTCAAAGACCATTTTCTCGAGAATTTTTGAGAGCTGAATCGAATGGCTTTGCCTCATTATTATTTTAATACTGAACTTTAGGCACCATAAATAGTAAAAAATCCGATACCCGTAATGTCACCTTTACGGCATTCTGTAAGATTCGTGCCGTCGCAGACCAGAAAGAATCGTGTACGAATCGTAGGAACAGATGCAAAAAGTATAAGATTCCAACATCCATAACACAAACATGTATTACCATCTATGAGCGAGATGTAGAAGTAAGAATCGTGCCAATGCAGACTAAAGAATCGTGAACGAATCGTAGGAATCGATTCACAATGTGGGATTGAATCGCAAGAATCGATTCCTAAAAAAGAATCGTGTTGCCCAACTATACTCTGCAGAGGAAAATAGTCCCGGTTCAGTGCACTCTCTGATGGTGCGTCCTCTGGTGATGCCGGAACCGCCGCTGTAAAACGCCTCACAGATATTAATACATACGCTTGTACCGTGCATTGCAGGTTGTCCGCTGTTCATCCGAACCACCAGTACATGACACTAAGACATCTCAATAATTTTATGAGCAGTGGGTACCTACATCTGTGTTGTCTACGCACTGACGTCATTTCATTCTTCCTTGTTTACGTTGTCTGCTGTTTAAGAAGCCTCCGATAATAGTGAGTTCCGCCGACTGTGAAGTACGGGATGTAATAAGATTTCTTAGTGCTAAAGGCCTAAAAGCGTTCGATATTCATCGTGAGATCTGTGCAGTTTACGGAGAAAACATTATGAGTGATGGAACGGTAAGAAAGTGGGTGAGCATTTAAAGATGGCCGCATAAATGTGCATGATTAACAACGGAGTGGGCGTCCTTCGGTCGTTAATGAAAGTTTAGGATATGAAGTGGACAATAAGGTGATAGAAAACAGATGCTTTATAATTTCCTCCTTGCAGGATGACTTTCCTAATATTTCTTGTAGTGTTTTCTTTGACATGGTGACCGACCAAGACGAAATATAAACAGTTGTGATGCAGTGGTTAGCAAGTCAGGCGGCAGACGTCTATGAGGAGGGTATTCAAAAACTGGTGCAACATTATGACAAATGCCTCAATATTGACGGACATTATGTAGAAAAGTTGATTAAGGTACAGGCTTCCATATCAAAATAAAATTATTGAGATACCTTAGCACGTCTTTTTTTAAATTTTAAAACGGTACTTATTTAAAAACACGCCTCGTACTAAGGACGGCACAAACATCTAAGCCCGATGGAGGATTGGAACCTCCGACGCGGGAGGCCGCGCGATTTGCAACGTGGCGCTCCAGACCGCTCGGCTACTCCCACGCGGCTCGCCGATGTGAATTCAGGAGCAGGAAAGGATGATAGTACCTAGATGGTTGTTTACAATCATAGAAACTTACACGGCACTCAAACCGTATGCGAACTGAAGTTCACTATAGCACCATAAATATTTTTACGAATTCAACATATTTAATGCTATATTGTTGTTGTACATATTACATAAAATTCTTCTTCTTTATTGATAACGTACTGTGTCTGGGTGTTTGTTTATGTATTTATGTGTTTCTATTTCACACAAACAACAGTTTTGTTCTAGTCTTCATGAAATTTTTACACTTGATTTTCAAAACTATATATATATATATATATAATCTTTGACATGTGCTTGTCGTCGGTTACTCTACCTACGGACTTCAACAAAATCTACATGAAACCGAACTTGATGAATGTTTCCACACTTGACCATATCAAGACGAACATCGCCGTTTACCTAGGTATTTATACGGCGAATAGCGGATGGTACCCAGCAATGACATGGGGCACCACTTCACTGAGCACCATGAAAGTTGATGGTTTAATAAGTATATCATTTTTCACAGATGGAGGGGGGAATTGATTGAGGAGGTGGAGGTAATCCGCGCAGGAGTAGCCGAGCGGTCTGCAGCGTCACGTTGCGGGTCTCGTGGCCTCTCGCGTCTAAGGACGGCACAAACATACATGCCCGAGGGGGGGACTCGAACCCCCGACCGTAGTGGCCGTGCAGACCGTGACTGACGCGCCTCAGTCCTCTCGGCCACCGCGGCCGGCGGACAGAGAGATTAGGATAGAGGACAGAGCGAATAAGTCGAGATGGACTACCACAAAGTGTAATAAATAAGTACACAGCTGAAGATGCGTTTTCAACTAGCCAGAAATGTGTAAACTCTGTCCTATAGCCCTCGAGCGGGTCACCAGGTACCGACCGGCCGCCGTGTCTTCCTCCGTCAGAAGGTGTCCACGAATATGAAGGGAGACGGATCAGCGCCCCGCATTCCCGGCCGCACTTCTTAACCATGTAGCTCCTCAGTTGGCGTCAGAAGGGCTGAGTACACCAGACTTTCTTGTTATTTATATATTTATTTTTCCGAACAATGCTCGGCAGACCGGTCGGTGAGCCATTCTAGTGCTAGCCAAGCCCATCAGTTCTTAACAACAGCCATCTTGTTGGAACAGATCTATCCGCTGCTTCACGACCGTTGACTTCTCAACTTGCAAATGTATAATAAATACCAGTGAAACTTCTGGGTAAATGGGTGTAATGATATAGAACATTTCGGAAGTAATATTGACACTTTCTCCATGCAGCCACTTGGGACGAGAAATAATATACCGAAAAATTAAAGACTGCATTATTGCTTCGCCAGTTTCTCATGCTTTTATGTGAAGAAAGCACAGAGCGAGAGAGGTGATAAAACTGCTACTATGTTATATCTATATGAATCATATGACGGACAGATTGAGTTGCAATGTGCGGCTGTTTGCTGATGATGCTGTGGTGTACAAGAGGGTGTCATTGAATAACTGTAGTAGGATGCAGGACGACGTGGACCAAATTGTAGGTGGTGTGAGGAATGGAAACTAGCGCTAAATGTAGAAAAATGTAAGTTGAAGCAGATGAATAGGAGAAAAAATCCGGTAATGTTTGAATACAGCAGTGTGATGCTTGACAGAGTCGTGTCAATTAAATAGCTTGGCGTAACGCTGCAAAGCGATATGAAATGGAACGAGCATACAAAGATAGTCGTGGGGAAGGCGAATGGTCGAATTGTAGGAAAGTATGATTAGTCTATAAAGGAGACCGCATATAAAACGATTGAGTATTCCTCAAGTGTTTGGGATCCCCACCAGATCGGTTTAAATGCAGTTCAGAGGCGGGCGCTAGGTTTGTAACTGGTAGACTCGATCAATGCGCGAGTGTTACCGAAATGTTTCGGAAATTCAAATGGGAGTCACTGGAGGAGAGGCGACGTTCCTTACGAGAAGCAGTGTTGAAGAAATTTAGAGGGTCGGAATCTGAGGCGGACTGCAGAACGATTCTATTGCCGCCAACCTACATCGCACGTAAAGACAACAAAAATCAGAGAGATTGGGGCTCGTACGGATGCCTGCAAGCATTTATTTTTCCCTAATTTATATGGTAGCAAATAACTAGTAGTGGTACTGACAAGGGAATCTCTCCATTGCATCCCCATCAGATTTAGTTATAAGTTGGCGCCGTGGATAGGCCTGAACACAGATCAATCGAGAAAACAGGAAGAAGTGGTGTGTAACTATGAAAAAAATAAAAATATATAAAAAAACTGATCGGTCCGTGCGAAAGATAAGTAATGTTCATTATATACTGACCACAGCAGCGCTAGACAAGTGGCTAGCGTGTAACAGAAGAGCGAAAGGCCAGTCGTTCGAGCCTTCCCACAGGCAAAAATTAAAATTTTTTCATTTTCAGATTGTGAAATTGTTGCATTTATTTGTTGCAGTTTATGTGACAAACACTTATGTTTTCATCAGTTTTTTGGGAGTGATTATCACGTCAAAAAAAAAACTAAACCGGGCAAAGTGGAATCTCTTTACCCATTCACCAAGTGTACAAGTTAGGTGGGTCGACAAGAGATTCCTGTCATATGACGCACATACCGTCACCAGTGTCATATAGAATACATCAGTCGTGTTTTCCTGTGGAGGAATCGGTTGACCTACCTCTTTGCGATCAAATGTATTAGGTTCCCATTGGAGAGGCACTTCCTTTCGTCTGCTAATCGCACGGTTTTGCGGTGCGGTCGCAAAGCACAGACACTAAAATGGTTACAGCGAATAGAGACGTCAATAAACGGACGAACAGATCACAATTTTGCGAAAATAAAAAAATAAAAAAAAAAAATTGCTTGAGTTAAGTCTTGAACCAAGGACTTCGCGCTCCACAGCTCCTCAGGTTACCCACAGGACCAGAGTGCTCTTACATTCGGATTATGTTGACGTTGCCTGTCTTTCGCATGGACTGTTCAGTCTTTATATTTTGCTTATTGTTTCATAGTTCCACAGATCTTCTACCAGTTTTCTCCATTGATCCGTGTCCAGTTTCTCACGGCCTATCCACTGCGTCAACTTATAACTAAATCTGAGAGGAGTGCGATGGGGTGGTTCGCTTGTGAGTACCCTCCGCCACGCAACTTTGGTTGGATTTTGGAGTTTGCATGTAGATGTATATGTATAGGCAGCAAGAAACCTATGTATGAAAGTAATGTACCTAAATGATTCCATTGATCGTCTAACTGAAATTAACTATACAACGCGACAGGAGTACTGGTAAAACTCAGTGTTGCATAATATTTATGATGACAGTCATTTAGATCCCTGTTTAGGCAGTTATAAATTTATCACATCTGGTAAGTAACGTACAATCACGAATAGTATGATTTATTAAAAATAGGTTTCTGCTATTAAATGGCCATCTTCAATGGATAACTCACCATGTAGCCTACAATCTCACAGGAATTACGCTCCCACACAAGTTGCATATTAGCCTACCTGAAGTGGTACACCATCAAGTCTTAAAATGTTCCACATTCTTCAGCTGCAGAGAGTAGAGAGTGACTTTTGTTTGTCAGCTATTTGTTGAAGGCAACGCTAAATTACGAGCCCACCGCCTGCGTCGTCAGAGCAGCAATTTTGCCCCACCGAAGCTCAAGTTTTATAGCTTTGAAAAGCCATCCAGTTAGTCGTAAAGTGCGAAATTAAATCCGGATGCTACGTAATGGTTTATGGCTGTTCGAGTCTTAGTCGAACACTTTTACGCTGCACTTGCTTTGAAACAGTTTGGAACCAGAGTAATTATCGAACACGTACCGCGATTCGTTAACTATCAATTAGGGAATATTGCATGTTGCGACTTAGTATGTGATGCGGTTCTGTAGCGTTCGTCTAGGGGCAGATTATGTAGTCCCTTTAACTTACATTAATAATTTAATAAGGAGTTATTGACGAACTAGTCATACATCAAACAAGTGCTAGGTTGAATGTAAGAGTTAACTTAATTACAAACTTCAAATAGAGCGTTTGAATAAAAAGTTCATCCTGCATTAAATCGTCGTTCAGTGTTCAAAACCAATAGTATTAACCTCCCTTGATATTCTTCTAATATATAAAGCATTGTGTTCGTATGTTTGTACGTGTTGCATACTGAATTTGGTACACACATTCCTTACCGTGAGGTAACAATTGCTGCAGGATTAATAATCACATACGACACATGGTTCAAAAGATATTACGTCATAACCAAGAGAAATCGCAAAAAAGGCCATATAATGCAGCGAGACTTTCGAAATAGACTGTATGAGAATGACAGTACTTAGCGACTTGCAACAAACCTTAAACATAATTTCAAACCTTTATTAAACTTTTTCTCACTGGCAACCATAGCAAAATGATGAAAGGAAAAAAGTTTCTCGCTTACTACTTTTACGCTGTTTATGGAGTAAAACAACGGCATTCGGTATGATGATACAATTTATAATTTGTACACTACAAACTGTAGTCGCACGACATTTTACAGACAGTGTACACACATATAGTTGAATGTACCTTCTACATTGTATCACAGTACGATACGTAATTCATTAGATACGAGCACATAAACAGAAATGTTCATGGAAAACTACCCCTTCCCACATCAAGTTGTAATCTATTACTTCTTTACTACTATCTGTATTCCCAAGAGAATATGCAGACCTACAGCCCTTATGCAAATGAATATATACCTGAAAAATGGTTGGAATAAATAAATAAATAACCTGGCAACGCCGGGTTTTCAGCTAGTATATTATAAAAATGAATGTTTTTAACAATATGATGAGAATAGTTTTCAGCTGACAGCAAAGACGTTCATAGAACCACGACAGGCACATTAAAACGACACTCATACGTACACACACACAACTCAGTTTTTGTCATAACCTTCGTAAGATAAAGGATCAAACTCCCATAGAATCTTATAGAACTGTCACCTGAGGCTCACTACGAACATAGTAGCCACGGATGACAGTTGTGTGTCTGTGAACCTTGTCTCAGTAATTATGTGAATGACAGTATGTGTCCTTTGTAACTGTGACCGAAAGTTAAATTCTGCGTGCATAAGTGTCTTTTTTATGTGCCTAAAGCGGTTCGGCGAAAGTCTTTGACGAGCGTTGCAAGCTATCCTCAAAGTATTTATTGTCGCTCTTGTTGTGATCTTAAGCATATAGACTGGTTTGATTCCCTCGTAAGAACGGCAAACCACAACCATTTGAACCTGCTTATTACAGTCTCCTCTTGGCCTCTCAGCGATTTTTACTCAACCCACTTACCTCGAATGTAAACTGACGATTTGTTGACGACTGTGTGTCCTACCAACAGATCGCTTTTATTTGTCAAGATTTACCAGAAATTTCTATTCTCCGTCGTTCTACACTAGCATCCTCATTTGTTACGCGATCCAACGACGTAATCTTCAGCATCCTTCGGAATTCAAAAGCTTTTGTTCGATTCCTATCTGAACTGTTTATTGTTCATGTTTCACTACCGTAAAAAGCAACATACCACACAGATAACTTTAGAATACACTTAAGAAAACTTAAATCAATATTCTAAGTGAACAAATTTTCCTTTTTCAGAAACTATTTGCCTCCTATTGGCATTATATATTTATCGGTTCTTCGACCATAGTATGTTATTTTATTACCCAACAAACAAAACTCATCTGCCGCCTTTCTTGTCTCGTTCCCTAATGTAATCACTTCAGCATTCCAGTCAACACTGTCAAAAGATTTCTCCATATCTACAAAACCTAGAAAAGTTTGTCTTTCTTTAACCCAAGTTATAAGATTCATCGTTAAATGATATTTGCCTCACGTGGTGTGTAAAAAGGTAAGAACTTAACGCATGAGTTATCAAAATTTATTTATTGTTGTTGTCGTTGCTGTCTTCATTCTGCAGACTGGTTTGATGCAGCTCTCCACGTTATCCTGTGCAAGCCTCTTCATCTGTGAATAAGATCAGCAACCTGTATTCGTCCCTCAGTCTCCCTCTAAGATTTTCACCCCACACACTTCCTTCTAATGCTAAACTGGCGATTTCTTAATGTCTCAGAATATGATCCACCATCCTATCACTTTCTTTAATGTGGATAAATAAGGAACATCTTTCCTCCCCGATTAAGATGAACACCTCTTCATTAGTTAAATGAGCTACCAATCTAAACATCATTCGTCTGTAGGACCACATTTCAAAATCTTCTATCATCTTTTTCTATTAATTCCTTATCGACCACTTTTCACTTCTGTGCAAGGCTACACTCAACACAAAAGCTTTCAGAAAAAAGTCCTAAATTTAATTAATAATGGATGTGAACAAATTTCACTTCTCCAGAAACGTTTTCCTGCAATATATACCTTCTTTGCTTCAGCCATCAAATGTCATTTCGATACCCAAATAACAAAACCAATGTACTACTTGTATTGTCTATTTGCCTAACCTAATTCCTTCGGTATCTCCTCATTTGTATAACACTACATACCAATACGCCTATATTACTCTGTTCATCTTATGCCCACCTTTCTAGACCCTATCCATTCCGTTCATTTGGTCTTCCAGGTCCTGTGCTGTCGCTGATAGAATTATTTTGTCGTCGGGAAACCGCAAGGATTTTATTCCCTCTCCCTGGACTTTAATTCCCTCTCCAAATTTCCCCTTGCATTCATTCACAGCTTGCTCAATGTACAGATTGAATAACATTGGGGAAGGTTACAATCCTTTCTTACTCTCTTCTAAACCTCTGCCTCCTCATGCCCTTCGACATTAATAACTGCTGCTTTTGTTCAAGTTGAATATAACACTTCGCTCCCTATATTTTACGGCGGCTACCTTCAGAGTTTGAGAGTGTTTTCCAATCAACAGTGTCAAATCTTTTCCCAGTCACAAGTGTCAAATCTTTTGCCTCTTCTTAACCTAAGATAAATCGTGTACTGCCTGCCGTTCACGGACATTTCTTCTAAATCCAAACTGATCTTCTTCAACCTCTGATTCTTCCAATTTTTCCTTTCGTCTGTAAATAATTCGTCTGTATTTCGAACCATAAATTATTAAACTGATAGTTCTCTGATTTCCACATTTGTTGCACTTTCTTTCTTTAGAATTGTAATTACTATAGACTCTGACCATAACTTGTTGGTTATGAACTGTAGATTAAAACTAAAGAGACTACAAGAAGGCAGAAAATTAAGAAGATGGGACCTTGACAAATTAAAGAAACCAGAGGTCATTTTGAGTTTTAGAAGGAGCATTAGGCAAGATTTGGCTGAAATGGAGGAAAGTAATAGAGTAGAAGAAGAAGAATCGGTAGCTCTAAGAGATAGAATAGTGAAGGTTGCAGAGGACCATATAGGCAGAAGGCCCTAATAGAAATCCTAGGATAACACAGGAGATACTGAACTTAAATAATAAAAGGAGAAAATAGGAAAATGCATCAAGTGAAGCAGGCAAGAGAAGGTAAAGAGGTCTGAAAAATGAAGCTGACAGGAAGTGGAGACTGGCTAGGCAGGAGTGGCTTGAGGAGAAATGTTAAAATACAATTAGCTTCAATTTTTGATAGCTGTATAAATTTAAATAATCAATTAATATTAATTAAATATAACTTATAAGGCTATATTTAATTAGATGTGATATATTGAAATAAGTAATTTATATTATATAACAATACAAATGGAAAATAAAATAAAATCAACAGCAAAATTTTATATTGATTAAAGAAATAAAGCAAGAAATTAAAAGAATGTATAACTAGGAGCAAGATAGATACCGCCTACAGGAAAATAAATGACATTTGGAGGAAAGAAAAGCAGCGGAATGAATATCAAGAACTCAGATGGAAAAACCAATACTAAGCAAAGAAGGGGAAGCTGAAAGGTGGAAGAAATATATAGAAGGCCTGTACAGAGGAAATAAAACGGTATTCTAGTAATGGAAGAGGGGATAAGAGATATGATAATGCGAGAAGAATTTGACAGATTTTATTAGAAACAAGGCCTCTTGAGTAGAGGATGGTCCGTTTGAACTGCTATCATCGTTAGGAAGAAATTCATACATTCAGTCTTCAAGAACAATATAGTGACTCCAATATCTAAGGAAGCAAGTGCAGACAAATGTAAACATTACAGAACTATCAGTTTAATAAGTCATGGATGCAAAATACTAACACTAATTATTTACAGACGAATGGAAAATCTGGTGGAATCCAACCTAGGGGAAGATCAATTTGGATTTAGGAGAAATTTAGGAGCATGCAAGGCAATACTCAAATTAAGACTTCTCTTAGAAGACAGATTAAGGAAAGAGAAAACTACGTGTTTAGTATTTGTGGATCTGGAGAGATCGTTTGAAAATTTTGACTGGAATATACTTTTTCATTTCCTAAAGATATCAGGGATAAAACATAGGGAGCGAAACTTTATATTAAACTTGTACAAAAACCAGACAACAATTATTAGAGTCGACTGGCATGAAAGGGTCGCAGTGGTTGGCTTTCCGCAATGCTGTTCAATCCGTACATCGAAAAAGCTGTGAAGGAACGCAAGGAGAAATTTGGGGAGGGAATTAAAGTCCAGGGAGAGGGAATAAAAACCTTGTTTACTGTAATCGTCTCTCGGCTTGCACAGGACACGGTAGCGTGGAGAACTGCATCGAACCAGTCTGTGAATTGGAGATCACTACAACAACACATTCTCCTTGAAGTCGCAGGGTATCTCCCTTGTCTCAAACATCTTGCATATCATGTTAAACAATTTCTTAATGACTTGCTCTCCTAAGGACATTAGCAGTGCACACGGAATATCATCTACTCCATGGGCATTACTTAGACTCAAATCTCGCATTGCTCTTTCAAAATTATTTTCTCAGTATCGTATCCCCTATCTCATCTTGCTGTACTTCATTTCTATAATACTGCCTTGAAGTTTATTTCCTTTGTATAGGTCCTCTATATATTCTTTCTTCCTTTCAGTTTTCTTTCCTTTGCTTAGTACTGGTTTTCCGTCTGAGTTCTTGTTTCTAAATGGCTCTTTTATTTTCCTGTAGGCGGTATCTATCTTTCCCCTAGTTATACATTCTTCTACGGTCTTGCATATCTCCTCAAGTCACTCCTGCTTAGCTAGTCTGCACTTCCTGTCAACCTCATTTTTTCAGACGTCTGTACTTCGTTTTGCCTGCTTCACTTAACGCATTTTCATATTTTATCCTTTTATCATTAAAATTAAATATCTCTTGTATTACCCAGGAATTTCTATTATGCCTTGTCCTATATGATCCTCTGCTGCCATCACTACACTACCTTTCAAAGCTACCCATTCTTCTTCTACTGTGTTACTTTCCCCCGTTACTTTCCTTGCCTAATGCTTCCTCTGATACTCTGAACAACCTCTGTGTCCTCGATTTGTTCAGGTGTCATCTCCTTAAATTTCTACCTATGCAGTCTCTGAAGTTTTAATTGACAAATAATAAAAAATAAGTTATGGTCATAGTCTACATCTGATCCTGGAAACGTCTTACAATTTAAAACCCTGTTTGTAAACCTATGCCTTAACACTATAAAGTCAATCTGGTACCTTCGAATGTATCCTGGTCTCTTCCACGTATACAACCGTTTATCACGATGATTAAACCAAGTAATGGGTGAAAATGTGCTCTGCACAAAATTTTTCCAGGTGATGACCTCTTTCATTCCCCAGTCCATATTCACCTACAAAATGTCTTTCACTTACAAAAGAGTTCCAGTCCCTTATCACAATCAAGTTATCCTCTCTCTTAACTGCCTGAACATTTTTTTTATCTCCTCATACATCTCTTCAAGCTCTTCATCATTGGCATATAAATTTGTACTGCTGTGGTCGGTATTGGCTTTGTGCTTATCTTTGCTACCAATGCGTTCACTATGCCGTTCATACGCGATTTAAGCCACTGCACTTTTCTACTTGTAAAAAACTCTACTGGCAATTTTAAAACCTTATGAAACTTTTTCTCACAACAACCCTTAGAAAATGCTGAAAGGAAGAAGGTTTATCGCATACGTTTTATTTATAGCATGCTGTAACACTACGTCATTTGGTATGACGAAACAACTTATTACTTTTGCATTACTAATTCTAGTCTCGAGACGTTTTACAACAGTATACACGTACATATACCATCGAATGATCCATCGAAATTATGCCGTAATACAATGTATAGTTCAGCAGGTATAACATCATGTACATTGAGGTGAATAAAAAACCACCGCATCAAACCTTAATTTTAATTTACCACGTGTTAACTACTAATTATATCCGTAAAACATTCTGCACTGACGCATCATGTGACGGGTGCGTATCCAAATTATTTCATCCAGTATATCAGAATGACAGCTCCCAGAGACTTACAATAAAACCGAGCGAGATGGCGCAGTGGTAACACACTGAACTCGCATTTGGAAGGATGGTGGTTCAAATCCACCTCCGGCCATCCATATTTAGGTTTTCCGTGATTTCCCTAAATAACTCCAGGCAAATGTCGGGATGGTTCCTTTGAAAGGGCACGGCCGATTTCCTTCCACATCCTTACCCAAACCTTCCGACCGTAAGCTCCGTCTCTAATGACGACGCTGTCGACGGGACGTTAAATTCCAAGTTTCCTTCTTTGTTCCTTCTTACAATAAACTTTGCACATGTTTAGAAACAGTTCGCAGACAGTTTGAACTCTCTTATTAGTGAAATGTAAGTGGACTGAATTGCCTAAAGAAATACATCACGCCGGCCTCGGTGGTCGAGGGGACTGAGGCGCTCCAGTCACGCTATGCACGGCCACTACGGTCGAGGGTTCGAATCCCCCCTCGGGCATGGATATTTGTGCCGTCCTAGTTCGTAAGTAGTTTGTAAGTTTAGGGACTGATGACCTCGTAGCTAAGTCCCATAAACTATTTGAACATTTGAACTTTTGAAATACATCACAGCTGGGCTGAAGTAGTTCGATTCTCGTTTGGAAGTCTAAGATAAATGGCAGTTATGATGTCTCGTTGTAGTATTAGAACTTGACTTCTTTGAGTAATCAGTCATGAGGCTCGTTTCAGAGGCCTGACATGGATGCATTTCTTGTGCCATTCTCTTCAGATTTGATGCATTACATTCTCTGCCTTCTCGAAGTCTGAAGACATATCCTGCCAGCTTGTCCATTCTTCTTGTCAGAGTTCTGATTCGCCGCTGTCTTTATGGGTTATGCGGAGAACCTCCTGCAGACATACAGGGTGTTACAAAAAGATACTGCCAAACTTTCAGGAAACATTCTTCACACACAAAGAAAGATAATATGTTCTGTGGATATGTGTCCGGAAACACTTAATCTCCATGTTAGGGTTCATTTTAGTATCTCTCTTTAAATGTAAATTGAACTAATTCGTGCAGACAATTGTCAAAATACCCAACTGTTTCGTTAGTATGTACTGTACTTCCTCGATTCACCGCATTTATAAACATTGCACTGACTGCAAAACCACGTTCGTGATGAACACTAACCAGTTGATGCTACGTACTGATGTTCTTGATGTTAGTACTGTAGAGCAATGAGTCGCATGTCAACACAAGCAATAAGTCAACATTACCTTCCTTCAATTGGGCCAACTGGCGGTGAATCGAGGAAGTACAGTACATACTAACAAAACAATTGGGTATTTTGACAATTGTATGCACGAATTGTTTCAATTTACATTTAAAGAGAAATACTAAAATGAGCTCTAACATGGAAATTAAGCGCTTCCGGACACATGTCCACATAACATATTTTCTTTCTTTGTGTGTGAGGAATGTTTCCTGAAAGTTTGGCCGTACCTTTTTGTAACACCCTGTATATTTAAGAATCTACTTTATAGTAGTGACGGAACCAGATTCATTAATATTAGCATTGTGTGTAGCTACAAAATTAGGAGATAGGATGAACTTCACTGCTCAACCTTAAATCTGACTTCGGCACAGAAAAGTCTTAGCTCACTTATCAAATAGCACCAAAATTTTGGCAGATGGTGAACAAACATTTTATTGAACATTAAAAAGAAGTTCTGAATGACAACACTTTTTACGCAATACAGGAATCTGTAGGTATAAATTAGTTATTTTATTTTAAAAAACTAAGTTACGTGTCAGTTCTTCAAGATTATGGTATAGGAGGCAAACTTCTGCAGGCCATTAAAGGGCTTTACGTAGACTGTCAGGCAGCAGTTAGGGTAGATGGCAAATTAAGCTCATGGTTCAGGGGTAAGACAAGGCTGTAACCTGTCACCACTGTTGTTCATACTATTCATGGATCATATGTTGCAAACAGTAGACTGGCAGGGCGGGATTAAAATAGGTCAAAACAAAATAAGCTGTCTCGCATATGCGGATAACTTAGTTGTAATGGCCGATTCGATTGAAAGGTTGCAAACTAATATTTCAGAGCTCGATCAGAGGTGCAAGGATTATTATATGAAGATCAGCATCTCCAAAACGAAAGTAATGTCTGTGGGAAATAGATTCAAACAGATTGAGTGCCAAATAGGAGGAACAACATTAGAACAGATAGACAGTTTCAAGTATCTGGGATGTATTTTCTCACAGGATGGCATCATAGCGAAAGAACTGGAATCGAGCTGCAGCAAAGCTAATGCAGTGAGTGCTCAGCTAAGATGTACTCTTTTCTGCAAGAAGGAAGTAAATACCAAAACTAAGCAGTGCACCGATCTATCTTTCGAGCAACTTTGTTGTATGGGAGTGAAAGTTGGGTGGATACAGGTTACCTTATTCATAAGGTAGAGGTTACAGATATGAAAGTACCAAGAATGATTGCAGGTACTAATAGATGGGAACAATGGCAGGAGGGTGTCCATAATGAGGAAATTAAAGAAAAACTGGGAATGAACAACATAGATGAAGCAATTAGAGCGAACAGACTGAAATGTTGGGATCATGTTACACGCATGGGAGAAGCAAGGTTACCTAAGAGACTCATGAGGTCGGCAGCGGAGGGTAAGAAGAGTCAAGGTAGACCAAGAAGAAAGTACTTAGATTCGGTGCAGAATGATTTTGAAGTAAAAGGCATAAGATCAGACGAGGCATCAATGTTAGCATTGAATAGAGGATCATGGAGGAATTTTATTAGAGGTAGCATACTCCAGACTGAACGCTGAAAGGTACAATCAGTCTCTAATGATGATGATGATGATGATGTAAAGAAGCCTTTTTTATACTGCTACATCCCATTACATTACGAAATTTCGTATGGATGAGCTATAAAACACGTGTTAATATAATCTAATCTAAAGTAGGATCAACCTTGATTCAGTGAATGAAAACCTTAAAGCTGGAGGAGTCCATTATCCAATTTAGCTGCGTGATGATGATACACAGTCGTACAGTTTTGCTCCAAAGAGAACATGCAATCAGTTTATGTAATAAGGGTGTCGATGTCTTTCCTTAAACGAGTTATTGCTATTATCTCCAGAAATGTCGTAACTACTTCATAAGTAGCATTAAGTTGTATGGTTGTTTTTCTAATAGTTTTCCTTGTTATGCGACAGTGTACAGTGCCTAATTACTGATTTACGCTTTAGATACCATCGTAATAAACAAGCCTAGAGCTCTCTCTCATCCCGCTGTATTTTTTTTCTACATTTCTTCGAGATAGCCGACAGTAGTTTGTCCCCGGCCCCAGAGACGAGCCACGTGCCACTGGCTGCACAGCACGACTTGAGGGAGGGAGAATATCACGGCAGTGGGCGCTCCCCGAGGGACGGCCAAGAGGAGGCGTGGCGTATCTGCAGAGACTCGAAACGCTAGACTTAGCCCGCTGCGTAAAACTGCTCAGCAAGTCAGCCGCCGGGGACAGCGCAGGAGCTGTGGGACCCTCCCCAGATATCAACCGGAACGCTCTGTACGGCAACAAAAAAAGGCGGGACTCTTAAGTACTGTGGTGGAGGCGACTCCTCAGGGTGTCAGGGTCCCACGGCAAAGCATGAGTAAAACGAGAGAATTACGATTTTATTCTTAAGCAATATAAAGTGCCCTGTAACGTCCCAATACAAAGTGATAACATCTTTTCTCACTGAATTGTATCATTTCTTCAATATGTCACTGTGAGAGATGGCCTTTGTAGCATCTCAAGTGTAACATTTGAAACACGCCCACTGAATTTGTGGTCGTGTTCCATTTTGATTTATTCATTACTGGGTTGGGTTGGGTTGTTTGTTTAGGATAGGGGGGACTAATCTACTAAGGTAATCAGTCCCCCCGGTGGGGAGGGGAAGGAGTGACGCTAGGAAAGGAGGGGAGGGGGAAAGGAAATGCAGTCCGGGAAGTAAAGAAGGAAGGAACATTGCATCAGCTCGGGTGCTCGTGCTCGCCAAGCACGTACTCACGAAAGAACCGTGAGCCGAGTTATTCCCTACTCTTAAGTGTTACTCCGCTATTAATATTGTCTATTTGTAAAGAGTAAGGTGGTACAATTTCGATCATTTCGGACAAATGTCAGTGTAACTGGAAATATATTGAGAACATAAATAATTTTAACTATTTCACTTGTTCCCATATGTTTGATGAATATATAACACAAATATTAGGCAGTTACAATTGTTGGTATAAATACTAGAAAAGGTTACAGAATTGAGAAAAATCGATCGAAAATGTATCACACTAGGTACAATTATGATCACTTCACAATTTTGATAAGGGGCATCTTCCACATAGAAAGCACTTTTTCCTTAAGGCACCAATGCACACTTCATGGTAGCAAGCATTGCATATTTAGCAGCGAATCCAAACACCCTTAACCAGAAAATGTATAAGAGCGCGTTGGACTAAGTAACTTCACTTACCTCTTAAAAGGGGAAAAATTATATCTCCATAACACAAAGTGGTATATTCTTGGAAAAGACAGGAGGAGCTGTAGAAAACTGCTACACCACAACGTCACACAACGAGACACCATGAAATTGACAAATGGCGCGAAAACTTATGTTGATCGGAATTGTACCTATATCGAAATTGTACCACATTACCCTATTTTATTCCTTTATTAATGATTAGTGCCCCGTGTTTATATATCTTTCAACCAGTGTGATTGAAATTGTGTGTTCGTATGAATGTGAAAGATTGATTTCAATATTGACTGCCACGCAATGGCTTACAGTTGCCGCCTCGCGCTTTAGGTCTCGTTTACTTTAGTTAAGAACGCATGGCTTCTTATGTCGTCTGCAATGCCTTCTGCTGGAAGGCCAGAGACAAGCTTATTTGGCAAGATCGCGAGGTGGCCTGTTCTTAGTATAATACCATCATAATCATGGACGAAATAGGTCACAAAAGAGACTTCTCTGGAGCTCTAGTAGAGGGTATTATCTTTTTCAGGTAGCAAGGGTTGATAGGCAGTAGACTCTGAACGCACTCTGCATCTCTTTCAGCGCGCCCTACATCCAGTGCGTGTAGGGGGAGGCTTTGCGGGTGGCCTGAGGCTCCACACTTGCTGTGACCACTGAAGTAAGTATGTCGTCGAATCATGCTGAGGGGATGGCATGCTGTTAGAACTTTACTTTGATCGTGATCAGGCAGCCTTGGCTTATCAGTGAAAGTTTTCTTGAGTAATTCTTTTGTTATGTGAGGTGAAGTGTTTCTTACTTTACAGAACGCGAGTAATTCATGTTAAGTTTAGTATCCGTAAGCCCAATCCAATACTGATTTTGTGTCCAGTTTTCTCAAGTTAGAATACACGTGTAGTCTTCAGCCTTTGCACAAACTTATTGTGTTTGAATTTCCTTGCTGTTTTTAACTAACTTTTTTGAATCGTGTCTATTCCGTGAGAATTCTAAATTCTTTCTCGAAATTTTCTGGATTGATTGCGTCTTTCCTGTCTTGCTATGACCAATTGCACAACGTGCTTTCATAATGGCCATTACGTCGGCCTTCAGCCATGCTTTTACTGATACTAGCTTTCTTCTACATGAATTCTCGTGCGTGCGGTACTCGCTTATTCTAAATTATTTATTTATTCATTTATTTTAAATTTATTTTAAACTCACCATGGACGCACACCACTTGGTACTTAAGGATAGTATGCCATTGCCTCCCCGCACATGAGTTCGTTTTGAGCATAGTTGGATTTAAATTATGCTTGAAGACACCCACCATCTCGTCAAAACACTGCCGACTATTCGTCTGCCACTGCTATCAAGTGTTCCTGCATGAGTAATGTGTCACAAGCATTATGTGTTTGTCTGTGAATGAATGAATGTGCTTTACTTTATCCACTGTGTATCTGCAAATTTCTTCCCATGTTACCTCTATATTCATTAGGAGCAGAAACAATTTTATTACAGGCAGTAACTTTATGATTTAATTCACTTTTGTAGAAGGTGTGTGCTTAATTTGGTCTCCCCACATTTATTTGCTTGTTCATTTTATTGAATAGATAATCATTTAAAGTATCAAAGCTCTGCTTTATAATTTCATGCTTCCCATCCCATGTTTAATTATCTATTCCTTATAAACAAAATTTTATGTTTGTTAAAAAGATGGCTGCTCCCTTAAGGAGTGAGCAGCTAGATAAATTTTCGTCGCGCAAGTACTGTGGCCACTCGCAAAGTAATTTAGAGCAGCAGAGAGCGTTTTAACTTGCATTTGAAAATCTCAACTGCCTGAGATCTTACATAGAAAATTTAACAAGCTACTTTCACTATGTACAATTTGATAATAAAGTTCGGCGAATTATGTCAAAATGGTCGATTGGGCAACGTAGGCGAATCACAATGCTATACCTGTGTAGCTGCCGTTCTTGAAAACCTGCCACCACCGGAAATGAGTATCGTGTGTACCTTCTATACGAAATGCTCACTTAGTGCGCTGGTACTGAGCTGAGATTTGACCCAGAAATACGGAATAGGAGAAGGTCGTCTTGAGCAACATCACTTGAATGACTAGCAAAAAAAAAGGTACGTTTAGAGACTTGACAGGATTTTGTGGAATCGGCGGATGGGACATCCAATTTCTTGAACTGAGAATGAAACTCGATGTCTCCGGTACGATCCTAAAACGAAATGGCAAAGTATGGAATGGTGATCTCCGTCGGATAACGGACATAGCCGAAATTTACGCATCAGTAACGATGCTAATCACCTTTTTCGATAATAAAGGCATTATCCACAAGGGATTTCTATCTGAGGGAACGACGTTGTACGTTACAAATTTTGACCCGTTTCATGCAACGTCTACACTCGCATGCACAGTTCCTCGCAAAGAAAGGTCATCCTGCAACTTGACTTGATCATCCACCATACTCGCCGGATCTTAATTCTCCAGACTTCTATTTCCTCGACTCAAACTCATTTTGAAAGGATAGAGATAAGACAATATTCATGACATATAACGAAACTTACGAGACTTTTGAACAAAGGAAGGCTACGTACAAAGTTTCCAGGACATGTAGAGTTCAGCGGTGACTATTTCGAAAGGTAGTAACGTAAATATAGCTGATACTTCATCTACGTTAATGTTACAGGACTATTCACCAAATTTTTTGTCAAAGGTTGTAATAATATCTTTGTGTAGGTGCGCTGCGTACTTTTGTATCTCTGACGCTGGGACGCCAGTACACTAACAGTTTCAGTAGTTAGCGAGTTGTTCAACAGAGGTAGGAGGTGAAGACCTGTGAAATAATTTTCTTGTTATCGGAATGGTTGCTATATTTTTGTTTTTTGTTTGTTATTAGCAAGAAATTTATGCAGTTTAATGCATTTTTTATCGTGAATGTATTGGTTGTGAAATTTAAAGTTTGTAAAATTTGTAAATGAACCCTACCAAAAATTCTGTCACGATTGTACACCCTTCAGTGGAAATAGAGTTCAGTTAAAATCATACGTCTGTACGTGTAGTCTTTATTTAATTCCTTCACGTAGTTAACACATTGTTTTAGTCAGTGCTATTTGATTGTGTCGTGCATAGTATTGTCAGAGTAGGTAATACTTCTGCTGTAAGTTGTGTCAGTTTCGAGAGAGGTGTTATCTACGAGTTGTTAAAAGACACAGGGCCAAAGTCATAAAGTCTGTATCTATCTTGACTATGATAATGCCACCACTGCGCTGCTCATAGTAATTTACATGCATTCCTATTTTCTTATTCATTAGCAGACCAACTCCTGTAATACCCCAACTGATATTGTATTTACAATCGTGTACTCACCTGACCAGAAATCCTGTTCCTCTTTCCACCCAACTTCACTAATCCCCACTATATCTGACTTCAATCTAACGATTTCTCTTTTTAAATTTTCTAACCTCCATACCCGATTAAGGGATCTAACATTCCACGCTCCGATCCGTAGAATGCCAGTGTTGTGTATCCTGATTATCACATCTTCCTGAGCATCCCCCGCCCGGAGATCCGAATGGGGCACTATTTTACCTCCGGAATATTTTACCCGAGAGGATGTCATCATCATATATTCATACAGTAGAGCTGCATGTTCCCGGGAAAAGTAACGATTGTAGTTTCCCCTTGCTTTCAGCAGTTCGCAGTAACTGCATGGCAAAGCCATGTTAGCTGGTGTTACAAAGCCAAATTCCGAATTATATAGATACAAATTCCGAATTTTTTCTCCCTCTGGGATGTTGACTTGTTTGTATGCACAACCTGGCATAACACTGAACCATTATTCCTGGAAGATAATAAGATAAAGGAAAATGTAGTATTACCGTAACGGCAGTTGCAACAGCTATCCCTGAAACACAATTTTTCTAAAATGTGTTAAAAAATGATTAAATGAAAATTCCCATTGGTAATGATGTGTTATTTATTTGCACTGGTACGCATCTGAGAGGTAGAATAAGAAAAAAATTGAAAGAATTTAGCTGGAATCGAAACCAAGAACACTTAGTTCGCGTTCACAAAGGAACAACGCTATCGATTACGCTATTACACCGATGAAACTGTACGTCTCATACACAGTACTACCTCGAAATTTTACCACTGATTTGTAGGTGTACTACTAAATGTGACGATAGAATTCCACAGTTATTTGTTCATTATGCAATAAGACTGTATATAGATACGATATTTAATATCAGGTAGTGAATTGGCTAGAATTTTCCGCAAACACAGAAATGGAAACTATATCGCTCAGTGCGCCACATTAACTTAAATACGTAGCTGCCGTATGTAGGCTTGAATTCTATACCATAAACAGTTTATTACGATCTGTAGACAATACAAAACGAACTTTTATGACAGAGAACCTTCGTATTGAGGAATAAACCTTAAATCAGTACATTTCTGCAATATACGCAGTGGCTACGTTGGCCCCGGAATGGATGCCGAGTATTACGTACCGTGCAACTGACCAATGTCAAACCGCAGTCAGTAAAAGGTGGTCGCTACTTTCTGTATCCAGCTTGGATCTCGCTTCCTCTCTCTCGGAGTTCTTACGCTTTCCTTCCCCACACCTGCCCCCCCTCCCATCCCCCCCCCATCCCCGCGGCACCCATCCTCACCTTCCCCCCTGTGGGGACTGCACAGTGTTCCAGTTTTAATGTGATGCGGCGTCGATATATATAGTGTCTGTGCATCCTACAATGTAAGTGTCTGTGTATGACAGTGGAACCGTCGACAACAGAAAAACATTGCGTTACACACATTTATTTTATCAGTGTCTTCGTCAGTGTCGCCGCCTCGGACTTAAACTCAGACTATTATGTATTTTAGCCACCGTGACACCGTTTTAAAACTATCAAGTCTCTTGTTAATTTATGTGGTTTTATTAAGTCTCACATTCAAATGTTCAAATGTTTGTTAAGCTTATGGGACTTAACTACGGGGTCATCAGTCCCTAAACTTACAAACTACTTATGAACTACCTTATGCTAAGGACGGCACAAATGTCCATGCCCGAGGGGGGATTCGAACCCCCGACCGTAGTGGCCGTGCAGACCGTGACTGGAGCGCCTCAGTCCCCCGCGGCCACCGCGACCGGGAGTCTCATATTCATCTCCGTGTTTTATAACTTTCATTCTCCAGTTTTGTCAGTGTTTTAATGTATGTATACCACTGAATAATTTGTATCAACGCTCGACAGAAGAGTGGAATATAGGCTAGACTTGCGCATAATAGTTCGCGATCGGGAGCGCTTACTTTAGTTCGCGGCAGAGCCGCGAACTATTTCTTTCTTTTAGTTCGTCCGCTCACAGTGACGGCTGAGCGGCGTGGTCGGCGCATGCAGGTGGAGGGAGAAGTCCCCCACCTAGCTGCTTCGTGCGCTTGCTGCTTGAGCCGCTCTCTGCAGGTGCGAAGGGATCCGCATTACCAGGCATTGTTTGGACATTTGCTTGGTGCAGTGCTCAGTCACGGATTCCAACGAACACTGGGCACGTGATAAGACCAGCTTTTTATTAGAAATGAATCTTTAGGTTTTGTTCAATATTCCTGTGTTATCCTATTTTTACTGTTCCTCATTGCTTCTGGGGACTCTCCTGCCCCCTCTCTCTCTTCCTTATGGCGGACTGCTGTTTTGCCCTAGAATAGTGTCTTGTGTTTCCCTTTGATGATTGCCGTCGCCTTAGAAAGGTCTTAGGGTTTGCTGGGTGGGCTTGGGGTTTGACTTCGCTCGGCCCCTTTGCAACGTTCATTTTCTCTCCGTTGTCCACTTCGGAGTGGTTTGCTTGTTTCGTTTGGTGATGTGCCAACAATATTTGTTTCACCCCCCACCCCTCAAAGAACAGGTACCTGAGTGTGGTGGTCTTACGTTAATATTTCTGTTTTACATTTCCCATGTATTGATATAATTAGAGAACACTATTTACGTGCTCTCTGTGTATGGAAGTCGCAGTTTCTCTGTTTAAATGCGTTTACCAGTAAATGGACACTGGTGGTGGCGCAATTTTTTTATCTATGTTTCCTGGCTGTGGAATGTGTTTCATTTTATTTTTTACTGCTTTCTATGTGTGCCGCACTTGTTTAAAAATGTAGGTAACTCGGAAAAAAAGTAGCTGGTGCCAGCATTGGAGTGCTCCAAACTGATGATTGATATGGACGCGCGTGCAAAATTGTGATGTGTGATTGAAGATTGAACCCCCCCCCCCCCCAAAAAAAAAAAAAAAAAAAAAAAAAAAAAAAAAAAAAAAACAAGAAAAGAAAGGTTCAATGATTTGTATAGCTTATGGGACGTAACTAAGGGGTCATCAGTCCCTAAGCTTACAAAGTACTTACGAACTAGCTAATACTAAGGACGGCACAAATATCCATGCCCGAGCGGGGATTCGAATCCCCGACCGTAGTGGCCGTGCAGACCGTGACTGGCGCGGCGCAATCCGCTCGGCCACCGCGGCCGGCGACTGAATCCCACACTGATGGAAAAACTGTACCGTTTGAAATGGCGTTCGGGAATGGCCGGCCACGGTGGAGCGCGACGCTCATCGCCGTTGGAGGTTGGAGTCCTCCCTCGGGCATTGGTTATTTGTTGTCCTTAGCACACGTTAGTTTAAGCAGTTTGCAGACCTAGGGACTGATGACCAGCGTAGGTCATCTATTCCGAAAGAAGGGACGCCACTTCTGATCCTGCAGTTGTTATTCTTTCATATTCACAGAATATATGACATCGTATTGTTATTTATTTATTTGGGAGGGCGGGTTGCGTGGCCTCTCGCGTACGAGCTTCGAGCAGGGGTGTGTGTGTTTCATTAGTTAGTGTAGGGACCGATGACCAGAGCAGTTTGGTCCCATAGAATTAGAATCATTTGAGCATTTGAACGCACCGATTGAAAACCGTCGACGCTTGTAAAACGTGTATGGAGACGATAAAATAGGAGTAAGTAATGTGGGGCTACAGTTTTGGCATTTCCAATGCGGTAAGCAGGGTGAGCATGAAAGCCACATTGCGGTCTACCCTTCAGAACTGTCATCCCTCGCAATGACGCGCGTGTTGATCAACTCATCCGTATTAACCGGCGGATAAAGACCAAAAAATTGTGTGCAAACCTGATAGCTGGCTGTGATTTGGAAATTATCGTACCACCTGCAGCTACGTCTTATAGGAGAGCCGGGTTTATGATCTGGTTCTCGACAGACTGTTTCGCATTCGGCTGCATGCAATCACCTTACATCACTCCTCCTAACCATGTCGCTCCAATAACAGCATACATTCAAACTGTGCATTCCTTGCTGAACTCACGAAGAGTTCGTTTTCGATCTTGATGATGCGAATTTTAGTGATCGCTGTGGCTCACCAATTTTCAATCTGTTTTAATGGTGGAAGTTCATGGTTCGATTTTAACATATATTGGATGTCGACAATATGCATTTTGTGAACTGTATTGCATACATTCGAACTCTGAGCCCTCGTGAGGCACGTTGTGAGTCGTTAGAAATTGTCAAACATATCCTCCTAAACTACTGGACCGATTTCAACCAAACTTGTTACACGTGTTCCTTACTATCAGTAAACAATCGCTGTCGGGGAAATAACCAGCTACAACACATATGTCAGGTGACATGACGTCATAAACATGACATTCGTGAAAAACAACCGCGTCATGCGATAACAGTCTACATCGGCTCCTAGACAAATGGACCGATTTCAACCAAATTTAGTAAAAGTATTCTTTATGGTTGGGAATCATTTTATACGGGGCTAAACCACGTACGATACGATTCATACAATATCACGTCATAAACAATGAAAATTGTCCCATCTTATGGGACGTGATAGTGTGATTTTATTCGTCAACT
Organism: Locusta migratoria; assembly: GCA_026315105.1. Lineage (NCBI taxonomy): Eukaryota > Metazoa > Arthropoda > Insecta > Orthoptera > Acrididae > Locusta > Locusta migratoria. Next base: position 112,892,677 of record CM048744.1, on the reverse strand, counting down.
ATTTGAGTATGAGAGCACTTAGCGACTTGCAATAAACTTTAAACATTACTTCAAATCTTTATGAAACTTTTTCTCGCTGACAACACGAACAAAATGATGAAAGGAAAAGTATTTATCGCTTACTACTTTTCCGATGTTTATGATTTGTATCTACGGCATTTGGCATGTCGTTACTAGTTATTACTTATACACAGTAAACTGTATTCGGAAGACACATCAAAGACAGTACACATAATACCCTTGATTGTTCCTTGATATTATATCACAGTTCAACATATAGTTCATGAGATATGAAGTGCCGCGGTGAAGTAGCAGAGCGGTCTAAGGCGCCTCGCTGTGGAGCGCGCTGTTTCCCACCGTCGGAGGTTCGAGTCCTCCCTAGGGCATGTGTGTGTGTGTGTGTGTGTGTGTGTGTGTGTGTGTGTGTGTGTGTGTTTGTCCTTAGGTTAGTTTACCTTAGTTTAGTAGGCACTTATCCCACTGAATGTACTTTGAAATTTAAATTAAAGTACGATATATAATTCAGCAGATATGACTTCATGAACAGTGAAATTTTCGAATAACTGCTACATATGCGCTATTTTACACATCTCCTAAAATAATGAACACTCTAAAAATCTGGAAAATTATAGTATTGTAGGACACATAGAGACGATAGGAGAAGGAAATGGAGAGAGAGAGATGGAAAAAGGTGGCGCAGGGAATGTACAGGCAGAGGTGGAAAAGGAGACGTGTGCGGGAGGGAAAATATATACATAGGCAATGCCGGATTTCGCAGCTTGTAGTTAATAAAAACCCTTTTAATGAATCGCACTAGAGATACAACTTCGCACTAAAGAATTTTATACAAATTAATTGGTGAGCTAAGTGAGTGAGAGTGTTAAAACGTGTGCAAAGAAGAAACGTTGTTCCATCAGGAACTCTTACTCGGATGCTTTTTAGCTTTTTAGGTTATACTGTAGAACGTATTTATTACCCATAAGAATTCATTGCCACTTCTTGGAAAACAACTGCTAAAATAAGAACCAGTATTAAGTTATACTCCTAGAAAAACAGTCAAGTTCCGCTTGGAGTAACGTAAAATATTAATCCATAATAACTTTGAAGTTAAAATATTGGAGCATAACCATTATAATTTGATATTAAGTGGCAGTAGACTATGACCGTCATTTTTATTTAAGGGGTATAAAATAATATCATGAAAATACTAATTCTTGTAAAACACATGTCCACTTATCTTAAGTCAGTAAGGTATGTTAAGCTCGTCTGGTGACCCACATGAATAGATAACACGACTCACTAGTGGGTCAGACCCACAGTCTGGGAACCACTTATGGAGATGAAGAAGATGATTTCAACAAAAAATTCTTCATTCATAAAAACCGTTAGAGACTACAATTTAGGCCGTATAGATATTTTCAAACTGAGTACAGCAAACACTGTTGTGGTACAGCCCATGTCAAATATTTGAAAACTGAAAAGAATGGAAATATTTAATATTATTGGCATACTTTACATTAATACCGCCGTAGTTGATGTCCCCTGTTCGATAGAAATGAAAATAAAGGTAATGAGAGAGTCAGTGTCCAAAAGGCAGACTTTTCCGTTGTATCCTAAAATGAAAGAGGAGAGGTGATCATTGAAGGTGTTACTACCATTTCGTCAGCCAGTGAATATGTGTGTGTGGGTCTATGTTATATTGAGCAGATGTATCCAAAAACTTAAATTACACCGGCCTATGATATGATTATGAGAATCTGTCAGCTACCTTTAACGTTTTTATATGTGCTGAAGGAAAAAGTTGTAGCAGCTTTAAAAAATACATAAAACTGCTGCAGAGAAAATCATGAATTAAAATCTTAACTACGTTATTAGAGAGGTTTAAGATGTGGTTTCCTGTATCAAACACTCAATTTGTTATATATTTGTCTTCACTGAATCTATAACTTTGGTAGTACATCAGTGATAATTTCCGTTAAAAATGCAACACTGAAGTATTCAGAGTATTTAGAATATCTACTGCTAATATTTTCATTTCATTTACGTCTGTTGTCCATTGCAGTAGATTATTCTTTGTTATTGAAGTATCTATTTCAATCACACACGGGGATGCAAATAATTATTTTGTCTGGGGAAGGAGGTAGGGGAGGTGCTCAGTTTTCTAGTACACGAAGTTCATGAACGCCTGTATCAAAAATACCTGCAGCTGAACTACAAAGCTGTTGCAACATTTAAAACTGGATCAAAGATTAAATTGCAAATGACTGACTGACCGAGAGATTGCAGAATAATGTAACATTTCAGTCGGATCATCTCATGACTTCCAGACAGCACTTTCGAGTGCATCGTGTTGCTACCAAGTTCGCTCATCAGTCAAGACCAAAACGTCCATTTTTTCGCAATCTGTTAGGAGCTACTGGATCGTGCAAATGAGAACGGTATGTTCCTTAAGACAATCATATCTGGAGGTGAGACGTGGGTCTACGGTTATGATGTTGAAATTCAGTCTTCACAATGGGTCAGGAAACGTTCTCCAAGACCAATGCTCTCGCCACATAAACTGAAACATCAAAACCATGCTGATAGTTCCATTTTAATTTGAAGGTTAAAGTCATCATGAATTCATACCAATGGGACAAACTTAATCGATGGTAGTACCGAGACGTGGGAGAGATCTGGTCGCTACTGATTCCGACTAAAACTCTTTGAAGTCACAGAAAGCTGTACAGCATGATAAACATCAGCCTAAAAAACAGAGTATTTAAGATAACAAAAAAACGCGTAATGCACATTACTTAAAACATGGAAGCTGGTCAGTGCTAGTTGAATGATTCATCAGATATAGTAAAAAGCGACGAGAAGAGACGTATCAAAAGTGCAAAACTCCCCTAATGAAACGATACGCTAATAAGGTCGCATTTGCAGACATTGCCCGCAGCAGCAGTAATGACGTAGTTATTTGCTTCATAGACGATAAAGATTGTCTGCGACACCTGGTACAAGGATGGAAGAAGAGCAGATGGTGAAGTTTGCAGCAGATCTAGCCTTACAGGAAGTTCGTTTCGTTGCAGACTTAACAACATCACATAGTTATCTCCATTAGCTTGTTTCCTCCGAAATATTCAGTCTGCCATTCCTGACTCCGTCTGAAATGGTAGATAGACGCTAATTTATTCACGAGGGTATCCGGTACCGTAATGATTCGATGAGGGTAAACGTAACTGTCCCTCAAATACAATGCGATGTTGGCAAAAACTTCTCAATGGTTGCGATGGTTACCTTGATATTTCACCTGTTTTTCTACGTTACTTAGTTACTTAGAAATTTTGTGGAGCTATATTCCGTCTTTGCGACAGAGTAAAACGCATATTTTACGCCATACGTGAAATGCTCCTTTCGTTTGGGAAGCATCGTCAGACGAATGGAATACATGTTTCACTTTTTAGCATAATATTTCCGTAGTATAAAAGTTACATATGTTTCCAAATACAAGGGTTTGGAAAAATATCGTGGCAACTATTTTTTTTCTTGCAGTACCAGTCCGTTTGTAAAGTGTGACACATGCAGACGTAAGGACAAGGTGTTAACTAAAATGTGTGGACACTGAATAGCACTGAAATATTGTAACAAACTTATTTAGTACGGTAGTATACATTGCAATATGGCCTTCACGGTCCCAAAAAATAAAAAATAAAAATAAAAAATAAAATAAAAATAAAAAATAAAAAAATAATAATAAATAAAAAATAATATATATATATATATATATATATATATATATATATATATATATATATCTGACACGATAAACCCGGGCCTACAGACAAAGTAGTCCCTGCTACTGTCACCACACGCTGCCAACGATGTGGAAGGCGCTGAATACCAACTTCCTCAGTCTTTTCCGCACCGGATTAACTGTTCAGGCACAACTTTAGCAAAGTCCTCTCGAGTGGCAAACCACCTACCACGTTGTGGTTCCTTAATATCTGGAATGAGATCAAAGTCTCAGGACGAAAAAGTTCGATTTCGTGAAGTTGCAGCTCATTACGCAATATCCTGTGGACGGTGCGTTTCTCGATGCCACTTGCCATCTATAACACCAGTATCGTCCATCGTCTGTCTTTCCCTGGAGCTGCTCGATGACGGCAAGTGCCACGTCGGTCTGCACACTGACAGGTCGTCCCGAAGGGCGCTCATCACTGGTTGACGCACCTCCTTGCTGAAACTTTCCTACCCATCGTGATACTGTGCGGTAAGGAACGGCATTATTGCCAAGGGCTTCGACTGTGTCATTCCATGTATTTCTCCCTCGGATACGGGTATTTTGATGTAAGTGCGCCAAACCAACACCACCAAGAGACAAGGCCTCATAACAGGCCGTGCGACGTCACACTGACCAGGCCGCGGCCACCAACTTGCTGGCTGGCTGCTACGAGGCAGTGGGCGTGCCCCATCGGCCAACCATTCAGCTGGCGGCCGCGGCCTGGTCAGTGTGACGTAGCACGGCCTGTTATGAGGCCTTGTCTCTTGGTGGTGTTGGCTAAACACGGGTTATTTCCATCTCGCACGATACTTACCAATTGACATTATACAGCCCTCGCTGCCCTACCATCACACAGAGCCATCTGTTCTTCTGCATACACACTATGCCTGCAGAACTTTCACAGACACACATACGTTTGTCATACGTTCACGTATTTACGAGAAGGAAAACGGTTGCCATGACTTCTACCCCAACCCGCGTATTACAGGTTACACATACTATCTGGTAAACAACTTTTGTCACACAAATTTTTGTAGGATTAATTTACCATTTAGCTTTACTTAGGGCAAGAAAATGAATTTTTCGTATTATTATAACTGACGTAATATTTCTTGACGACTACATTTATCTTCACCCTTTATTAGCGCGGTACGTTATTTTTTCTTATTCTTTTTATGTTATTTTACCACGACTGTTGATGTGTGCTTATCAACTGCCTTTGGTTCGTGTTGTGTTTTCTGTGTACTTGATTATCCTTGTGTGTGTGTGTGTGTGTGTGTGCTGTGTGTGTGTGTGTGTGTTTGTGTGTGTTGGTTGGTGATGAGATCAGCTTCATCGGCCCAAGCCTATAACATTTATTCAGAATTTTCCTCACCGAATTTGTACAGAAAAGACGTCGTTTGGATTATTGCTTCAAACCTTACTGACCTTAATCATTTTGAAGAAGAATTAAAAAGAATTTTTAACAAAAATGTAATAAATAAATAAATAAATATAGTACTTGTCTTGTGAAGGTTGCCACTAAATCAGATTATCGTTAAGACTGGTTTATCTTTAATAACAAGAATTACATCGCCCTACCAGTGACTCAATCGGCAACCGCAAACCGGCGATATGCGAGTAGATGCACGCAGACTGCCAAGTCCATACAATCGTGCTCCCAGAACGCCTTCTCAAAGAAAATTGCATTTTTCCCGTTACTAAGGTAGAAGCTTCGGTACTCCCACATTAAATATCCGTTATGATATCCGTGCACGCTTTGCAGACCGACCCAAACGTCCGTATGCCACGGACTTTTACCGAGTAGTGCTCGCCAATAATGTACTCTATCAACTGAAAATGCATCCGCTGGATCATACCCGCAGTGACACTATTATTATCAACTACTTGCCAAACCCGCTACTGTCCTTATAAATATGCATTTTTCTAGTGTTATAGAAACGCTTCATTCACATGCAGCTCAATACTTAAGACATCATACATCCTTGACTAGGTCTCTAGCAATAATGTAATTTACTAGATTTGCAGTATGTAATATTAGGAAACTGTCTACGATGAATAAATAATGGATGAATGAAAACTCGTAAATCACGTGTCGCGTGATGGGAAAGTTTTTGTGACTGACTGTTTATCACATGTCATGGTAGCTTTTAACCCCACACCCAATTGTGTACCACGTTTATTTGAAATCAGTCCATTAGTTTAGGAGGAGATGTGGAAAAATAGCGCATGATGTAGCAGTTATTCGGAAATTTCATTGTTTATGACGTCAAATCTCCTGAAATATTTGTCGTATTATGATGTAAATTTGAAAATACATTCAGTGGTATTTCGCCTAATGTCTGCAAAACATGTCGTGAATGGTGTTAGTAGTAAAGGCGTGCCTCATGCGTAACAGTGCGGATAATCATGAACCAAATTGTTTATGTCTCCATATATGACGAACTAAGTGTCGTACTGTGATATACTATCGTAGGAACATTTATTGGTATGTATGCGTACTATCTGTGAATTGTCTCTCGAATACAAAACTTGTAACGTCACGCCAAATAGGAAAAGTAGTAAGCAACAAACTTTTTTCCTGTCATCTTTTCATACTACTGGCCGTTAAAATTGCTACACCAAGAACAAATGCAGATGATAAAATTGTAGTCATAGGACAAATATGTTATACTAGAACTGACATGTGATTACATTTTCACGCAATTTCGGTGCACAGTTCCTGAGAAATCAGTACCCAGAACAACCACCTCTTGCCGTAATAACGGCCTTGATACGCCTGGGCATTTAGTCACACAGAGCTTGGGAGGCGTTTAAAGGTACAAATGCCCATACAGCTTCAACACGATACCAAGTTCATCAAGAGTAGTGACTGGCGTATTGTGATGAGCCAGTTGCTCGGCCACCATTGACGAAACGTTTTCAATTGGTGAGAGATCTGGAGAATGTGCTGGCCAGGGCAGCAGTCGAACATTTTCCGTATTCCGAAAGGCCTGTACAGGAACTGCAACATGCGGTCGTCCATTATCCTGTTGAAATGTAGGGTTCCGCAGGGATCGAAGAAGGGTACAGTCACGGGTCGTAACACATCTGAAATGTAACGGCCGTGATCAAAGTGCCGTCGATGCGAACAAGAGGTGACCGAGACGTGTAACCAATGGCACCCCATACTATCACGCCGGGTGATACGCCAGTAGGGCGATGACGAATACACGCTTCCAATGTGCGTTCACCGCGATGTTGCCAAACACGTTTGCGACCATCATGACGCTGTAAACAGAAGCTCGATTAAACCTAAAAAATGACGTTTTGCCATTCTTGTACCCAGGTTTGTTGTTTCGTACACCATTGCAGGCGCTCCTCACTGCGATGCAGCGTCAAGGGTAACCGCTGCCATGGTCTCCGAGTTGATAGTCCATACTGCTGCAAACTTCGTCGAACTGTTCGTCGCTGCAGTCGGGCGTTCGAATCTTCTTCAACATAAGCTAGTTCATAAGTAGTTTGTATTTTAGGGGCTGATGATCCCGTAGTTAAGTCCCATAAGCTCTACAAACATTTGAATTTGAAATGTTCGTGCAGGTGGTTGTTGCCTTGCAAACGTCCCCATCTGCTGACTCAGGGATTGAGATGTGGCTGCACGTTCCGTTACAGCGATACGGATAAGATGCCTGTCATCTCTACGGCTAGTGATACGACGCAGTTGGGATCCAGCACGGCGTTTCGTATTGCTCTCCTGAACCCACCGATTCCATATTCTGCTAACTGTCGTTGGATTGCGACCAACGCGAGCAGCAATGTCGCGATACGATAAACCGCTGTCGCGGACGGCTACAATCCGACCTTTATGAAGTCTGAAACGTGATGGTATGCATTTCTCCTCCTTAAGAGAGGCATCACAACAACGTTTCACCAGGCAACGCCGGTCAGCTTCTGTTTGTGTATGAGAAATAGCTTGGAAACTTTCCTCATGTCAGCATGTTGTAGGTGTCGCTACCGGCGCCACCCTTGTGTGAATGCTCTGAAAAACTAATTATTTGTATATCACAACATCTTCTTCCTTCGCGTCTGTAGTACGTCATCTTTGTGGTGTAGCATCTTTAATTGCCAGGAGTGTATTAGCGTTGTCAGTGTGGAAAAGTTTCGTAAAGATTTGAAATTATGTTTAATGTTTATTGCAAGTCGCTAAGTTCTCTCATTCACAAATAGTTGGCGAATAGATTTGCGGTTTCACACGGCACAAGATGACCCAGTTTTGACGTGATATCTAGTTAACTACTTGGTTGCCACAATAGCAAATAATGCTTGTCTTTAAAGAATATTTGTACCAAATGTGGTAGAAATCTGTATGTTATCTTCTGATGCATCCGTTTCTCACGAATGTAATTGTATATGACGTCATATCTCGTTACGTATGTGTCATAGGTGGTTCTTATCCCGACAGCGACTGTCGCCTCATAGTAAGGGACCTGTGTACTAAGTTTGGTTGAATCGGATATGTAGAACATACATGCCCACATACAGCTAATTTTATAAGATGTATAGATTCGTAGCGTTCCTCTTAGAGCATCAAGTTGTAATGTATAACGTGTCATTTACTAGCTTGTGCAAGATTCGAGAATTAACTATCGATGGTGGACACCCAGACGCGAGTTCGTTGCTGATTGCTTCTGGGTGCCGCTAAGCTACTGAAATGCGGAATATAGAGCGGGAAGGGGATCATTGTGGTCAATAGGAAGAGCGGTTTTAACAGGAATTAACACTGAATAGCAGCATTGAACAGAATAGACAACGAAACTTTGCACGATCTGCAAGCAGATATCGTACACTTCGGAAACACTGCCAGAACGCCATTCAGAACACAAAGACTATGTTCATCAGTGAATATAAGTACACTATGCGGATTGATTGGGGATGAAAGGTCAATAGTTTACATACTTATAGGTTAGGTAATTCTGAACAAACAATATTTTATAAACAATGGTCCACAAGTGCTTCGTTAGGGAGGTATGGGTATTGACTTTCAATTCTGCAGAACCGATGTCAGGACGTGAACGTATAAAAAGTACATGTGAACCATAACGTCCCATGGTGTTTTTTTTTTTTTTTTTTTTTTTTTTTTTTTTTTTTTTTTTTTTTTTTTTTTTTTTTTTTTGTTGCAGATAATACGTGCCGTGTTTACGGTACGCAGCCTACGACGTATTATGTTCACGTGACGCATGTAGTATCATCCCCCATTGTTTACGCAGTTGTACCGTGTAAGCCTCATTGTGTAGTGTACCATCGTCGGATAGCTTAGCTGTGTAGTGTATGATGCTAACTGCGTTTATACAAGCGCTGCTAATAATGCCACACGTATACAGTAATTAGGAATACGCAGATATGGTGTGTGTTTATAGCTTGGTGTAACTGGTGGTGGTGCTAACGCTGCGAGAGGAAAATGCCATAGGTGCTTTTCGACTCGTCGATTACCTGATCGCAGGGTGTTTACCAAAGTTTTATCAGCTTTGCGGGCAACAGGCTATCTTCCAAGTAGACGTTTTTCGAACAAGCATGCATGTCAACGAACTGTGCAAGAAAAGGAAGAAATTCAAATGTTCAAATGTTTGTTAAGCTTAAGGGACTTAACTACGGGGTCAGCAGCCCCTAAACTTACAAACTAGTTATGAACTACCTACAACTGAGGACGGCACCAATATCCATGCCCGAGGGGGGATTCGAACCCCCGACCGTAGTAGCCGTGCAGACCGCGACTGAAGCGCCTCAGTCCCCTCGGCCACCGCGGCTGGCAAGGAAGAAATTATCGAAAGTTTTGAGTCAATCGCAGTACGAGCACACGAAGAATTTCCCTGCGTGTGGATGTCTCTCACACACGTTGATGGGAAACATTACAAGTGGAGAACCTGAATGCGTTTAACGTACAGCATTCTGCAGATAAATTTTTCAGAATTAAACTGCTTATCAATACTCATACTTCCCCAAGATTTGTTGTTCAAAATTACTTACACTTTCACTATGTAAGATATTAACTTTTTCTCCCCTATCACCCTGTGTAGGGAAATATTCAGTAATGGGTTAGATATTGCGTTACTCGCACTGTGCACATCTTGGAAATGGAACTTAAAATTTTGTAGGGAATAACCAAACGGACAACAATGAAAAGCAAAGACAATGGGACTGCAACTATCATTTTCTAACTCAAAATCGCCAGCGTTACGAGACCTTGACACAGAAATTTCGAATCCATCCCAAGTAAAATGTAGCTAATGTGAATACTATTGTGTCACACTGTTTGTGAAAGCAGGCATAGGCGCAAATACATGCCTACAGTCAGTACAAGGAAAATCGCACTACATATATATAAATACTTCGCTAATCACATTAAAGTGGCGGATGGTTCATGGAAAAACTTTTATGACATATCTCTACATACCATTCCTTAACGGCACGCGGGAAAAACGAACACCAGAATTTTTCTATTTTATTATTTTCCGTCTTATTTCTCTTATTTTATTAAGGTGATCATGTATTCTACGTAGGTGAATGCTAACAAAATATGTTCGCATTCGGAAGAGGAAGCTGGTAAAAGAAATTTCGCAAATAGCTCTCGCCGCGATGAATAACACCTATGTATTTGTGATTTCCACTCTGACTGGTGCATAATTTCTGTGACACTCTCTCCTCTATATCCTTCTGTAGACCCACTTGTTGGGTATTGTCGCCTTTTGTTGTTTCTCGTCCCGGTATGTTTGTCAATAAAGGTACTGGTGCAATCGATGCCAACTGAAACAATTATTCAGATTAATGATACAAGTTTTATTGAATGAAAAGTATACTCAACTTTAGAAAATGTCTGTTTCTTCTCTCTTCTTGCTTCTCGTGGCATCGTCCGTATGATACTAGCTGCGCTGTGACCTAGTTACTGCAACGTTCATAGCCGTGTTCGGACTTAGTACTGTCCTATTTATGAGTTCCTGGCTGCTTAGTAACTGCCTGACTTCTGAATGGTAACTGACGAGTTCTCACTAGTAACTGGCGGAGTTCTAAGTAGTAACTGACGAGTTCTCACTATTAGCGGCTGTCCAGACGTATGTCGGCCTAGATATAGCCGCTTGTAGAGGGCGCGCATCTTCGGTTACTCCCTCCAGGATGCGCGGCGCCTGCTCGCGACTGGCTTTCGGTCGTTCACCGCCTTCTACACGATCGTTCTCTTATGTCTGGCGTGTGAGGCTGACTTGACACCAAAACAGGTATCGCACAATGGGCAGCAGTACTCCAAAATAGGATGCTCAAATGTAGGGTAAGCAGTTTCTTTAGTAGAACTGTTGAATCTTCTAAGCGTTCTGCCAAATAAATGTAGCCTTTGGTTCGCCTTCACTAAACTATTTTCTATGTGTTCTTTCCAACTGAAGTTGTTTGTTCGTAATTGCAATTCCTAGGTATTCAGTTGAATTTATGGCCTGTAGATATCATCTGGGTTATAACGGATTTGTTGTAGTGATCATGTGTAGGGCTTCACACTTTTCGTTGTTTGGGGTCAACTGTCAATTTTTTATCATCCTGATATCTAAATAAATTTGCAGTCGCTTTTGATCTTCTGGTGACTCTACTAACCAATAAATAATAGCATCCTTCCTTGAACGGTCTCTTAAATCGTTTATGAAGATAAGAAACATTACGGGCACTATAACACTTCCCTGTGGAACGCCAGACATTACTTCTGTTTTACTCGATGACTTTCCGTCAGTCACAAAGTCAGTCACAACTTCGGCGATATTCTATAAGCACGCATTTTGATTAGAAAACGCTTGTGAGGTACAATGTAAAATGCCTTCCGTAATTCCAAAAATAGGGACTCGATTTGAGATCCCTTGTCATATGTGTAAGAGCCAGCTGTGTTTCACAAGAACGACACTTTCTGAATGTGTTGACCATGGGTCAATAGGTCGTTCTCTTCGAGGTAATTCATAATGTTTGAGGAAAGGATATGTTATTAAATGTTGCTGCAAAACGAGCCAATGGTATACGTCGGTAATTTTGCGGATCACTCCTGGTGTCTCTTATGGCTCACTTTAAGTTTTCCAGATTTTTTTTAATTGCAAATATTTCGGTCAAAAATTACAAAAACAAGGCGATAAAGAGGTTTACAGGGAGGTGTAATACGTAGTCGCCTGTAGATTTCAATACAATAAAACATGAAAGGAACAGTAGTGACATTCTGCGCCGATACCGCCGATTTAATAATCATAATGAATTCCTTTTTCAAAAAATCACGTTGTAAACCATTTGTGGTTTTTGTGGCCCATACAACTCTAATATTTTGATAATCTATGCATTCAACATGTAGTATTCGCTCTGATCGTATTTTAACATAGAGCCAAAGTTATTTGATATTTCAGAGTTTAACTTTTGACAAACATACCCCTTTGTTTTAACTGTTACCTTCTTAAACTATTATTTATATATATTTTACGTATTTTAATTATCTTTTTCCGTTAAAATATCATCAACAGTCTTGATGTGGTAGTTTATCCTATTTTTCAAGTTCATTATGTTTGCCTGTTTACGTAAAATCAAATGAAGGTATTAAATTGCTGTTGTTTTTGCAAATATCTCTGGAACGGTGTGAGATGAGAGAACAGCGTTAAGATTCGGAAAATTGTCTCCCCTGCTAACTCCTTCATCCAGTTTTCGTCTCACATGAACACTTAAGACAATATTTGCAACTAAATTGCATGCTATGAGAAGACCATCATAAACTGCAATGTTTTCGCGTGAATAACTTAAGTTTTCATCTTTATTATTTGAAAATGGGAGTTTCTGTCCACTAGCGGCCGACAATTACGTCTGCAAAAATTGGTGACGATAGATTGAACTGCGCGACCTAGAAGTTGGAATACAAGCACACATACAGTGATAAGTCGCTGTTGGTTTTGCAAAATCTCCGAAACTGTGCGAGATATGGGAAAAACACAACAGAGCAAAGTTGTAGAGAATATTCTCCTCTACAAATTAGTTTGTTCAGTTTTTGTCGCAGATGAACGGTTTAGCCGTTATTTTCATTTAACTTCCCAGCTGTCATAAGGCAATCCCAAAGGCCAACCTTTACTGTTGTGATCTAAAGTCGCCAAGATAAGACGGTGGTAACGTTGGTTACTGAAAAACGGGAATCTCGTCACTCGCACATGAGTACAAGATCTCTTGAGTACTTAAAGATTAGGTGTGTTTAATTCACGTACACTAAGGGTGCAGCCCGCTTCTTCGGTGTGGCACTCTGGATGTCGATGTCTGTGGTTCGTGTACAGCAAAGTTACTGCACCAACAGTCATAGTATAATGTAAGCGAGACATCAGCAGTAAAGTAAGCACCCGAAAATGATGAGCGAGTGTTTCGTACAAATTTGTGTATTTTTTCACGACCCTATTTGATGAGACACCAGAAAACTACGTAAGGAATTAACATGTCGGGGAAGTCCCAAACAGTACAAAATGAGTTTAGTCACCATTTGTAAACATCAGCAGGCAGACGAATACTCAGAAGAAAGTGACTTGCAACAATGGACGAAATCTTGGTTATTTTCTTACAGATTGACGATGCGGCTTCACACACAGAACATTTTTATTGATTTTGACACCAATTCCTTTAACAAATTAACAAGGAATGCCTATTTTGTTACAATGCGATCATATGACTTTGCTTGTTCCGTAGATGTATCTTTTTGTGTAAAGAAACCTGATGACCAATTTCAAAATCAAAAAATGATAAGTATAAAGAAGTTGTAGCTTGTTTAACTTAAAGTGCCGCCGGCCTGTTTATACAATTGGACAGACGATTTATTCCACCATGTATTATGCGCAAGGTCTGATTTTCAACGTTTTATACCCTAAAACGGTTGGCTCTGCAGTTAGAACAAATCTATCGTGAAATGCAAGTTAGACACCAGTAAGCAGTGCACGTTTCAATACAAGACAGGTAAGAGATTGTTAACTGTGCTCTAAATGAACCCAACGACCACTACTGTAAGTAGGAAATAAAGCAGTTACAGCTAAATGACCTCACTAGTACGGGAATGTAGTACTAAGTATTGTCTCAGGGAGTAAAATGTGTTGTTCTACTGAGAAATAAACATTTAATATGTTACCTTTAAAAGTCGGAACAAATGAAAACTGAAATTATGAAAAATTTAACATTTGCAATTAATAATGGAAGACAGATAAACCAGTTACAACGGAAATGAGAAAGAGAAGGCGTATGTTCGTCGGTCATCTGGTGAGAATGGATGACAGCTGATTAACGAAGAAAATAGTTAATTTAATTCAACAGAGGAAAACACCCAGCTGTTTGTTGCAAGGAATAAAGAAAGACCTCGTGGAACTTGGACTGACATAAATGGACGCGATGAATGGGGACAGGTACAGAAAGGCAGTAACTGAATTCGAGGTTTTTCAGGAGGCCCCAAGAGAGAAGACCAACAGGAAACTGATATCTGAACATCTAGCAAATATGGCAGCAGGGAGAAGAGCAGCCCAACAGAAGAGAAAGAAGTACCTGAATATGAAATAAAATTTGTAATGCGGTGCTTAGTTGGACATTTCGTAAAATTAAAAAATGGAAGACAGAATTCTACCATTAACGGTAATGTTTCCATACCCCTAACTAACTGCATGTACAAACAAAATAATATATATATATATATATATATATATATATATATATATATATATATATATATATATATATATAATTATTTTTGTATCCATCATTGATGGTGATGGGACTGCGGTTGCTCAAGATTACGTAGGAAGTAGGATACGAACAGCCGCATGATCACAGAAACATTTATTCCATTACTACCAGTTTCGGCATTCTATTATGCCATCTTCAGGCCCCTATATCGGAGTATTATGTCCATTAAATTGGGATCAAAACTGGTTGCGTGGATTTCTTGCTCTTGGTTCTTACCAAGAGCAAGAAATCCACGCAAACAGTTTTGATCCGTATTTAATGGACATAATACTCCGATATAAGGACCTAAAGATGGCATAATGGAATGCCGAAACTGGTAGTAAAGGAATAAATGTCTTTGTTGAACATGCGGCTGTGCGTATCCTACTTTCTATGATATATATATATATATATATATATTGGACGGTGGCTGAGACTTTGTGACTACCACTGAAACGAAATAGTAGAGACAGTCACATTAACTGGAGTGAATAATCGTCTACTGGTATCGATGTCATTACCTGGAACTGACCATACAAAACAAAATAGCTTTGCATAAGTGAATGAATTCAGTTCATTGCGTAGTCGGAGACTGCATTCGCGACTCTGAAAACCTGTCATAACTAACAGGTTTAATCTGTAGCTGAAGTACGTTACCCAAAACGTCCTAACGATCTTGATGAAGTAAAGACTCGCTAGCTTCCCTAGTAAAAACTAAATTGCCAGAGTAAGCTGATTCAGCAAACCGACCCAACATTGTGTTTTCTCGTTATCGTCCACAGACGTCAGCTAATAAATGTGGACGGGCAAGAATGTCCACTGAACGCTCCGTGGAAGTGTCTTGATTGCATGTAAAGCATGCATCTCCACACTGAGCACGACACACAACTATGCGAACTCACAGTGAGCCGCTACTTATTCTCACCGAAGTACACTTGTCTAGGTCGCACTTCGGACCTCGAGATAGCGTCACCTAGGGACAGACAGGTAGAGACCCGTCGCTGTATCACTTCCAACCAATGAGAGAAGGTGCATGAGAAAAATGTAATGCACCTCTGGCGCCTACAGGTTTCGCATGAGGCTGCTTCTTGGTTATCTCCTTCGAGTCCACAGGCTGAACAACAGAAATGCTTAAGGTTGGACTGTCGTAAACTCCTGTTGTCCGTTAAAAACTCTCTGTCGGCACTGCCCACTGTTCAGTCTGGGGCCTTCCTCGTGAGGCAGGAAACAATTTCTTTCTCAAAACAAGGTTTCCATACCAAGCTATGCAGGTTTAAATGTCGGCCACTTAATATAAGCAGTGTATTAACTGCAATGATTTCTGCAAGTGCAAGTGTCTCTCAATACCGTCACAAAAATCATATGTGGGGTATCAAATTGCTCAGTAAATTGTGTAGATCACGATTAAACGTTTAAAATGACATGTAAAAGTCGGCATTTCTTGACGTGTTACAGAGTAAACACAAAAACGACAATTAACATGGCTGTTCCCTAAAATAATGCCAAGATGAACTACACAGATAAGAGTTACAGTACAAAATACTTTGAAGTACGGGATTCTTTCTTACACAATCTACTGTCTGCTGAAAGGAAAGGTATCTGTACTGTGATTTCTGAAGGCTGACGTACTTTACTGGGAAATGTCATTATGTTTACTGATGTTGTCATTTAGTTAGCAGTTGCTTTGGAACGAGTTCACATTTAAAAGCAGAAATTTCATGTCTGTATATATTTAGGGGTGACAGCTTTAAAATTTCTAGCGAAATAGGTTTGCAAGGTGTGTTAATCTCAGCTCTTCTTAGGCGCTGTAGTTATACAACATGGAAATATGAAAATTTGTGTACACCTGGGAATCGAGCCCAAGTGTCCTGGTTACTAGGCAGTTACATTAAGTCCCTGTGCCACCTGAAGCATTCGGGCTTGGCGCACCTGCAAGCACCACTCAAAATCTTCAAATGTTGGTATAGCTTATGGGACTTAACTACGGGGTCATCAGTCCCTAAACGTACAAACTACTTATGAACTAACTAATACGAAGAACGGCACAAATATCCATGCCCGAGGGGGATTCGAACCCCCGACCCCAGTAGCCGTGCAGACCGTGACTGGAGCGCCTCAGTCGCCTCGGCCACCGCGGCCGGCAAGCAACCACCACTCAAGCACAAATCCCTTGCGACCCACTACTTCACATGTCCTCCTACTGCGATCATTTCTGGATTACAGCTGGCTCAGTATTTCCGCCAGGTGATCGTTTCTTGTGTGCATACGCACTGGAATGTGCGTCATTCATCGACTTTGGAGAGTTGACAAATAAGAGTACCTGCATGTGACATGAACGGAAGTACGCAATTCGGGGATTGACGCAAATTTTATTGTGTATGGACACGAGGACCGTATTTCTGACGTGTATACAGGGTCAGCTGAAAACCAAAGAGTACAGTGGTCGAAAGACATGAAGGTCTGGATCGCGCAAGGTACGTGCTTGGGTATTCCATTCGGGAGTGGCGCAGGGCAAACTGCTACTACCTGGTAAGCAGGAGAGCCTGATTTAGAATCCTAGCGGCGGGACAAATTTTCCTATGTCCATGTTGCAATATTATCCTTCCGGCACTGAGACTAAAAAATCCCAGTTAAAATCTGTGTTGAGAACAGACATGACGTATGTTCTGTTAGAAATGTCCGAAAGAACAAACGGTGCAATTAATAAATGTAGGATTTATATATAGAGAACAGTCTAGAGTGCATTAATTTGTTTTATTCGACTAGTTTCGGTCTTATTTTAGACCATCTTCAGGAATTTTAACTCCATCGATGTTGTGGAGCTGGCAGGTTACTGGGAGTGACGCACTGGAAGCACCGAAACTAGTCGAATAAAACAAATTATTGCACTCATGACTATTCTCTTCATATAAATTTAAATAAGAGTGCTGTTGCAAAAAAAAAAAAAAAAAAAAAAAAAAAAAAAAAAAAAAAAAAAAAAAATGTTTCCAAAAATATGAAATGTAGGATTGTTTACTCACACGTAGTCGGTGAGGGACTGTGGGTAGTGTCCGTCTGGCCACTCCAGGAAGCACAGCCGCGACTCCTCACCACCGGCGTACCTGCAACACGGCGACAGCCAAGGGTCAGGCCGCTGCTGCAATCAATACTACAGGGTGGTCATAATTCAACTAAAAGTGTTGTCTTTAGGTGCCTATCTACAGCCGGATTAAATGAAGGAATGCTTACATGATGTAAAATGGTCAGGGTTTTTTTTTGTTGTTTTTTGTTTTTTTGTTTTTTTTGTTTTTTTTTTGTTTTTTTGTTTTTAGAAACGACAATATTTACTGTATATCTGACGTTGCTGTACCAACTAAAAGTGTTATCTTGTTGGCTTTGAGGTAAAACACAGGTCTATTCAAAAACAAGGAACAGGTTTCAAAGATTTTATTCTTACAAACTGCAAAAGATGAAACAGATCAGATTGGATTAGTTGGTTCGTTCCGTAGATCCGTGTTGAGAAGATCCTCATGGATGTGGAACATGTCGTTGTTATTTTTTTTTTTTAATTTTTTATAGGTTTATTATGATAATATTATGATATTAAAACAGGTACATACATTTTTTATAAGCTGATAGTATAATAATACTAATAGTTTGAATACAGGTACATGCATCATTTAGTTCTATTTAAGAATTCGTCAGTGGAGTAGAAGGCGTTGGCCACCGGAAAATCTTTTAGGCTTCTCTTAAACTAATATTTCTGTGTAGCTAAATTTTGTATGATTGTTGGTAAATTATTGAAAATGTGTGTTTCTGAGTAGTGGACCCCTTTTTTAACTAAAGTAAGTGCTTTTATGTCGTTGTGTAGATCATTTTTGTCCCTAGTATTGTAGTTATGAACTGAGTAGTTTGTTGGGAAAAGGGATATTTTCTTTATGACATATTTCATTGACGAATAAATATACTGAGAGGCAGTTTGTAATGTTCTCGGGTTCGCAGCCGGATACTAAAGTCAACTTGACACAATATTTCAGCGGAGCAACTGCACGCCACCCTCAGGAGAGCGTGCTGGTACACAATCTCGCCGGAAGTGAGTTCCCATTGTAACCGGCGGCTCCTTTATACATCGCGGAAGACTCATAGCGCGTGAGCAAGAAGTGACAGTAACTGCCCTCTGGCGCACAAGACATACAGCACTCCGGTGGTAGAATCCGGCGAAATCGATAATCGATGATGAAGAAAATTATTATTCAGATTGCTGAAGTACCAACCGTTTTTTTAACATCTGATAACACAGGGTTCCAAGATTTACTAAGAAGGTAGCCTTTGTCTCTGTTAATACGATTGTGAGATAATCGGATCTCTATGGACTCCTTTAAGACACAGTCCTAGTAACGAGACGCTGAAGCAACCATGTGAGTTTCATTATACAACGTTCTATGTCCGTCATCGACACAATGCTTTGCTACCGCCGACTTCTCGGTCTGGAGCAAACGTGTGTGGCGTTGATGTTCAACACATCTGTTCTGAATGGTACGGATCGTCTGACCAATATACGATTTCCCACAATGGCAGGGAATTTTATATACCCCGGTCTTCCTCAGACTGAAATCATCCTTCACAGATCCGAGAAGTGCTCTCGTCTTTACCGGCGGACGAAAACCACTCTTAATGTCATGCTTTTTTTTTTTTTTTTTTTTTTTTTTTTTTTTTTTTTTTTTTTAATTCTTCCTATCTCCTATGAAATACTTCCGGCAAAAGGTAGGAAAGCAACTGATTTGTGGGTCTAGTTGAATCGTACCGGTGAAGGACCAAACTGAAAAGCACAGCGGATCTGCTTATCTGTGTAGCCATTCTGTTTAAACACAACTTTGAGATGATCTAGTTCTTATGTCAAACTTTCTGCATGAGAAATGGCGTAAGCTCTTCTAGTTAATGTCCGAAGAACGCCAGTAAGTTGGACCGGAGGATGACAACTCGAGGTATGCAGGTAGCGGTCCGTGTGCGTAGGTTTTCGATAAACACTATGTCCCAGTTTCCCACAATCTCTTCTGTAATTACGCCGGGAAAACCTTTGTGGTCTCATACTGAGAGGAAGTAGTTAATACATCCAATTCTTTGAAGAGACTTCTGCAGGATGTCCGTGAATTTACACCACAAATAATACGCATAACACGCTTTTGGACTCTAAAAACGTTTGCTTGACTTATTCCAAAATATTACACCAAATGACATTATGGAATGAAAGTAAGCAAAGTCTGCAAGCTCTTTTATTTTTGTGTCTACTATGTCTGATACCACTCGTATTGCAAATAAAGATTTGTTAAGTCGTTTCTGCAGTTCTATGGTGTACTCTTCCCAACTGAATTTAATATCAAGCTGTAATCCCAGGAATTTAATACTGTCAATCTCTTCTATATGCTCTTCTTCATACTTTATACATATACTGGATGGGAATCTCTTACATCTTCTGAACTGCATGTAGTGAGTCTTTTTGAAATTTAATGTCAATGAGTTAGCTTTAAACCATTTATTAATGTTAACGAAAGTATTGTTACCAGAGCTTTCCAGAACTATACTCGACATGCTAGTATTAATCGCAATACTCATATCATCTGTTCACAAAACGAACTCTGCTTCTGGCAGTGTAACTGATGTCAGATAACAGTGTAAAATTTGTACATGAAAGAGATTCCCTGAAGACTTATGTCTGCTGTGCCATATCTCTTAACACGTGTATGGGCCTTTCCTGTAAATGCGAAAACTGTAACAGGGCCAACCAATCGGAAAATTGTTCAAAATTGGTTATTTCCTCAACATGAAGAGGATTCCGATGGCTTTATAATCATGCAAGATGGTTCTATGCCTCATTTCTGTACCACCACCCAACGTTACCTGCATCACACCATTCCAGGATTTTGGATTGGATGAGAAACAGCCGAAGATTATCAACCATGGCCTACCATATTTGTTGTGACTTTTATCTGTGGGGTCATAGAAAAGACAGTGTTTCTAATTTCACTGTTGTCTGACACGTTTGAAGGTCTGCTACATCAAGTATTGAGACTGTGAATTTGATAACGAGAAATCGCCGCGGAGGGGTAGCCAAGCGGTCTAAAGCGCCTCGCTGCGGAGCGCGCGGTTGCTCGTCGTGGAGGTTCGAGTCCTACCTGGGGAATGGGTGTGGGAGTTTGTCCTTAGGTTAGTTCACCTACGTTTAAGTAGTTTGTAAGCTACGGACTGATGACCACGCAGTTTGGTCCGATAGATTTACAGACACAGACATAACGAGAAATCAGCTGCTTTAAGTGCAGCAAGAAATGAGCCTCTGTTTCGATATTTGCCATGTTACACATGGTATATTCAGTGTATAAAAATTTTACCTTTTCTCTTTCCAGGAACGTTGGAAATGTTTATCTATCTTTAATAGTTTGTAAACAATAAATTTTCTAAATCTGTTTCTTCATTTTGAATAGCCCTGTATTTTGTTGATTTCTTGTTGATGGCAGCATTTGCCAAAACCGGCCGAACATAACAAACAAACCTATTCTACAGCTCTGGCACAAGAATGATTTTTTCGAACTAAATGTGTTGCGGATGCTGCAATGTAAGCTGTACCCATCGCAAGACGTTGAAACTTGGTGGCCATGTTCAGTAAGCGGTGAGCTGGTGAGCTACCAGTTGAAAATACGGCGTTGTAAGCAGCGAGAATGTGAAATGTTTCTTGGTATGACATAACTATGATGTTCGTTGTTTGTCGACGCTTGTTGATGACGTTTATTAGGTGACGGTTGGTGTAAAGGGTTAAGAAGATTGAAATTTTCCCAACAAACTGCAATGTCTATGTGGAAGAAAAACCGTGCACTGCTGATGATATTGTTTTATCAGAACGGCAGCAATAACACCGCTGCATTTCGGAAATATCGCAGACAGACACACCTGAGAGGAGGCCCCACTTCAGTGAATGGCCTGAAGGATATGATGATCAAGAAATTTGAGGCAGCATCTTTCCAGATGTAGCGAGACCAGGTGAAAGATGTGCATCGAGAAACCTCCGGTAACGACCGCATAAGCTCTAGGCACTTTCAACATGAATGGCCATCCAGATCCCCCGACTTACATCTATGACACTTCTGGTTGTGCGGATATTTGAAGGATCGTGTCAGTCAGGTACGAATCCCGACTCTTCCTGATCTGAAGGCTAGCATGAGACGACATATCGCCCACATTACACCGGAAACCTTTGATAAAACCCAGGTATATACAGTTTCATACAGTAAATGACATGCCACCATCAATAAATTTAGATTTTGAACATAAATCTGTAGCTAAAGTAGAACATTCAAAAATTGTAGGTGTTTGAATTGATGAGGGATTGAATTCGAATAAACATATTGAAGACCTCCTGAAACGTTTTAGTTCAGCTACTTATGCTATCAGGGTCATTGAAAATTTGGTGATACACATCTCAGTAAATTAGCGTATTATGCCAATTTTCATTCACTGCTTTCATATAGGATAATATTCTGGGGCAATTCAACATCGAGTAAAAAAGTATTCATTGCACAAAAGTGTGTGAATCAGAATAATTGCTGGAGCCCACCCAAGAGCATCCTGCAGACATTTATTTAGGGATCTACGGATCTTCACTGTACCTTCACACACACACACACACACACACACACACACACACATATATATATATATATATATATATATATATATATATATATATATATATATATATATGTGTGTGTGTGTGTGTGTGTGTGTGTGTGTGTGTGTGTGTGTGTGTGTGTGTGTGTGTTTGTTAAGCTTAAGGGACTTAACTACGGGGTCATCAGTCCCTAAACTTACAAACTACTTACGAACTACCTACAACTAAGGGCGGTGGCCGTGCAGACCGTGCACTGATGCGCCTATTCACTCACGAAATTGGTTATTAACAGTAATAGCAATTTGCATAGCTAGAAGAAAGGGTGATATTCACTATTCAATGTTAAATCTAACATTGGCACAGAAAGGAGTGAATTAAGCTGCCACAAAAGTCTTCAGTCACTTACCAAATAGCATCAACAGATAGCCAACCAGTATTTAAAAATAAATTAAATGAATTTCTGAATGGCAAGACTTTCTACAATGAAGATGAATTTTTAGGTAAAACTTAAAAAAAAAAAAAAAAAAAAAAAATCTAAATCAAAAAATTCTTAAAATATTGATAGTCATGTATAGACAACAGTTACTAAACTGACACATTTCACATCATTACGAAATATCGCATTTATGATCTATGGAACAAGTATAAATCTAATCTAATCTAAGGAAATGTTACGGGCAGCTATCGTTCATGCCATGCTATGGGTGCAGCATGCTGCTTAGTCGGAAGACCAAACTGAACACATGTTGTGACCATATCGAAATAAATGTGGCACAACCACCGTTATCATGCGTTTCAATGTTTTTCTCCTATGCCTCCAACGCACTACCCCCCCCCCGCCCCCCCACACACACACAAAATATTTAAAAAAATGAATAAATAAATAAAGATAAAAATAAAAATAAAAAAAATATTTCATTCTGCCCTCTGAGGAGTGGAGTGGGCTGTTTGAGATCCGGCCCATAAAGAGTCACGGTCCTATTCAGCCAATATGAGAAAAGCTAATATTGGGACAAAGGGGGATCCAACCAACAACACCTAGAGACAATGCCTCACAACAGCGCGTGCTACGTCACACTGACCAGGCGGCGGCCGCCAGCTGAATGGCTGGCCTCTGGGGTACAGCCCACTGCCTCGTAGCGGCCAGCCAGTAAGCTGGCGGCCGCCGCCTGGTCAGTGTGACGTAGCACGCGCTGTTGTGAGGCATTGTCTCTAGGTGGTGTTGATCCAACAGGGAATAAGTGGAAGGAACTTACCAGTTCACCCGGATCACTGTGATTATATAAAGTCCCTGTTTTAGGAACAACGAGTACATTTACCTGTCAGCTTGACATGGTTATACACATGGATGAGTCGAAAAGTAATGATTTCTCAAATAAAGTTGGTAATTGTGGGAGCATTCTGAACTATATACTTATTACATAAAACAACAGCCATTATTGGTAATTCCTTTTTTTTTATTTCATTAACGGTTTCGGCAAGTTATACTGCCATCATGCGCTCTATCTTTAACACACAACTCTCATCACACTGACATGCCAATGACAGCGTTGGCAAAAAAACTTGAAGTTTATTAAGTTTTCTATGTGACCGTGTGGTATGTTAAAGACGGAGTGAATAATATGCACGATGTTGGAACAACGGATATTGACACTGGTAGACGATCAGTTCGCCGCCGTATCGAAGGACGCTCGCCCACACAGACAATAGGCCCTATAGTCAGTTTTTGGGGGAAAAAAAGGGATGCTGCATCTTGACCATCTACCATACTAGACGGATGTCAATCCTCCAGACTTCTTCTTAATCCCTCGACTCAAAATCGCATTGAAAACAAATATTGAGAAAAGGAAACGTTCACGTGAGAAATAGTATACAGGGTGAATCACCTAAAGGTACGTTTAGATGGGCAATGAAAATTGCATATTGTCGACAATATATCCCGGAAATGTTGTCAGGCAACATTGCAGCCATATGTATTGCAGCAACACAAGTGACAACACATCGACATCTATTGCCCAGCAATGTTTGCGGCATCTAATTTCGGCAGAGGCTACACAATTTCATACAAAATGGATGGGTGCGACTTTTACATGAAACAAGTGTTAATGCTATTCGAAACAAAAAGAGAAATCGGACTCCGTGGATGCGTACTTTTTTGAGTAGGCGGAATAATTCAGGAAATTTAACTCGTGAGTTAATGCTAGACGCGTACCTGTTCGAGAAGTTTACTCGTATGTTTAAAAACGATTTCGAATATCTCGCCCAATTAATTGGTCCGAAGATAGCTAAATCAAATACAAACATGAGACACTGTATTCCTGTAACGAAGTACGAGAAGAATTTATGAATCATTTTGTAAGTGATCAGGGTCGGGTAACCTGGCAAGATGTATACTAAATTAATGTATAAGCAAATTTAAGTTTGTATTGAATAAAAAATTTTGCTTACCTCTTCATTTGTTTTTATGCTGTCAAACCCCACTTCAGGAACATCCCTAGACAGTATGAAACTGATGCTATTGTAGACGAACCACGTGGAAGAAGGAGAGCCACCTGCACATCCACTTTTCTTTTGATGTTTCTTTGCCTCGCTTTTAGCATAGGTTCGAAGACTTCTAAATTCCTTGTATGCGTCCTGAACTGCAATGCCAAATCCGTCAGCAACTGCCTGCCAACTATCTTTTTTCACATTCCTGTCTTTCCACAACTCAGGACATAGATGAATAGAATTAATAAATGAGATTGTTTTCTCGTTCGACCACTTTTCCATATCTGACAGAACAAAAACTCAAGACGACAATAACTGTAAGACGTCTTCCTTCCTTCCTTCAAAACAGTCACGGTAAGCTCGAAAATAATGCTCCCGTATAGTAACTATAAACATCAATACTACTTTCAAAACAAACCAGCGCGCGCAAACTTTGGAAGCAACAAAAGCGAAACGATATTCTGTTTTCGTGACTGCAGCTCTGTCGGTGAGAGAAGCACAAACAGCCTTGAGAGCGAGAGGAAAGCATTTACAGACAAGGACCGAGATAGGTATTGCCCTGCAATACGAAATGTTCTCCACCGTTCCCGGACAACACGGCAACCCCTCGGCAATCCCTCGGCAACTACCTGCAACATCAGCAATATTGACCGTCCATACCGAAATATTGCTGTGTATTGCAGTCATATTGCAGCAGTGTTGACAGCAACACCATTTCAGCTAAATATTTAGGTAAAATGTTGCCCGTCTAAACGTACCTTAACACTTTCACCGCAAATATTGCGGAAACGGAAAGTGTGATTGATGTGTGGTTTTTACAGAGTCGATTGGTGGTCAAGGCTTCGTATTGTTAGAAAATAAACAGATTATAAAAATACCTAGATAATATAGTTTTTATGGAAAATACAATTTTTCAAATGGAACAGTGCTTGTTTCTATCATGCAGCTGTGTAGAAAGAATTTTGAGTGACATTTTTATCACGTTTAGTTTGTCAGCCAAAACCATTCAAAGTTTTGGGGGCGGAGGCTATGACAGCATAGCTGACTGGCTGGTGGTCATGAGACAGTGGGCTAGCCACTCGGCCAGTCAGCTACGCTATCGCAGCCTCCGCCCCCGAAACTTTGAAGGTTGTAGCTGCCAAACTAAACGTGATAAGAATGTCATTCAAAACTATTTGTACACAGCTGGTTTCAAAATTTCCAGTGCATGATAGAAACAACCATTGTTCCATTTTTAAAAAAAACTGTATGTTTGCAAAAAAATACACTTTCTAAGTAATATTACAATCTGTTTGTTGACTAAAAATACGAGCCTCTAACTACCAATCCATTCTGTGAAAAACGCACATCAATCGCACTTTCCGTTTCCGCAATATTTGCGGTGCAAGTGTTAAGTGATTCACTCTGTATATTCTTAGGAAGAGAGGCTTCTTTCAGGCATTTCATTAAGCACAGACTAGACAAAATTTTGGTTTATGGTGTCTGATTATCAATAAAGATTTGTTTTTTGATATCCTGGATGTCACAATCTCTGAGCTGTTAACAAAATGTTCAAATGTTTGTATAGCTTATGGGACTTAACTACGGGGTCATCAGTCCCTAAACTTACGAACTACTTATGAATTAGGAAACACTAAGGACGGCACAAATATCCATGCTCGAGGGGGGATTCTAACCCCCGACCGTAGCGGCCGTGCAGACCGTGACTGGCGTGCCGCAGTCCCCTCGTGAACTGTTAACAAGTAGAACAAAATTGTGGCGCTTAGTTGTTTGTGTTCTGTCATTCACCAAAGGACATTCTGAAAGGACGAATAAGTGTCTGATGGTTACGAAAAGTAACAATATTATACATCTAATCAATATTGTAAACGTTGCACGGATTTTTTTAAACAATGAAAACTTGTTTTATTAAGAGTTTAAAATTTATTTCTTGAGTAATTCCACGCGAAGTGTCCAAGGGCTCCCAGCTCTACCATCTTCAATTTTGATGAAATTTCTACAGTATGTACCCGAGGGCCCGACATGAACGGATGCAAAGCTTCATGCCCATCTGTAACTTTGTTCACGAACTAGAGCCACTTTTATGAAGACCACTTTCACCGACACCGAAAGGTCGTGAAGAGATCTTCAAGTTTAGCGCTCCCACTGTTCCTAACGTAAAATAGCAAGACCCTTGGTTCTTGGTATAATGGTACAACTCTTTGTGCTCTACACACAAATGATGCGGATAGAGTTCAGAAAGAAATGCATATGGCCTAATCTCGGTTCAAAGTGGGCAACAAAACTTGACCCTGCAATTTAACGAGGCAAAGTAGTGGTGAAACTGCGCTACAGAACTGGCCTTTTGTCAAACTATTGTCTGGCTGTTTACTATATCACCAATTTGGACCTGGCTTGTGTGTTTAATTACTGTGCTACGATCCTGTGAATATGCTAAAAACCATGCACATAAATTTAATAAATAAATAAATAAAAACATGAATGTTTCAAAATATACCCGTGTTCAAAACCATGTATCTCAAAACGGAGACCTACCACAATACTTTTATTGACACCATCCGAGCACATTACATTCTATTAGAAAAAACTGATTTTCATGTTGGTGTATCTTTGGGCAAGGTGCAATTATTTCGGGTAAACTATTGACTTTTTTTTTTCAATTGGAGGACAATTCTTGCGTTTGTTCATGGTGGCTATACCACTACCAGACTCAATGACTCTTAGTTCCAACGTCTAGGGGCCATGACCGATAGCCATGCAAGGTCAGATACTTGCGAGTTTCTTTACTGGAGGTTCCAAGCCTGAATGTGAGAGTCCAGCGGGTTCCCAAGCCGGAATATGAGTTTGTAGCAGGTTCCAAGCCTGAATGTGGGTATCCCAAGCATTGTTTCGATGTCTTTGTGGTTCCCAAGCCATAATACAAAATTCTTCAGATGGCAAATGCTTTAAATTTTGTTGCTGATATCCAAAACTTTTGCTTCTGTGAAACTACATTGCCGTTCAATCATTGAAGCAGGTGGAACTGTTGTGACTGCAATTAGCTGTTGTTCTGGGATCCAGCATATGTCTCTTCTAGCAGGCCAATGAAAAGATTGCGCAGCTCCATGAAGATACATGAAATTAATCAAGGCATATTTTTCTTCACATGAAACCACAGATATTTCCTATACAACATTTTCCATCATAAACGCAAGCGACATACTGGCCAGGTAGTAGTTCAGTAATGCAACATGTTTAGTAGCAACTTTAGCATATCGGTTAACATTTGCTGTAAAAGACAACTGATTATTTGATACTTTATGAATCTTAAGTCGCTTTCCATTAACTGGTACAAAATGGTGATTATCTCTTGTACCAGACTCTGTACATCCATCCTCAAAACATTTTTCCTGATCGTTTTTTATATATTCAATAATTTTTTGCAATATTTAAACAGATCAATTGGTGTCAAGATTTCGTTGTCAATTGGGCGCTGAAGGCTGGAGTCTGGTGTAGAGCGACCACATTAAAATTATTAAAAGTGGAAGAACCATCTTTGGCCGCATTGAAACATTATATCGATTAGTGTCTGACCAATCTTCAGTGTTAGAGTCCAAGCCTTATGGGCCCACAAAAACTTGCACTTTGCATTTTAACATAAGATAGGAAGTACATACGGAGGATGTCAATCATAAACTCTTACGTACTTCCTATCTTATGTTACCATGCAAAGTGCAAGTTTTTGTAGGCCCACAGGGCTTGAACTCTGACAATGAAGATGGTCAGACACTGAACGAAATAGATCTGTAAAATATATATAAAAAATAAAGGTTTCAGTGCTGCCAAAGCTGGTTCTTCCAATTTTAATAACCATTTTTATGATGGCAGAGATTTAGGGAGCTCTTAAAATATTTATAATTTGCAGCAGAACCGTCGCTAAAATAATTAATATGCTTAATTTCTTTAAAATTGCACTTCAACCAGTTGATCAAGTACGTTAAAAACAAACGCACGGCAACTGTGTCACTGATTGTGCAGTGAAAAATTGATTCGCAAGCCATTTAACGACAAAAAGTGCCACAAAAGAACTAAAAGCTGTAAAGGAGCTTTCCTTCGAAGAACAAGAATTACTTACAAGACGGAGTAGTTTACACTCAACTAAAAATGCTCAAATATGCTTCCATCATGAAGCTTTAATCCTATAAAGATTTTCAATTTTTAAGCGGAGTTTTTGCACCTTACGCAGAGAGACAGCAATATGAAAAACAGTTTTTCGAATGGAATGAAATGTGCTCTATTGAATGGTGTGAATGAAAATAGTGTAGTAGGGGTCCTTTTTGAGATACATGACTTTGAACACGAATATATTTTAACACATTCATGGTTTCTAGCGTATTCACAGGATCGTAGCACAGTAATTAAACACACAAGCCAGGTGCAAATTGGTGATGTAGTAAACACCCAGACAGACAATAGTTTGCAAAAGACCAGGTCTGTAGCGCAGTTTCTCCACTACTTATGCCTCGATAAACTATGGGGCAAATTTCTCGCTACGCGATTTGTTGCCCACTTTAAGCTGAGATTATGCCAAATGCATTGCTTTCTGAACTCTATCTGCATCATTTGTGTGTAGAACACAAGAAGTTTTACTACTATAACAAGAATCAAGGGTCTTGCTCTTTTATATTAGGAACAGTGGAATGTTAAACTTGAAGATTTCTTCGCGACTTTTCTGTGTCGGTAAAAGTGGTCTTCACAAAAATGGCTCTAGTACGCGAACCAAGCTACAGGTCAGCCTGAAACTTTGAATACGTTCATGGCGGGCTCTCAGATACATACTGTACAAATTTCATCAAAATTGAAGATGGACGAGGTGAGAGATTCGTCTAATCTGGGACACTTGACGTGCAATGACCGTCTTTCGCTTTCTAAGCTATTGTTATAACATCCAAAGAACTTTTCAGTTAATTACGGAAGAGGTTCTTTCTACAGTCACTGAGTAATGAAGTGTCTGCTGTCCGGGACTGTATCTCGACCCAGTTCCACATATGCTATTCTGAAACGCGCTTGCATGTTGCAGTGGAATGCGCTGCGGTGTTTTGCGTCGCAGGATTTGCGGTGCCCGTACATTCCATCAGTTTAGCTAAGCACGCGTGCAAAGTATGCGAGGCACTTCGGCGGCGTAATTAACTCGTGACGTACCCAGAGACAACTCATATGCAACGCTACCGAAGTTAGGAGACGCAAGAAGCGCCAGACGATGACGCATGACGCATGACGCAGATTGCATCCTCCACATTGCTGGAGAGATGATTATGCACCACGGAGAGGTAATCGAAAACGCGTAGAATTTATGACTGCCCATTGGTAAAGAAACAGGGTGTTTTGAGAGAGCATCACAAAAAGCATCGAGATGTTAAACTCTACAAGGCGCACCACTCAAGAATCGTGTGAATAGCACGAAAAACTACAGATGTGATTGTGTAGACTGTTACAAAGCGAAATTGTGATAGAGAAACATGTTAAAATCTTAAATTGCTCAAACGATCGCCAGTCAAGCTAGTCGTAAAATGCGACGCCAGTCGTTCGTGACGATAGCCGACGGTGCGTCCTCGAGTGAAAAGCCCACAGTCAGCGACAGACGACGCGCAGAGAGAGAAAATGATGTTCAAATGTTTGTAAATCTATCGGACTCAAGTACGTGATCATTAGTCCGTAGCTTACAAACTACTTAAACTGAGGTAAACTAACCTAAGGACGACACAAACACCGATGCCCGAGGGGGTACTCTTACCTCCGACGGCGATCGGCCGCGCGCACCGCAGCACGGCGCCCCAGTACGCACGGCTAATACCTCGCGTCCCGTACAGAGGGTTTATTCGAGCCGCGGTAGAGTAGCCGAGCGGTCTAAGGCTCCTCGCTGCGGAGCGCGCGGTTACTCGCCGTCGGACGTTCGAGTCCATCCTGGGGCATGGGTGTGTATATGTTGTCCTTAGGTTAGTTTACCTCTGTTTAACTAGTTTGTAAGCTACGGACTGATGACCACGAAGTCTGGTCCGATAGATTTACAAATATTTTTGTATATTAGTCAGCTTGAAATCGTTTCATAACTACACTAACTCTGCCAGAAGCGGTTAAATGGCTCACTGTGTGAACACTGCACTTACAAGTATGACTCATTCGGTGTTTACGAACCGTCCCATTCGTCATAGCATCAGCCGATTCTGCATATAAACTGCCGCTTTTAGCAGTGTAGTCACTTGGTCTTTGAATTCGAATATGCTCAGAAGAGTAGTTGTCGATACAATGATCCAATCGATGTAATCTATGTATCCAGATAACGTCTCAGATAAAGGAGTACAGACTAGTAGCCACTAATCGTAACTAGGAGATTGGATACGGAGACAACTACTACACTTAAATGACCATAATTTGAGTAGATGGTCAACCGCTGTCTACCGTCTTCACTACGCTGAATATGGTTACTGCCTGAGGCCAGTTCAGTCTTCATTGGTTGGTTTCCTAAAGGCCAATGATCCTGCCAACGCGTAGCACTCTGGTGCTAACCGTGCCACCGGTATGAAGACGTCAACTGCCATCTCGGCATCCGACTCCAGTGGTTCCAAGCCTGGATCCACAAGAAGCTGCATAGACCGGAGGAGCGATAGAGAACTCCACCTGGCAGTCTTTGCTTCAACACACAGACGTCGCCGCTCGGGCACGTCATTCCGAACGGTACGACAGCCGGTCCTTGGAAGTCGCGGCGAGACGGTGAGTTAACGCGGCCGAAGGAGACGTCACCTGCTGATCTAGCTCCTGCCGAGCTAGTGCCTACACCACGGAATTTTGTATTGAGTTAAATTTGTAAACTCTAATATTGTATTACTCAAAAAATGTTCAAATGTTTATAGAGCTTATGGGACTTAACTACGGGGTCATCAGTCACCTAAGCTTACAAACTACTTATGAACTAGCCAATATTAAGGACGGCATAAATATCCATGCCCGAGGCGGGATTCGAACCCCCGACCGTAGTGGGCGTGAAGAATGTGACTGGCGCGCCGCAGACCGCTCGGCCACCGCGATCGGCAATGTTTTACTGGCATCCACTGCTGCTTCACCAGGTTTCACACCTCATCCTGACATAAAGCTGGGAACATACCGCTCGGCCCCAGCAATACTGACAAAAGACTATTACAATTTCACTAAAAGAAGAATGATTTTCTTAAGGGAAAGAGACTTCACTACATGGGCAATTCATTATAGGTTTTTCCACCTCTGACAACTATACAAGCGATTGATATTAAAATTAAAACTGCCCAGATCGCAATTTCTAATTTTATTTAGTTACTGGTTTCGGTCAGGGCAGACCATCTTCAGACAATGACCACCTGATGGCAGGTGATGGCGGTGGATGGAACAAACTGCACGACCATCAACTCCAGTGGCTACATTGGAAAACGTCAGCGAAACGCAGGTGGATTTGTAGCGTGCCGAAGCATGGTACACAGAGTGGCAGTTCAAAACATAAAATACAGAGAACTTAGGATATACAGAAATAAAGAATTTTTATTAGATATTCAGGCAATATCAGGAACAAGTCTTCAGGTCCGGACTGTATGCCCATTAGATATCTATCTGATTATGCTGAAACGATAGCTCCTTACTTAACAGCCGTACATAACCGCTCGCTCAAAGAAGGAACTGTACCAAAAGATTGCAAAGTTGCACAGGTCACGCCTATATTCAAGAAAGGCAATAGGAGTAACCCACTAAACTACAAGCCTATTTCATTGACGTCAATTTGCAGCGGGATTTTGGAACATATCCTTATTCAAGTATTATTATCTCGAGCATAATGATTTATTGACCCAAGATCATCAAGGATTTAGAAAATATCGTTCATGAGATACACAAATAGCTCTTTAATCACACGAAGTGATGAGTGCTATGGACAAGGGTTCTCAAATAGATTTCGTATTTCTTGATTTCCCGAAGGCTTTTGACCCCGTACCTCACAAATGGCTTTTAATCAAAGTTGCGTGGTTATGGTATATCACCCCAAATTTGCGACTGGATAGGGGATTTCCTGTCAGAGAGGACACAGTTTGTAGTAATCGATGGTAAGGCATCGACTAAAACAGAGATGATATTCAGCGTTCCACAGGGTAGTGTTATTGGTCCTCTGCTGTTCCTTATTTACATAAACAATTTGTGAGAAAATCTAAGTAGCTCTCTAAGATTGTTTGTAGAAGATTCCCTAATTTAACGTCTAGTAAAATCATCTGCAACTGCAAAACGATCTGAATATCACTATGGTGTAAAATTGGCATATGACTCTGAATAATGAGAAGTGTGAAGTCGTCCACATGAGTACGAAAAAAAAAATCCGTTAAACATTGTTTATAAGATAAATCAATCACGACTTAAGGCCGTAAACTCCACAAAATACCTAGGAATTACTGTTACCTCAGACTTAAACTGGAAAGAACACGTAGATAATGTGGGAAAGGCGAACCAGAGATAGATGCGACGGAACTACTAAAGAAACTGCATACTCTAGGCTTGTCCGTCTTTTTTTGTAGTATTGATGCCCAGTGTGGGATCCTTATCAGGTGGGTTTGACGGAGAACATCGAAAGAATCCAAAGAAGAGCAGCTCGTTTTGTATTCTCACGATACAGCGTTACGGAAATCATACAGGATCTGGGATGGTAATCATTACAACAACGGCACATATCGCTGCATCATGGGCTACATACGAAACTCTAATCACCAACATTCTGCTCGTAATACGAAAATGTTCTTGACTCCCACTTCCATAGGTAGAAAAGATCATCAGAATAAAATACGACAATCAGACCTCGAACGGAGAGATTCGTGTTCTTTCTTCTCGCGCCCTGTTCCAGAATGGAATGGGAGATAAATAGTTCGATGAACCCTCTGCCAGGCACTTAAACGTGATTTGCAAAGTATCCCATGGAGATGGAGATGTAGACAGAGACTGGATGCAGTTACTTCCGTAAAATATCTAAAAGCAGACATAAGCAGCGACTTGAAAATCAGTCGCAAATTAGGCACATGCCAGACGGAGATACATTGGAAGAATCCCACGAAGTGTACTCCTTCAACAAAGGGCATCGCAGGAATGATACCGTGGTATAAGGCGCCTAGATACAGATTGTACGGACATCCGTATAGGAAGTTCGAGTTCTCCCTCGGAGAGTGTTTGTGTGTGTAGTGTGTATGTGTGTGTGTGTGTGTGTGTGTGGCGCTTTTAGCATAAGTTAGTTTAAGTAGTTTGTTAGTCTAGGTTCCAATGACTTCAACAGTTTCGTCATTTAGATTTCCAACACTTGAACATTTCAACAATTTAACAAACAAAATAAATTTCAAGACACTCGTTCGGGCGACGCTTGAGTACTGTTAGCAGTATCAGGTAATGTTAATACAAGACAGCGAAGATACAACGGAGAGCAGCACGCTTAGTGGAGGCTCATTTAGTGAGCGCGAAAGCTTCACAGATATTAGTAAGACTCTGCAGTGGCAGACGAGGAAAGAGAAGCGTTTTGTATCACGATACGGGCTGCTATCGGAGTTCAGAGAGCATAGGTTGGTCGACGAGTCAACCAATAAATCGCTTTTTTCAAAGTACATCTCGCGAAGTGACCAAAACGACAGGATCAGAGAGGTTAGGACCCACAAGGACTCATACAAGCAACCCGTATTTTTGTTTATTTACACAACTGGCCATTACAATTGCTACACCAAGAAGAAATGCAAATATAGTAGAAATGAAATGTGATTACATTTTTACGCAATTTGCGTGCATAGATCCTGAGAAATCAGTACCCAGAACAAACACCTCTGGCCGTAATAACGGCCTTGATACGCCTGGGCATTGAGTTAAACAGAGAGTGGATGGTGAGTACAGGTACAGATGTCCATGCAGCTTCAACACTATACCACAGTTCATCAAGATTAGTGACTGGCGTATTGTGACGAGGCGGATGCTCGGCCACCATTGGCCACACGTTTTCAATTGGTGAGAGATCGGGAGAATGTGCTGGCCAGGGCAGCAATCGATCATTTTCCGTATCCAGAAAGGCCCGTACAGAACCTGCAACATTCGGCCGTGCATTATCCTGCTGAAATGTAGAGTTTCGCGGGGATCGAATAAAGGGCATAGTCACGGGACGTAACACATCTGAAATGTAACGGCCACTGTTCAGAGCGCCGTCGATGCGAACAAGAGGTGACTGTGACGTGTAACCAATGGCACCCCATACCATCACGCCAGGTACGCCAGTATGACGATGACGAATACACGGTTCCAATGTGAGTTCACCGTGATGTCGCCAAACACGGATTCGACCATCATGATGCTGTAAACAGAACATGGATTCATCCGAAAACATGACGTTTTGCCATTCGTACACGCAGGTTGGTCGTTCTGTGATGTTGCGTCGTGGTTAACCGACCTGATACTCCATGCTGCTGCAATCATCGTCGAACTATTTGTCCAGATGGTTGTTGTCTTGCAAACGTCCCTATCTGCTGACTCAGAGATCGAGACGTGGCTGCACGATCCGTTACAGCCATGCGGATAAGATGCCTGTCATCTCGACTGCTAGTGATACGAGGCCGTTGGGATCCAGCACGGCGTTCCGTATTGCCCTCCTGAACCCATTATGCTAACAATCATTGGATAGCGACGAACGCAAGCAGCAATGTCGCGATACGATAAACCGCAATTGCGGTAGGCTACCATCCGACTTTTATTTTTACACGAGCCATCACAGCGTTTCACCAGGCAACACCGGTCAACTGCTATTTGTGTATGAGAAATCGGTTGGAAATGTTCCTCATGTCAGCACGTTGTAGGTGTCGCCACTGGCGCCAACCTTGTGAATGCTATGCTAATCATTTGCATATCACAGCATTTTCTTCCTGTCGGTTAAATTTCGAGTCTGTAGCACGTCAACTTCGTGGTGTAACAATTTTAATGGCCAGGAATCGTACACAGCTGTGATAGGAGGAGGAATCGTACACAATGTGCCCTCCGCCACATACCACACACATGTTCACATATTTGTAAACCTATCGAACCAAACTACTGAGGTCAACCATTCCTAGACTTAAAAACATCATATTCCAGATTAAACTAATGATCTTTCTTTTTATGTAAACGCAGAACTTTGTACTTGTTTGTGTCGAGGCTCGTTGCCATTCCCCGCATCATACGCCAATATACTGTATGACCTCCGGCATTTCGCTGTCCTTTTTCAGTGTCGCGACTTCTCTATAAACCACAGCATCATAACTTATGCGATAAGCCTCACTGGATATCGCGTATTATCAACAAGGTCTTTTATATATACTGGAAAAACCGATGTTCCTAAAGACCCTACGGGTACGGCAGCTACCACATTCAAGTCTGAACACTTGTTTCCTATGTAAATAATAACCTGCGTTGACTATAACTGTTCAGTCCGATCAAACAGTTGTTCCGACAGACCATACGCTCTTATTGTGTTGATTAGGAGTCCGTGTGAAACCGTATAGTACTTATTGTGGAAGTCAGTAAACAATCATCAACTACCTTCTGCGTCTTGTGGACGAATAATGGCCGGCCGCGGTGGCCGAGAATTCTGCGGCGCGCCAGTCACGGTCTGCACGGCCACTACGGTCGGGGGTTCGAATCCCCCTTCAGGCATGGATATTTGTGCCGTCCTTAAAATTCAAATGTTTGTATAGTGTATGGGACTTAACTACGGGGTCATCAGTCCCTAAACTTACAAACTACTTATGAACTACTTACGAACTAGGACGGCACAAATATCCATGCCCGAGGGGGGATTCGAAACCCCGACCGTAGCGGCCGCGCAGACCGTGACTGGAGCGCCTTAGTCCCCTCGGCTACCGCGGTCGGCCGTCCTTAATGTTAGCTACTTCATAAGTAGTTTGTATATCGAGGGACTGATGACCCCGTAGTTAAGTCCCATAAGCTCTACAAACATTTGGACGAATAATGAAGCTGCGGGTCACGTGAGCTTTGCTTTTGTAACCCATGCTGACTTCTAAAGAGGAGAGTTCGACTCTCAGTAAATATATCACTCAAAAACAAAACATGTTCCAGATTTTTACAATACAATGACGTCAGAGATGTGTGACTATACATTTGCTCAACTGTTCGACGACCGTTCTAGGAAAGGGTATAACCTGCGGTTTTCACCAATCAATAGGAACACAGCTCCTCTAGAGGCCAATGTCACACCACTGATAAAAGGGACCGGGAAGGGAGCAAAAGATTTTTCGCGTTCTCCGTGTAAAATCGTATTGCTATTCCATCATTTCGACCTGCCTTCCCTTTGCACCACTCCAATTTATTTTGGTATCTCCATTTTTTCGTCTGTGCTACTGTTTAGAGGAGGATCTGCAGTACAATCTTTCTCTGTGAAACCACTTTGTAATAATACTTTTAGTACTGTGCTCTTTAGTGTGTCATCCTCTGTTTGAACACCATGACGGCCACAGAGTGAACCGTTGAGCGATTTAACGTCAGACCACAAATTCACTTCTTAATCTCTAATGTTTAATTACATTTCATCAAGATGTGCATAAAATACATATCACATTAAAGTTCATCGAACCGATTTTGTCATAGTTCGATACGTTCCATACTGCCACGGCGGAGCGTCCGAGCACATTGAGACGCTGTCCTGCGATGTGCGAGGCCGTTCCGCGTCGGGGGTTCGAACCGCCTTGGGACATAGATGTTTGTGCCGTCTTTAGTATAAGGTAGTTTATAAGTAGTTTGTAAGTTTAGAGACTGGTAACCCTGCAGTTAAGTCCCATAAGCATCATAAGCATTTGAACATTTTTTCGCGGGAAAAGGAACATTCCTCTTATTTTAAAATGATAATGGTGACATCTTTTGCGGATCGAATCTAACAAAATATGTTCGCATTTCAAAGAGAAAGTTGGAGAAAGAAATTTCGAATATAAAACACACCGCAAGGAATAATACTTTTCTTTTAATATTTTCCGCCATAACTAGTGCTTCATTTACAAGATAGTCTCTCCCGTATATGATGATAATACCAAACGAGCTGCCCTTCTCTGAACTTTCTCTGTATCCTTTGTCAGGTCCACTTAGTGGCGAAACCACAATGCGCAGCAATACTCCAGTATTGGACACTCAAGTCTTGTGTAGGCAGTTTCTTTAGTGAAACTGTTGCATCTTCTGTGTGTCTAGTCAATGGTTCGCTATCCCTATAGTGTTTTTGTGTTCTTTACCTTACTGATCATCGTAATTGTTATTCCTAGATATTTAGTTGAATTTACGACCTGTTGAGTTGACTAATATATCATGTGCTAGAGGTTTAACGGATTTCCTTTAGTTCTCATATGGATCACACTTTTCATTGCCAATTTTTTCACTATACAGACATCTTATATAAATAATTTTGCACCTGTTTTAAATCTTCTACTGACTTTAGTAACCGATAAACGACAGCAGCATCGGCGCACAGTCTAAGATATCTGCTCACATTGTCTCAGGAACAATAGGTGCCCTATAACACTTCTCTGGGGACCGCGAGATATCAATCCTGCTTTAATGGACGACTTTCCCATAATCAATACGAATTGTATTTTCTGACACGAAATCACGAGTACAATAGCAGAAGTGTGACCATATTCCATAAGTACGCAATTTTATTAGTAGACGCTTGTGATGTACAGTGTTAGAAGCCTTTCCGAAAACTAGAAATATGAAATCCATTTGAGATCCCTTGTCTATAGCACTCATTACTTCATCTTAGTGTAGAGGTAGCTGTGTTTCACAAGAATGATACTTTCTGAGTCCGTTGTGACTATGGGTCAATACGTCGTTCTCTTCGAGGTAGTTCATAATATTTGAGGAAAGTATAATATGTTTTACAATCCTTGTGCAAAACCGACGTCAGTGGTATAGGCCGGTAAAATTTCGGATCAATCCTGTTGCGTTTCTTGAATACCGGAATGAGCTTCCAGTCTTTGAGAAAGGTCCAGTCTTTTGCTGAGAGAGCGGTTGTTTATAATAGCTAGGTATGGAGCTATTGCATCAGCATTCTCGAAAATTGACATACAATCTGGACACTTACTTTTTTAAAATGA
The DNA here is from genome assembly GCA_026315105.1 of Locusta migratoria. Taxonomy (NCBI): domain Eukaryota; kingdom Metazoa; phylum Arthropoda; class Insecta; order Orthoptera; family Acrididae; genus Locusta; species Locusta migratoria. The sequence goes on along the minus strand of CM048744.1, from coordinate 112,853,928 downwards.
TTTAAGCTGCATTAATACTCGAGGGACAACTATTTCTAAATTAATCAAGCTGGCAGCTGCTCTTGATTCGAATTCAGGAATAACTGCTTCGTCTTCTTTGGCAAAGGAAATTCGGAAAGCTATGTTAAGCAATTGTACTTTAGCAGAACTGTAACCAGCAACATCATCCACTACCGGCCATTAACGTTCCTACACTAAGAAGAAATGCAGATGTTGTTGCTGTAGTCTTCAGTCCGGAGACTGGTTTGATGCAGCTCTCCACAATACCCTATCCTGAGCAAGCCTCTTCATCTCCACATAAGAACGCAACCTCCATCTGTCTGAATCTGCTTACTGTACCCATCTCTCGGTCTTCCTCTGCGGTTTTTACGCCACACACCACCCTCCAACGCTAAATTCACAATTCCTTGATGTATAATAATGTGCCTTACCAATCTATCCCTTCTTTTAGTCAAGGTATGCCAGAAATTTCTTTTCTCCCCAATTCTGTTCAGTACCTCCTCATTAGTTACGCGATCCACGCACCTAATCTTCAGCATTCTTCTGTAGCACCACATTTCAAAAGCCTCAATCATCTTCCTGTCCGCACTGTTTATCGTCCATGTTTCACTCCCATACAAGGCAACACTCCATACAAATCACTTCAGAAAGGACTTTCTAAGCTTAAATCAATATTCGATGTTAATAAGTTTCTCCTTTTCAAGAACGCTTTTCTACCCATTGCCATTCAGTATTTTATATCCTCTGTACTGCGGCCATCATTTGCTATATTACTGCCCACGTAACAAAACTCATCTTCCTCCTTTATTGCTTCGTTACCTTATCTAATTCATTCAGCATCACCAGATTTTCTTACACTGCACTCCATTACCCTAGTTTTGCTCTTGTTAATGTTCATCTTATATGCACCTTTCAGCACACTATCAATTCCGTTCAATTGTTCTTCCAGGTTCTTTGCTTTATCTGACAGAATTACTATGTCGTCGGCAAAACGCAATGTTTTTATTTCTTCCCCCTGAACATTAATTCCTTCACAAAATTTCTGCCTGCTTTCCTTTATAGCTTGCTCAATGTACAAATTGAATAACATTGGAGAATGGCTACAACCCTGTCTTACTCCCTTTCCAACCACCGCATCCCTTTCATGCCCTTAAACTCTGACAACCGCTGTCTGGGTTTTGTACAATTTGTAAATAACCTTCCGCTCCCTATATTTTACTCGTGCTTGCTTCAGAACTTGAAAGAGTTTATTCCAATCAACATTGTCAAAAGCCTTCTCCAAATCTACAAAAGCTAGAAATGAAGGTTTGCCTTTCCTTAATCTATCTTCTAGGATAAGCCGTAAAGTGAGTATTGCCTCCCGACTTCCTACATTTCTACTGAACCCAAACTGATCTTCCCTGAGGTCGGCTTCTACCAGCTTTTCCATCCTTCTGTAAATAATTCGCGTTAAATTTTGCAACCATGACTTATTAGATTGGTGGTTCTGTAGTTTTCACACCTGACTGCAGATGATAAAAGGATATCCATTGCAGAAATATATTATACTAGAATTGACATGTCATTACATTTTCACGCATTTTGGGTACATAGATCCTGAGAAATCAGTACCAAGAACAACGACGTCTGGCCGTAATAACGGCCTTGATACGCCTGAGCGACGACTCAAACGACCTTGGATGGCGTGTACAGGTAAAGATGCCCATGAAGCTTCAACATAATACCACAGTACATCAAGAGCAGTGACTGGCTGGCATATTGTGACGAGCCAGTTGCTCGGCCACCATTGACCAGACGTTGTCAATTGCAGTCGAACATTTTTCGAATCCAGAAAGGCTCGTACAGGACGTTTGTTTGTTAAGCTTATGGGACTTAACTACGGGGTCATCAGGCCCTAAACTTACAAACTACTTATGAATTAGCTTATCCTAAGGACGGCACAAATATCCATGCTCGAGGGGAAATTCGAATCCCCGACCGTAGTGGCCATGCAGAACGCGACTGGCGCGCCGCAGTTTGCTCAGCCGCTGCGAAATTTAACCGTCAGGAAGAAGATGCTTTGATATGCAAATGATTAGCTTTATTTATTATTTATTTATCGTATGACATATGACAGCAGCATATATTCAAATATAATTACACCAAGAACAAGAATGTATATACAAATATCAGTAAAAGATTGTACAAAAGCACATTTTCAGTACATGTGTGTGGTCAATGATATATTATGACAGTGAACTTTAAATTAGGACATGTGTCATGCGAGACAAGCTTTTTACTACACATAAATGTCCAGATCTTGAATCCACTTCATAGCCTGAAGTGTGGCTTCTATAAAGTCCTCAGCAGAACCACTATATTTTCTTTTTGGGCCCACTCTTATGATATGGTCCAGAGTCTGCTCAGGTGCTCCACCATCACAATTTGGGCTGTCCACGAGTCCCCACTTATAAAACATGGCCGTGCATGTGCTATGGCCACTTTTGATGCGATTGAGAATGATTAGCTTTCCAGAGCATTCACACAAGGTTGGCGCCAGTGGCGACACCTACAACGTGCTGACATAAGTTTCCAACCGATTTCTCATACACAAACAGCAGTTGACTGGCGTTGCCTAGTGAAACGCTGTTGTGATGCCTCGAGTAAGGAGGAGAAATGCGTACCAGCACGTTTATGACTTTGATAGAGGTCTGATTGTATCCTCTCGCAATTGCGGTTTATCGTATCGTGACATTGCTCTTCGCGTAGATCGCGATCCAATGACTGTTAGTAGAATATGGAAACGGTGGGTTCAGGAGGGCAATACGGACGCCATGCTGGATGCCAATGGCCTCGTATCACTAGCAGTCGAGATGACGCATCTTATCCGTATGGCTGTAACGGATTGCGCAGTCACGTCTCGATCCCTGAGTCAACAGATGGGGACGTTTGCAAGACAACAACTATCAGCATGAACAATTCAACGACGTTTGCAGCAGCATGTAGGCTACTATCAGCTAGGAGACCATGGCTGCGGTTACCCTTGACGCTGCATCACAGACAGGAGCGCCTGCGATGGTGTACGCAACAACGAAACTGGTTGCAGGAATGGGAAAACAGCCTTTTTTTTTCGGATGAATCTAGCTTGTGTTTAAAGCATCATGATGGTCGCATCCATGTTTGGCGACATCGTTGTGAACGCACATTGGAAGCGTGTATTCCTCTTCGCCATAATGGCGGATCACTAGGCGTGATGGTATGCGGTGCCATTGGTTACACGTCTCGGTCACCTCTTGTTCGCACCGACGGCTCTTTGAAGAGTGGCCGTTACATTTCAGATTTGTTACCACCCGTGGTTCTACCCTCCATTCGATCCTTGCTAAACTCTACATTTGAGCAGGATAATCCACGACCGCATGTTGCAAGTCCTGCACGGGCCTTTCTGGATACGGAAATGTTCGACGGCTGCCCTGGACAGCACATTCTCCAGATCTCTCACTAACTGGTCAATGGTGGCCAAGCAACTGGATCGTCACAATACGCCAGTCACTACTATATATGGATTGTTGTATCGTGTTGAAGCTGCATGGGCATCTGTACCTGTACACTCCATCCAAGCTCTGTTTTAATCAGTGCCTAGGCGTATCATGGCAGTACTAATTTCTCAGGATCTATGCACCCAAATTGCGTGAAAATATAATCACATGTCAGTTCTAGTATAATATATTTGTCCAATGAATACCCGTTTATCATCTGAATTTCTTCTTGGTGTAGCTATTTTAATTGCCAGTAGTGTATTTTATTTATCGGTTCTGACGGTAGCAGTATTGTTTACCGTATTAGGCGGAAGTGTTTCAAACATCATTATAAGCGACAATATCTTTTGATCGAGCATATTTTTCTCTCTTCTCCAACTACGCCCCCACCCCACCCCTAAAACCACAACTACTGGATGGTGTTGCGACGTTTAATACTTGCTGGAAACTAACAGTGGCAGGTAAATTAGTCCGTAGGAGACGTGTGTTTCCGCTAAGGTTCAGAAGGTAGCAGAATAAGAGCCTAGAGTCGTATTCTGTAGAACTACATTAATGAGGAACACTCTGTGCTGCTGCAGAACGTTGGTCTATAGCTGTCCGGAAGAAAAAATGGGGATGACATCTGACAGAGGCGTTCTGACCTAACGATGCCTTTAGAGGGCAATCCAGTTAGAGAGCGGGAGCAGCAATCGTCACTGGAACTTGAGAGGCTCTTGAAGTCTGACTCACTGGTGCTCTCCGGACATTGGCTTACAAAGCTGCCTGATGTGGAGTACTCTCGGAACAATGAGGTTGATGAACACGTTCATTGCGGTTTCTTTTGTTTGTTTTTGTAATAATTTCAATAATCACAATAGACTGAAACGTGGCTGTTGTCAGCAACTCTACAAAGTTTCACATTAACAATAACACTGCCACTCTGTTGCAGGTAATATTTTATTGATCTAAACCAAAATTTCGACCCCACTTAGATGGCTTTTTCAAAAATAAATAAATTTTAACAAACACACTGTTTTAGATCTTACTCAAAACAATAATACTAAGTGCGAAATTTTTTTTATACTTTTTTCACTTTATTTCTTACTGAACTACATCACATTTTATGTTTCAAATGTCGTTAGCTATATCACTCAAGTCGTGGGATGTAAAGTATGAAACGACCCTTTACATTATTACCACAGTCTAACATATACAGTCACGACTCTCCCACAGATTTTGTTGTACGCTGCGATAGCAGCGCTCCAAGCGGCCGGCAAGCTACGTTTCTGAATAAGGTAGTTGATGAGTGCGTATCGTTTACATTGACTTCAGCATACTTTTACATTACGGAAAAATGAAATAATTTAAAAATAGCTCCCCATTTGTCTTTCTTAAGTTTCATAAGATCCCTGATAAGGTACGAAACGCTACATTACAGGACAGTTAATTTACAATCATCCTGTAACATAAGGCTTTAAATGAGTAATTTCATTTTCTATTAAAAATAAAAATGCCTAGTAAACACCAGGAGACATGCCCTTTGTCAGAGAGACGTCATTTTCTACGCAGGAACGTTTTCTTCATTAAAATTCCAGTAAAATCGGCGAGGGTGGAACATGAGAAGCGTATACAGAATGCAATAAATAGGACATTTAACATACCAAATCAACCATCACAGCTGTAGCTGTCACAGACATGGCAATATAACGATAAAAGCAGCTAAACTGTTTTCCAAGAAAGAAGAACCCAATTCCACAATTGTTGCTACATCTGAACCATCTGAGACACCAAGAATCATCAAAATATTGTTGTTTTTTTTAAGTTAAAGTAATTACACTTAAAAGAATATGCACGTAGAAGAAAGACGAGTGACATGTTAAAATGTGAGAATCATTAGACTCCGTACCGAATTGATACACGTCAAAAACTGGCTGTCATAGTAAGAACAGGCCATAATAGAAATACATTATACCATTATGTCTATATGCAATTTACTTTCAGCGAAATAAGCTGCGAATATACACATATTCGTAAGTATTTGTTCATTACGGTGTTGTTCTTTATACCTTTGAATCATTTAAATGAGGCTGTTTCTATGTTAATTTCCGTATTATGTTTGTCTCTCGATATTTTAATAATGCTTGTAACGCAAAAATTAAAGTAAGTATTTCGTTAATTACGTACAAATGCGATTATAAACAAACACCACAACTTTGGCAGCTTGCCCACCGCTAGGAGCGCTAGTGTCGCAGCAACTGTCAGTTGGTAACAGCTTTTTCAGCAGTGAGTGTCGGGACTGTATATGTTAGACTGTGTTATTACTGTGATGTCATACCATGTTAAATAGTGTACTATTTTTGTTTGTTAAAATTTATATAGTTATAAAATTTATTTATTTCTGGAGAAGACACCCATGCTGATAGTGAAACTTTGGATATGATACCAAAATTTGTATTTCCTGCAATTAGCTTTGTGCTTGTTAATAGCGTTACAGCTGAGAAGTATATTTTATTATGTGACTTGTTTTATTTTATAACTTCTTATGAAGACAATCTTAGTCATTGCCGAAACCGGGTCAAATAATGTTTAATTTGCGACTTAGGGTTGCTTTTTATCCATTGTCGTTATAACGGTTACTGACAATAGCAGCTGTGTTTATAAAAGAAGAAAAAAAAAGATCTAATGAGAATTTTTCCTCTTTTACCCCGTTCCAACGCAACACGTCGATGCCGTCCCCCATGAAATTAGTTGTGCCATTTCGGATTCTACACATAGTAAGGAACAGGACATATGATAAACCGAGGTCGCTGAAATGCTAATCATTTCTTCACATCAGCATACTAATGAAAATGTCAATTGAATACCAAGTTTTCATCCTTTTAGTTTTTGGCATAATGTCTCTGTTGAGTTATGCGGCCATTGGCATGAATTTCAAATATTAAACTGCGCTACCAACGTCGCTGGTAAAAACATATGGGTCACAGATGGTGAAATGACTATATATTTACGCGTTACGAAAAATCATAATAATAATAATCCAGGCATGGGGTAAAACTTATTACCTTAACACAGTGTTTTTCAACCCGTGGTTCGTGGTTCCCCCTTATAGAGGGGGAGGGGGGGTCGCAAAGTCTTGCTCGGGGGCGCCGTCACAGGAGGAAGTACATGCATAATAAACTAACCAGTGTTTCAACAATACTTAACAAGAACAAGTCTTCTGTACACCCATTAGATTTCTATTTCATTATGCTGATGGATAACTCCTTACTTAACTGCCATGTATAACCGCTCGCTAAACGAAGGATCTGTACCAAAAGACTGGAATGTTACACAGGTCACGCCTATATTCAAGAAAGGCAGTAGGAGCAACCCACTAAACTACAGGCCTATTTCATTGAATCAATTTATAGCAGTGTTTTGGAACAAATCCTGTATACAAATATTATGAATTATCTCGAACAGAACGATCTATTGACCCCAGGTCAACACGGATTTAGAAAATACTATTCATGTGTAACACAACAGTTCTTTACTCACACGATTTGATGAGTGCTATCGACAAGGGTTCTCAAATTGATTCCGTATTTCTTCATTTCCAGAAGTCGTTTGACACCATACATCACAAACGGGTTTTATTCAAATTACGTGGTTATGGAATATCGCCCAGATTTGTGCCTGGGTAGGGGATTTCCTGTCAGAGAGGACACAGTTCGTAGTAATCGACGGTAAGGCATCGACTACAACAGAGGTGATATCCGGCGTTCCACATGGCAGTGTTATTGGTTCTTTATTATTACTTATATACATAAACGATCTGGGAGAAAATCTGAGTAGCTCTCTTAGGTTATTTGCAGATGACGCCGTCATTTGCCGTCGAGTAAAATCATTTGAAGATCAAAACCAACTAAAGAACGATCTAATAAGATATCAGTATAGTGTAAAGTTGGCAATTGACTATAAATAATGAGAAGTGTGAACTTGTTCACATGCGTACGAAAAAAAACGTTTCTTTACAAGATCAGGCTGTAAACTCCACTAAATACGTAGGAATTACTATTACATCAGAATTATACTAGAAAGGACACGTAGATAACTTCGTAGGATAGGCGAACCAGAAACTGCGTTTTTTTTTTGTTATTTTTTTTTTTTTTTTGGCAGATCGCGTAAAAGATTCAACAGAAGTATTAAAGGGCATACACCAAGCTTGTCCTTCCTCATTTGGAGTATTGCTGTCCAATGTGGGTTCCCTATCAAGTGAGTTTGACAGGAGCCATCGAAAGAGTACAAAGAAGGGAAGCCCATTTTGTATTGTCACGGTACAGGGGAAACAGCGTCAAGGAAATGATACAGGATCTGGGATGGGAATCACTACAATAACAGCGTTTATCGCTGCGGCGTGGTCTACTTACAAAACTCCAATCACCAACATTCTCCTCCAAAGGCAAAGCTATATTATTGATTCCCACCTACGTAGGTAGAAATAAAATACGAGAAATCAGAGCTCGAACGGAGTGATTCAGATGTTCTCTCTTCTAGCGCGGTATTTGAGAATGGAATGGTGGATGAATAGTATATAGGTGGTTCGATGAACCATCTGCCAGGCACCTAAATGTGATTTGCAGAATATCCCATGTAATACGGAAACGTATACCTAACTGAAATCTATTTAATTTTAAAATAACGGATTTCCTTAGGTAACATTCATTATGAATTGAATACATCATAGATTGTTTCATAATACAGTGTGTGAATGATGAATAAGGGCAAAGTCTAAAAACGATTTTCACGAACCAATCTATGCGTAAAAGGTCATGATACAATAAATTATTCTAAGAAATTGAGAAAAAGATGTACTACTTTACAAATTGTCTCTACCGGAAGACCTTCCTTAATGAGCATAATTCGCTTTTGAGTTTTGCCTTAACCCTTTTCCAGCCCAAATTTTATTATTGTGTGAACGAAAAATATTTGCTTGTCTGTAAATCTATCGTTGTAATCTTGTAATCGTTGTAATCTTAGTCAGTGCAATCGATAACGATATTGGATAATTGAAGATTAGACTGATTTCTCGAATTAAGCAAAACATCGGACGTCTTAGCTCTGGAATTCTTATGATCGCTTAACACATCTTCTATATTATCAGAAATATTACAGTTACTTAATCACGTTGCACTTGTTAGTTGACGTCTAGGGTTTTATTTTCTAACAATTCGTCCACTTCGTTTCCTAGCGTTTCCATCCGTTCAGTGAGATAATTGTATATATTGTCCTGATCCTTGGCCTGCAGAATTTATACCTTCTTTGTTAAAGTAGATACTTTTTCTTTAACATCTACGTTATCCTTCTTAAGTTGACTTACTTCGCCGTCTGGGTTGGGTATCGACTTCTGTAAATTATTCTGTGGTTACTTAGTATCGTTAACTTCAGACTTCAATTGACTAAATCCTTTCTGCATGTTCCCCTGAAACTTATTTTGTTTATCTGTTAAGGAACTGACGAAGGCACCTCATTCGTGACGTAATTCTAAATCTATTTGCTTTATTTATGAAACGCTCTGCACTAGACTTGTAACGCTCTGTTTTATCTCTTCACGAAACTGTAAAACACACAGTTTTTGTTTCGTAATGTTCTGTAAAATTTGAGATAACATTAAACCAACATCCTCGTTAGTTTGTGTGACAGTTTGCTTTGCACTAATATAAGGTTTGTCTATAATTCTACCATCCACGGATTATGGTATGGTATCGGTGTAACATTCCCTAGTAGGATCCTCAACACATGTATTTTAAACCGTAACGACTGAGGTCTTAGGTTCTCTGTCATCTTCCTCATGTATGGCCTCCACTTGATTATTAAGATCAACTTCATCATCCATGTTATATCTTAAATTGTATATACGTCTCGACATAATAAATATATATAAATACGATCACTCCAAAATAACAAATAAATATTCTGTGAATATTTAATCAAAGATCCGTAAATAAAATTTTAATTACAGGACTCTCGGTCAGCGCTAGGCAACGAAGCAATATCTTTGGATTCAATATTAGAAAAATGTTCAAATGTTTGTATAGCTTATGGGACTTAACTACGGGATCATCAGTCCCTAAACTTACAAACTACTTATGAACTTGCTAATCCTAAGGACGGCACAAATATCCCTGCCCGAGGGGGGATTCGAACCCCCGACCCGTGGCCGTGCTGACCGTGACTGGCTCGCCTCAGTCCCCTCGGCCACCGCGGCCGGCTTCAATATTAGACATATCGACGAAGTGGTGTACTGAATTTATTTTAAATTACAAGTCTCGAGTTTTTCAACATCTTGTGGTGTTTCTACCAAAGCTCGCACAGAACTTAATACGAAGTAGCCGGGCATAACGTGCATCATGGCATTGGTGTGTGTCACTACACCGTCGAGGTGCTTCACAAGCACAGATATAAAAAACACGTAGGTTTCACTCGTGAGATCGTGAGTACAACAGAAATGAAGGTATGCAATTTTATGAATGAAGTACACAAGATAACTGTGAAATATTCTGCAAATTTATTGGTTTACGAACCGGTTTTCGGCTGTTACACCATTATCAGCTAAACATTACAAGTTTAAGTTTCAAAGATCTTAACTTGCTAGATATATAACCTTCGGCAAATATTACAATTCAAGTTGTGGTGTAAATTCCTGACATTGATAAATACCCCCGCTACAGTGGTAGATTCTATAATGCACAAAAAACAGAAACAATATGTCTCTTCCCTTCTTTACTATGTTATTAACTCCCAAACATCTGAAAACCATAGTAAATGGTGCACAATGCCATATGTAGGAAAGGTTTCTGTGAATGTGGCCAAGAAACTCAAATCCATAAATTTCAAAACATCATTTTATACACCCAATACCATTCGTCACTTTCTACCCAATGGTAAAGATAACCCTCCAGCCTTGTAAAAGAATGGAATATACAAGATTACTTGCAACTGTGGCAATTTCTACATTGGACGGTCAGGAAGAGTAATTTGTACTAGACTAAAGGAACACCACAGAAGTTGGGAACTTAGGCAAGGAAATTCTACATTTGCAGAACACCTGCAAAAAAAGGCCAAAATTATAACTTAACACATGAAGTGGTACATCGTATACAAAAAGGAACGAAAATGAACTTCTTTGAAATAATTGGAAATAAAAGATATATGTACACTTTCCCAAACCTGGTACTGAATGACAAACACAATTTCCATATCACCACTTCTGTCTGCAGAACCTAATCATAACCCTGTGCAAAAATTGTAAACTACCATGACCTAATCACTTGTCTAATACCTCTACTACTGTTTCATAGCCATGTTATAAAAAGCCTTGTGTAATCAGAACTGTTTGTCTGATTACCATGTACAAATTGTAAGGCCTTATTTTACTAGTTAGAAAATTCTTGTGTAATCTCATTTTGCCTGCTTATGTCATATAAACTTTATTGTCTTATTTTACTAGTAACCATAGTTTAATTTAACCAGTTAAAATTTTTAAACATATATTTACAGATGTTTCATTCACCTTTGTCACATGCTTCCATGTTCCAGACATTGGACCTATTTAAAATAATTTTTTGGTCAAGTTCAATGTAACCAGTTACAATTTTAACATATATTTCTAGACATTAGACCTGTTTAAGATAAGATACGTTTTGACCAATTTTTCCCTCCAATTTCTATTGTTTCACTTAATCTATCACATTGTCACGTATGTTATCAATGTCAGGAATTTACGCCAAAACTTGAAATGTAATATTTTCCGCAGGTTAATTATAAACCAAAACACTAGTCTCCTTTGAAAGTTATATATCTAGCAAGTTTAGGTCTTTGAAACTGAAACTTGTAATGTTTACCTGATGAAAACCGGTTCGTAAACCAATAAATTTGCGGAATATCTCACAGTTATCTCGTGAATTTCATTCATTATGTATCAAATATGATGCACGCCCCCTTACGGAGAAATATGGCGACATGTTAGTTACACGCGATGCGCGTTCGAAAGAGAGCAATTAAGTGATCGGCAGGCGTTTGTCGTAGCCGGCCCTTCACAGCATATTATACGCCAATACCTGCGCGATCATTCCCCTCCTCTTTTTTTTTCACCACTTTATTCCGGGAATCTCGTTTAGCAGGTGCCTTGTTACGCAACACAGATCATTCCCAGCTGGAAAGAGACGATCGCCGGCGACAGGTGGACAGGATATTGCCGCGAAATGAAACTCGGCGCAATAAATAGGCCCATCCGTGCTGAGTGGATGGCAGCTGAGGCGTAAATCAGCGAGCAGCAGGCAGCGAATAACGGGACGACGCCGTCTGCAGCGCGCCGACGGGGAGCGGCTGCACTTGTCCAATAAATTTGCCTGCAACGTCACAGGAAGATATATAGGCGCGATGAAGTTCGAGGCTGCTTACAAGCTACAGCAGCGAAGAGAAGTTCAGATGTAAAAAATTTCCCTATCTCGTTAATGTACCATTGGCCATACAACACCAAGAAGGAGCAGAGATAACATATACAGATATGAACTGAATACTTTGTACAGTTCTTTATCAATATGCAGCAGAACAGCGAATTAATACTTCACATTCTGTTACTTTTGGAGAAAGCTTTATGTACAGAATACTTCTTGTTTCTTTAATTCTGCAAATTTTATGTAATATTTGTATTTGTATATTTTTCTTTAGTCTTTCCTGTACAGATATCTGAACAGCGTCGGGTTTGGAGGTCGTGGAGTAAAGCCCTCCACTGGAATCCGAAGGGTCCCGGGTTCCAAACCTGGTCGGACCTCGGATTTTTTCAGTCTATGCTTTAACCCATCCTTCACACCTCAACGATGTGAGGAGTCTCCAGGAACGACACGTTGGATAACTGGGATAGGCTAGGGACACACTAGTTGACGAAGTGGTGTCCAATTCAAACACTTGCACCATGCCAATGATCCACACGAAATTATTATTGTTATCTGAACAAGGACAATAATTGCTCGAAACCGGTTGTGAATCAATCTTCAACCTTGAAACTGGTAGCTGTTTCCTTTTCTAACCTACAAACTACAGTTGCTGCAATGGATGAAACATATATTCACAACGCTTCAATGTTTCTACCCATTAGACCTGTTTAAGATGAGATTGTTGACGATAGGATATCGTCATAATCTATTATATTGTCACGTATTTTATCAATGTCAAGAATTTACATTACAACTTGAATTGTAATGTTTCCCGCAGTTTAATTATAAACCAAAACACTAGTCTCCTTTGAAAGTTATATATCTAGCAAGTTAAGATCTTTGAAACTTAAACTTGTAATGTTTACCTGACGATGGCATAACAGCCGAAAACCGGTTCGTAAACCAATAAATTTGCGGAATATCTCACAGTTATCTCGTGAATTTCATTCATTATGTATCAAATATGATGCACGCCCCCTTACGGAGAAATATGGCGACATGTTAGTTACAGGCGATGTGCGTTCGAAAGAGAGAAATTAAGTGATCGGCAGGCGTTTGTCGCAGCCGGCCCTTCCCATCACATTATACGCCAATACCTGCGCGATCATTCCCCTCCTCTTTTTTTTCACCTCTTTATTCCGTGAATCTCGTTTAGCAGGTGCCTTGTTACGCACCACAGATCATTCCCAGCTGGAAAGAGACGATCGCCGGTGACAGGTGGACAGGATATTGCCACGAAATGAAACTCGGCGCAATAAATAGGCCCATCCGTGCTGAGTGCATGGCAGCTGAGGCGTAAATCAGCGAGCAGCAGGCAGCGAATAACGGGACGACGCCGTCTGCAACGCACCGACGGGGAGCGGCTGCACTTGTCCAATAAATTTGCCTGCAACGTCACAGGAAGATATATAGGCGCGATGAAGTTCGAGGCTGCTTACAAGCTACAGCAGCGAAGAGAAGTTCAGATGTAAAAAATTTCCCTATCTCGTTAATGTACCATTGGCCATACAACACCAAGAAGGAGCAGAGATAACATATACAGATATGAACTGAATACTTTGTACAGTTCTTTATCAATATGCAACAGAACAGCGAATTAATACTTCACATTCTGTTACTTTTGGAGAAAGCTTTATGTACAGAATACTTCTTGTTTCTTTAATTCTGCAAATTTTATGTAATATTTGTATTTGTATATTTTTCTTTAGTCTTTCCTGTACAGATATCTGAACAGCGTCGGGTTCGGAGGTCGTGGAGTAAAGCCCTCCACTGGAATCCGAAGGGTCCTGGGTTCCAAACCCGGTCGGACCTCGGATTTTTTTAGTCTATGCTTTAACCCATCCTTCACACCTCAACGATGTGAGGAGTCTCCAGAAACGACATATTGGATAACTGGGATAGGCTAGGGACACGCAAGTCGACGAAGTGGCGTCCAATTGAAAGACTTGCACCAGGCCAATGATCCACACGAAATTATTATTGTTATCTGAACAAGGACAATAATTGCTCGAAACCGTTTGTGAATAAATCTTCAACCTTGCAACTGGTAGCTGTTTCCTTTTCTAACCTACAAACTACAGTTGCTGCAGTGGATGAAACATTTAATATCCAGATTTGTTTCTGAGAGTAGCGAAATTCCCGCTGCTTCGCACGTGTAGAATGAATGGACTGATTTGGTTGTTTCTACTTCTAAATATAAATTTTCATAGATTTAGTTTTGAAAATGCTTTCCTAATCAAGTATTTTGATACAACAAACCATTCCTTACTGTACAATTGATGGTAGAATACTAAACAGCACGAATAAAATTTTTTGAAATTCTAACCACGGTTCCAAATCCAAATTTTCGTATTTCTAACATCAAAATAGTCTTAGTAGCAGCTCTAAAAGATTTTCCCTTATTTCACCCGCTTAATGGTCGAATTTCGAAAAATTACGAAAAACGTGTTCTTAAAATTCCAGTTACAAAACTAAATCCGATGTTTTGTATTTCTTGCTTCAAAATTACCTTAATAGCATCGTGTTTCTAAAATTACTGTTCATCCCCTTCTTCACACCATTAGGAATAGGAATATAGAAAAGTCACTGATGCCTAAATGTAAGGTATCTATCTTCTGTATATTCACTTTTCAGTGCCGTTTTGTGCCTTTTACAAACGGATCGAGAACGAGAAATTTCTTGCTTTCGCTTTGGCATCTTTCTTGGTACTTTTTAAACTCAATATGCACTTATTTTTCTTTATTCGTACGCTTATCGGAGAAAAACTACTGAAGATTGTGTATCACGTACCTCTGTATATAACCTCTTTGCTGTTACTGTCAAAACTCATCACTGGTCTTATCCGAATTTTACACAAGTTGACGACTTTCAGTACCTATATCATTCACCCGCTTATAGCTATCGACATGGAACTGCTATGGAATACAACGGGAGACTTTTACTACAACAACACAGAGAGCTCGTTCGTCTCCATTGTGTACTTTTTGCAGAAGAGCAAAATATTGACACACACACGTAGAATTTTACAGAAGTCGACAACTTTCAACTCCCATATCTTCCACCCACTTATCTTTATGAAACCTCTACCACCATAGTGCACAATTGGAGACTGATATCTACTACACAAAACAACACACTATTCCTTTGCGATGTGTAGTTTTGGATGCAGAGTGAAATATAGGGACAAAAAACTTCAATTTTTATACACATTAAGATAACACATTGTACCAGGGACGCCGTCTCCGTGGGTGCTCGGTGCTCTTGCAACCCCCACGAAATTGTTGACGTTCCTCAACTCCCACACAAAATGAGAAAGGACAATACAATAGAATACATAAATTAAAAAAGAAATAAATAAAACTGAAGAATTGGAGAAAACTGAATGCTGACAATTACGTATATTTTGAAGCCGCAGACTCGCAAGGACTTCTTAACTGGCAGGCTGTTCCACCAGAATCCCACGATACGCTTACTGCAGCACCTTGCAGCCCATTTGGGTGGCTATCGGATGAGGGGAGGGGGGCGGCAACTCATTATCAACTGGCCACATGAAGTCGTGATACATACAAGAGTTCAAGTTGCAGTGACAGCAATGGTTAGTTGCAGAAGTAGGATTAATTCTACTCACTGAGATGGATGGACATGCGCATTGTCTTCTATGTTGTAATATTTCTGGCTTACTGCCACCATATTCAGATGTGAGAATCACTTCCTTACAGCAGATTAGAACCAGTAGCCAACAGATGGTACAGGTGAGAAGTGCCGGGTGATCAAAAAGTCAGACCATAGACCAGATGTTTTCCATTGGTGTAGGATCTGGATAATGTACTGGCCAGAAAAGCCCGTACAGGACCTGCAACATCCGGTCGTGCATTATCCTGCTGAAATGTAGGCTTTCTCAGGGATCGAATGAAGGGTAGACCCATGGGTCGTAACACATCAGAAATGTAACGGCTACTGTTCAAAGTGCCGTCGATGCGAACAAGAGGTGACCGAGACGTGTAACCAATGGCACCCCATACCATCACGCTGGCTGATACGCCAGTATGGCGATCATGAATACACGATTCCAGTGTGCGTTCACCGCGATGTCGCCAAACACGGATGCGACCATCAAGATGATGTAAACAGAACCTGGATTCATCCGGAAAAAAATAACGTTTTGCCATTCGTGCACCCAGTTTCGTCGTTGCGTACACCATCGATGGCGCTCTTGATTGTAATGCAGCGTCAAGGGTAACCGCAGCCATGGTCTTCGAGCTGATAGTCCATGCTGCTGCAAACATCGAACTGTTCGTGCAGGTGGTTGTTGTCTTGCAAACGTTGACTCAGGGATTGAGACGTGGCTGCATGATCCGTTACAGCCATGCGGATAAGATGCCTGTCATCTCGACTGATAGTGATACGAGGCCATTGGGATCCAGCACGGCGTTCCGTATTGCCCTCCTGAACCCATTATGCTAACAATCATTGGATAGCGACGAACGCAAGCAGCAATGTCGCGATACGATAAATCGAAACTGCTATAGGCTACAATCCGACCTTTATCAAAGTCATGATGGTACGCATTTCTCCTTCTTACACGAGGCATCAGAACAGCGTCTCACCAGGCAACACCACCGGCGCCAACCTTGGGTGAATGCTGTGAAAAGGTACTCATTTGCATATCACAGCATCTTCTTCCTGTCGGTTAAATTTCGCGTCTGTAGCACGTCATCTTCGTGGTGTTGCAATTTTAATGGCCAGGAGTGTAGTTTAGATTCCATGGTCAGACTGCGATCATGTACGAGTTCAGATCCGGTGTTCAGACAGTTAACACGTAGCACTTCACTTCGAAAATATTGTACGTTGGATTAGTTCGGTCAGAACAGATTAATGTTTTATTTCATAGTTATAATCGTTAATGTAGAGACATGGAAAAATATAAATCAATATGTGCAGTTTGCTAATTTTCTTCCGTTATGATTAATAAATTAGTAGGCATTCCTATCGTCTTTACTTCATAATTTAATAGAATATCAGTTTCTAGCTATCCATCACAATTTTAGCCTCAAGAGCAAGACCTATCGACCTAAGTGCTGTTTTCTGCGCTGGGACAATTACTGAAGAAGACGACAGGTTGGTGAAATAACTCTTAGAAATGACGCATTCTACACAAGGCGATAGGAGGAACTAGACGCTTCACGCGTTCCGGTCTTGTTACAACCGGAAACGGGATCAAGGTGTCCACAGTAACATTCAGGATGTCCAGTTAAAAGTAAATTAAGAAGAGAATAGCTTAGGGTGATCACTTATGGTGAAAGTAGAGAGAGAACCAACAGCCAGCTCTCGCAATCCTAATATCAAGTTAAAGTTATCCCACCCCAAATAAATCTTTTCATTTTTCTTTCACCCACCAAATGTCAGGAGTATAAGTCTGTTAAGAAGTACGACATACAGCGTCATTACACACCTCTTTGCGCAAAAGGAAGGAAGGAAGGACGCTTGGAGTTTAATGTCCCGTCGACAGCCAGATCATTAGAGACGGAGCTTACGCTTGGAGTTTTGGGTAAGGATGTGGCAGGAAATCGGCCGTGCCCTTTGAAAGGAACCAACACGGCATTTGCCTGGAGTGATTTAGGGAAACCACGGAAAACCTAAATCTGGATGACCGGAGGTAGATTTGAACCGCCATCCTTCCGAATGCGAGTCCATTGTGTTACCACTGCGCTTTTCGCAAAACATCGCGGACAGTTGGAAGACGAACCATCAGGAGAGCTTGTAGCTGGCCTTAATAATGACAAAGACTAACTCGAAAGAAAATTCGGAAAAGACGCTTTGACTGTTCATAGCTCCGTGTTTGCTGAAGCAATGCATCTAGGTGGTGTAATGAAAGATGTAAAGTGTGTGAGTTTTGTGCTTTGTCACGGTATAAAAGTAACCCCCCCCCCCTCGAAGGGTACCTGAAAGAAATGAAACTTAGGACAGTACAGTTCAAGAAATCGAAAAAAATACTTTTCTTAAATAAGAAATGAGTGAAATACTAATTGTTGCGTATTATGCACCCCTAAAACAATTAGTAAATTATGGTGAAAAAATTGCGTATCCGGTTGAACTATTATGAGCTAGCAAGCTGCATAATATTTATAAAATAATAATTGACTATAGGGACTATAGCCTAAAGCCCAATGTTTCTAGATGTGACTTTATGCTCTGTGAATGGAGGAATAATTTAAATAATCGTGCCGTTGTTCCTATTTTCAGTCCATTTTCATCGTACACGCAGTGTTAAATAGCTTTTGTTTGAAAGATAATTATAACCCTCGCAGAGAAAATGAGAACAGTGGCCACTCTGTTACAGTAATTAAACTCACGCAACATTTATGTGTAATAGTTGCGAACATTTCTCATTGGTTCCCTGTTTGTGTCATTTAAAAGCTACATGTGTGTTGGAGGCAATAACAGACGACAGCTAGTTATTAAGCGCTGCTACATTTTAAAGGATGGTTTATATTTATTACTAGCTAAGCCCGGCCACGCTTCGCCACGCTTTCATATGAAATAAATAGAAAAGGAAATACTATAACTCATGTGAATATAGAATCACCAAGATAATGATTCAATTATATCGTTCGTTCGTTAGGCTTCAGTGGCTTTGTAAAACGAAAGTATAGTATGTAAAACGAAAGGTTAGCTTCACAGATACACATTATTTTACCCTTAACATACTTCTTTTTCTCGTTCGTTTTCTCCACAAACATACAGATCAGTTTACCAACTCTGGATCATCTTAGTAAAAAGCTATTCGGCCGCGGTGGCCGAGGAGACTGAAACGCTCCAGTCACGGTCTGCACGGCCACTACGGGCGGGGGTTCGAATTCCCCATCGGGCATGGATATTTGTGCCGTCTTTAGTATAAGGTAGTTGATAAGTAGTTTGTAAGTTTAGGGACTGATGACCCCGTAGTTAAGTCCCATAAGCTTAACAAACATTTGTACATTTTGTACAAAAAGCTATTGTTTTCTACATTCTTTTCATGTGTTTCCCATCCGCTATGTCTGTTTCCTGCGTCCCCACTATCTACCTCTTTATCCTGCCTCTATCTAATCCCGGCCTCTGTTCATCGCTCCCTTTCCTTCCATCCATCTTCAATCTCCTCCTCCAGCTATCTCTATGCGCGTCACATATTTCGCTTTTCGTACCTATATAAAATGAAGAAATTAAAAATTAGGGAATTGCTTCAAATTATGTTATCTGCTGAAAAGTATCACAAAGTTACTGTTACATAAAATAAAATGAAATAACGATGCACATAAACAACGTTTTGTTCAGAATTCGTTTCTAAGGTGTTTTGATTTCCACTGCCAATATCATTAACCATTAAACATAAGCGTATATAACATGCGTTTCCACGAAAAGTTGTTACTTTAGTGTCGCCAATATCATTAACCATTAAACATAAGCGTATATAACATGCGTTTCCACGAAAGCTGTTACTTTAGTGTCGCATTTTTACCATAGCACCTGAGCAGTAAGCAAGGCAGAAGTTGGTACCACCTCAATTTTCGATGCTCACTTATTTGGCAGCTGGAGAATTTAAAGCGTGATCAGAGATATAGACATGAAAACATCTGATTCCTTTTTCCTCTCTTAATGGCTACGTATAAACTTGATTTTCATCTTGCACTCATCCATGGCACAGCGCCTTTTGAATTGTGTAAGTTTTATTGGCCTCCTTGTAAACTTATAATCGAAAACCGATACGTTATTTTTCCTATTCATGTATTTGTATAATTTCGGTAAAATTTCACTTGCGGCAGCGGCTGATGTTGCCGCAATCTCTTGATTGCTCTTTGAAAACTCAGTTACATACAATGAGGCTAATAATGTTCCGCGTTTACCATGAAATATTACATTAGCACGGAATGCCGCAGCTGTCGTAACTAAAATTACCCATTTTTTTCGATTAATTCTACGATGGTAAACGTCCATCTTTTGTCGGCAGGGATTTAGAAGCACACATTCGATATATATCCTTGGAGGCCCGGCTACTTCAATTGCAAACATTATTTTATAATGCATCAGGTTCCCGAGCGTTATTCGGGAAAGTTATTCTCTGTTATGCAATGGTAATTCGAAGGAGAGCCTTATCAGAATGAATATTTTGAATTTATCTTTTTTTACCATAAAATAAACATTTAATGCAGTTCTGCTCTGTCGTTAATACGTTCTTGTACGAACCATGAAGTATAAATCATTTATACTTCTAAATTGTAGATTTCCTTGCCAACATTACTACTCTCCGCTTCTGATACTGTAAGCAAAATTTAGCCGAGCAACCAATAACACAGACGGAGAGGAACATTATTTTATGCTTACAAGTTAACAGATAATTGAGTCTGTGCTTTAGCTCTGGCTGAAGCATTGGCAACCTGTGCCGACGCCTTGGAATCAAGACTGTAAGGATGACGAAATTATATCTGTGTGTCCATATCCCTCACGTTTATGTTATCCAGTATTACCAATGATTCTTTGCACTATGGGGGGGGGGGGGGTATCATTTGGCACTCAGAGACTCCATATGTTCATCGTACATCAATTCGTTGAGCGGGATCGTCCTACCAGTCGTCCGACTTAGTGAGCGGATTTGTAAACGACACCGCTGCGCTCTGCTTGATAATACTCAGAATATAACAGGAAACACTGCATGGACCACCTTCGAGAGAGATCGGAACAGCTTCAAACACATAATCATCTATAAAAAAGGCTATGTTCCGAGTGATTAACTGACTGACAGTTTATATGAATGACTGATCATCGGCCAGCCAAAACCACTGATGTTAAAAACTTCGAAATTTGCAGAGGGTGTTCATCTTACAATGTTGGCGGCGTTTAAGAAGCGATTCTTCAATATTCCGTCCCTAAGGGGCTGAAATAGGAGATGAAAAGTTTTTGAAAATACGCTGTTATCCAGTCAATTTTGATGCTAGACGTACATAAATTGGTACACGGACTCTTGGTTAGAATTTAAAAAAGGCGTCATTCAGCTTTATCTGAAAATCAGCCTTTAAGGAGGTGAAATAGGAGATGAAAATATGTTTGAAAAACGCTGCTATTAAGCTGGTTTTGCAGACTGAACAACAAAAATTGGTATTTGGAGTCTTGGTTACAATTAAAAAAGTACGTGTATATCTCCCCTCCCCTATTCGTCATTGCCTACCCTTCCTGTATCTCGTCTTAGAAATGTAACTTAGAACGATGATTGGTCTTATGTTCAAGGCCTTATGTCTCCGAAAGTTCTTGACCGAATGCTTTGAAATATTGATACAACGTACTACTGGATTACGCGGATGTTTTTACATACCAATTACTTAGAAATATATCACATACGAATTTACAAGGAAACATTCATCATGTGGTACACATCTTTTCCTATTATGTTTGTGCAAATTTACACTGACAACAATCATTAGTCGAAATCGTGACGTTATTTTTTGAGAGACTATGCAGCAATGAACGAAGCCTATTAATCATCATCACTAGGGAAGATTTTCTGAAGATGGACAGTTTCCAAATTTGGACCAGCTACGTATTTCACTGTGTGTTGCTAACTTAACGTTTTAAGTTCGATCAACTGGTAAGAAATATTGTCGAGGTCACGTTGGTCAGTCGCCAATCGGATTTAGTCATTAGAGTGAGAAAAGTTTCCATCATTGCGTTTTCTTCGATGTCGCTGAAAGTTTTCTGCTACAGATCATAAGATTTCGTCTGCTGTAAAAGTAATTAAAAATATCATCAGCACTATAACCCATAAGTACCATTCACTAGCTAGTAATTCAAATATCGTAAAACTAGAGTTTAGCGTCGTGTGTTCCTGAAACCTAATCTTTACATATATAGAGTCGAGTTGTAAAAGTTTCACCAATGACTGTTTCCTAATTTGGACCGGTCCAATTTAGGGGTCACTTATAACAAATAATACTTAACAATAGATAAAAGGTACAAGTTATGTTTTAGGTTTATTCTTCACGTCGACAAAACAATTCAAAAAATAAGTAATAAGTTGGTAATCTTCTTAGATTTGAAAATGACAAAAAGGGGACTGTACGGAAATGACAGAAGATGAACTGATGGTCGCTGTGGTAGCGTACAGAAACGGTGCCCATGGACTTATCGAGTGTGCACCTATATAGCGAATACCAAAAGCTACAGTAAAGAACCATGCTGATGGTAAAACACGTTCTCAAATGAAGTTCAGTTATTCGAAAGACAATCAACCTTTACGACTGAGATGGAAAAAAATTAACACAAATCACCTTCTTTTAATTGAAGAGAGGTTTTTATGGATTCTTTTGTATCCCTCCTCGTCGCCACTTTTGTGTCCCAGCCTCGTTGCCGCTTTTGTGTCTTGTTTCCGTCGGATGTGTCGGTTGTCGAGTGGAATGAGACCGACACAGGAATAAATATAACACGCTGGTGCAGGTACGGAGAGGAGCAGCCAGAAACTAGAAACACTAGAGTAAATTAGAACGAGATATATATTGAACAGAATTTATACAATACTTAACTTTTACATAGTACTGCAGAAGGCTGATACATAGTTGAGCTAGAGGCCTGCCTAGTGCCTATACAATAGTCAAGTCTTCACTGGTGCCTATCTGATTACGAAGGTCCTAACTGGTTGCTATCTCAGTCCCAAGTGAACGATGTCGTTCAGTCGTGGCCACGAGCGGAGTTCCAGCAGAGGGCGCTCGTGGCTGTCGTCGTCAGAACGCCGCGCCGTGCGTGCATGGCGGCGCGCGGCGAAAGTAGGTGGCGCGCACTTTGGACTTGTGCGACACCACAGATTCACGATCAAAGATTTTCGTAAAATTGCATTCGACATAGCAGAAAAATATTAACTGCCTCATTCTTTCAATAGAGAAAAGAAAATGGCGGGTACAACGTGGTTTTATCCGTTTATGAGACGAAATCCACAGCTTTTTCTTCGTCAGCAAGAAAGAACATCAATAAGCAGATGTTGAAATGAAGCTTTTTTTTATTTTCAATATAATATTACGGGTCTTATTACCTATTTGGTCATTGTTTTTCTATGCGGTTCGATTAAGGCAACTGAAGGTCCAAATAAGGCATCCGGTTTCCTAATTTGGAACGTTTAGATATTTTTAAATTTTAAATGATACCCATTTATGCTTTTTGTTTATTCGAAGTGTCTACATCTACATGGGATACTCTGAAAATCACATTTAAGTGCCTGGCAGAGGGTTCATCGAACCACCGTTAGACTATTTACCTCCCATTCCATCCTCGAATAGCATGCTGGAAGAAAGAACACCTGAATCTCTCCGTTTGATCTCTGATTTCTCGTAATTTATTCTAGTGATCGTTTCTACCTATGTAAGTGGGAGTCAACAATATATTTTCGCATTCAGGGGAGAATCTTGGCAATTGGAGTTTCGCAAGTAGCCCACGACGCAGCGATAAGCGCCGTTGTTGTAATGATTCCCATCCCAGATGCTGTATCATTTCCGTAGCACTGTCTCCCCTGTATCGTGATAATACGAAACGAGCTGCCCTTCTTTGGACTCTTTCGGTGTCCTCCGTCAAACACACCTGATAAGAATCCCAGAATGGGCAGCAATACTCCAAAAAAGGACGGGCAAGCTTAGTGTATGCAGTTTCTTTAGCAGTTCTGTTGCATCTTTTAGGGGTTCTACCAATGAAACGCAGTCTCTGATTTCCCTTTCCCACGACATTATCTACGTGTTCTTTCTAGTTTAAGTCTGAAGGAATCGTAATTCCTAGGTATTTTGTGTTTACGGTCTTCAATTTTGATTGATTTATCTTAAGTTTAACGGATACCTTTTCGTACTCATGTGGACGACTTTACACTTATAATTATTTAGAGTCAATTGCTAATTTTTACACCATAGTGATACCTTATTCAGACCGTTCTGCAGTTGGTGTTGATCTTCAGATGAGTAATAGAAGGAGATGAAAGAGTATAAGATGTAGCTTCTTGTACAGTATATTTTGTTTCGATAAGATAGATTATGTAGGCTTGTCCAATATCTGCGACCTTCCCCTATATAACAACATCTTTTCTATAACTAATATAATAAGTAAATAAATAATTATAATTCGGAGAGATACGAAACACCCAACGAAATGTTACATGGTAGATACGAGGTTTTGGCTGGGCGCGAGTCATGTCTGTTGGCGACAGGACCTGATCTGAAACTGTCACACAGTGATCATGGTCCACAATTTAGCTTACATATCATTGTTACGGTAGAGTGTACATGTTATTTCTGTAAGACAGCGTTATTAGCGATACATTTATCGTAATTCGAATCACGGACTTCATTTTGAGGAGAATACGTAATCCCATCAACTATATTATCAGCTACCCTGATTTGTACTTTCTTTAGAAATGCAAAGGGCTACGATAACTGTGAGGAAAAACGATATAGCTTCATTAGTAACTGGCACAATGTATTCGTAAGCGCTGGCTCACAAGTCGAACTTAATGAGTGATTTGCTTAATATTCGCAACTACTGTATGAAAATTTTCGGCCAGTAAATCGGTAGCCCTACATCTTCTATGGTCTCCTGGTTAGGATTACAACACACTTCGAAAAGCCTTAGTACAGGGAGGGTATCTTGAAAAATGTGGTAAAACTAGTATTTTGCGGTGTAAAGTTCAGAAATTTTGACTTAATTACGCAAGTTTCACTTTCGACCGAAACTAAGAACCGAATTTTCGGTTTCGGCCGCAAATCATGCTTTCCCGACTCTGGGGGCCGCACGATCCGCAACATGACGCTCCAGACCGCTCAACTACTCCCTCGCGGCTATCATGCTACACAAAATAACATGGCGACGGAACCCTAAGTCTACGCAAGACCTCTGGCACCTTGCCCTTGGTTAGGTATGAACATTAAAAAGAGGAGAGTGGAGGGGGGATTATTGACTCGTTCTGGATATTAAGTTATGTATTTTGTATTTTGAGTCGTTTTCTGCTGTTTCAGTAGAGATTTTCATTGCCGCATTGCTCATTGCAATGGTATGTACAGATCGACAGGAACATACCTCACATTCTTAACAGGACATCGTAAATTATGGCTATTACCATTCCCCACACAGACACTGCTTCACGATACTTTCATTTGTTCACAAAATTATTAGGTCTATGTAAACATAGGCGCATGGCCCATTTCTTAACAATGTAAATGATTACTGTGGTTTCAAACGTCACACTGATACATCTACATCTACATAGATAATCTGCGAGTCACATTTAAGTGCATGGGTGATGGTACATCGAACCGCTAGTATGATATTTCTCTACAGTGTCAATCTCTAACAGCTCGCCGGAAAAGATGACACGTAAACCTGTTTTCGATCTGTTTTATCTCATTATTACGATCATGTCTCCCTTTGTAGGTGAGCGATAGCAAAATATGTGCGCATTCGGAAGAGAAAGTTGGTCAAAGGAATTTAGTAAATAGATCTCGCATCAACAAATAACGCCTTTCTTTTAATGATTTCCATCCCAATCCGTGCATCATTTCCGTGACACTCTCTCCTCTATATCGCGATAACAAAAATGTTCAAATGTTTATACAGCTTATGGGACTTAACTACGGGGTCATCAGTCCCGAAGCTTACAAACTACTTCTGAACTACTTACGAACTACGACGGCACAAATATCCATGCCCGAGAGGGGATTCGAACCCCCGACCGCAGTGGCCGTGCAGACCGTGACTGGAGCGCCTCAGTCTCCTCGGCCACCGCGGCCGGCTCGCGATAATGCAAAAGAGCTTTTCCTCCTCTGAAATTTCTCCAAATCGTCCGTCAGTCCCACTTGGTGCGGATCCCACATTGCGCAGCAATACTCCAAAATATGACGCACGTAGTGTAGGCAGTTTATTTAGTAGAACTGTTGCATCTTCTGTCAATGAAACGTAGCCTTTGGTTCGCCTTCCCTACAATATTTTTTGTGTGTGCTTTCCAATTTATGTTGTTCATAACTGCTATTTTTAGGTATTTAGTTGAATTGATGGTCTGTAGATTTGACTGGTTACCGTGTAAATGAAGTTAACGGATTTCTTTTAGTAGTCATATTGTCGCGTTGTAATGGAAGCAGGCTTGACTTCGAAGACAACTGAACACAGCACTTATACTAAAAGCACGTTTATTACGAATTCAACATACACGCAGCTCTGACTGCCTCTAAGGCAGAGTGCTCTTCTATTTATACACAGACAGAATTTACCAGAAATTAGAAAAACAGTTTACATAAGACACAAGTAGAATTTACAAGTGAACATAATAAATATGTAAAACATTCTGGAATTTTTAATTACAAAGAAATAAATTTTTGCCGTTGGGCGGAATTGAACCAGGGACCTTTAGTACCGCAGTCGGTGACGCTTTCCCCTGTGCCACGCCGGCAGTCGATGTTCGTGGTCTCTCGCGGCAATATGTATCACTTCACACTTGTAATTAGTAAGGGTCATTGCTAACTTTTGCACCATGCAAATAATTTATCTAAATAATTTTGCACTTGCTTTTGATCATCTGGTGTCTTTACAAACCGATAAATGGCAGCATCATCCGCGAAAAACTCATGAGAGCTACTGAAATTGTCACCTAAATCTTTTATACAAATAAGGCACAGTGCCTGGGTAGCGCCAGATATTACTTCTGCTCGATGATTTACCGCCAGTTACAACGTACTCTATCCTTTCTGACAGGAAATCACGAATCCAATCGCACAACTGTGACGATATTCCACTAGCGAGCAATTTCATTAGAAGATGCTTGTGAGGTAGTGTTAAAAGCCTTTCGAAAATCTAGAAAAAGGGAATCTATTTGACGTCCCTTGTCGATAGCACTCAACGTAACGTGAGTAAAGAGTTAGCTGGGTTTCACAAAAACGATACTTTCTGAATCCATTTTGACTAAAGGATAATAGGCCGTTCCCTTCAAGGGAACGGTTATATATGATAGGTATGGGGCTATTGCAGCAGCATAATCTGAAAGGAACCTAGTTGCTATACAATCGGGACCGAAAGACTTACTTTTGTTAAGTGATTTACGTTACTTTATTACTCCTTACCTTAGTTTAATCGTCTCATTGCTACTTTCTGCTTGGATCGCAATCTAAATTCACGTCCCGCACGCAGTCGGGTAAAAACATGGCGGACACCGGCCGATTGGGCATTATTTCCCCATACAGGGTCTCCAGCTACAGCGGCGATGGAACTCCGGTTATGCAATGGTTCTGATGCCGTGAAGGTTGGTTCGTCCAATTGACTGGCCTACTTGGAATATGATTGCTCTCTGTCTTATGTGGAGCAGTCGTTTTCAAATCCTGCCATTGTCCAACCCAATGTAGTCACTCCTCGTTCCCCGTTGTCCTCGCAGCTCTGTGTGTGGGGAAAATCAGCTTTCCAACTCTTTACAGAACTTGGCATGTTTTATTCCATGCAATTAAAGCTTGATTATTAGTATAGGCATAACTACAGTGTAAGTTGTTCTCCACCTCCATAATAACATGTATCCAATACTGTCAAAGCATACCTAAGATATCCAGAGACTTCAACGGTTGCAAATATTGTAAAGTGTAAAATATTGGCGCCTTTTAGTTTCTAATTGTAGTCACTATCTTATCGTCTTAAGCTTTACAAGCCTTAATATTGGAATACTAACTAAGACGAAATATTGAAAGTAAAATTATTATTTTTACTTGCAGTAACACGCTCCTAGTGACTAAACCTATCTTAAAAATGTAGGATTATTTAGGAATTCGTAGAAGATGGTGTGTGTTGTGGGGTGGGGGGGGGGGTGGGGGGGGAGTGCGGATTAACCGGCCCACACTGTCCACCCACGATCCGAAGATTAAGATGACCCATCTTTGAGTCAGACTTGTGAACTGACGTGTAAGCGTTTTTCCTACAAGTTTGGCAGGAATGCTCTCAATGACGTAGTCCCTTCGCGTCTAGGCAGCACGCTGAGATATTAATGGAAGTGCTATTAAAATAGATGAAACATTAACTCGTTACGGGTAGGAATTCGTCTAAATAAATCCCCGGGTGCCAATTATGGGGCTTTATTACTAGCTACGTCATAATACAAGACAGTTTAGTGACTTAGAAATTAACAATTATAGTCTTACGCCTAATACTGAGAGCATGGTTCCTATGAGACACGTCCGGATTAGGTCCTAACGTCGATTGACTACCGCGCTGCGCAGCCGAGACCTCCTGTGAACATCTTCGGAAGTATTCGTAAACGTTCTTCAAAGACATTGTAATTAAATTATTTATCTATTTGGTCGTTAACTATACAAAATTTAATTCGCAATTTGCGAGAATTTCCGATTTTAGCTGTTATTCTGTAGTTGGTCTATGCTTTTGCAACAAATGAAAATCTGTGCCAGACCGGGACTCGAACCCGGATCTACCGCTTATCGCGAGCGGTCACCTTAACGTGATCGCCGCGATGGGGAGAGACAGACACCATCTTTAGCCAGTCTAGGCTCTCATATATACAATGATACTTCTGTTCTAAAGGAACAGAATTGCCGATATTAATTCACAATTTACATAAGTATCATTGTACATATGAGAGCCTAGACTGGCTAAAGATGGTGTCTGTCTCTCCCCGTCGCGGGGATCACGCTAAATGCGTGCGAGCAGCAGGGGAAGTAGGCAAGTGCAACTTATGGAAGTTTGGGAGTGGCCGGGGAGCGTGTCCGGGTGGCCAAGTGGTTAAGGCGACCGCTCGCGATAAGCGGGAGATCCGGGTTTGAGTACCGGTCCGGCACAGATTTGCATTTGTTGCAAAAGCAAAGACCAACTAGAGAATAACAGCTGAAATCGGAAATTTTTGCAAATTGCGAATTAATATTTGTATAATTAACATTTATAGTTGCGGACCATCAGCAATTCTGTTCCTTTAGAAGTATCATTTTATATATTTGAAAGTTATTAAAAATTATGAAATTATCAGCCTCTACTCTGCTACAAACATCTGTATGCCATCAAAGCATTCTAAATAAAAAAAAAAAAAAACATTAATAATTTAAAGATGTTAGATTCGCGCCATATTCTTCGAATTTCCTCAGCGTAGAAGGGCGGCGGCAGAATCGCACGACCCCACGGATCAACCGAAAGCCACGAAGTGCTTTCTTCATCTTAGGAATCAAATCAAAGTCACAAGGACTTAAGTCCGGGGAGAATGGTGGATGGTACAGTACTTCCCAGTCCCATAGACCCAACAGATCAGCTGTTGTGGGAGGGGGAGGGGGGAAGGGTTGTGCAGAAAGTGTTGCCGCTACTTTCGCAAATCTGGACGCAGGTGACGCTCAAGAAAAGAAGTAATATTGTGCATTTATGGTCTGCCATGGAGGAGCGTAATGCTTTAGGATAACAGCATCACAGATATACACGAGATTCGCCATAACTTTCACTGGGCCCCGGTTGCACTTTCGATTTCGCAGCCACCCATAATGACGACATTGGTTGGATGGGCGTTCCAGTTTTGGCTCTTAAGATATGGCCCATGTTTGATCCAGTAACTCCGTTAAGAGTCCACGCAGGATAATATGGGCGATGCGCAGCGACGAGTTTTCGTGCGAAGCGCCGAGCGAGTTCATTCCTTCGTTCAGAAGGGGAGGCCGCGTCAGTCCACTTCCAAATGCTGGCCAGTGAGTTGGGCGCTCACTCCTCCTCACTGCACAAGCCGCTAACCCCCACCACTACCGCTCTTCCCATGCGTGCCCAGCCGTATACGCATCTACCGGCCAATTTATCCTGGGTGCACTCTACATTTGACCGCTCGCTCACAAGTGACTGCATTTCCCTCGATTGTGCTTAGTCTGGTGACGTGATACAGGCTAGTCCATTTGCTTGGAGGTAAGGAAGGTAGGTATGTCAACAACGTGTGCTATCAGTGACAGTAGTAGATTTCATTACACAATTTATCCACAGAAATGTTGCCAATATTTCACTTCCAACTCTCATAAAATGCTTCTATTTGACAATGTAAACAATGTAAACAATGTAAGCTGAAGGTGCACTTAGTCCTACATTTGTCACCACGGGCACTATTAATTTTGGTCAACAATGGTGCTCGTTGTTAGACTTGTCACTGATTTCCATCTTATTGTGCATGACAAGTTCACAAGACAACAGGCTGGTTTATGTGGTGTGATTAATGCATGAGAAGTTAGGTATGATATCGACACATGCGGCTAGACACTTGAGTGCGCACTGCAGGCAGAGACTCACGTCCTGGTGACGGTGGTGGAGAAGACGAGGCAGGGCCCGGCCAGCAGCGCGCTCGCTGCCCACACCGCCAGCAGCGCCAGAAGCGCCCTCCGCCGTGTCATGCGGTGCTGCAGCGGACGCACGATCGCCATGTACCTGCCCAACAACACAACATGTGGTATGTCATGCGGTGCTGCAGCGGACGCACGATCGCCATGTACCTGCCCAACAACACAACATGTGGTATGTCATGCAGTGCTGCAGCGGGCGCACGATCGCCATGTACCTGCCCAACAACACAACATGTGGTATGTCATGTGGTGCTGCAGCGGACGCACGATCGCCATGTACCTGCCCAACAACACAACATGTGGTATGTCATGCGGTGCTGCAGCGGACGCACGATCGCCATGTACCTGCCCAACAACACAGCATGTGGTACGTCATGCGGTGCTGCAGCGGACGCACGATCGCCATGTACCTGCCCAACAACACAACATGTGGTATGTCAAGCGGTGCTGCAGCGGACGCACGATCGCCATGTACCTGCCCAACAACACAACATGTGGTACATCATACGGTGCTGCAGCTGACGCACGTCGCCATGTACCTGCCCAACAACACAACATGTGGTATGTCATGCGGTGCTGCAGCGGACGCACGATCGCCATGTACCTGCCCAACAACACAGCATGTGGTACGTCATGCGGTGCTGCAGCAGACACACGATTGCCATGTACCTACCAAACAACACTACATGTGGTACTTCATGCGCTGCTGCAGCGGACGCACGATCGCCATTTACCTGCTCAACAACACATCAAATGGTAAGTCATGCGGTGCCGCAGCGGACACACGATCGCCATGTACCTGAACAACAACACACCAAATGGTACGTCATGCAGTACTACAGCGGACGCACGATCACCATGTACCTGCTCAACAACACACCAAATGGTACGTCATGCGGTGCTGCAGCGGACACACGATCCCATGTACCTGCCCAACAACACACCATATGGTACATCATGCGCTGCTGCAGCGGACGCACGATCGCCATGTACCTGCTCAACAACACAACATGTGGTATGTCATGTGGTGCTGAAGCGGACGCACGATCGCCATGTACCTGCCCAACAACACAACATGTGGTATTCATGCGGTGCTGCAGCGGATGCACGTCGCCATGTACCTGCCCAACAACACAACATGTGGTATGTCATTCGGTGCTGCAGCGGACGCACGATCGCCATGTACCTGCCCAACAATACAAAATGTGGTATGTCATGCGGTGCTGCATCGGACGCACTATCGCCATGTACCTGCCCAACAACACAACATGTGGTACGTCATGCGCTGCTGCAGCGGACGCACGATCGCCATGTACCTGCCCAACAACATAACGTGTGGTATGTCATGCGGTGCTGCAGCGGATGCACGATCGCCATGTACCTGCCCAACAACACAACATGTGGTATGTCATGTGGTGCTGCAGTGGACGCACGATCGCCATGTACCTGCCCAACAACACAACATGTGGTATGTCATGCGGTGCTGCAGCGGATGCACGTTGCCATGTACCTGCCCAACAACACAACATGAGGTATGTCATGCGGTGCTGCAGCGGACGCACGATCGCCATGTACCTGCCCAACAACACAACATGTGGTACGTCATGCGGTGCTGCAGCGGACTCACGATCGCCATGTACCTCCCAAACAACACAACATGTGGTACGTCTTGCGGTGCTGCAGCGGACGCACGATGACCATGTACCTGCCCAACAACATACCAAATGGTACGTCATGCGGTGCTCCAGCGGATGCACGATCGCCATGTATCTGCCCAACAACACAGCATGTGGTACGTCATGCGGTGCTGCAGCGGACACACGATCGCCATGTACCTACCAAACAACACAACATGTGGTACGTCATGCGCTACTGCAGTGGACGCACGATCGCCATGTACCTGCTCAACAACACATCAAAGATACGTCATGCGGTGCTGCAGCGGACGCATGATCACCATGTACCTGCTCAACAACACACCAAATGGTACGTCATGCGGTGCTGCAGTGGACACACGATCGCCATGTACCTGCCCAACAACACAACATATGGTATGTCATGTGGTGCTGCAGCGGGTGCACCATATGGTACGTCATGATACCATACCAATACACGATCGCCATTTACCTGTCCAACAACACACCATATAATACGTCATGATACCATACCAATACGCGATCGCCATGTACCTCTCCAACAACACACCATATGGTATGTCATGATACCATACCAATACACAGTCGTGTACTTGCAGCAACACCTAGCAATATAATAACAACACACCTACCATATAGAGACACAACCTGTTGACATATGTTTTAATATATCTTAATATTTGTAGGGCGGTGTTCTAAAAAACCTGCTGCTTCCTTACAGTTTACGGATGCTGCGCCGGACTTCTGTTAATTCTTGCCGACTGACATCTTGCGTTTTATCTTTAGCTCTGTTCCCACACATGCAGCATCGGCTTTATTTATTTGGATTTGGCATGTAAATATTGACGGGGTGGCCAGATAGCCTTCCTGTTGTCACCCTCTGCCCCAGGAGGATACGTGTTCATAAAATGTCTGTGTATAGTGTTATATGTGTGAAAGTGTTCTCAAATGTTTGCTAATCGACTTGGGGACCAGCCCAGTATTCAACTGCGGGATAAGGAAAACCTTCGTTAACCCGCCAGGCGGTACGCCTTCCATCTTAGAAAGTGGTGTGTCAGACGAAACGGCTAACAGATGTTTTTTCTTCTTTATTGGATTTTGACGCCCCATGGGGCAGGCTGTCAGCGGCCTATGCGCCGTCACAGAATAACATATACAGAGAAGAAGCCCGCCCCCCTAAACTTCTGTCTGTAAGATGCCAGCAGATGTCAGACAGTTTCCTGACTTAGTACCGGTAGACGACGCTAGAGTCACTCCTGAGGGTGCCTCTCGCACATCAGAGGGTAGCGTGGTGGGGAGGCTGATGGGAGATCTCGTGCCACCTTCCATGGGGCCATGACTGTGTCCGGCGTGCCGGCGTTTGAGGCACGGTGGTGGTGGGGGAGGCCGCTACCTGCCGCCTGCTCTGACCAGTTTTAAAGGTATGCTTCTGACCTCAGCGCAATTATGGGACATCTTACGGAACTGTTCTGGCCCTCCCTCCCCGCACCCCTTACGGAGGTTTCCCATCTGTATATTGTCTGTGGCGCCGCTCTGCAGCCGAGAGGTTTACCAGACGATAAAACATGTGACAATGTGACAAAAATGTCCAGTTTAATATGTTGATACAGAGTAGAGACTTAATTAAAAACACATGGCGCTAAAAATGTGCAACACATTCTGTTGTGGTGTCGCTATTCGCCACAACGCCAGCGGTCTTCGCAAATCGCTGCCCAAGAAGAACGATAAGTCGCTACTCAGTACTTAGACTGTCAGGGGCCTCTCCAGCCTCGTTACCATCTTTGCCTGCTCCATGCGTCAGACAATCGGAAGAAGAGGGCTAGATAAGCCGGCGTGCCACAGCCACGACAGTCAGTCTAGCGGAGGACTCTACCAGGAAGTCTACGAGTATAGCAGTCAATAGAAAGCAGAAGTAGGAGTGCTACCGTTCTAGGAGATCCGTCTCTGTTAGCAAAATCTGGAACACTACTGATGTATTGCAGAACTGATTAGCTACCATAAGCACAACACATGAAGTTGAGCATTATCTTCAAATGTTATAAAAGTATATGTGAATTAATCATTTCTTTCAGTTGCAGACCTTGTCCACAATCCATGCTAGGCACGGCACACCACCTTTCAAACCTCAGCATCCCAAGGACACAAAACATTCAGAATAAAACGATGCCCCAGCGTCTAAAATGTACTGAAGAGAGTCTTTAAAAACATGACGGCGACACCAGCGGACGTGCATGGACACAATACTTGTTCTACATGTTCGGCGGTTGTGGCCTTTAAAAACGAAAATAACACAGCACGATACAGAAAACGAGATATAGAACACGATTAGGAAACTGTAATCGGTGAGCTGGCCCCACAGGGGAAAGGAAAAGGCGCGGGGGAAGGGGGAGGGAGGGAGTGGGCGCGTGGAGGAGAGCGTATGAACACAGAAGAGGGTGTGAGGGGGAAGCCAAGTGGGGGAAGTAAAAGGGAGGGGAGTGCAGGGACACGTCAGTTATGTGGCAGTGGGGAGGATCAGGGTTGGTAGGAGGGGGAGATGGTGAGTGTTACCCTTGGACAGTATGTGAAGAGTGTGAAGGTGTAGGGAGGGAGGGTTATGCTGGTAACAGCTTGGCGGAGGCCTGGGATTCAAGAGGAGGGAAGAAACCAGGGGTTGCGAGACTCAGTGACGTAAAGGATCCGGGAAAAAGGAATAAGGTCATAGAGGATCCGTGGAGGGAAAGGAAGACGGATACGGTAAGCGAGGCGGAGGGCGTGACATTCTAGGACCTGGAGGGATTTGTAGTAGGGGGGGGGGGACCCAAGAAACAGTAGGTGTATAAGTTGGTGGAGTAGTTAAGTCCCCATGTCCGGCCTTAGAGGAGCTTGAGAAGGTTGAGGTGGGAGAGATCTTTCTGACGGACAGTTTGGAGGTTCCAGGATAGGACGCTGACGTGGGTGAGGCCAAGGTACTTTAGAGTGGAAGTTTGTACGACGGGACGGCCATGGAGTGGACGTGTCCGAGGTCTGCGAGCTTCTTAAATATTGTTAAAAGGGGTGTGGCTTGTCGAAGCTCTAATATCCCACTGTGTCAAAGATGAAATAGTCCACCGATTTTGCAGAGCCACAGTCCACTCTCTTATTTTCGGTTGAAATTATCACTCCTCTATATAACCGCGGATAATAATTCGTTATAGAAGATAAAATTTCGGTCTCAGAAAAATTTACTATATGATATCCCGATTGTAAACAAAGTTCCGCCAGAGCTTATCTTCCAGTTTTTCCAAGTCGTCAAAGATGTTTTTGTTCCTTTACTCGTTTGTTGACAACTTTAGTTGTTCCGATGCAGACTTTACCATAGGAGCATGGAATTTTATACCCCACTTGCTGACAAAGATAAAGTTTGTATTTTAAAAAATGTTCAAATGTTTCTTGAGCTTATGGGACTTAACTACGGGGTCATCAGTCACTAAACATACAAACTACTTCTGAACTAGCTAATCCTAAGGACGGCACAAATATCTATACCCGAGGGGGGATTCGAACCCCCGACTGTAGTGGCCGTGCAGACCGTGACTGAAGCGCAGCAGCCCCGTCGGCCACCGCGACCGGCTGTATTTTACAGAACTGAGTGTTTACAATATCTTCTTTCTTGGTTTGAAAATCGTTCTGATGGATACGTTTTCGTAGAATTTTCTCAATCTGATCAGTTACTTTATTAACAAACCGTATTACTCCACTGTTGTGTTGTTTCTTGTCCTTCGGCCTACTGTTATTTGGTCGTAAAATTCTATTTACTTCTTTCTCTGAAGAACCATACTTCTTAAAGACCTGCTTTAGATGTTGTACCTCATCGTCCAGTTGATTTGGCGTGCAAATTCTAAAGCAGGTCTTTAAGAAGTATTTATCTCGACAGGTGGACAATCTCCGAAGAAGTATGGCGCAGCATGGGAAGAAACGTAAGAAAGCAGCAAGTTTCCTAGAAAACGGCCTTACCACCCAGACGATTTATTAACAAATACACCAGACAGTACCACACAACACGTTAACAACACACTGCAATGTACCTGCACCAACAACCATGTAGTACTTCTGAAGGAACTGAGATACCAACAGCCGTATGTATAACAAAATATTTATTGTATCACAACCAGTTTCGGCGCTCTACTATGCCATCTTCAGTTCCCTAGATCGGAGCATAGCTCCAAAAGAAGGAATACTAAAAGTGGATTTGTGGAATTCTGTCTCTTATTGGGAAACAACAACAATATCTGTGAGTCCTTGTCACATGGTTGTTGTTTCCCACTAAGAGACAGAAGTCCATGAATCCAGTTTTAGTATTCCTACTTTTGGATACTATGCTTCGATGTAGGGACCTGAAGATGGCATAGTGGAATGCCGGAATTGTTTGTGATACAATAAATAGTTTATTATATCTATTGGTATCTCAGTTCCTTCAGACTCTTGACCAGCCGCTGTCCCGTTTGCACCAATGATGGATTCAATAAGACTCAATGTAGTACTTCTGTTGTCGGAATAAGGACAAACGAGGTCTCAAATACAGTGGGTGGACAAAATAATGTAAAAACCATGCTGTACATTACATCTTTTACAAGTTGGCACAACTGCGTAAGTCGTAACACTGAGACCGGACCACCGTGTCCAATTGACGTATGAAGTCCTGTACGTTACCTTGCAGTATATTGCACGTTTTCTTCTCTGACGAACAATTATCGATGATATGTGTCATCTGTCGGACTTCCAAGGAGCCCTACTTGATGTTGCTTACTTAGTGGGACCACCTGTGGCGGAAACAGGTGAACTGTACATATTTCAGTAGTTATAGTAGCCGTGGTAATCACAGTGTACGTAAAACATTCACACAAAAATTAACACTAATGTAACAGCCACACTAGAAGAGGGATATTTTCTCCCACATGACATGTTTTTATTTTCTATATTATTTTCAAACTTGAGTTACACATTATTAATGTGTGTACATGTGGCGTCTGGTCCAAAAGAACAGATGTCACTTCTGATCCTGCAGTTGTTACTCTCTCATATTCACAGAATATATGACATCAACTGCAAATGGGGAAAAGCTGAAAATATATACCCAGCCAGGAATTTGTATCTGACGGTAAGCGTTCTTAGGTAGTCCTTGCAGGTGCGGTCATCACTGTGCCCATAGTGGTGTAGTGGTCAGCGCAACTGCCTAGAAAGCAGGAGACACGGGTAAGAATCCTGACTGGATACACATTTTTAGCTTTGCACATTCGCAGTTGATGTCATATATTCTGTGAATATCACATTACTAATGCCTCCAAAATAGATTAAATACTCTACATTTGGTAATAAGATGCCTTTCTGGTCAATCTGATAACCGCCTGTAATTTATAGCACAATAAATGAAAATATTATGAGTCCCAATATCAAGAAACCTAAAAATACAGTACCGTTATGCAATAACCAATCGACTGTTTCAACGTTTGAATTATGAAATCTGAAAGTGAAAAAAATCCTCTTATATATATAACTTAAATCACATATAAGTGCTATAAGCACTTTAATATGTATATGTCTTACCCACTTCGATTTTTGTTTTAAGCTTTGTATAACAGAATATAACGAAATCTCAA
This sequence comes from Locusta migratoria, assembly GCA_026315105.1. NCBI lineage: Eukaryota > Metazoa > Arthropoda > Insecta > Orthoptera > Acrididae > Locusta > Locusta migratoria. Next base: position 112,816,355 of record CM048744.1, on the reverse strand, counting down.
ATAGTAATTGTGTTACTGTGGTGATATTAGAAAAAGCGGACACTCGAAGTGCACCCATGGGTATGTTACATGCGACTAACATGTGGAAGGCATAATATTACAGTCATTGCTTACTGGATATGGCGCTATAGTAATACTATTATTATTATTATTCTAAATTACATATTTACTCAATGCTGTAGTACAATAATAAGAATGTGGAATATATTTGTTCAGCATTATGTAACACTGAACAGGGGTAGGACGATTGATATTCTCACTCTTGCAACTTGTGTCAGTCACTGTTATTATTTAGCTTATCGCCATATCTGGTGCGTAGCAATGCATTTATTTTTATTTTCTCAGCCATATGAACTGACTGGTGAGCTCTGGTGGTCATCTATTTAAAAGTATCCCTGTGCTAGTAGTAAAGCAAACTAACGTACTCTAGCGCCCTAATGTAAACAATGACTGTAATATTGTCTTCCTCATGTCAGCCTGATGTAACGTACCAAAGGATACAGTTCAAGTGTCTGATTTTTCTAATAACACATAACGCAATTTCTTTATTTTCTTTTATACATCGTTTAAAAACAAAAATCGAACTGGGTAAGAGATATACATACTTAACTGCTCGCAGCATTTATATGTGGTTCATATTATATATTTTGGCGTAATTGTTGCATTTTCAGATTTCATAATTAAAATGTTGAAAGTCTGTATAGCCTTTTACACATCTGCAGTCGACTATATCTTCTATAAAGGTATTGTATTTGTAAAGAAAAAAAAATAATATACTCTTTTCATATTGTCACACAAGCCATTTTTATTTGTAGTAATACTATTTCGTATTACAGGTGGTTATCAGACTGATCAGACAGGCATCTTCTTACAAAATACGGAGGTTTTTTTGAGCCAATAACTCACATTTGAAAACGACGTCATAGCACACAGAAACATGTCATGTGGGAGAAAAATAGAAACATTTCCTCATAGAGACTGTGGCTCTTACCAGTTTTCAGTCGTATTCCGTATCGATGATGTCGGCAATTAAAGCATCATTGCAAAAGTAAAACAGTGGACGAAATCCGAACTGACATGAGCGATGAACATTAAAATGATTTTGGGCAGACAAAATTACCATAGCAAAAGCGAGTGGAAAACTCATCATTCACATAAGTATAAGTGTAGCGATAAAAAAACTGCGGGTGGAACTTATCATTCATAAAATGGCTGCATTTGATAATCCCTTAATAACGGAAACCGATAAAAAGTTGCGGAGGAAGTGTGTCACGATTATAAAATCTGGACACTTGGTGACATGAAGTGTGTAGTATTGTCCAGCGAATCATGGTTTACATTGCTTCCCACAAACAACATCAAATGTCGTAGGAAATGTTCATGCATGTTTTGGACACCTTAGAAAATTATCTAACATCTTCCCTTGAGAGACACTTCGTCAAGTCTCGTATTCAGTGAAACGTTTGAAAGAGAAAACTTTGTATTATTAACAGTGCGAACGTCGGGACTTTGGGGGTATGCTGTGTCAGAGCTGAGCTGAGATCGGTATTTTCACTCTTTGTTGTATTGGTGCCTGTTACACTAGCGAGTACCGAATCTGGAATGGCAGAATTATTATCGGAAGTGATTGAAACACTTGTGAAATAGGAGCTGCATGCGATTTGCTATTAACAGTAGGACACGGCAAAACGGCTGTGGGTTTATATACAAACAAATCGGAAAACAAAAAGGTCGGATTTAAATATTTTATATAAATGCTGCAAGGAAAACCTTGATATTAGTAGATAACACAGTAAAAATTGGCAGATCGTAAATGTAACATGCAAACTACGAGTGCAGTGCAGAACCTGGCCGCATAGCATTTTAAAGATCCACATAATCTTTTCTGTACAAGGTTGTCGCCAAGTGAAAATTGTTAATAAAATTGACAGTTGTCAATTACATAAACATTGTTATAAAAATTGCTTCAACTGTACCTGAGTAGCTTCTCAAGGATTCGTGTCGTACGTTGTTGTATGGTAGGTTTTAATGGATCTGCTATTTCATTAAAACTTCGCTAATACGACTGAAAATCCAGTCAAAGTGATTCGACGTAACTTTGAACAGTACCCAAATACAGTGGCGGACTATAGCTGCCGGAGTCCCGGGGTGGCGGCTAAACAAAATGAGGTCCACTGTCCATTTATAAATACATGTTTACCTATGATAAAAGTAACGCCGCGGTGGAAAGTCCGAGCGGTTTAAGGCGCCTCGTTGCAGTGCGCGCGGTTACTCCCCGTCGGAGGTTCGAGTCCTCCCTGGGGCATGGGTTCGTGTGTTGTCCATAGGTTAGTTTAAGTAGTTTGTAAGTTACGGACTGATGAACACCCAGTTTGGTCCGATAGATTTAGAAACATTTGAACAAAAAAGAAACTTTAGAGATTTGGAGACCCACAGGAGGAAAGGCATGGGACAGTCTGAGTAAAAAATAGCTTTCGAGATTTGGAGGCCCCAGAACTACAAGCAGATTGCTTGAAAAAATAAGTGCTTTCCGAGGTATTTGGATACCCGCTTAGTCCGCCACTGCCCAAATATATAATAAAAACAAAATCTAACCCTGTCACTTTATTCGTTGAGTGTAAAACAATTTAAATTTTGGTATAAAACTGGCTGATTGATTAATAACTGAAACTGTCTGAACAATAAGAATTAAATTTTATGTGTAAGTTACTCATTGCAATTTATGTCCCAATTCAACAATTATTCTTGTCGTAGCTCACTTGTTAGCGATAATATATGACCTACCTGCACGCAAGCAAACAGCATAGGCCGGCCGCGGTGGCCGAGAGGACTGCGGCGCGGCATTCACGGTCTGCACGGCCACAACGGTCGGGGGTTCGAATCCCCCCTCGGCCATGGATATTTGTGCCGTCCTTAGTGTTAGCTAGTTCATAGTAGTTTGTAACTTTTGGGGCTGATGACCCCGCAGTTAAGTCTCATTAGCTACACAAACATTTGAATATTTGGAGCAAACAGCATATGTGACACTGCTCTGCATATTACTGCCAAAGCTGCAGCTGCTGCAAAGACAACTACAGAATTCGCAGATGTGCAATGCGAATCCACTAACTACACAAATACAAAATTTCTTTATGTCTGCAGTTTAAAAGAAATTAATTTGGTTTAGGAATAAATGATAAACATGAAACAGTCTGATGTTTAATTTTAAAATAATCACTTTACAGATTCTTCATAAGAATGATGGACATGGAACATTAACAATAGTGAGTCTTTTACATTTCTTTATATAAAGTCATTATTTTTATATCTTTTTTTAAAATAAATGTTTCTCTCTTTTACGATCAAAAACTAACTAGTACGTTAAACAACGTAATGAAAATCTAAATTATCTTCATTATATTTTCACCCATCTTTCATATCTGCACTACAAATTGTATTATTTAGAAAAGTAATATAATAAGACGAACTTTAACCTTTATGATGGATGTCTGTCAGATGGACAACATATGGAGCGCCTAATAGTGCAATGATTTTTTATAATAACAGATCCCCCTCAGGGGCTCAGCATTAATTTGCTGAGTACGGGCTTGGCGAACCCGGGGTCCTGAGCTGTGGGCTGTGTCGCGCCAACAGTCCGCTACACCGTAAACTCTGTGCGTGCTTCAACGACCATCGTTCGGCGCGACGGTGGAACGTTGTACGTTTCAGAGCCCGGGGATCTTGGCTTAATCGCCCGGGTCGCTATCGTCGTTAAATTCACCAAACATGGTTACACTCATCTTACGTAAACAAAAAAAAAAAAAATATATATATATATATATATATATATATATATATATATATATATATATATATATATGCATCAATATTGCACATAAAACGATTAGTCTGTTCAAAATTCGCATTGCAATTTTGAACTCCATGACTGCCTACACAACACTGTACCACTGCTCATTCGTCGGTGGCAGAGCAACGAATCCTACTAGGTCAAACAGTGCAGCACACACCAAAGAGAACTCGCGGAGCCAAAGATAACATTTGCAGACATTCCACATCACAGATCTCGGATGAGACTAACTTCACTTGCGTTTGAGTCACTGAGCGAACACATCAAGAGTGTGTGGATTGTCAGCTGTGAAATGTTATTACTATCGGTGGGATCCTTATTAACCCACGGCAGATTATGTAACATTTAATAGCTGATAATCCACTTGATGTGTTCACATGGTTGCCATATGACACTTCACGAACTTCTCGTGCCAGGTCTAGTAAATATTATCTGAGGATGCCTAACGTAAGCGAAACGCGTCACTGAAATATAAGAATCCCTAACCAAGGATCTATATCTATAGCAATAAATATTGACTGTGAAAGGTATTCATATTATTTTGTCCATCCCCATTTCTTCTATAGGAAATCCAATGGGTTGAATAAAATACAACTAGAAGAGTTTTTCAATTTCTGTCATCTGTCATGGAAAGAATGAAGTTAATATGTGAATCTAGAAGGTGGTTTGTACATTGTAGGTAAGAGGCCTAACCTTACCTGCGATTGTTGTGCAGCGGTAGGCACCTTGGAACACACAATATTTAAGTGTCCAAGTTGTCTTACACGAGACGTAAGTCATGACCAGTCAGAATATCTATAAGATTCTGCTTGTAGTCGAGCACTTTGTCAAGGGAGAAAGAGTGCACCCAGCCTCAGTTCATTTATAAATGACGATTACTGCAGGCTGGATAAAAATGGTCGAGAATAACCCTGTGTATCGATTGGGGGCTACATATCGGCACCACAATCTGCGATATTAGACACTGATTCAGACAAATATCAGCTAGGGCACCTGAGATGTTTCGGCCTGGCTGATTACCGAAAGGTGGCGCTGAGATTATACAGATGACAGTGGAAGGACAGTGCAGGCAACGAGTGTCGAGTAGAACGATTTCTGGACTTCGCGCAGTCAAGAGCTACGGACACGTCACTAGAAGAAACTGGTCATGGCTTGTCTGGCAACCTTCCAGAAAACTAATTCAGATAGTCAAAGTGGTCCTTAGTGGAGTGTAACAGTAGTCTATTGTGTCACTGTAGATTTAGTTGGAATTATTGTTATTTTGAGAATCGTTCATCAATAAATACATGAAAGGAACATTGTAGCAGTGGTCTAGCTAGTACGAAGGCCACGCCCACAACTACATCGTTAGATACACGGGTGCTGGACTCATCCTCCGAGCTTCCTATAAGACGGGACAAGTATAGTGTAACTAGTTCACTAAGTCTGGAATTCCAGAAGCGGTCTTGCTTCTAGCCTCTGTGTAGTTTAAGATGGACTGCTTACGACCCTCCCAGTTTTATGACGAGTGGTTGCCTCACAGAATCTCATCAAAGTCGGTGCTCTACCACTGTAATCCTCGCGAATTTTCGAAAAAAAGTTTATTTTCCTTAGTCTGTTTTTTTCACTTATTTGCTGGAATATATATTACGTAATTTGATTATTGTCTTATAATGTATAAATATTTGAAATAATAGCAGAATTTCACTGAATTTTAGGAAAATATTGGATTAGAGGCAAGAAGCTAGAATTTTGGCGTGAAATGTGGCTCAGCGTAGATTAGACAAACAAATGTTGCCAAGAAGTCTGACCTTAAAAATAAAGGACTTTCTTGGCATTCCTCTGGTGGAAAGTCAGCCATCAACTTGTGAAATGACACAGAGGAGTTCCGTCGCTGATTTGACTGCGGAAGATCCAGAAAAATAAGTACAAGTAAAGAGTGTAACGCATGTAAGAGATCTTCTTTATTTGTTGTTCAGAAAATCGTGATTAGATTTGTTTCTACACAGATATGTGTTTTTGGAAGTAAATCAAAGGCAATGATTATCTTATTTGAAATTGTGACTTTCTGTGAAAAGTTTGTTATTAGGCATCCCAACAGTGCCTTACTTTTAGATAGTGTACGAAACACACATTTCACGTTGTTTTTACTTAAAATGCGGCCAATCTTGTTGGAAGTGTTGTTGACGTATGACAGAAAAGCCACTGATGTGGGTGCCAACTCTGTGCTGTCATCACTAGCCCGTTGCACATGTGGTCGATAACTCAACGCTCTTTTAATCTGCCCTTCACTATAGCCGTTTCGGCGAAAAGTGGCCACTAGATGGGACAGCTCAGTGGGCAAACTTTTCGGGTCAGAAATGACGTGAGCCCCAATGCACTGAGGTACGAAGAACCACTTCACGCTGAGCTGCGTGGTGACAACTATCAGCTTGCACATGCAAATCAGTATGAGTTGGCATCCTATACACAGCATGTCGCAACGTACCATCTGCCTCCCTCTTGACCAACACTTCAAGGAAGGGAAGGCAACAATTCTTTGCCACTTTATTGTGAAACGGATGTTAGGGTGGATTCAAGTTAGATGGTTCAAAAAATAATTCAAGTTCTCACTACCAAGAGACCAAACAACGAATGTTTCGTCGACGCATCTGAGTAAACACACAGGTTTCAACGCCGCTGACTCCAATGCACGATCTTCAAAGTCCTCCATAAATAAATTAGCAATTATAGGTGTCAAAGGGCTTCCCATCGCAACTCCATCTGTCTGCTTATAGTACTGGTCATTGAATAGAAAGGAAGTGGAAGTCAAAACATGTCGGAATAAATTCGTTAAATCAGTACCAAACTTCGCCTTAATTAGTTGCAACGAATCAGACAGAGGAACTCGAGTAAAAAGAGAAATCACATCAAAACTTCGTTGTTATTCGCCATAACGTAAAATAACTTATGGGAAGTGCAGCACCCATGCCCGAGCAACCGCTCGCTCTGCAGCAAGGCGCCTTAGGCGCCGTTCACACTACGGCGATATGTCGTAAGCGATTTATCGTAAGCGATATATCGCGACGATATATTGCTAGCAAGGTTCACAGCAGCAGGCGATATATCGGCGCGACGTGGGCGGTAAAATATGGTGGGAACGTAGTTTTTACTGCTTCAGTTACAGATATGAGCTCAAGTGAGGAAGACGTTGCTATGGCTTACTGGTTCAGGCGTAGGATGAGAAGAAAAAGGAAACACTGAGTACATCCCTACAATGTAACCAATGTCCGCCATAGCTCGGCTGTTGTTTCTCGAGAGCTGTCTCAACATGAATCAAAATTCAGGGAGTTTTATCGAATGTACTCTGAAAACTTTCATTTTCTGAAACACCTTGTGTCACCAACCATTGAAAAAAAAAAAAAAAAAAAAAAAAAAAAAAAAAAAAAAAAAAGATACACGCTCCAGGAAAGCAGTATTAATATAATTGAAGATTTATTGTCATAATGTTTTACAAATTGTACCAGGATTACTACAAGGTAACGGTATAAGAAAATAAACAGAAGTGTTAACATAATTCAGTAGTTTTACTTTTATGACTTTTCACAAATTGAACCAATTAGTTCCACTTTCTTGCGGCAGTGTAGCATTCTGTTTGAGTCCGAAAGTTGATGCAGTATTGCTCACATTAGCCTGAGTTTGCAAGGTGTCATGATGGGATGACGAACTCCACGCAGAAGGGCTGGATCCAGCTGAAACACTGGATTACACATTGTCTCGTTCGTCTTCCTCTAATAACTTAAGTAAAAGAGAGATCGTTTGTATTTTGAAACTCCTCCTACGACGCAAGCTAAGGTTTTTCGTATCAGGTAAAAGAGAGAGAAGGAAATGCTGTTCAGCATCTTCGTCACTTTTATTGACAGATTTTTTCATGTTAATCCATTCTATAAAAGCATCGTCGACTTCGTCTTTTCCCTTTCGCTTTTTGTGTGATTGACTTGAGCTTTTACGAGCGGGTTTCTCGAGTAATAGCACGGAAGAAGCTTCATCAGTACGAGCAGGTTTTTCGGTTAATTGCACGGCAGCAATTTCATCAGGCATTTCCTGTTCAACCAGTGTTTCACTTCCATCATTTTGATCAGTACTGGACTTCTCTACTGCTGTATCTTCAAGACTAAGATTACCAGACATATCTCCCCCTTTCAAATATGGTTGCAGAAATGATAAATGCTCAGGCAAATAATAAATTTTCTTTGAATTTTGGCTAGCCCCTGATTTTGGTGGTTTTAGCGATCGCACATATGCTGTTCGGATGTTATTCCATAGCTCCGAAACAAAATTTAATTTCTGCCTGTAGTTTCACCTTCACGCACCTGAATATATGACGTCATATCTCCTGAGGAATGTATCCTACAATAATATAAGTTGCCAGGTACGTATAGAGTAATATTATGAAAATGACTGCGAAATGCGTTGCGAATAGTCAGTAGTAACGACGTGATAATTAAAACCTGAAGGGTGATTGAACGGTTTATTAGGAATCTCACCGATTATGACATCATATCTCCTTCAGTACGAGTCGCAGCTGAATTTTACCACCAAATCGATGCTTCCGCGGTAGTAGGGAATACGATTACCAAATTTGATTCAAATCGGTACACACCCAAACATACACATGTTAAAGTAAAACCACAATGTTGTTTACACAAATAAAAACAGACAGAAATTAAACAACTCTTTCAGATTTCAAACCCACAATTTATTTAATGTATTATTTTTATAGTTCTTATTTTATTTTGATGGTAGAGTTAAAATTTTTGTCAATACACACACAAAATTGTTATAACTCTTTCAGGTATCTAGTTACTGGAAGCAGTTTTCAAGATATTTCCTTGCAATTTTACAGAGGTAAATCAACTATCCGTTACATTGTTCATTCCACCTGTGATGCTATGTGGTCCCACTTACAGCCGCTGTATATGCCACAACCGAGAGAGGAAACTTGAAAGCAAATAGCAAAACGGTATTATGAACTTACCTAACTGTATAGGTTCTCTTGATGGCAAACATTCCCGCATTCAGTGTTCCCCTAATGGAAAGTCCAGGTTGGAATTAATAATATAGTAATAAGGACAGTTTACAACTCCTCGCAACGACGTGGCGACAAACTGCGACAGACACATACAAAAGACACACACATACAATACTTTCAGCTATTGGCCATGGCCTTCTTCAGAAAATAGAATACTCACGCAATTACACAGGCACACAAAACAATCATACAACCGTCACCTCCGGCTGCTCAAGGGAGGAATCGAACCTCCGACAGGGAGCCAACCGCAGGCTCCGCAGCAAGGCGCCTTAGAACGCTCGGCCACTCCACCGCGGCGATAAATCAAATCAAATATTCAAATGTTTGTAAATCTATCGGACCAAACTGCGTGGTCATCAGTCCGTAGCGTACAAACTGCTACCATGACTAAGGTAAACTAGCCTAAGGATAACACACACACACACACACACACACACACACACACACACACACACACACACCTATGCCCCAGGGAGGACTCGAACCTCCGACAGGGAGCCAACCGCGCGCTCCGCTGCTAGGCGCCTTAGAACGCTCGACCACTCCACCGCGGCAGTAAATCATCACACGCTACACAACTGCTGCACAACATTCGGAGTATTGATACACAGTCGCCATACAGACCTGGTTGGTGCTACTGACATAAATCACCTTGCTGCAGGTGGCACCACCCACCAAACACCTCCAGTGACAGCTCGTGAAACATGGCTGCTCGCTGCTGCTGCGCCAGGTGTGGCGCTAAAGACCACCATGTCCTGCGCCCTTACACCATACACATCATCATCGTCATCACCAAGTGCTGCCGTTATTGCGGTGGAGGCAAGGTTGGCATGCACCAAAGAAATAAATATACACAAAAATCACTCCTTGGTTGCCAACGAAATGAACCGTGTTGCAGCTAACTCAATATCACATTTCAGCCGAAAGTTCAATAGTATTGTCGTCAGGAGTCTGATGCAGAACCACACAAAACATCACAAGGGCAGTTGTGGACACTGGCCGTTTGCCTCATTTATTGGGTACGAAATGTACATTAAATGTGAAATATCTGAAGAGAGGCAGGAATCAGGAGCTAGTATAATTCCTAAGATAAAAGAAGGACACTGAATATAGAAATGTAACAAATTAGATGGATTAAAATGATACTTAAAATTGATATTACCAGAAAAGGAAAAAGTAGGAATAGCTTGAGGACAAATGCAAGGCTATACGAACGTAACTAGCATAAAGACTGATATGACCTACACGAATAGTAAAGAAAGCTACAGAATAATGTATAAATATCAATAGATATGATGGAATGACAGTAGAAACTATAAAAGCGAGTTTCGAAATATGGATGGACTGTTACAAAGAATTACAGAAATGGAATGAAAGGAAAGTTATAGGTGGTGGAAAGGTACAAAATGATGTGGGTCATACGATAAGAAGTTGGCAGAGCTCACAAAAAAGTTCAAATTCTTGTAATTCTATGGCAACATCCTACTTTGATCATAAGTCCCTATACAAACTATTTAAACTACGTTAACCTAACCTAAGGACAAATACACACATCCATGCCCGAGGGAGGATTCGAACCTCCGATGCGTGAGGTCGCGCGATCTGTAATGTGGCGCTCCAGAGCGCTCGGCTACTCCCGCGCGGCTGTCAGAGCTCTGTTTTCATTTCTTCTCCCCGTACTTTAATTCTTCTGCAAATTTCTCCTTGCATTCTTTCATAACTTGCTCGTTATAAAGATCGGGATAATGAAAGCATCGTAGTATGTAACCCATTTCACCTTCAATTTTTCCTCTTCCCTACCTATTAAATATACCTTGTACAAAGATGAAATTCCCCTCTTATTACATTTACGCTGATTCGTTAATATCCTTAGAAGTATATTTTTCGTCAATATAATTTTAAATTCGAGAAAGGCAAAGATAGGTTTATGGTATCACTAGATTTAAAGAAGTATTTTGACAGTGATGACTGGAACATTAAATTCGAAAGTAAGCAGCGATAAGGTGTTGTTGTTGGTTTTTCAATCCTGAGATTGCTTTGATACAAGCCGATTATCTCTGAATAGAACGGCTACCTACATTCTATTGAACCGACTTACTATATTCGTCTCGTGGTCTCCCTCTGCTATTTTTACCCCAAACACTACCCTGCTACAATAAACTGACGATTGCTTGATGTCTCAGAATGAAATGGGTCCTATTAATCGATCCCTTCTCTTAACCAAGATATGCCAGAAACTACTTGTCTCCCCAATTCAATATCTTCTCATTAGTTATCAGATCTGTAGCGTCAAATTACAAATGCAAGTATCATCTTTCAGTCTGAACTCCATATCATCCTCGTTTCACTCTTGTATAAATTAATTTGGGATGACAACAAATTGATTTCCTCCTCGTAGCCATTCTGCGTTTTATATCTTCCTTACTTCTTTCCGCCATCAGACGTTACTTTGTTACCTAAATAACAAAACTCATCTTTTATCGCCTTATTACCTAATCCCATTTCTTCAGCATCGCCTGACATTCTTAAACTTCATTGCATTTCCCTTGTTTTACTTTTGGTAATGTTCGTCTCATATCTTTCTTTCAAGCCACTGACCATTCGATTCAACTTCTCTCTCAGGTCCTTTGCTGTCTCTGACAGAATTACACTGTAGTCGCCGAACCGCGAACATTTTATTTATTTTCCCTGAACTCCTACCCCGGATTTCTCATTGCATTCCTTCACGTCCTGCTCATCGTACAGAGTGAATACGAATGGGAAAAGGCGACAACCTGTCTTACTCCCTTCACAACCCGTGCGTTCCTTTCATGCCCTTCGACCCTTGTAACTGCTGTCTGGTCCTTCAACAAGTTGTCTGTAACACTTCGTTGCCTATATTTTACTTCTGCTACCTTCAGAATTTGAGAGAGTGTATTCCAGTCAACGGGTCAAATGATTTCTCCAAATCTACAAAAGCTAAAAGCTTAGGTTTGCCTTTCCTTAACCTATCTTCTAAGATAAGTCGTTATGTGAGTATTGCGACGCGCATATTCCTACATTCAAAGTGTTATTTTCAGAATTCCGATTCTAACAGTTTTTCCATTCGTCTGTAAAAAATGTGTGTTGGTATCTTGCAACTACGATTTACTAAAGGGATAAGATACAGAGCTCGAAAGGTTACAATCAAATTGTGCACGAATCAGTCTACAACAATAAAACCCGAAGAACGAGAATGTGAAAATACAGCTGAGAACTGAGTGGGAAAGGCTCGTAAACTCTTCTGAATGTTGTTTCTGTGTTGAGCAAACATCATAGGAGAAGAGAGAAAAATTTCGAGAAGATATCAATATTCATGAGATTGTCGATGGAAATGGAATTCTGTCGGAGACTGAGAATGACTTGAAAGGGCTGTCTAATAGAATGGATAATAACAAGAAAGAACAAAATAAAACAACGGCAATATACTGTGTTTGTGAAATCAAAGTGCAATTTTAAACGGTCGCCGAAAGGCAACAAAGCAAAATAAAATGTGAAACTATTCGTGTCTATCTGTGAACGATTAAAGCTGCACCATGACTCAACGGACATTCTGTATAAGTTTTTGAATAAAGTTAGGTTGTTCTTAGGAAATACGTTTTGTTATATGAGGAGAAAAGTAAGTCTAATTGGCCGAAGCAGACAGAACATAAAACGTAATATGGTAGTAGTAAGAGACGCATTAAAAATTGTTAATATTGTAAACAAATTTATGTGTGTTTTAATGAAGTATGTCTGAAGTTTAGCCACGTACAGAAGAGAAGCCGGATCGATCAGCAGTTGAATAAAGAGATGAATAGAAGGGTTTCAGATATATTGTTGTAGAATAATGAAGGCGATTTGTATGGTCAGTTCGTGTAACAAATGTGAAGACACAAATGACAATTGACAATAAAGGAAAAGTATGGCACAACTTAAGTAAAAGAAGTTGTATAATGATAGGAAACGTTCTGAGACTACAAAGAATATTGTTTTTAATATTGGAGGGAGTTGTGCAGAGGAAAGCATTGTGGAAAGTGAGGAAGAGTTGATTAAAGTAAGCCTTCTCAAGTGATGTAATTTATATTAGTTATTTCGAAAATAACAGGAAAAAACGGGTACTTTCTGCAGGCCATAGTTGCTTTACCTCGGTTCGTACAGACACACATATACACTTCTCACACACCAGTATGGGTATAGATAGGCTAACACGTGTCAGGAACAATACTCTACATCACATTTAACTTGTGTTAATGCATAAAGTTCCTCAGGTCCCAGTTATTCCATTTCAAATGGGATATACGTTGCCTAGATTACCTTGTTAAAGTTGTTTCCTACCTGTCACTCAACATACAAGAATGTTGTCGCCTGACGCTACAATTTCACGTTCATTTAAACGCGGTGCGTTAATGGTGTGAGGTATTTTTGATGCGTTAAAATTAAAATGTCATCACTTGAATGTGAAATGCGAATGCTGTATTATTAAATAGACGAAAATGGCCACTTACTGCACTGAGATCGTATCTGTTACAGGCTGTAGCTCGCTTCATTTTTTTCAGGGAACCTCCAAGACAATCTGTTGTAAAACACCAAAATGTGATACAGGTACACTAAACTATTCGACATACATAAAGTATTATTTATTGGAAATCTACTTCTAAACGTCTTTCTGTAACTATACTCAAGGTGGTCCTGTATTAGTTGTCCCAAGTTTTACGACATTAATTTCTTCACGTTTATGAAATTTTTCATTTATTTGATAATTTTAATTACATCCCAAAATACGATGTCAAACGTATTTTGTGTGTGACTAAGCCTAAAACTCACATGCTCCAGTTTTATGTGCTCAGAAAGTTAGATCATGCCAGTTTTTGGATTTAGATTATTTGAAATTGGATCACTGATCTGACGAAACACACGCGAAAGAAATTTATATTTTCTAATAAATTTTATTTATTGAGTGAGAGCGACTTTTATAATCTCTTTATTGAGGAGGCGCGGTGGAATGGCCGAACGCTCTAAGGCCCTGCTGCTGTGGTTGTTCCGCGTCAGAGGTTCTGGTCTTCTTTTGGCCATTGATCTTTGTTTTGTCGTTAGGTTGCTTTAGGTTAGTTTAAGTAATTTGTAAGCCTAAGGACTGATAACCACAGTAGTTAAGACCCACATATTTATAATCATTTGAATTTGATTTGTGATGCATGAGCTGTTTGTTTCTCTCTGGCGTAATCATATTATAGCAGATGGCTCCAAATTGCACGTGCAAGTAATAATGAATCCCTGTTACCCTTGGTAACGCTGTAACTAGAGAAAATCTCAAACAATTTCGCTACGGCCGGGGCTTCGAATCCCCTCCCCCCCCCCCCCCCCCCGGGCATGGATATTTGTGCCGTCCTCAGTATTAGCTAGTAGCTAGTTCATCAGTAGTTTGTAAGTTTAGGAATTGATGACCCCGTAGTTAAGTCCCATTAAAAATTCGCTGATCTTTTTGTTTTCTTTTTCTTGTGTGTGTGTGTGTGTGTGTGTGTGTGTGTGTGTGTGTTAGTAATTCTCAGAACAAGAATTGTATGGAATAAATTTATTAGGACATCTACCGGAAGATTGTAAAATATAAGAAAAAAATGAAAATTTCTTTACTTTGGAGCCTGCAGTGTAGAATACGAACTTACATTTAATGTCGATCTTCTTTCTGCCCTTTCTGCTTAAAATTTTACTAATTTTATGCATTTATGATTGGCCTATTATGCCTGTAACAAATGATGTTCATATGTTTGTTAAGCTTATGGGATTTTAGTGTAGGGTTATCAGTCCCTATGCCTGTAGCCTATAAGTCTGTTACAGGCATATAAGCCAATCATAATTGCATAAAATCAGTAGCATTTTAGCAGCAAGGACTGCAATAAGAACGACATTAAATGGAAGTTCTTAATAGCCATAAAAGTTTATATCTGACAGCTTATCTAACTGTAGTTACTAATTATAAATTACCTCATTTGAATTACAGTAAACCCGATGATAGTATTAAAATCTGAAATCTCAGTGTAAATAAATAAAGCATTATATAAGCAGTGTAAAAGGTATAAACGTCCGTGTTTTCTATTGGATATCAATCTTGAGACATTTTGCACAGGTGATCCACAAAACAAGAGGAAGGTCACTGTCTACATAAAATTTCGTTTGCTGCATTGTGCAGGGTACTTTTACTTATGGATTTCGACAAAATCGACATCTTTGCTCCGATGTTGATGAAATTTTGTATACTTGATGTGGTGTCTCACAAGTATGAAGTGCGCGCCACGTACTTACGCCGCGCGCCGCCTTGCACGCACGACGCGGCGTTCTTACGTCAGCCACGAGCGCCCTCTGCTGCAACTACGCTCGTGGCCACGACTGCTGCATCGTTCACTTGGGACTGAGATAGGAACCAGTTAACACTTGAGAATCAGATAGGCACCAGTTAAGACTTGGCTATCGGATAGGCACTAGGAACCATCAGTAGGCAGGCCTCTGTCTAAACTATGTATCAGCATTCTGCAGTCAAGAACTATGTAAAAGTTAAGTATTACCAAGACTCCACGAAATATATATCTTGTTCTAATTTAGCCTAGTGTTCTAGTTTCTGCTGCCCCACTGGCTGGTCACCTCCGTACCTGCACACGCGTGCATCCTTTATTCCTGTGTCGGTCTCTTTCCACTCGGCCACCGACACCTACGACAACCGGCGGACGAGACACAAAACTTGACCTTAAAAACAAGAAGTGCATGAAGTACATATTTTCTCGAACAGCTAAGGGAACATCTTCTAACACAGCATTGTTTACGCTATTACGGTAAGAGTGTTCGTTGATTACTGGATTGGAGACAGTGAGGCGAAACATGAAAGCAAAGCGTTTCTCTACCCACGTTCATAGAACATTATGTCTTCGTCTGAGGAATGTGTCCTACACCAGATCCGGTATGGAGGAGGACAACGTCAGCGCCTCACATTCCCCGCCATTGAGTCGGTTTCCGTGACCGGGACCACTAGTTCTCAATCACGTAGCTCCTCAATTGCCCTCACAAGGACTGAGTTCACCGCGCCCCTCAACAGCACTCGACAGAGTATTACATTGTTGATGTGGTTTTCAGTCCGCAGACTTCGTTGCTGCAGCTCTTCACGCTGCCCTGTCCTGTGCAAGCCTCTTCATGTGAGAATACGTACGGCAGCTAAATCCTTTTCAATCCGCTTACTGTATTCGTCCCTCGGTCTCCCTCTTCGATTTTTACCACACACACTTTCTTCTAACGCTAAGTTGAGGACTGCTTGACGTCTCAGAATGTGTGTCCTACCAACCCATCCCTTCACCTAGTCAGGATATGGCAGAAACTCCTTTTCTCCCCAATTCTGTTTAGCACCTGCGTCTGTAGTACCACATTTCGAAAGCTTCTATCATCTTTTTGTCTGAGCTCTTTATTGTCCATCTTTCACTCCCATACCATGCTAAACAACAGACAAATGCTTTCATAAAGGACTTCCTAACATTTACATCAATATTGAGTGTCAACAAATTTCGCTTCTTCATAAACGATTTTGTTCCTATAGGTTTTATTTTTTATTTTTTTTTTTTTTTTAATCTTCTTTACTTCTGCCTTCAGAAGTTATTTTGCTACCCAAATAAAACTCCTCTACTGCTTATATTGCCTCATCATCTAAGCAAATTCCTTCAGCATCGCCTGATTTTCTAACACTACCTTACCCTTTTTTACTCATGTTAATTTTATAACCTCCTTTCAAGACACTATCCATGTCATTCAATTGCAATTCCAGGTCCTTTGCTGTCTCTGTCAGAATTACTATGTCGTCGGCAAACCGCAAAGTTTTTATTTCTTTTCCCTGAAATATAATTCCTTCTCCAAATTTTTCCTTGCTTTCCTTCACAGCTTGCTCAGTGTTCAGATTGAACGACATTGGAGAAATACTACATCCCTGTGTTACTCCCTTCCAAACCACTGCGTGCCTTTCGTGCCCTTCGACTCTAATAACCGCTGTCTGATTTTTGTACAAGCTGAATATATTCGCTCCCTATATTTTACCCCTGGTACCTTCAGAAAAGAGTGTACTTTATTCAACATTGACAAAAGCTTTCTCCAAATCTACATATACTACAACGTAGGTTTGCCTTTCCTTAATCTATTTTGTAACATTTATCGTAATGTGAATATTGCATCCCGTGTTTTTACATTTCTCCTAAAGCCAAAATGATCATACACCAGCTTTCCATTCGTCTGCAAATACGTGTTAGTGCTTTGTATCTATGACTTGCTAAACTGATAGGTTTGTAATTTTCATATTTATCTCCATTTGATTTCTTTGGAATTAGTAATTATTGTATTGCTCATGAAGTAGAAAAGTTTTTCGCCTGTCTCATAAATCTTGCATGCCACGTGGAACAATTTCTTCAAGTCTGTCTCTAGACTATTATTTAACAAGGCAAAAATATTCTGCTACTTTTGCGTCCACATTTTGGACTGATTACAAGTCAAGTATGTTCGTTCAAGTATTGTCAACAACAAATGAATATGTTTTTAAACATTATGACTGAACAGATGAGATCCTCTATTGTCAACCACACTAGCAACAGAAGAAGAAACATCTCAAAAAACACAAAGACACTAGATAGAAAACTGAGTATTTTTTATGGTGTATAGTTCAAAGGAATTTCAGAATAGGACACCTGTTTCAACACTTTTGGGATAACTAAGTGCCATTAGTCAAGAATTTCGTTTGTTTATAAAGACAGACAGACAGACTGAGATCAAACAAGGCAAAAAATTAATCTTGAATGAAATATTCGCATTTTTATCACTTAGATTTGTGCAGTTATAAAGTACTTCACGTTCAACAACAACAAACGATAGATGGTCTCCTCTCAGGTTTTTTGACCACTGTCATTATGACGGCCTAGTTTACATAGTTTTCCGCAAGAAGCACTACAACTCGTTTGTTAGGCCACCTATGAAAGCTGTCAAATCTGTTTCTAAAATGTCAAAGAAAATATTACGAAAGATGATTGTGAAACCAGAGTTCACCTTATTGATTTATGACAGCGTGACTTTGCTCACAGTTATGAAATGGGCGTACAAAAATTTGTGTATCGAAAAACAGGCATGTCACTAAAATTCTGTTTACATAAAAACAAAACGGTAAATGACATGTAAAATTTTTATGTGTATTTCGCACATTTTCTGAAAGTGGCGCTTTGGCTGAAATGAATCCAATATGATGAATAACAGTGAAAGATAACAAAACTTTGATATGTGATATATTAAACCGTGTTTTAAAATCTCTAATCATGTCCGAAAGAACGGCTCTGATGAAAAAATAACGTGACAATAAAATAATAGGAACACGTGTTGTGTAGTGAGTCCGATGTTTTGTTCGACAGGACTACTTGGGTTTCCGATGTGGTGAACCTTGAGAGAGCTCTGTATCGTCACTGTGCTGCAGGTGTCCCACCAACCTATCCCTTCTCTAAGTCAGCATATGCCGAAAACTCTTTTTCTTCCCAATTCTGCTGAGCACTTCCTTATTAGTTACGTGATCTACCCGTATAATCTTCATCGTTCGTCTGTAGCACCACATTTCGCAAGCTTCTATCATCTTTTTGTCTGAACTAATTATCGTCCACATATCACTCCCATACAATGCTACACTTCAAACAAATGCTTTCAGAAATGAGTTCCTAACATTAATTAGTAAGACGAAAATTTCCTGTACGGCCTCGCTCGATACGAATCGATTTGAGCTTTTGTTGAGTAACTAAGTGCCGTGGTACAGTGTTGAGGTACTGAGGTGGTGCTGTCTGCAAGAGAGTGTTTCATCCATTCACATTTAACATTTTTACTTTAATTTGAGAGGACTAGCCGACCTTCAGGACATTTAAATATTCCACCTGTAACGACCTCATCGTCGACGGCAAGCTGAACCCAAATCAGCCTGCCCTTCATCATTCAACAGAGTAATTAGTTATTGCTCCCTACAGAAGCAGGAATTAGGCGAAGTTTCTCGAAAATTGTTCAGATCTTGCTTTTTAAATTGAGCTACTGCGTGGGTATTGGCCTAAAAATTTCATTTGTATACCAAAATCTTGTTGGCAATTTACATCCGCTTCCCACCATGAAAACTAAATTCAGAGTGACAGAGAGGCCAATTTGTTATAAACACTAGCAGAGCGATGGAATAAGGGGGCTCTTCGTAAGAAAATCTTTCACTGATCTCTGTGTCGTAAATATGATGTCTGTTCCCGTCGGTTAAGGTTTTCCGAGCCACTGCTCAGCTGTGCGCTGACGACAAACAATTACTCGCAGGACGGATTCCAGAAAGGGGCACAAAATGAACAAAGAGTAGCAGCACAGGGGGCTAAGAGTCGCTGCTGCTGGAGAGAGAATGACCATTGTATCACTCAGGCTTTGTCCTGTATTCGTTTCCCACTGACAAGATTTCATTTGCTCCGCGTTGGAATTGTTGCCGTCAATGGTGATTGCACGTTAATATTTTGAAGTGCAGTGAAGGATTTAGGACTCCGTTTTCTTTTCTATCTTCTCCTTCAATGGCCCGTCTTTACAAGAGCCCGAATGATGGCAGCTGCAACTTCAGATTCACACCGGATTTGGGCTATTCAGACCGGATTTTTTTTTCAAGATTGAATATATCAGTAAAAAACAAACGTTATGGCTTTTAAAGAAAACCAGTACTTTGCATAGTAAAGCCAGTTGGTTGGATTTCCTAAACAAAAGTAATGTCCAACAAATGGGTCCCAGCTGGTGATGTGAAAGTCAAGGACAATCCATTAGAAAAGGTCTGATTATAAACATTAAAGGGACAAGTAAATCCTGAAATGTATCGGCGCATCAAACTTCCCTGTCAAGTATTTGGTAGGAATTCAAGAGTATTCAGATAAAGAAATGCCAGTAAATATGAATAAAAGCTGTATTTGATCAATGCATTCTTCGTGTGCTGACGTATGGTTGAACTCATTTACAAAAGGGAAACTTAGGACAGCATAGAGAGCAATGGGCTATACAAGAAAGGATCGGAAAAGGGTACATGACATCCAATCAGTGACGAAGGTTAAGGACATCTTAGAGACAGCAGGGTCCTTGAAATGGCAACGAAGCTGTATGAAAAGATAGCAGATGGAGTGGACTCCGGGAGAGCATCGGAGGCCCAGAGGAAGACCACCGGGCAGATGGGACAAAGATATCAAAATATCACTGGTAGCATCTGGCAGAGAACTGCTAAAGACCATTCTATTCAGAGAGAACTGCTGAATCCACGACTTGAAGAGGTCACATCATTCAATAATTACAATGGCTGCAGCTCACGGTTCTTTGGTATGTTCGTGGCGAGCATGGGGCCCCGAGCTAATGCAGTCTTTCTTCCTTCTTTCCTCCTTGGACATCATTTACTTTCCCTTTTCCCCTTTCTTATCCTTCCCCTCCCCAGCGGGGGACCGATAACATTGGTCCTCAAATCCTAAATAACCAACCAACCAATACTATTTAAATTGTATTTCTAGAAACTAATTTTTTTCTTCTGCAATCTTCTGCTATACAATGTGTGACGATGTCGTCAATAAATCCTTAATCGTATTCGAAGCTTCATTGTTGTTGGTCCTGTTCTCTTTCTACTGTATTAATTTAAATTTCATCATTTACATACAAACTATTTATTAAGAGACTTAAATGTTTTGGATTACCCACTAATCCTTATATTTCACAATTTCAACCTGTTCAATTTATCGAACGGTTTTTCATAATGTGCAAATGCAATAAGATTTTCCTGTTTACATTTACCTCTCCTTTTGGTTATCTGCCGTACTGCTTTTTTTTTTTTTTTTTTTTTTGCTTCTATTGCAGGAAGCGTCAGCTATATTTTTCAATCTCTTATCGTGCATTAAATTCATAGTTTCTGTTGAATAAATTAATTTTCCTTTAGTTTTCGCGAGTATTTATAGTTCCACCACTAAGACGCGGGAATCACCAATAAAAAAATTCACTTTATACATAGAACAGTATCACTTCTAGTATTAAAGCTACATATTTCAGAACTTATGCATTGAGATTATCGAGTCCTGACGCTTTTCTACTCTTCTTGTGGCACATCACTTCTCGAGTCGCAGTATTCCTCCACAAAATCCATCGTTTTGGACAGTCTTCACTTTCTCAAAGCTTCTGTGTCTACAAACACAACCACGTGTTTCCGCTGTTTTTAGCGTTTCGCCAGATGATACGTCAGTCTTGCTCTCCATGCGGATAACTTTCAATGTTTGAAACCATCATGTATTAGGACATTTGATGACTTTTTATCATATTCATAGCATAGTCAGGTTTCTCTTTATACTTCAGTTTCATTTCTTACGGATTCTGCTGTAAATTCCTTAACGGAAGCATTTTGTCCCTTTTAAATTACATTTCATAAACGTTCGGTCCATATTTTTGACACCGTTTCAACTCCTGAACTTCTATTTCTTCCCTATTGACTCTACTACCACTTCGATCAGGCATGCTCTCATGCTGTCCCATCACGTACGTAAATTTTTGTGTGTATTTATTCTCTAAATAATGAGCTACTATTAAAATTGACCGCTTGCATAGTCTTATTGCAGAAGACACACATTGACAACTTTTTCTTCAAGTCTGCTTGTCGTGACAGGTTTTCCTTCCATGTAGTAAACAGATTTACCTCGATAATCACCAGGTAATGATCTGACAATAAGTAACTACTGGTCTGTGACATTCTTTAATGCAGGCTGCTTCAGAATCAAGTTTTTCGAGGAACGTTTTGATAAAAGAAAACTAGGGCCATTTTCTACAACACTTAGCACTTTGTATATGGGTCGGTAGGATGTATGGAACAGCAGTTATGGCGGCTTTAATAACACAGTGTGTTCATGGAATGAGCGGCTTCATAACTTTAGAGTACATGTTCAGTACGAGAAGACCTTCTTTCACGCCATTCTACCAATGATCGTATTAAACGCTTTAAAAATGTACTCAGTAAGCCCAGAGGAGTAATTAAGAAAGTGTGAGAAGAATTCCCTTCCAATTACTGTCTGACAGATTTTTTTATATTTTTTATTTTTATTTTTTTTATTTATGTCTTTGGAATATGCCCTAGCCAGGGAACAAAGTACGTTGCAGCTCCAATCACAGCAAATATGACGTAACGGTAACTTCCAAAGTGACACGATGTGAAACATTTGGTACTGAACCTAATTTTAGATTAACAGCCGTAGATTCCTGATGTCAAAATGTTTAAATTTCCGATTTTCTGAAACACAACAATGAGGAAATGGTTTTGAGAATGTGATTCATTACTTTCAATTAATTACAGATTGTGAAATTTCTTGATTACTGAATCGTCAAATGCGATTACATACTTCCAGCCCCTGCGGTTTGAAGCGCCTATGTATGTGATGCACAGGCTCAGGTGTCTGTACATGGACCTTTCACTTTGATAAAGCTTCCAAGTAATGCTCACCAAAAACAAATATTTCATCTGTTAACTACAGCATGTTTCACGAAAAATAGCAAATATTTTAGAAGATGGTAACAAAGACGATTTGCAGTTAAAATTTCATATAACGTGTGTCAAATTTTTATTGGGTACAGAGGTACAGCTCTTGGTACGTACAACAAACTGATTTGGACATTTTGACTGATTCTTTCGTCGTGTTTTGGTAGATCACCATATTGACTTTTATTTAAATAACCGATTTTCGATGTAGTTTAAAGTCTGAATATGTCCCAGTAAGCCGAAAACCGGGTAACTAAGTGGAAATGAACATGTAGAAGATACACAAAATTCTACTTTTAAGTAAGTGTGATGTCGTACTACCAAGAACTGACGGATAAATCAGTGAAAATTTCATGATTTACATTTGCTCTACGTTTCTTTGGATTTCATATTAACAGATCTAGCTCCGTATTCAAAAAAATTGTACACAGGTTATATTAAAATTTTAATGCAATTCCTCTATATTTATCACCTCCTAAAATACAAATGAATCGAAAAATTACGTTCCTCTGAGCAGGAGATAAGTACACATTCTCAAACAAATTCCCGACTTGGCTTCGTTTGTCAGCTTGGGTCCCCATTCGGTCGTCTGAGCATGCGCGAAGCACTTCCATACCCATGAGAATAGTATCTATCCTATTCCGTCTACTATGCGTGCATCTTGTGGAACTGGACGCGTCTACACAGTATGCGGACGGCGTAACCGGTGCATCATGTGTAATCTCGTAAACACTCACTTCCCGTGTAGTAAGGACTTAATTATTTGCAATACTAGCTGAACAACCGGCGTTTTCCGGGTATTTACTTATTTATTCCTGCCATTTTTCAGGTATATATTCATTTGTATAAGGGCTGTACGTCTGTAAAATCTCTTGGGAATACAATTAGTAGTAAAGAAGTATTATATTAAAACTTGGTGCTTGATGAGCGGTTTTCCATAAACATTATTGCTTATGTGTTCATATCCAATGAACTACGTGTCGTACTGTGATACAATTTAGAAGGTAGACTCAACTATATGCGTGTATACTGTCTGTAAAATTTACTGCGTCTACAATTTGTAGTGTAGAATTTATAAATTGTAACGTCATACCGAAAGCCGTAGTTTTAGTCCATGAACAGCGGAACGTTACTGTTTATGTGCTCGTATCTCATGAACTACGTGTCGGAATGTGATACAATTTAGAAGCTACACTCAACTATATATGTGTATACTGCTTGTAAAATTCCCTGTCGCTACAGTTTGTAGCGTTCAAATTACAAATTGTAACGTCATACCGAGAGCCGTAGTTTTACTCCATTAATAGTGGAAAAGTAGTAAGTGAGAAACTTTTTCCTTTCATCATTTTACTGTGGTTTCCAGTAAGAAAAGGTTTAATAAAGGCTTGAAATTATGTTTAAAGTTTGTTGCAAGTACTGACATTCTCATAAAGTGTATTTCGAAAGTCTCGCCGCTTTATATGACATTTTTTGCGATTTCTATTGGTTATGACGTAATATGTTTTGAACCATGTGCCGTATGTGATTCTTAACCATACAGCAATTGTTACCTCATGGGTTAGGAATGTGTGTACCAAATTTGGTTGAAATCGGTCCAATGGTTTAGGAGAAAATGAGCAGATTGTCGCAAAATACAGCAGTTTTTATCTCATCTCATTGTTTATGAAGTAATTTCTCGTGAACTATATATCGTATGTGATTCTTACACTTACGGCGACCGCCCTCATGGATTGAAGCTTACGTGTACAAAATTTCATAAAGATTGGAACAAAACTGTAGATTTGTATGCAACACGTTCAAACATACAGACACTCTATATATTAGAAGACATGCGGAAACTGACGGATGAAATTCTTTCCATTAAACTCAGCCACTCAGTACAATAGAATAACATTGATAATATGCAAATAATTAAGAAAATGAAACAAATATTTGATTATTAACAGCAATGAGAACTGAATTCGTAATTTTCAATGACACACTTGTAGATGTATCCTCTACCGTAACCGTATTGGCTCTAAACAGACGTTTGTCACTTTTCTGTCAATCATTCGCTTTACGTATTTGTTCAGTAAACACGCAGTGAAAATTCCACAGCCCGTAGCACGCAGAGAACTGAGTTTACGAACAGAAGCGCCCTGTGGCGAAAGCCAAGTCCCACATACACGCTGCTGTCAGGTTTGACAGGTAAAACTTGCGCGTCATGTGTGTTGGCTTTGCATGCAACAGGTAGTTGCGCACTGTATTGTGTGAATGTGTATCCGCGAGGCGTAAAATATTTTTCTTTTTCACTGGTGCACTTTCGGTAAACCGTAACAGAGTCAAACAGAGCGAAGCGTTCTGCCCCCAAGAACAATGGTTTACTTTGTAAGCGTGTAGCATGACTTTTTCAGCATTTCAACAGTATTTTACTCTGCAAATACACAAACTACAAATTCATACATTATAATATGCTTCCCGTTCCTAACTGAAATGAATAGACTCCCTTCCTAGAGAAAATACCGTCTGTGTAACCGTCTCCTTCATTTCCATAACAAAGTACATATTCCGCCTTACATGTATATGAATAATTGTTATAGAAATTCACAAAATGCTGCAAATTAAATGGAACTTCAGCACTCTCCCATACACTGCATAGATTTCATTACTAACAGTTAATTAAACTCCAGAAGTTTTTCTACTGCTTATTTCGTAACTTCCTTTTGGTTGTCTCTCCAACAGTTTCTTTTCCAATAGTTTTGAAGAATACTCACTGCTTCCAAAAACTGTTCAACATTTTTCGATATATTTTATGGATTGCTATAAATTTTCCCGTTTTCATAAAATTTTTGAATATCTTCATACCATTTTTATTTCGTTCATGTACCAGTGTTATGGAAAATTACATTTCTAGTATTTCTAAGCAGTTTCAGCTCACCAGCTTTCACTGTCATATAGTTGCCGAATTAGTGCCTTTGATAAACAATTTTTATAGTTCACAAGTATCCGTCTTTTCACTAGTTGTTAAGTCATTTCATTCCAAGCCTGTTTTTCCGTTTCATATCTTTTCTCTTGAATTCTTTACATCATTTATCGTCTTTCGTAATAAATTGAGTGATTAAGGAACAAAATCGTTGAACTTCTTCCTATTTCTTCTTTTCTTTACTCTTGTTCTTCTTCTTTTCTGCTTCTCCTTTTGGGCCTATTAAGCACTACATGTCAATTGCTTATTCGTTGTTCCTTTCTTTTTTTATGGTAATCTTTTATCTATTTGCTATTTTTTCTTCCCCTCATCTGAAGACTTCACGTAAGATTTCATTCTTCTACATCGAATTTTTCAATTTTCAAGACTTTCCCAATTTTCAATACTTTTTCCATGAATACCTTTCAGTCGTACCTTCAGCTTATATCTGTCATTATTTTTTCTAACCCACATATAACTTAATGAATCAAACATTTTATTGTCTTCTTAAGCTTCCAAAATATAAAGACATTTCTGGTTGATCTACAGCTGTGCATATGATGTCTCTGTCCAATAATAACATGACCTCTGTTATGTTTTCAATGTTACGGCACTTTCATTATTACTGTCTACTTAACAGGTTTACATAGTTTTTCATATTCTCTTACTGATGCCTGATATTTCGCCCTTACTTATATTATGGTTCAATACTTAACCTTTTAATGCATGACTTTTTATTTGAAGCTATAAAAATACCACGATTAATGTATAGTGCGTATACACTGAGAAAAATATTTCTACAAAATCCTTAAAATTATTATGCACTACTACCAACAAAATGTTCATAGCTGGTCAGCTCTGTAGTGCTTCCATGATGTTCCCAGATGCATTAAATGTCACTATATTTGCAGTTAGTAACTCATAATGCAACAGTAGTATGTGACTGTCTACTTTGACATGGCAGAGGAGGACTACTGCAGTAAACAAACGCACATGTTAGGAGTAAATGCAGCTAACTGTTGAAATGATTCAGTAGCGCTCTGCGGTTTATAATTTCTAGGTCGAGTTACTACCATATGTACCAGTATGTATACAACAATTTATGGTAAAATTTTGACCAATTTGAAAGATAATGGGAAAAATAAGGTATGTAGCTGATCACCGACACTATGCATTAACATTCGAGCGAACACTTTTACACAGGAGTGACATCTTAAAACTTTATCCCCTCAACAATCCCAATGTTTTTAAAATGTCATTCTTAAGCAACCGGTAAATACACATACAGGCTTTACTGCTGTACTGTAATGCATCGCTTCTGAATTTTAAGACAGGCATTGTGTTTTCCCCAAGAATTTCGGTTATATGATGTGCCCTTTCGAATTTACGTATCCTTTCCAACAGAGAAACTGAAACGAAATATAGCAGCCCTTTGGTATACGCCATTATCTCCAATTACCAAATACATGAACAGCTAAAGTACGGTGATACATACAAGAAAGTTTAAACGACCCACTAACGGCCGATATTGAGTACTAAGGGCCCGTTTGTCAATGTCTCGTTAAGTTCCAGTTAAGATTTTAACTTGTCGTTAGCAGAGAAATGCATTTGTCCATGTTTTGCTAGGAGTTAACCTGACGTTAACGGACCTCAACTGGCCGTTAAGTTAAAGAGTAAAATTCTGCTCGTTACTCGGCTAACGACCAGTTAAGTGAGAATCTGTATGAAAATGGCAGGATTCCAAAGCGCTAAAATACCGCAATATATTCACGTAAAAAAGACCGATTTATCGAACAAAATAACAGAAGTATGTATGAAAAAGTAGTGTGGAAAGCAGTTTTATTGGACAATTTATCATCATATTTCTCGCCCTATCCATGTCTATAGCGATTAGATGAGTTTGATTTATTGTAGATACGCAGAATAACAGTAAAATTATAGTTGCGATATCATAATACAAACTTACGGGTAACGACTAGTTAAGTGAGTATCGATATCATTAAAATGGCTGGAATACGGTTTGGTTGACAATTACGACGATGTCAATATTTTGGACGATCTAGAGGTCATTGCCCCAATATGGCGTCCTAGACGTATTTATGTTCGTCCAAATCATTTTGAATGCTGGGATGATGCAGAATTTGTTATGCGATTTCGTCTTCGAAACGATACTTTGGAAACGCTGCATGAAAAACTCCGCGACCATCTGAAGAGTCCAACAGATATTTACGTATTTTATAAGTTACCTATCGTAATAGAAAACAGAATATATTATTTATGTCTGCAAACTTATTAAATCAGTATTTACGTATGCTTGTTGCGCCTAGTGTAAGGACTAGAATGTGATTTTTTCCTCCGATCTACAGGAACAGTGCACTTTCGTCTATGTCAAGTTATTGCTTGAACTAAGGTACTACGCACTTGACAGCATGTTCTCGTACTATGCCCTAAGCACTTTTCTTGTCCTACATGTTCCATGGGCGGCATTGAATTCATTTGTCACAATGTCGCTTCCCTTTTCTTCCTTGTCGTAGCGTCGGTTTTTTTTAATTCCAGTGTGTCCTTATATTTCTCTATTAGGGACACAAGACTCTCGCACTAACTTCTTGTAAAATTCGAGTTTCTTTCGCGTTTGTTTTCTGTAGCGCCAAATAACAACTGTCTGCTAACCTCTTCCCTGATAGTCAAATATGGCGAACAGCTGTTTATGCAGATAGCACTTTCATATTTTTCTATTGCCAACATAGTCAAATCAAATGTTCAAATGTTTGTATAGTCTATGGGACTTAACTACGGGGTCATCAGTCCTTAAACTTACAAACTACTTATGAACTACTTACGAACTAGGAACGGCACAAATATCCATGCCTGAGGGGGGATTCGAACCCCCCCCCCCCGGCCAACGTAGTCCAAATATATCGTACCTTCTCGTTTTCTCCAGGTTAGCAAACGAGAGGTGTATCTGGCAATGACAAACGCAATGCACTTAACTAACACATTTAACTGGATGTTAAAGGCATCTACTCGTTTACTACCGAGAAGATTAACGAGAGATGGACGAACTGGCCCTAAATAGTTTTCAGAGACTTCAAAGCATATTTTATTCGTTTATCACACTATATTTGTTGCTATCGGTAATTTTAAACAAGAATCCTTCCGACTTTGGCGTTTCGTCTATTCTAACACGGCACGTTCTTTTAACACAACTTTTTTTTACACATTACAAATGTTAACGTAGAGATTTTTTACTGCGCGAGATGGCATAGTGATATCACAATGGACTTGAATTACGGAGGACGGCGATTCAAAATCGTCTCAGGCCATCATGATACAGGTTTTCCGTGATTTCCCTAAATCACGCCCGGAAAATGCCGGTAGGTTTCCTTTCAAAGGGCACGGCTTTTTTCTTCGATGAATAGGAACGAAAAACATTCGTATTATGTGCCACGATAACATTGCTATTTAGAGATGCGTGGTATTTGGCAACTTTGTATTTTCAAATGGAAAACCTCTTTTTATTGATATTGCTTACTACGCCAAAAAATGAGTACGGTATACTTTACTTAAACCGTTGATTCGATCTGTAAAACTGAACTGTAATTGAAAATATGAGGTGTGCTTTTGCAATCACCCACGTAGTGCGACAGAACATTTGGTTGCTACATGGTGGTTGTCAATCACGTTACTCCGCCAGGGCCAAACGACCACTGAATAGAGATTCAACGGATCTGACATGTTGCTGTTCTGATAGTTGCTACGGTGTTTTTCTTTGTTTAGTGAGGGGGCTGTTTCATCTTTGTGGTTGAAGTGCTGTAGCAAGAGGAAGTTAAAATAAGGGGAGACGACGCTACTATGTAAAGCTTAGCTTTCGATTGAAGCGAGTCATCTACCTCGCGGAGCAGAGGAATTATTTTCTCAGATTAAAGAACTGTGTGGTTCTTCATACATTTAAATATGTGTCATTTCGAGTAGTTTACTTTTCTGTACAAATATAGACTTTCCAGAAGTTAGCTGAACTGTAATTTATGATTTGCATATCGGAATCCAACTTGTAGTAGTTCACAGGAAATACAGAACAAGATTGTCCAATAATGTCAAACGTTGGCTGTATCATTTCCGTGGGTACTGAAGAGACAATTTTTATGTTGAAGACATACGAAAATTCTTTCTACAGGTTCCACTTCATTAAATATTCAAACTTACATTTTGTACCGCCAGGTCTTTAAATTTTCAAGGGAACCTATATCTCATGAAAATGAAAATTAGTTGCCATTGAGGAAAAAACACCGAACCAAATAGTAAGTATTAATTTAGGTAACGCAGGTAACTATTTATTTCTTATTTCTTTTTTAAGATAAAGTTAAGGGCATCCCGCCCTACTCTAACCTCCTTGGTCTCTAATATACAGGCTGGTCCATTGATAGTGGCCAGGCCATATATCTCACGAAATAAGCATATAACGAAAAAACTAGTTTGAAGGGGGAAAAAGATGGCGCTATGGTTGGCCCGCTAGATGGCGCTGCCATAGGTCAAACGGATATCAACGGCATTTTTTAAAAATAGGTACCCCCAATTTGTATTACATATTCGTCTAGTACGTAAATAAATATTAATGTCTTATTTGGAACACTTTTTTCGCTTTGTGACAAATGGCGCTGTAATAGGTACAAACGTATAAGAACGTGGTATCGCGTGACATTTCGCCAGAGTGGAAGGTATTTGCATCGTGATACATTACTCGTGTTAAAACGGACCGTTTACCAATTCCAGAAAAGGTCGGTATGGTATTTATGTATGTTGATCGTTATCCTGGCAAACATCATCCAAGTGTCCGGACCTTTCGTCGGACAGTTATGTTATTTATAGAGACAGGTGGTGTTCAGCCACAAGTGAAACATCAACCACCACCAGTAACAAATGATACCCTAGTAAGTTTTAGCTGCAGTTGCGGCTAATCCACACATCAGTAGCGGACAAATTTAGCGAGAATCAGAAATCTCAAAAACGTCGGTGTTAAGAATTCTACATCAACATAAATTTCACCGTAACATATTTATATGCACCAGGATTTGCATAGCGAAGACGTTGAACGTCGTTTATAGTTTTGCTACTGGTCACAAAATAAATTACGGGTCAATAACAAATTTGTTCACACGTTCTGATTAGTGACGAATCGTCATTCACAAACAGAAGTAACGTAGACCGGCGTCATATGAGCTACTGGGCAACGTAAAATCCACAATGGCTCCGACAAGTGGAACATCAGCGATCTTGGCGGGTTAATGTATGGTGCGGCATTACGGGAGGAACGATAATTGGTCCCTGTTTTATCGATGGCAATCTAAATAGTGCAGTACATACTGATTTCTTACGTAATATTCTACCGATTTTACTACAAGATGTTTCACTGCATTACAGAATGGCGATGTGCTTTCAACTTGATGGATGTCCGGCACATGGCTCGTGTGCAGTTGAAGCGGCTTTAAATTTTATATTCAGTGACGGGAGGATTGGTCGTAGAAGCACCATACCATGGCCCGCACGTTCACCAGATGGTACATCTCCGGATTTCTTTCTATGGCGAAAATTGAATGATATTTGCTATCGTAATTCGCCGACAACGTCTGAAAACATTCGTTAGCGCATTGTAAATGCATGTGAGAACATTTCTGAAGGCGAACTAATCGCTGTTAAGAGTAATTTCGTTACCCGTATTGCCAAATGCATGAAGTTGAAGGACATCATTTTGAGCACTTATCGAAGTCATGAAGTAATTACAGGTAATTACGCAGTAACAGCATGCGTTCTCATAATGTATGATAATTTCACAAAAGTGCATGTATCACAATGGAGCAACCGAAATAAAGTTCCAATGCACCTATGTTCTGTGTTTTTATTTAAAAAACCTACCTGTTACCCACTATTCATCTAAAATTGTGAGCAATATGTTTGTGAATATTACAGCACCATCTATCAAAAAAAAGTGTTCCAAATAAAACATTCAAATTTATTTACATACTAGACGAATATGTAATAAAAAAGGGGGTACCTATTTAGAAAAATGCAGTTGATATCCGTTTGACCTATGGCAGCGCCATCTGGTGGCGCAAACATAGCGCCATCTGTTTTCCCACTTCAAGCTAGAGAAGTTTTGTTCTTTTTGTTTTTTAGTTTGATGCTTATTTCGTGAGATACAATCAATGGACCACCCTTTATAACTGTGATCTTAGGTGATTATATTTATTACTTAACCATTCTAACCCTTATGTTTTCACAGTTGGCCATAGAAACTATATGGTACTAGTTGTTATTGTATATTTCGTTACTATTTGCTAATGTGGTCGTCATGTCTGTAAGCTACGACTGTGGCCTGTGCGTGGTATTATTTAGCTGTTATCTACGGTCAAGAAATCAGTAAACTATAAAAAAATTTTATTTCAAGTCAGATTGTCAATTTAAAATATCATCGGGGTGTTCTGTTGTGTGTATAAATATTTCTATTTCTTTAAAACACTCATTATTACAACTTTACGAATTATGTATAAATCTTACATTGCCACCTCCATTCGTCCTACGGTGTGATCATCCCTTTTAAGGTAACTGAAAAATGTCGTTTGATCTCGTGTATTTCTGGAATCTCATCATCAAATTTCGACCCGTTACATGAAATTTGTATATATACCACTGTAACCGTATAACATCTTTGGTCAATTGTGAATACAAGACGATTCTTACAATGAAAAAGACAGCAACCAACCACATTTGATTATGCTATTTATTTTGTAAATAGAGCAGTTATCGGTTTCAAAGTTTCCAGATCATCGTCAGACCGATACTGAATTCTAAACACATTACTTTGCCATCTACATTTCCATGATGCACATAATTTGGCCTTGTGGCGAAAATTCCTTGGTTATGTGGTGATGTCGAAAACTCAGTTCCATTACCTTGTTGTGTTGTTTACTGCAGTTGTTGAAGCAATGGGCATTTTGTGATCACTAATTTCTTTTATTTGTCTATTTTTTCTATATGGTAAAAATATTTCGATTGTACCTGTATATGTAGTTAATCATGATATTGTTGCTCCTTTTAAGAGAAATAAGTGATACAAAATGTGCCAATTCCTTCAAGAACTGTAGCAAACAGTACTACAAGGTAGTGAACTTGATTTTTCGACTGCACCACACAACCAAGGACTTTTCGCCGGAAGGCAAAATTAAGTGCATAATCGAAATGTAGGGGACAGAAATAATGTATGTAGACGTGAACAGTCATCTGATGATGAACTGGAAAGTTTGAAACCGATAAAGGCGCTATTTAGCAAATAAATAGCATAAATGTTGTTGGTTTCTGTTTTCTTCATTGTATGGCTCATCCTGTATTTTATATACAATCACCGGCTGTGAGTTTTGGACAAAATAGCGTCAAATAAAATATAACGAAAGATAAGAGTGAAACCAAAGCTCAACTTAATGCTTTATAACAGAGTGACATTTTATACTTACGTGATGTGGACGTAAGTACTAAATTTGTATATCGAAAAACAGACCCATTAGTAAAACTTTATCTACATCAATGCATCACGGTAAACGTTAAGTAAAGGTATATTTCACAAGGTTTTCTACAGATGGCGCTTTAGCTGAAATCGATCCATCACCACACAATAGAAAACCGTAAAAAGCAGCAAATTGCTATATTATATAATTTACTATCTGTGAACCCGGCGTTGCGCCGGTGTTTATTTATCCTACACTCTCGTAGTCCACCTCCCCTTCCCCCCCCCCCCTCCCCTCTCTCTCCCTACATCTCTTTCTCTTTCTGTTCGTTTCCACCTTTCCCTCTCTCGGCAACTTTTCTGCAAGGTACCCAGTGACCTTCCTCTTGGTTTAAAGGTCATGTGTGCAAAACTTCATAAAGATTGGAGCAAAACTATGCATTTTGTAAAATTCCATAATTCATGTACCCTTCACCATGCACCGAACGAAATTTTATTTACAGTGACATTCCTCTTGTTTTTAGGGTAGAGTGTGCAAAATTTCATCAATATCGGAACCAAACTATAGATTTCTATGCAACAGAAATGCAGGGTCACACTGAAAAACCCACTTTCATGTTCTAAAATATTCCAGTTTTATTTCATACAGCCCTTGTTCTGAGAAGAACGAAAAAAAAAATGTATATAAAATAAAATAAAAGGACTGTGAAATCGATCGAACCGTTCTGAAGTTATGGCGCGACCAAGGTATTTAGGGATCCATTTTTATGTTGCAAAGTACGCTTCCCCATGCACCGTGAAAAACTTAAGGTAGACGGTGACCCTCCTCTTGTTTTAAAGGTGAAGAGTGCGGAATTTCGTGAAGATCGGAATGAAACTGTAGATTTCGTGAGTCTGTAGCAGAAGCTCCACCATGCACTTATGACAAAATACTTTCTTAGCTAACGTCTTCTACCTATTAAGTACATTCCTGCCAAATTTCAGTTTCATAGGTGAGATATTTTTTTTTTAGATTTCGTGTTTAGTCAGTGAGTGAGTGAGTGTCCTTTCGCTTTTGTATAGATAGAGATTAAGAAAACAGATTGCTTAAGTTTGGAAGAAATAGGGAGAATTACAGACAAAAATAAATAATAACATGCAAATCTGTAATGATAACTTTATTTGATACATGTTCATGCCTGATGCGACAGTTTTACGGCATCTACAGAGAAACTGTTGTGAGCGGTAGACTTCTTTTCGTTTCATTATTTTCCAATAATTGACGCATAAATCTGGGTATTCTCACGCTGTGGCCTCTCATTATTTATGACGTCATATCTCCTGACATGTGTGTCGTGCTCTTTTGGTTTTGGGTCATAAACCTTCGGGGGTGTACGGTGAGCATTTCACTTAAGTTTCATTGCAATCGATATATATATATATATATAGGGTGTCCAGAAAAGGGCTCCCTGATTTCAAAATTAAATTTCTCGAAAACAAATATCGATAGAGGAATGAAGTAAACGGTATGTTTATCGTGACAGCTGTAAGAAGTTTATACAGCAGTTTGAAATAATAGTTACAAAAGCTGATAACAGATAGCTCTGTACGCTGTACAGCTCATATTAGCATACATAAGTGAAATAATCGTATGAAAACACTCTTTGCAAACAATCACATCACAATGTTTTCAAAATGTTTACCATTGACACTACAGAGGTGACGCAAACGAAGAAAGAAATTCGCCATCACAGTTCGTAGTGTATCAACCGAAATGGATTCACATGCCACAGAGATCGCCGATTCAAACTCGTCCAGCGTGGCGGGATGCTTCGGCTAGACCATGTCTTTCACTGTGCCGCACAAAAAAAGTCACAGGGAGTCAAATCCGGAGAAAATGGAGGCCAATCCATGCCCGATGTGGTCGGGCTCCATCTTGCATAAACCATTAAGTACCTGGTCGATCCTCTAACGTTTGCTGTGTGGCGACAAATTGTTCCAAAATTGCAACGTAACGTGCACCAGTGACAGTTTCTCGAATGAAAAAAGGGCCAATAATGCCTCTGCTGCATACTGCAGCTGCCACAGTAACTTTAGGAGTATACAGGGTTTCGTTTCACACAAATATGGCTTTTCGGAACCCCAAAATCGCCAGTTCTGCTTATTCACATATCCATTCAGGTGGAAGTATGCTTCATCTGTAAACCAGATGCAGCCAACATCAAATCCTTCACTGTCAATCATTGTGAACTTATGATTAGCAAAGGCAACCCTTTGTTGCACAGCTCATACGGGTATGGCCTGGTGCGTTTGAATTATGAATGGAAACATATGTAGGCTCTTTCTCAGTATTTTCTGCGTGCTTCAAACCAGTCTCAGATGCAATTCTACGGACGGATGACATTGGATGTCGCTGAATAATCCCAGAAACTGTGGCGATATTTTCAGGCGTAAAAGCGGTTTGCTTGCGGCGAACATGCCCTACTAGATCATCAGTTACGCTGCCTGTTCGTTGAAATTTTGCGAAGAGCGTACGAATGGTTTTCGCATCGGGTCCTTTTGGAACATTAAACCGTGCTTGAAAATTTCGCTTTGTTGCCGTAGGACTCTCTTCTAACATGTGGTATTCTAGCACCAGAAAAACGCGTTGTTCAATGGAGTGCCGGCCGCGATGGCTGAGTGGACTGAGGCGCTCCAGTCACGGTCTGCACGGCCACTACGGTCGGGGGTTCGAATCTCCCCTCGGGCATAGATATTTGTGCCGTCCTTAGGATAAGCTAGTTGACAAGTAGTTTGTAAGTTTAGGGACTGATGACCCCTTAGTTAAGTCCCATAAGCTATACAAACATTTGATTGATGTTCAATGGGGTACATGTTTTAATCTCTTCCTTCGGTACGCTAACCTCCTTTCACGTTTCAGTAGTGGAACTGATCGCTCTGGGCTTCGGATCACTATTTACACTAGGCATTACGTATGGCGATTACAACGCCATCTGTCAGCAGCTTTTGTAACTATTATTTCAAACTGCTGTATAGACGTCTTACAGCTTTCACAATAAACATACCGTTTACTGCATTTACCTATCGATCTTTGTTTTCATTTAATTTTGAAATCAGGGAGTCCTTTTATATGAATGTTTGTGTGTCCTCTATGTATTCATATACCATACATTCTATTTTAAAACACGATTTCAAATATATCATGACCTGAATGTACGGATCCGGTGAAAGAACATAAAAATGCAGTATTCGAAACACGTCTGGTGTATAGTGAGTTAGATGTTTTGTTGGAGAGGACAACTTTGGTTTCCGATTTCTTGGAGCGTGAGAGAGCCGTGTGTCGTCACTGTGCTGCAGGCTATTTTTTGCAACATGGCTACGGCCGCCGTGGATCGGAATGAACGGAGCGCCGGCCGGCATTCTCGCTCAGGGCGGTCTCTTTGTGACGGCGCGGCGCGTAGGCGGCAGTATTGTGTGCGGTGCGACTTGAGCCCGCCTGTCGATCGTGAGGCGAAGTGGGCGAGCCTTCTGGGCCGCAGCTCTGCAGGCGCGGGGGCACGCGGAACCGGCAGAAGAATGCTTCCGGTATCTTCACGGGGGACGGCTCAGGGCAACTGTGTATAGATGGAGGCGACATTTCACACACGTAAAAAGTGTTGCATCAACACGATCGTAGACGTTCATGATACTTTACACAAAAATAGAGTAGATATAACCACATTGCAGATCTTTTTATTGCCCATTAAAACAGAAAAAGACTTGTACGACAATAGATATCTACTTCCATAAACCACAAACTAATTATGAACTAGCTTATACTAAACGCGGCACAAACATCCATGCCCGAGGGGGAATTCGAACCCCCGGACGGGAAACGGCCTCGCGCATCGTAGCATAGCGTCTCAATGCGCTCGGCCGCTCCGCCGCGGCCACGTGCTTGTAATTTTAGGTTCCTTGCCCCTAGTTGCATTAATTGAAGTTTGATATGTGCTTCAATTTAGATTGTGTGTTGCAAAGCCTTTTGGCGATTATTTGTTTGAAATTTCCAATGTCATTTTCAATGGGCTGTGTATGAAACTGAATGGTCCGGTAAGTACTTCTACAGTTAGGTACCCATGAGCTGTACATTATAAATTATCTTGTTATTTGGAAGTCATCTTTTGAAACTTAAATTTTGCCTTAGGACTAGGTTTCGTGTTACAAGGCGAGCTTTATAAGTGGTATCTGTCCTGGAGGGGCACTATTATTTTAACACGTACTTGTAATTTTAGATTCCTTGACCCAATTTGCATTTTGAAGTGTACACTTAAGTGGCATCTGTATTTAAGTTGAGATTCTATGATAATCTCTGAGATTTTTATTATTCAGGTTACAGTTTTCAAAATATTTAAGACTGAATGTTTAAAACTCTGTTTGAAGACAAGTTTTTAGTAGGTCACTTGTTGTCTTGAGTTCCTTCACTGCATTGTTGTCACAGTTTTATATAATTTTCTTGGATATTTGCCTCTGTCAAATAATAGTGACCGCAAACACGGACTATCATTGATGTATCAGCTCAGTCCTTACATGTGCTCTCAGTCTGACATTTTTAAGCATTTATTATCAAGTGAAATAACTTGAATATCTTAATGTCTCCCCAATCTCATCCCAAATATAATGGGCAATGAGGCTGTCAAAGAGGGAAACGTCTTTGTAATTCTAATCACACAGGTTTGCGAGAATAATCTCTCATGTTCATAACGGAATAAAAGGAATTACTTACTCCCAACTGCAATGAAAGTGACAAAGACACAAACGTCCTTGTAAAGCATCATTAAAATCAACAAGACGCTAGGAAATCTTTGGCAACACTAAGTATTCTTAGAAAGTCGAACTCTATTGAATGACATGAATACTAGAATGAAACTTTTCACTCTGCAGCGGAGTGTGCGCTGATATGAAACTTCCTGGCAGATTAAAATTGTGTGCCAGAAGCGGGACTGGAACCTGGGACCTTTTCCTTTCGCGGGCAAGCGAATGAATACTGTTTCCTGCAAGCTTTGAAATAAATAAATAATTCTGTTTCTGCTCTGTGTTTGACAAGTTCTTGTATATACCCTCGTAAAACGAATATATCATTACAAAAAGTTTCCTACAAACCTTTAATTAATAAATAATTACGTTCCCGGTTTATGGTTTACAGGTTCTAGTATATACACTTGTCCAATCAGTGAAAGTAACTGTAGTCCAAAGGCGAAGATTTCATGACGAGATATTTGAAGTATGTGAACATATATTGGCATGAAAAGATGCGGTTTTACGCGAAAAAAAAAGTCAATCAACGAAATGCATTCGTATATTCCGCAGAAATGAACAACGAATATCGTGCGATAGCCCATACTATCACGCGATTGGCAACATTATCACGCAGGCCCGCCGAGCAGTGAAGTAAAGTAAAATTTAACAGACTTGGTTCAGGGAACCACCGCTTTATCTATTTTTGCACCATTTCATCACTATCTGAGATAGGTTCTCGTGTATTATTTTTCTAGAAGCAGGTCACAATCTTATGCGGTTAATTACGAACTCTGCATACTGATCAATGACAGTGAGATATAGTTTTTGTGTCCCAACTTCGACGTCGCTTTTGTGTCCCAGCCTCGTCGTAGGTGTCGGTGGCCGAGTGGAACGAGACCGACACAGTAACAAAGATAGCACGCCGGTGCAGGTACGGAGGGGAGCAGCCAGAAACTACAAACACTAGAGTAAATTAGAAAGAGATATACATTGCACAGAATGTAACAATACTTAACTTTTACATAGTACTGCAGAATGTTGATACATAGTTGTTAGAGGCCTGCCTAGTGCCTGTACAGTAGCAAAGTCTTCACTGGTGCCTATCTGATTACGAAGGTCCTAACTGGTTGCTATCTCCGTCCGAAGTGACCGGTGTCTTTCCGTGGTGGCCACGAGCGGGGTTGCAGCAGAGGGCGCTCGTGGCTGTCGCGTAAGAACGCCGCGCCGTGCGTGCATGCCGGCGCGCGGCGAAAGTAGGTGGCGCGCACTTTGTACTTGTGCGACACCACACCCCTCCCCCCCAAACCGCCGCGCCGTCGTGGCGTAGGGCTGAGGGCCACGGCGACAGCACTGGGAGGAGGGCCTGGGCGGGGGCGTTACTGGTGGGACGGGCGTCGTAGCTGAGGCCGGGATCGAGACGCCGTCCGCGCCCCGGCATCCGCCTTGAGATCCTCCAGGAAACCCGCCGAAACCTGGGGAAGGGCGCACACCCCCGCCCAGTTTGAGCAGGTCATCTTCTTCTGAGGTGCGTGGCCCAAGCTGGGGGGGGCCGCACGGTCCCGGAGTCCCTCTCGGTGACGCTGTCATCTGCGGCGGCGACAGCGGCGGCGGCGGCGACGACTGCGGCGGAGATGCGTCGACGTCCATAGGGATGTCGTAGTCCGGGGACGAACGATGTGGCTGTGCTCCCTGGCGGTGAACTGGGTCTGGAATCAAGAAACCGGAGACAGGATCTCCCGGCCTATGCAGACGCAATTTCAGTTTGAAAAAACGAACACTTTGCTTTATTACAGCGTAGACCTGCTGCAGTCAACACCTTGAAAAGACACTCCAGGTTTGCTAAATGTTCTTCAACTGTACGTCCGGATACCACAATATCATCTAAGTAGTTTGAGCAACACGGTACAGAAACTGTCAGCTGTTCCAAAAAGCGCTGAAAAATAGCGGGGGCGGAAGAACTGCCCAAGGGTAGGCGTTGAAATTGAAAAAGGCCCATGTGAGTATTAATGACGAAAAACTTTTTTTGACTCGTCATCAAGCGGAATTTGCAAGTATGTCTCTGCTAAATCAATCTTAGAAAAGAAGCGAGACTGTCCTAATTTGTCCATCAGTTCCTCAGGTCGGGGCAGGGGATAAGAGTCTACAATTGTTTGACTGTTCACTGTTGATTTGAAGTCCGCACAGAGACGAAGTTTTCCTGACGGCTTGGGTATAATTACTATAGGCGAGGCCCACTGACTCGCAGAAACAGGAGAAATCACCCCACTATCTTGCCAACGTTTAAGTTCGTCTGCAACTGTATCACGAATTGCGATAGGCACTGGTCGAGCTTTACGAAATTTTGGAACTGCAGCTTCTTTTAAAGTTACATGTGCCACGAAGTCTTTTGCACAACCTAGTTCCGGCGAAAACAAGTCACTATATTTGTCACACAATGCGTTGATTTTATCCTGAGGCACTATTGACGAAATTTGAAGCACATCTCTTTGAATTGATAAACCAAACAAGTCAAAAGCATCTAGTCCAAAAATGTTCTGTGTCGATTTGGCCTGAAGAACTACAAAAGCAACTGTTTTTGTTACACCTTGAAAAGAGGCGGGCAGGCTACACGGTCCTAGCACGGGAATATTTTGACCTGTATAAGCTGTTAACACTTTCTGTGACGGCGACAATTTTGGCGAACCCAGAAGTTCATAAGTATCTTTATTAATTAATGTAACAGCGGAACCAGTATCAAGCTGAAATTGCACAGTCTGATTGTCAATGGAAAGATTCACAAAAAGCTTTTGCTTGCGGCGCTCGACAGGTGCGCGAATGTGGGCAACGTCTGCTACGGTTTGTTTACTGCGCTTGCGCGGGCCGCGTAGTGAAGTAAGCGGCGCAGACTCGGCACGCAGCGGATTAACAACACTGGCACTAGATGGCACTACCGCCGGATCGGCGTCCGCGCAATGCGAGGCTACTACAGAGTCACTAACTACTGCACTACACTTTTTAGTAGCTACTGGATGTCTACTGTCACTAGCTACACAGTACTGGGCACTATTACAAGGAGAAGTTGCAGAAGGCACTATTTTCACTACAGGAATGCACTGTTCATAGTCATTTTGCTTGTCCCGAACCCGTTTCCGTTGCACTGTTTTACGCGCTCGTCGGCGCTTGCTACGTGGCGCAATACATAGTTTTGCAGTAGGCGCAGAAGAACTTTCTTGCAATTGAGAACCAAGCAAAGCACTGTTCAATTCCACAGCGTCTATAACATTTACTGCATGCACTGTTCTCGCACTTTGCGAAGCACTGTTTCTAACGGTACCGTTCTTTGAGTTTTTAATTTGCATACACACAGACTGTACATGTCCTGATTTGCCACATTGATAACAGGTTGCGTTGCGACTAGGGCAATGAGCACGCTTGTGGCGAGACACACACTGGGGGCAAGACTTACGAACATTTTTCTGAAATGAGCGTTGGCGCCCGTTATGCAAATTACTGTGTCTAACACTACGGGGCGACCTTTGCGTCGCACTTTTACTCTGGCTACTGTTCACTGTCTGTTCAGCACGGTCTGTACTATTTCAAGAATCACTAGTGCTACACTGAGAACTACGGCTAGGAAAGCGTCCGTTACGGCGCACTGAATTAACACTGTGGCTTTGCATTTCTACATCTGCTAAGTCAAAAGTATCATGCGCGTCTATAAGCTGCAGTACACTGTCTAATGAGGGGTCAGACTGTTTCAGAATTGCTGCTCTAATTCTGGGGTCCTGAATATTCTGCGTAATCGCATCCCTCAACATCACGTCACTATACGAAAGTCCACAAGAGCAAGTAAATTTACATTGGCGGGTTAAGCCCTTCAATTCCGTAATCCACTCTTGGTGTGACTGCTGCGGTAATTTTTTAAGTCTGAAAAATCGGTATCGTGCAGCGGCTACAAGAACTTTTCTCTCATAATGAGCATTCAGTGCATCTACAATTTGTTCAAAGTCTACATCACGAGGAGATGCGATAGGGAAAAGTTTTTGCAATAGTACGAAGATCTGGGGGCCCACAATCGATAAGAAAAGGTTCTTCACTCTCTGACCTGTAATTTGATGAGCCGCGACGAGTTCTTGAAACTGTGCGAAATAGTCGCTCCATTCTTCCTCACGTTCGTTGTACTGGCGAAATGTAGGAAGCTGTGCAGCGGCAGGTGTGAGCTGCTGATGTGACGACTGTTGTTGTTGGTGAGCAGCCTGTGTCGTCAACTGCGACACGGCCTGCAGTAGTTGAGTGATTTGCGCCGTCTGTAACTGAATAATTTCCATTAAGTTTGGGTTCGGGGTAGTGGCCATGCTGACCGATTAGGCGCCGCGTATACAAGTAAATTAGTACAAAACAAATGCAAGATAAATGAGGACGCTCTGCAACAAAAAAGTCCACAAAACACGTAACAAAATATCTGTCCCCAAAATTGTTATAATAAGGGTGGGTGGGCGGGAGCAATTTTTGCGTGCTCCGACTGCTGCTGTCTGGCTGCTGCAAGCGGGCTGGTCCAAGGTTCTATCACTCCTCGTCGCCACTTTTGTGTCCCAACTTCGACGTCGCTTTTGTGTCCCAGCCTCGTCGTAGGTGTCGGTGGCCGAGTGGAACGAGACCGACACAGTAACAAAGATAGCACGCCGGTGCAGGTACGGAGGGGAGCAGCCAGAAACTACAAACACTAGAGTAAATTAGAAAGAGATATATATTGCACAGAATGTAACAATACTTAACTTTTACATAGTACTGCAGAATGTTGATACATAGTTGTTAGAGGCCTGCCTAGTGCCTGTACAATAGCAAAGTCTTCACTGGTGCCTATCTGATTACGAAGGTCCTAACTGGTTGCTATCTCCGTCCGAAGTGACCGGTGTCTTTCCGTGGTGGCCACGAGCGGGGTTGCATCAGAGGGCGCTCGTGGCTGTCGCGTAAGAACGCCGCGCCGTGCGTGCATGGCGGCGCGCGGCGAAAGTAGGTGGCGCGCACTTTGTACTTGTGCGACACCACAATAGTCACATTGTTGCACATGTCACTGCCCACGTGTGTGGTGTGACATTGCCATTACTGTTGTCGGTACAATCAATCATCGCCGTACTCTGCCGTTTTTCTTAATGTGTTTCAGTGGCAGTGACGTTCCTGCGGTTATAAACTCGGTTAGGGCGCACTGTTTCTTACGCAATGAAATACATACTTTTCACCCTGCAATACGGAACCTCGTAGCGTTATGAATGACCTGTAATACCTCAACCTATACTAGCAAGGGACAGAAAAGTTATTTTATCAAAGCAAGACCTATTAGTCTTCAAGGAGTTTCTGCGATCGTTATATGAATAAAATTCTTGAATATCCGTCTCCAGATCGCTTTTATTTTCTTACGCGTTGACCTCAGAATTACTTTTATATTTAAGTCAATAATTACTTATTGGGAATAATTTTAACAAAAATGATCCCAACGAATCAGATGATTTTAAGTACATTATATAAAGCATCAGGAAGCTACTATGTTTTAGTAACGACTGTGAACATTCGTTCATTACAGGACAGGTTACTCTGTAACTTCAAAATTTGGTACGTTTTTAATGTTTTTCCTTTAACTTTATGATATCATACTTTGTAAATAGTAGCTTATATTCAGTTGTAACATTTGTTTAACAGATCTGAAGATGGGCAGCTGTCCCGAAACCGGTCATGTTTTAGAAAATAAAAGCTATCTGGAGACGGATATTCAAGAATTTTAGAAAAGTTATTACTGTTCACCATGTCCTTCTACGAGAGGGAATGAATCTGAGCAATTTGAAGAAGGAAAGAGACTAGCACCTTTTGAATAAAATGTCAATATAACTTAATCAAATGAGGTCATTTAGAATTTGCAATGGAGTAAGAGAAATGGTATTTATGAACGTAATTTTTTTCACGTTTCTACATAGTTATCATGAACGTTTAAACATTTATGTCAGAGAAGTTTCAGTTACAGAACTCCTATCAAAAGGTGTCACCTTCAGCTACACACCAAATTTAACCATGTTGGACTTGTCGAAGTGCTCATCTCCTTCTGACGACCCCTACAGTGGAAATACTAGTTTGCCACAAATCCCTCAAACCAAAGTCAATCTAATTTCAACACTGAACCTCGCCTCTCACAGTTCATACCACCATCCAACCGTGAGCGTCCCTCAGTCCTAAATAACCACTCTCTGGACATCCAACTTGGCATCACCTTACTTCTCCCTTCCTAATAATACCAACTTTTCGGCAGAAGAAAGAACAGCCTCACACAATCTGAAAAAAAGATTCCATACTATTAATCTTTCCCTCAACAAAGGTTCTATCACTTGTAATGAATCACAGAGATTTCGTGAAAGAAGGCCTACGTCAGTTGTCTGATTCTTCTACCTCCAAGTTGTGCCAGGACGCCTCCTCCCAAAATCCAAAATGACCTACAATCCTTGTTAAAATCTTATGGCCTTCCCATAAGCTCTCAGCTGAATCCAACTC
Organism: Locusta migratoria; assembly: GCA_026315105.1. Taxonomy (NCBI): domain Eukaryota; kingdom Metazoa; phylum Arthropoda; class Insecta; order Orthoptera; family Acrididae; genus Locusta; species Locusta migratoria. The sequence goes on along the minus strand of CM048744.1, from coordinate 112,772,199 downwards.
GGCCGACCGCGGTGGCCGAGGAGACTGAGGCGCTCCAGTCACGGTCTGCACGGCCACTAGGGTCGGGGGTTCGAATCCCCCCTCGGGCATGGATATTTGTGCCGTCCTAGTTCGTAAGTAGTTCATAAGTAGTTTGTAAGTTTAGGGACTGATGATCCCGTAGTTAAGTCCCATAAGCTTAGCAAACATTTGAACATTTTATTGAATCCAACTCCCTCCTCACGCCAACAACATCACACACTTTTACACTGTATACTCCTGGCCATTAAAATTGCTACACCACGTGCTAAAGACGCGAAATTTAACCGACTGGAAGACGATGCTGTGATATGCAAATGATTAGCTTTTCAGAGCATTCACACAAGGTTGGCGCCGGTGGCGACACCTACAACGTGCTGACATGAGGAAAGTTTCCAACCGATTTCTCATACACAAACAGCAGTTGACCGGCGTTGCCTAGTGAAACGATGTGATGCCTCGTGTAAGGAGACGAAATGCCTACCATCACGTTTCCGACTTTGATAAAGGTCGGATTGTAGCATATCCCGATTGCGGATTATCGTATCGCGACATTGCTTCTCGCGTTGATCGCGATCCAATGGCTGTTAACAGAGTATGGAATCGGTGGGTTCAGGAGGACAATACGAAACGCCGTGATGGATCACTACGGCCTCGTAACCCTACATTTCAGCAGGATAATCCAGGACCGAATATTGCACGTCCTTTACGATACGAAAATTGTTCGACTGCTGACCTGGCCAGCATATTCTCCAGAACCCTCACCAATTGAAAACGTCTGGTCAATGGTGGCCGAGCAACTGGCTCGTCACAATACGCCAGTCACTACTCTAGATGAACTGTGGTATCGTCTTGAAGGTGCATCGGCATCTGTATCTGTACACGCCATCCAAGCTCTGTTTGACTCAATGCCCAGGCATATCAAGCCGTTATTACGGCCAGAGGTGTTTGTTCTGGGTACTGATTTCTCAGGATCTATGCACCCAACTCGCGTGGAAATGTTATCACATGTCAGTTCTAGTATACTATATTTGTCCAATGAATACCCGTTTGTCATCTGCATTTATTCTTGGTGTAGCAATTTTAATGGCCAGTAGTGTACATGCTGCCAAAAATACACAAACCTAACAATCCTGGACGCCCAATTGTAGCTGGTTATAGTGCTCCCATAGAAGTAATTTCATCTCTTGTTGACTAGCACCGCCAACCATATGTTCGAAACCTAGCCTCTCACATCCAAGATACCAACCACTTCCTTCACAGACTCTCCACCATCCCCACCCCTTTACCTACTGCAACATTACTTGTCACTGTTGATGCCACTTCGTTATACACCAATCAATATCTCACATGCCCAGGAATGCGCGGAAATGGCTGCAGTCTCTTAGACGCCACGTAACGGACTACGCGGGCACTCCAGGTGGAATTTCGAGTCCTACCTATTGTATGGGAGTGTTTGATGTCTTTAACATAAGTTAGTTACAGAAATTTGTACTTTCAAATGTTCAATGGAAATCTGAAGGACTTAACTACTCTGGTCATCAGTCCGTATGCTTAAAACTACTTAAATTAACATATACTAAGGGCATCGAATACACCTATGCCCGAGGGTAGGCTTTTATGTTTCATGGGCCGGCCAGATTTTATTTCAATATTTCATTTATTTTTTCATAATTAATCTCGTTTATTGATTACGAATATTCTGTATTTATTTCATGTAAATTACTAAAGAACCATCAAAGAAATAATTTATGTAACTAAGGTATAACGCTAACCAGCACTGTTTTATCTATTGAACAAACGCGAAAGGTAACCGCTTATAGCGCTAGCATCACTTTAGCTCTTGGACCGCGCTTATATGAAAACAAACGTCCTTGTTTGAGAACACGTCGTCAAAGTTTAGTTGGTGTGTGTGCCATCTACGACAAAGGTAATCGAACTTTATGAAGCAGACGAAGCATTCTATAATCCCAGACACCCTGGATGTAAGTACAGATTAAGGAGACTCGAAATTTACGATAGAATGGCGGAGGTACTCAACAGAGAAATTTGGCTTGGTTGTACAGTCGAGGATATTAAGAGAAAGATTAACGGCCTCGTGTGTTGCATGAACCATAAAATTAACATAAATATATGAAGCAGATTTTTATAAGCTCTCCTCTCATCTCAATATAATAATAATCGATACTTTTCCTGCTCTGTTGCGCTGTTGTCCGGCCAGTAAGTTAATCCTTCTCATATAATTAACATTTCGTTGCCAACATGAGTGAGACCGTTACGCCACCGCACCGTAAGTAAAATTTAACCGCAGTAACAAGAAATTGCTGTGTCACTGTAAACCTGTCTTCTGCCGATATAGTCTTTTCACGTGATTATACTGATTTTTAATTTGTAATACGTTGTATCATCCATTCTCCAGTAATTTATGTATGACTTGGTGTCCCCCGCCTGCAGCTCCCGAAACACGAAATGATTTCCACAGTTTCACCCAAGTAGCCCCTTGTTTTTTCTTTCAAATGCAGTTTTCGTAGTAACAATGACACCGCATGATAAATGTGTTCCGGCCGCGGTGGCCGAGGGGACTGCGGCACTCCAGTTACGGTCTGCACGGCCACTACGGTCGGGGATTCGAATCCCCCCCTCAGGCATGGATATTTGTGCCGTCCTTAGGATAAGCTAGTTGATAAGTAATTTGTAAGTTTAGGGACTGATGACCCCGTAGTTAAGTCCCATAAGCTATACAAACATTTGAATTTGAATTAGATAGATGTGTCTTTACTATCCGTCATCTTGAAATATGATCAAAAATATGACAACAGTATAATACGACCTTTTAGCGTCATCTCAAAGATTTACATGAAAAACTATTACGAACTTAAATGATATTTTATGTCAATGATTTGATCACATTTGGACTTTGTAATTATAATACCGGCGTACTAGTCATTTTCTGATTCATCCGTTTCTCCCGGCGTATTTGTTGCTCGAACAGCGGACGGGAGTGCTGCAGGTTCATAGTGTCCGACGAACAGAATATTTCAGACATGTCGCCATCGTCCGGTGCGCTGACCGGCTGAGCTCCTTAGGGCGGGCAGCCGTCTTATAAGCCCCCCCCCCCCCTCCCGCGAGACGATCACATCGCGGTCCGCGCCCTCGGGCGCACGTTTACCTTCCTAATGCCGTCATCTCACGGGACGTGGAAACGCACGTGGAGGAGGACGTGGTGCCGTTGCAGCGTGGAATTCCTCGTTCCACTGCCCTGGAAAGCGTGGAGTGAAGGATCCAGCATGTTATATTTTTGCTTCGTGGAGTGGAACGCCACTACGGTCGGGGGTTCGAATCCCCCCTCGGGCATGGATATTTGTGCCGTCCTAGTTCGTAAGTAGTAGAAGTAGTAGTAGTAGAAAACACCAGGTTGGAACTGTTTTTTGTCCGCCGAATAAAATTCGTGCACTGGTGGGGAGCGCTAAAGATGATCTCGGTTTGAGGAAGGCGGGCGTGTACCAGATTCCGTGTCAGTGTGGAAAGTCATATATTGGACAGACGATGCGTACCGTCGAGGATCGATGCGTTGAACACCAGAGGCACACACGATTGATGTATCCGAGCAAGTCGGCGGTCGCTGAACATTGTTTGTCGGAGAATCACACCATGGAGTATGAACACACTAGAATTCTGGTACAGACGGCGAGATACTGGGACTGCGTCGTTATAGAGGCCATTGAAATTCGCACAAGTGACGACCTCATAAACCGTGACTCTGGCTATAATCTTAGCAAAGCTTGGGAACCAGCGATTGGGTTAATTAAGAGTAAATCTAGCAAACGTAACGAAGTGACGACCACGGCGGACAGAGCCCTCACACCGACGTCTTCTCAGACGCCGGCGCAATCGCTTCCACTGCGCGGCCGCGCCGCGGGGTGCGGACCGCGGAGGGATCGCTCCGCGGGCCGAGGGTATTTAAATGGCCCGCTACCGGGCTAGAACCCAGTTCCCTTCGAGCAGCCGTAGCGTGCGGATCTCCGTGCCGGCGCGTTTCCAGGAGCTCAGTCCGTCAGTTCACCTGATGATGGCGACATGTATGATCGCCGAAATATTGTGCCCGTTGGACACTATAGACCGGCAGTACACCCGTGGATATTTTGATCAGTTCATAAGTAGTTTGTTAGTTTAGGGACTGATTACCCCGTAGTTAAGTCCCATAGACTATACAAACATTTGAACATTTGGAATGGAACGTGGCCAATGAGAAGTGACCTGGTTTTCACGTGACAAGCAGAACTTTTGAGCCGCCATATTGCAAACGGAACTCCGTATTTCGTGCCTTCTTTCGTTGTAGCGTACGAAGGATAAATATAATCTTTTTAAAGCGCCAGAAAATTGAAGAACTTTTGAAAACGCATCATTTTAGGTATGATTTGTTACAATAAATTACTGGAAACTATATATTCATAGCTTTAAAGGATATCGTATTTAACGTTAGTCAGTGTTAGTCAGTGTATAATTTGTATACTACGGTTCAACGCCATTCCAATAAAGGAGCGTATTTATGATACTTTGTCATAGATAAATAACATAGTTTAACATGTTTACTATATCACAAATAGAGTGCATTCTTTATCAAAAAGGAACAGCCTAGTTGGTAGTGCGTTGGGCTGTGCAGCGCAAGTCGAGTGTAACTCGGTTCGCGACCCTATACTTCAGAAATGTTTTTAATTTTTCCTTTTTTTGTTTCTTTAATGTTTCTGCTTCTTTCTTATTAATTTAAGTGCAATATCCGATATTCGTTGTCATTTCTTTTTAAGACGACGGATTAGCGTGGAGCTATGGAGGAAAAGAGATGCAAATAACAGGTTTGCAACTACACCCTCGGAGATATTTTTTTAACGATTTGGTTTAATTTTGGTTTATATCATTTATTTGTTAATTTAAAACAATTATAATAACCAGTATTAGACGTTATTTACTACAAACATGAACGAACTCTGTCCATGAGAGAACTTGTTGAATATTTCGGGCAAGGGCACAGGTACCAATAAATTTCGAGACAGTACCCCACGTCATTCGGTTTTCGCCACGGTGTTTGAATTCTGTTGCAGTTCAGTACAGTGCAGGAATAGTTCAGTTTCACACTGCAGAGAGAGTGTGGTTATGGAAGCTGATTAAGTAAAGTTGCAAAAGTGTTTACGTAAAATACTAAAAGCAAAAATTATCACATCGAACATTGTCGAACTGAGGCGTTGTCCCGCGTGTATAAATAAGTAGGCTGTATCAGGCAGAACTTATTACTGTATCTTCAAAGTAAACAATTGGATATGCAGAATATGTACATCGCGAAAAATAGCAATATAAGAGAGCAAGTGGAGCTGACGCAGATGAAGGATTCCATTGTTTACAGTTTTTTAATGATATTTTGCCGAAAGTTATTTAGTCGTACATTTTGTTATCATTATCAAAAGCTTTCACTAAATGTACAGACCTTGTGTTTCTTGAAGAAAAAAATACAATTTCTGGAAGAACATTGCAAGCAACGTGCAAGCATAAGAAAGCTACTGTATTCAGTTTTCTTTCCGGCGTTCGCTAACAGATACGGTGTAATTTTACGCACATCCATTTTGTAAAGACAATGATCTACGCGACAGCTCGCAACGGGCGCTGGAGAGCGCTGTGGTCGCAAAGCAAATCACGATGAGCAGCACGTTGTGTTCCGTGGAATGTGGCGGGTCGTTTCAGAGCGTGCCGTAGCTAGACTAGGTAGACAGCACGTCTGGCCTACGCCGCATTGAGACAACACGTACCGTCTGAGGACGGTTTTAGACGGCTGTTTTCGGCGACTGTGGTCACGTCGATGTAGTTGCCTCGTCAACTCTGGTCGCCAGATCGCTTTCTTTGCCAAATGTCCTCTTCTTAATTAGACTCAGTGCTGGTTCGCAAGCCTTGCTCAGATTATAGCCGCAGTCTCAGTTGATAAGACCGTCCGTGGAGCGGATCTCGATGGCCTCTCTAAACAACGCTGTCCCAGTATCTTGAAGTCTGTCCCAACATCCTGGTACTTTCATCATCCGCCTATTGATTTGCAGTGCGAGTATGTACTGTATTCTACATTCATTTGGACTGATCCTGTACAGTACAGGCTCCGAAAGTTTTGGTGTACACGATCAAGGCAGAATAGCAATACATTACCATCTATTTCACCAACACAGCTTGCTCTGCTGCTATATGGTACGGAGTGAAATAGGGCCGCAAATGGTTTGATAGCGTATGCTGCAAATATAGCAAACAATTGGGGACCACTTCTCTGGATGGCTTGGCTCCAGTTTCTGAACTAAACTACATGTTTTCATATATAATATCAATTCCAGTCACACTCTTAGACAATAATGTCGAATAAAATAAAAATACAGCTGCAATACAGCACTAAAGTGATAAACTGTAGCCATTAAAGAGTCTTTGAGTTTTACCGGAAACCGGAAACTTACGCTTAAAACGCAAAACAATCCCGGAACCTTCGTTGACTTTGAAAAGGCTTTCGACTCTGTCGATCGGAGAGTCATGTGGGATACACTTGCAAAGTACGACATCCCAACAAAGATTATTAACATCATCAAGGAAATGAGTCAGGATTATGAATACCAAGTACTACATAATGGAGAACTGACAGAGCCTTTCCGTGTTAATTCGGGAGTTCGACAAGGCTTTATTCTCTCGCTAACATTACATCTTTTGGTTTTGGATCATGTGATGAAGAGAGTAATGAGGGGACGGTAGAGAGGTGTGCAATGGGGAATGCGAGATACGCTCAAAGATCTAGATTTCGCAGACGAAATCTGCTTAATAGCACAGCGATATCGAGACACCGAAGAGAAACTGGCCAGGTTACAGAAAGAAGGAGAAGCTGCAGGTTTCAAGATAAATGTTTGCAAAACCAAAGAAATGCGGATAAACTCGACCACCACCACTAGGCTGGCCATTAATGGAGAGAATGTAGAACAGGTCCAGTCTTTACCTCTGAAGTATAGTCACGACTGCAGGAGGCGCTGAGGAGGATGTCCGTAGTCACACCCGCAAAGCAAATGGTGCGTTTGTCCAGCTGTACCCCATTTGGAGAAACAGGAACATTTCAAGGAAAACAAAACTCCGGCTTTTCAATAGCAATGTGAAGGCAGTTCTGATGTATGGTTGCGAAACTTGGAAAGTGACTAACCACATAAACGGGCTCCAAGTTTTTATTAACCGTTGTCTCCGGCGTATTTTAAACGTGAGTTGGCCAAATATAATGACGAATGAAGATCTGTGGAGAGAGACAAATCAGCAACCAATTCAATATACAAATCAAGGAAAGAAAATGGAAATGGATTGGGCATACGTTAAGAAGACCTGATGAAGCTATTGAAAAGGTGGCGTTGGACTGGAACCCTCAAGCGGTTAGGGAACGCGGTCGTCCCAAAGAGACCTGGAAAAGAACGATCCAGAGAGAAGTTGCAGAGGATGGGAAAAACTGGAGTGAATTGAAGAGACTTACGAGAAATCGTCTCGGGTGGAGAAATTTCGTTTTGGCTCTAAGTTCCAGAGGGAACAAAAGGAACTAATTCCAGTAAGTAAGTGATATTACGGCTGGAAAATTTTCTTATTTTCCGTACCAGACATAACATTAACACAGTTGGGATCGTGTTAGGCCATAGCTGGTGCTAGTGTTTTGAGGTGACGCCACATGGGTGACTTGTGCGTTAATGATGATGGGAGGATAAACAGAACGAAACAGTTCCCAGTTCCCGAGAAGAGAAAATATCGGGCCCGACCGGGAATCCGTCCCCCTCCCCCCCCCCCCCTCACCACCCATCGTGACAATCCAGCAAGAGATCCATTCTAGTAAGGAGGCGGACACTACGTGTCGATTGTCTGTAGCCAGTTACTGACACGAGTCTCCATGGTGCTGCTTGCCACTCCCTCATTCATCACCCTTTCTGAGCTGAGAAGGCTATAAGAAAGCAACAAAAAAGTTTCCTTTTCTTCGTTTCGACAGGTGCACGGAGTCGATCCCTCGTCCATCACCCTGTCGGCGTCGCGATTAGGCGATAAAAAAGCAGCGAAAGTCGTTTTCTATTCTTCATTTCAACACGATTAATTGATTAGAAGGAAATACACACTTCGGAGCCAAGATCTCAGTGTTATTTATTCAGGGCTAGCTTAAACCCGCGGCTCCGCTCGCGTGTTGGTTGTTTATGATAGATAAGCTATCTTTCAGTAGTGTGCTATAAGACTGGTTTTGAGGGATGAAATGAAATACAATACCTTCTTTAGAACAAACTTTTTAATCAATATTAAAGTAAGTAGTGTAGATCAAATCATACGTAAAAATGCACTCGTTTCGAAGAATCCAATCACGAAATTCAACAATAATGATTGTAATAATGCCACAGATCAATCACTTGATGTAATGCGCCGGACGTCAAATCGTGTTTTTTTAAAGAGACGTTTTAAAAGAAATTTCTTTTTTATTGCTTTATATATTTATTATTATATGTCCTTATTCGTATGCTTATCCTTATAGAGAAAGAGCTGAAGACATTGTACCACGCATAGAGCAAAGATATGGTCTGTGGAATCACGTTTCGCTGTATGTAACCTCCTTGCTATAGAGTGGCAAACGTATCGCTGGCCTTTTTTTTTTATAATTTGACGACTTTCAACTACCATATCTTCCGCCCCCCTTATAGCTATCGGCAATTACACACAGATCAGTTGTTGGCGTTCTGTAGTTTCGCTGCAGAGCGAAATATTAACACACACACACACACACACACACACACGTAGAATTTTATATACACCGATAACTTTCCATCCCAATACACTCCACCCTTTTATCATTATCAACCCTCAAGCAACAATGCAACCAGTAAAATTATTTCCAAAGAGAAATTATTGTTTCACATTTCGCGTTATATTCTTCAAATTACTAAATATCTATCAGATCACTATACAACCGTGCCTAAAACCTTTCTCGGGTAAAATTAGTAACTGTGAAATATTTACGTCTCTGCGTCTTGTCGTTCGGAGGTGATATGCGTACACCGAACAGATATTAACATTCATAGATATCGATAACCGGTGTTGGGAAGCAAAGTAGCAATCATATGATCTGGAATATAATATATAAAGAAAAAATGTGGACAATTTACAAAATAATTAATTCATAGCATTAAATCTTCTTTTCTTTTCATCTTTTCCAAAAATAGGCTAGAGCCAGCACCAGTAATTTTCAGCATAGCTCTTGCCTATCTCAATAAAAACATTGATAAAAACACCGATAAAATAGTTGATAAAATTACTGAAAAATCCACTTATAAAATCATTGCTAAATGACAGCGGCGTGTACCACGAATCGTTAGTAAGCTCAATAACGTGGGATCGCATCTCAGCTGAATTGTGTCTGATTATGAGACAGTTCACGCTCGAGATCGTTGCCGATAAAATTCATTTGTACATACTTCCAACTACAGAGGTGTGGATATTACAAATCGATGTTCAATTAATGTATAGTTACAATCTTCATTACGAGTTCTTCAACAAAACACATGAGATATGTACTTATAACAAATACCCTTGAAACGTGCCCATAAAAATATTTTTGTAAGAAAATGTCTAATATTGTGCCTCCTGTTTTGTGTCGAGTAACTTGCTTGCAAGAAAATGTATAATATTGTTTCTACTGTGTGTATCGGTATGTATACTTAAGTCTGTGAAGTTTCATCTTTGGCAAAGATTATGCATTGCATAGCATTGTAGCTCGCACAGAGAGATGGAGTAGCCGGCCGCGGTGGCCGAGGGAACTGAGGCGCTCCAGTCACGGTCTGCACGGCCACTACGGTCGGGGGTTCAAATCCCCCCTCGGGCATGGATATTTGTGTTGTCTTTAGTATAAGGTAGTTGATAAGTATCACCGCTGGAATGAAGGTAATTGCATTTGATGTCATTAGGAAAAAGTAGTATTATGTAGGTAATGTAATGGTTATTAATAATAAGTAACAAAGTTGACCTTTCTTTCCTGTTTCATTTAAGTAGTTAGAAGATTAACCTACTTCCTTCATTTGATAATTAGTTATTAGTGGATTTAAAGTGCAGCACTGATTTTGGTAATCGTGTTAAACAGATTTCGTTATTTGTGCTATAGTAAATAATTGTTATGCAACACTGCAGTAAATTGATTAGGATACTGAATTGTGATAATCAGGTACTGATCTGCATAAAATTCTCGCAGTCAAACATTAAGAAAGTGGTTTGTGGTTTTTTTATTATCTTTATTATATTTTGAGTATAGTCAGTGTCTGTTTCATATGGTGACTTGCCACAGTTGTTTTGTTAAAAGATACGTTGCGCACATAATCCGTTTAATGCACTGTTTCTTATTTAACAATATATACATCAATATCAGGGCCATAATTAAACCAAATTGCTGTGTTAATGAACAATTTGTTGTCTGATTTAACGATAGGTTCAACGTCATACAACACACACACAGCTTTTACATCGTAATATTTGTTACATATTTCAGAACTGACGCTGTCTTTGAGTAATGGCCGCGACGGAGCGTCCGAGCGCATTGAGGCGCCATGCTACGATGCGCGGGGTCGTTCCCCGTCGGAGGTTCGAATCCCCCCTCGGGCATGTATATTAGCAAAGTGAAGAAACACCCGAAAACTAGAAAAGAAGCATTCTACTTCAATAAGGAAACAGGCAATCGTTAAAAAAACCGCAAACCCCTTCCTGCTTTACGTTGAATCTGTGAGTTTAATACAGACAATGCAGGCACTGACATGAGAATTAACTAGTCACTGAAAATTCATTGCATTAAAGAGACTTCCCGGGATAAGGGGAATAATACCTGCACATATGTAATATTGGATATGAGTTTTTTCCATTCGTAAGCACCTCCATGTCTGTTCATCACGAAATTAGTGAACCAATCAAGCAGAGGAACTGAATGCCACGTTCTCTGGAAACCGGATCTACCGTACTGTACGCCTTACACAACACTCGTGGGAGATCGCGTGTGATCCACCCTTTGCCGTGTAATGCTATTAGCGCCCCCCGGTGGCAGATAAAATCTGTGTCGCTGGTGGGGAAATCGTTCCAGCCGAATAGGATTATGATCGCAGCTAATGGCCGTGATGCCTCTGTGGTGCCGTCAACTACCGCAATAAATTCAGTTATTAGCGCACGTGTAATTAAAGACAGGTTAATTAACATTTTAATATTAGTTTCATATTAATAACAGTGTTACAGCAACGATATTCTCATTTTAACTTTTACATTATTTTCATCTCTGCAGAGGATGATGTGCTGCACTACGTGTGAGCCTTTTGCAGCTTAGCTATTGGTTTTATGGCTATGTGTGATATTTTTAATTTAATCTTGTATTCTTAATAATACGAGGTTATCTCGTAAGTAAGTAGCGTATAGAGTTTTCTCCGTGGCGTTGCTATGATCGCAGTTCCACTCACAGACATACATTAACTAGACTGACAATCAGTGATCTCTATACAAACTGGATGTATAACTCTGGTGTCTGAGCATAGAATTGCAGCGTGTCGGCACATTCCTATGTTTTGCACACGATTTCGCATCGTCCGCCATGTTTAATTTGGGCAAACGTGTTTCTATCAGTTATTACGTGACAAAAATTTGCTTGCTTACCTCTTCATTTGGAATATAATTCAATATTCGATGTAGTTGGCTGATATGGGAGTGGAATCGAAGCATATTTTCTTCTATATTTCTTGTAATGCTTCATAGCAGCCATGTTTGAATTTGGCAAGAAACTAAATATGAACATCTATGGCTGGCACTCTCAGACAGCTGAAGTTCAACATCCAGGTGGTATGGAGAGCAATGCTGGCAATGCTCTTTGCAGTATCATTGGTGTCACTGAAGCAGTAGTCACCATATTACTATCATAAACAACTTGTAAACAGCCGCGGTGGAGTAGCCTAGCGGTCTAAAGCATCTCATGCGGAGCGCGCGGTTGCTCGCCGTGGAGGTTCGAGTCCTCCCTGGGGCATGGGTGTGTGTGTTGTCCTTAGGTTAGTTTGTATGCTACGGACTGATTTTATTTTATTTTTGTTAAGCTTAAGGGACTTAACTACGGGGTCATCAGTCCCTAAACTTACAAACTACTTACGAACTAGGACGGCACAAATATCCATGCCCTAGGGGGAATTCGAACCCCCAACCGTAGTGGCCGTGCAGACCATGACTGAAGCGCCTCAGTCCCCTCGGCCACCGCGGCCGGTTACGGACTGATGACCACGCAGTTTGGTCCGATAGATTTACAAACAATTGAATTAAACAACTTGTAAACAACTACAAAGTTAAAGATAAAACAGTCGTAAGAAATACGACTAAAGTGATAAATGTACGCCATGTTTATAATGTTGACATCTGTATAATTGTTTTGAGAAGTAACTTCAGTTGTATTAACCTACATATTTATTAATCTATTTCCAGATTTAATCAGCTTCGTCTTTAAATTACGCTCGCTGTATAAGTTCTTCTGTATGCAGTGATGGTTGTGTGTTGTTGATAACGAGTGACGGTATTTATTGGAGTGTTTTTACGAAAACTACGGTCTGCTGTTCATCTTATAACACGATTCTACAATTTGTGTTTCAAATTAAATTAGTACGCAAATATTAGCCCAATTTCAGAACCTGTTTTACCTCGAAATGATTAAAAGGTCATTATAGTTCAGAAGTTGCGTAACTAACGTACACAAACTTTTTGACGTTCGTGTAGGTAAGATGGCGGCGTGAGGCTTCACTAAAATCAGCGACTTTGCCAGTCTAGTAATGTATGTCTGTGGTTCCACTCATCCGCATGTGTATCTCTGGTTCAAGCAAAACTAAATGACAACATTTCGATCTCGCTGTGTGTTGTGTGTCGTTCGTGGTCATTTTTAAAATGGCACTGTGTATGTCAAATCCCGCCGCGGGTGAAATGAAATCTGTGATAAGTCTTCCGAATGCGAAGAACAATTTTAAAGTAGGGGAGGACCAAGTGCATGATGAAGCACGAAGTGGGCGCCCATCTGTGATTTCCGACGAATTGTTTAGTGCAGTCGAAATGTTTCATGCTATTGACTGAGTAAGTCATAATATGAGGCATCCATTAAAATGAATATGAGTGTGTGATTACAGTAATATTTGTTTACGTTTCGCACTATCTCATAATACAGGGTGGCACAGGGAAACGGGAAATTTCGAAATAACGGCATTTCCATGAATAAAATCATAAAACAAGTAATTTATTAACGAAAGTGAATGTATTCAGTATGCCATTATTCAGTATGTCTGCCGGCCGCGGTGGCCGAGGGGACTGAGGCGCTCCAGTCACGGTCTGCACGGCCACTACGGTCGGGGGTTCGAATCCCCCCTCGGGCATGGATATTTGTGCCGTCCTAGTTCGTAAGTAGTTCATAAGTAGTTTGTAAGTTTAGGGACTGATGACCCCGTAGTTAAGTCCCATAGACTATACAAACAATAGAAACAAACATTCAGTATGTCTTTACAATCAACATGTCCAAAAGCGTCTCTTTACTTTTTAAAGATGACATCGGAAAGATGTGCTCCATTCGGCGTTCACACTCCAACAGCCTGTTATGAAAACTCTTGAATGCGCGGTGTAGCAAATCTTGGGGAATGGCAGTGATTTCGTTTTCAATGTTCTCCTTCATGGATTGCTGGACGTGTACGGTACACCTTGCCTTTAAGATATCCCCACAGGAATAAGTCGCACATACTAAGATCAGGGGATCTCGCAGGCCATGAAATATCACGGTTACGTAAAATAATCCGTCTTCCAAACAATTGACGAACTGCTGCCATCGATTGTCGAGCAGTTTGTGACGTGGCTCCGTCCTGCTGAAACCACATGTTTTCGACGTTAAGATTAAGCTCGTACAGTCTCGGTGTAAAGAATGTGTGAAGCATTTCAACATATCGAGCGGATGTTACTGTCACTGCACTACCATCCTCACATTCAAAAAAATAAGGGCCGATAACACCATGACGTGATACAGCATACCATATTGTGACCTTGGCGCTATGTAGTCGTCGCTGGTGAAACTCACAATGATTGTCCAGTGCCCAATAACGATAATTCTGTTTGTTGACGAATCCGTTCAGGTGGAAATGGGCTTCGTCTGATATCCATAAGTTACCAAGGAAATTCTCGTCCTCGTTGATTTTAGCCAATATCTGGCTCATAAACTCAATACGTGACGCTGGGTCTCGTTCATGTATGTGTTGCACAGTCAACTTATGTGGATGGAAGTCTAATTCGTGCAGTATTCTTTGTAAGCTTCGTCGCTTAATCCCTAGCGAAGATGCATGCTGTCGAACGTAGTGGCAAGGACTTCTCTCGATTGCAGCTCTAGCAGCTGCAATGTTCTCTGGGGTACGTACCGTTGGAATGCCACCTGGAGGTTTCTTTTTCAAGGCAAATCCTGTTTCTTCAAAATTACGCACCCACGTTGTAATCGCATGTGCAGATGGGACACGTCCATGGCGTCCAAGCTGGTAATGCTGTCGAAATGTTCTCTGCGCGGAAGTCGCACTATCGCCATTTTTGTAAAACGCTCTCACAGCTACTGCACGTTCTGCACCAGTCCAATTCTCCATGATTACTAAATGACAATGCGTTCACATCAATTGTGCAAAGTTTCGAACACCTGCCGGCACTACAGTGCTGCCAACAGTAACTTTCAGAACTTCCCGTTCCCCTGCGCCACCTTGCTCTTAATTTCATAAGCCCCTACAGTTCCTAACTATGAACGTCGTTTTTCAATAATCATCGCAGTTCCAGAGATATTTACGGTGACAACATTGTGTGAGACACGCCGTATAATTGCAAGATCGGGAAACAACAGTCATTCAAACCTGTACTAAAATGTACGTCCTACAAGATAAAAAACATAGTTTATACAAAACCTTCTTCTCTTAGGAAAATTGGTTAAGCCCATGCTTTTAAAACAATCAACTACACAGAATTCAATATCAAACCTGATTACACGCCAAAAAGTGCTCAAAAATTATTCGACTTTTAAATATTTGTTTATCAACATTCGACATAGTCGCGTATGGGGAGCGATCTGTAAATGTTATATAGACTTCACATAGAAGAACGCCTAGGTCGCATATTTTACTTCATACTTTATTATGTGACTAGTTTCGACACAAGTAGTCATTTTCAAACGTAAAATTAAAATTATGAATCTGTATAAAAACTTTCAAAGGCACATGCATCTGGTGTACACAGTACATAATATACTCCACATGTGTGCTGGTAACTGGGGTACCACTGTCATGCTTGGAACGTTAACATATGGAGAACATATAACGTAGGATAGTACATTCGATCAGTTAAAAACAAACAACTGCAGAGTACATGGTGCCATATAGTTGAGGTTTCCTGTAGTAATTGCAGACAACCAGTGTGAGCAAATCGGCCTTTCATTTGGCGGATGGAATGTTAGCCAGCACACATACAAGTTACAACTGTGTACTACAAGGGTACACTTGTAATTTGTATGTGTGCTAGCTGACAGTGAGATGCGCTAAAACTGCTGCATTTAGCGGCAATGCTGCTCATTTTCTCCTAAACTACTGGACCGATTTCAACCAAATTTAGTACACACATTCCTTACCGTGAGTTAACAATTGCTGCGGGGTTAATAATCACATACGATACATGATTCGAAAGATATTACGTCATAAACGATAGGATTGGAAAAAACCTGCCACATAATGTGGCGAGACTTTATAAATAAATTATATGATAATGAGAGTACTTAGCGACTTGCAACAGACTATAAACATAATTTCAAACCTTTATTAATTTTTTCTCGCTGACAACTATAGCAAAATAATGAAAGGAAAAAAATTGCTTGCTTACTACTTTTCCGCTGTTTATGGAGTAAAACTACGGCATTCGGTATGACGTTACAGTTTATAATTTGTACACTACAAATTAAAGCCGCAGGAAATTTTACAGATATTATAGACGTATATAGTTGAGTGCACTTTCGAAATTGTTTCACGGTACGACACGTAGTTGTTTGTTTGTATATAAAGTTCTGGGACCTAACTGCAATTAGTGTCATCAGTCCTGACACGTAGTACGTGAGATATGAGGACATAAACAGTAACGTTCATGGAAAACCGTCCCACCGCGCACCAAGTGTTAATCTATTATTTCTTTACTATTAATTGTATTCCCAAGAGATTTTGCAGATATACAGCCCTTATACAAATGAAGATATACCTGAAAAATGGCAGGAAGAAATAAATAAATTCCCGGGCAACGCCGGGTTTTCAGCTAGTAATTTACATTTGTGAAATTTATTTCTCGCTTGGTAATATACCTATACGAAGGTTGGAACTTAAATACTGGCAACACTGCTGTGAAGACAGTATGCAATGGAATCTACTATTGTCGCTGATAGCACACGTTCTTGACACACGCCGGCCGCAGTGGACGAGCGGTCTGCGGCGCGCCAGTCACTGTCTGCACGGCCGCTACGGTCCGGGGGGTCGAATCCCACCTCGGGCATGGATGTTTGTGTCGTCTTTAGTATAAAGTAGTTTATACGTTTAGGGACTGATGACCCCGCAGTTAAGTCCCTTAAGCTTAACGAACATCTGAACATTTTTGTTGACATACCTACCTTGCCTCCGAGCAAATAGACTCTCCAGTCCCACGTCACCGGCGTGCGTACAATCGAAGGAAACACAATCACTTGTGAGCGAGACCTTTTTCGGGCACGGCTAGTTTAAGTTAGTTTAAGTAGGGACAGATGACCAAAGAAGTAGAGTACCATGGATTTAAAAACATTTTAAAATTTGAAATTTGCTTTATTGTCTCAACGAATATTTTTCTGTACTTTGCACTTCTTGATTCATTTGTTGAACCATCCTCTGAAAAAAAAAATCCCATGAACTCCACTTTATAAGCATAAAATGGAATCATTAATGTTGTGTAGAGCAATTAAAAGGTGCGTGCAAAATGTGCGTATATCGTGGCGTGGCGTTTTTATGGTCCGATAATCGGCCTTTAGACAAAACAAAACGGCGCTGTGTGATTAAATTTAATTGAAATGCCCTCTCTCTGATCACTTTAAATTTCACCGACCATTATGACAAGCCATAGAAGGCACAATTGGTGTCAAGCTTTTACAGCTCATAACGTATCACTGACTGTTATCCGAGCAACCGCAAATCGATGTTTTAACGGCTCCAGATGTAAAAGGCAGTTGTTCACACTGCCCATTGCAAAAGAGGTGAAGTCACAACTGAGCCCATTGTGAACACAATGATGCTTTCTTTCATGATACACAGAGTGTCTAAGTTACATTCAGCAGATGAAGAAAGATAAAACCGATATGATATAAATTCTCAAAAAGAGTGACAGTGTAAGACATTACGAAACAATGACTGTTACATCGGACCATTATGTGTAAATTCTTGGCATTTTTTCAAGTAACATAATTATTATTTTTAAATGAGCCCAAAACTATTAGTTTCAGTACAAAACGCATCAGACTCTAACGAGGCAGTTGACAGTCATTTTCTGGACCACATAAGACCACTTGCGGAAATTTATAGCTTTGCTATAAAGTGGAACGATTCGTAGAATGAGGCCCTAACTTCTTAGCTTCTACAGCCAAGTTGCCCATTTGCTTGAAACCGGGTACGTTGTTAACATTTGATTGTATGATCCAATGATGGTAATTACCGTACACATCATAATTTCAGTACCTTGGAAGTACTAGGAAGCTTGGAAATATTACGGTAAAAATTACGCAAGGAAATCACATACACAAGGAAATTTAAAAAAAAAAATCATAAATCGTAGTTATAAATTATTTTCTAAATGTTTTGCCTCAGAGTATGCCCATTGTAGGCTCTTATCACATTCTACACGTTTCCATCAGAAATATATTCGATAAAGAAAAAGATGATAAATAAATAACAGTGTGTACATTTTATTGTAATTTGGTGCTAGATAATGTCTTGCCAGCAACCTTTAAGTGTCCAGTGTACCTGTGTACAGTACAAATGCATTTATAATATACGTGTAAAAGCAAGTTTGAGGAATTTCATCATAGTACACGACTGAAGCAGATTCTCAAAATATGAACGTTTTTGACAGTGCTGTTATTGTGTAACTAGTCCTCAGATTTACCATTGGTATAAAAACGTAACTACCCTTGTGGGCAACTGCTTTACCAAGTCATGACCGAAAGCCTCAAATGAATATTCAAGACCTTGATGTTTAACTTTCAGGCTCTAATTATGTTCCTGAAATGGTACTGTATGTAATAGTCATAGACAGTCAACGGAATTTTACAAACTTTATCGTTGTGTGTCGCATTATATATAGTTAAAAACGCATTTTTTTTACAGTAAAGAACATATTATATAGCCTTATATAGACTTCAAAGCACGTCCGTTGTCTATGCGTGACGCATAGCTAGCGAAATTTTTTTATCGTTCTGTCACAAAATACCCGTAAACAATATAAAACGAGATACTCTTGTGCACAGGTGAGGACTCATATTCAGAATAATGAGCAACAATGCCATGCTCTATACAGCTTTAATTAAGAAGAGCCCATTTTCTAATTATCTGTGAAAGGGAAGCCGTATCGATCCTTTTGAAGGTGGCTTGTAGTCTACAGGCATCTTATTGTCCTTACGACTCTGGTCGCCTGAATAACCAGCACCTTTTTTAAGGAAGAGTAAAATGCAACTACAAAATATTAAACCACTTCTGCCTTTGATTACTTCATCCCTACCCGTCCATAGTTTTCTTATTGAGTTCTGCAGACGTACCATATGTCAATCGGCAAATTTAGATTTCTGTAATTCTCTTAGTTCACCGGTTAACATACACTCCTGGCCTTTAAAATTGCTACACCACGAAGATTTCGTGCTACAGACGCGAAATTTAACAGACGGGAAGCAGATGCTGTGACATGCAGAACATCCACACAAGGTTGGCGCCGGTAGCGATACCTACAACGTGCTGACACGAGAAAAGTTTCAAATGTTCAAATGTTCAAATGTTTGTAAATCTATCGGACCAAACTGCGTGGTCATCAGTCCGTAGCTTACAAACTACTTAAACCTAGGTAAACTAACCTAAGGACAAACACACACACCCATACCCCTGGGAGGACTCGAACCTCCACGGCGAGCAACCGCGCGCTCCGCAGCGAGGTGCTTTAGACCGCTCGGCTACTCCACCGCGGCGAGAAAAGTTTCCAACTGATTTCTCATACACAAATAGCAGTTGACCGGCGTTGCCTAGTGAAACGTTGTTGTGATGCCTCGTGTAAGGAGGAGAAATGTGTACCATCACGTTTCCTACTTTGATAAAGGTCGGATTGTAGCCTATTGCGATTGCGGTTTATCGTATCGCGACATTGCTGCTCGCGTTAGTCGCGATCCAATGAGTGTCAGCAAAACAAGGAATCGGTGGGTTCAGGAGGGCAATACGGAACGCCGTGCTGGATCCCAACGACATCGTATCACTAGCAGTCGAAATGACAGGCATCTTATTCGCATGGCTGTTACGGATCGTGCAGCCACGTGTCGATCCCTGAGTCAACAGGTGGGGACATTTGCAAGACAACAACCATCTGCACTAACAGTTTAACGACGTTTGCAGCAGCATGGACTATCAGCTGCGGCTACTCCTGACGCCGCCTCACAGACAGGAGCGCCTGCAATTTTGTACGCGACGACGACCCTTGGTGCACGAATGGCAAAATAACATTTTTTCGGATGAATCCATGTTCTGTTTACAGCATCATGATGGTCGCATCCGTGTTTGTCGGCGAACGTACATTGGAAGCGTGTATTTGTCATCGCCATACTGGCGTATCACCCGGTGTGCTGGTACGGGGTGTCATTGGCAACACGTCTCGGTCACCTCTTGTTCGCATCGACGGCACCTTGAACAGTGACCTTTATATTTCAGATGTGTCACGACCCGTGGCTCTACCCTTCATTCGATCCCTGCGAAACCCTACATTTCAGCAGGATAATGCACGATCGCATGTTGCAGGTCCTGTACGGGCCTTTCTGGATACGGAAAATGTTCGACTGCTGCCCTGGCCAGCACTTTCTCGAGATCTCTCGCCAAGTGAAAACGTCTGGTCAATGGTGACCGAGCAACTGGCTCGTCACAATATACCAGTCACTACTCTTGATTAACTGTGCTACCGTGTTGAAGCTGCATGGGCATCTGTACCTGTTCACGCCATCCGAGCTCTGTTTGACTCAATGCCCAGGCGTATCAAGACCGTTATTAGCGGTTGTTGTTCCGGGTACTGATTTCTCAGGATTTATCACCCAAATTGCGTGAAAATGTAATCACATGTCAGTTCTACCATATTTGTCCAATGAATACCCATTCATCATCTGCATATTTTCTTGGTGTAGCAATTTTAATGGCCAGTAGTGTATATTCGTTTTATTTACTTAGTTTGTCGACGTGCAAAGATAAATATCACAGTTACAGCGTTACATATAAAACTTTCTGAAGAAGACGCTACAAGTAGGAAAACCTGGCCAAGTGTTACTGTATTCATGGGATCTTTTGAGCTAAAATACATAATTAAAAAATATGCGAGTGTATGTTAGCAATACGTCAATCACAGTACAGTTTCATGTCTATGCTGGTGATATATTGCGTCACAGTTATCCGAAAAGAGATAGAAGAGATAGATGAATACAACGATATCGCTGCCAATGCGTTACTGTAAGAAGAAAACATGTCGTATCGTAAGCTTCTCTTGAGGTTTTCTTACATAAATATGTTTGTTTGTAGGAATAAATTCAAACGATGATTCACCGGAACATACCGCATACTTCCAAAATGCCCAGGTTTCATAATCGTGCACCACTTCCTACAGAGCTACGCGCTGTTTTCAGGGATTAAGGAATTGACATCTGCATCCCATCCATTAACGTTCAGATCCAAACGTATTGTGTTTACCGAAACTATATTACCCAAATAAGTGTTGAATTTTGCAGTCGCTTTTGGAGCAGTAGTTTTGATATCCCGGCCACAATCGTTATTAATGCTCGTCAGTCGTTTTTAAATTCGGGTTTTATCCACAGTTTTTCTGCTGATATTAAAAAAATTACTACGTATTATTTCTGAATATGTAATGCTTTTATTGCGTACATATGTCTTATTGTATGTTTGCTTTGATATACCGAAGCCTCAAAACATAAGGTATTCTATAAAACATTTCGCGGTTTACTTGCCGCCTGGAATTCATATGAGGTCTCGCGACATTTAGAGATAGTGTCATCGAATTTTATCCAAATTTTTCGTGACAAATTTAACACAGAACTCCTACTCGATAGGCTTCGTAACCCATTATAACGATCTTGACAGTAACATCCTGGAGGAACGATGGAATGATATACAGCAACAATTCTGCATGGAATGGATTCATCAATTTCTATGTAAGTTTCCGGAGATACGTGGAATCAGATGGCCGCGTTAAAGTTAAGAAATGTCCGTAAATTACGATCTGGTTATTTGTAGGAACAGATCTGTGCCGAATAGCGTCTCAGAGGACTTTCGTCAGACTGAGATCACGGAAATTTGACAGACGACATTTTAATACTTTAAAATCTTGATCCTCGATAACTGCAGTAAGATTTAGGACTTGGGATCAGCAGATAAGGACTTAACGTACTGGACAGATGGTACACAGATATTATCTACAGGTGTCATGGTGCCTTTGATTACTATCACAAGCTCCATGGAAGGTCACGTGTATGATCCCCATAGCGAATCCTCCCTCACTGCGTCTTTTACTCGGTACAAGTTGCAAGCAGTGCTCCGTGTGAATAACAACGTATTCGGGTCAGGTGTAGGAAGAAACGCGAATAAGCGAACCGTGCGACATGTTGTCATTGATCTAAAGTCTCTTCTTTCCACCACCCACAACAATCATATTTTTGTGATTGGGGTAACCCTTAGAACCAACGATCAACAATATCTCTAGCGTGCTGTAGTGCGAAACTGCAATGACGGTCATGACTTTGTAGAGTGCCCGCACAACAGGCACCAAAGGTGGGCTGCTAAGGTTTCTTGCTAGGAGCTCACATAAACAGCAAACGACAACGACAAACTTCCTACGGGACGGCGCTGAACTGCGTCACTACAATTAGACATGTGACAGTGCCCATCAAATGACAGCTGAGTAACCTGGGGTAGCCGTCGGCCGAGGCCGGCTTCATAAGCGCCCCGACGGAGTGTGGACAGCAATGCATACCTAGCTATGGACAGGTACCAGCCCCTCATACGCCGGATGCAGCTTCAGTGGTAGTGTAGATCGTAGCTTTCTTGTTGTAGTGTTTATTTTGGCCTAGTGCCACTATAGTTGGGTCGGCGTAAGTTGTTCCCTGTCAGGTGCATTGTTGTCGGAAGTTTAAAACGACGAATTGCTAACTGCTTCAGACTAAAACACCAATATGGAGTTGTCAGAGAGACACATACGAAATTACACTACTGGCTATTAAAATGCTACACCAAGAAGAAATGCAGGTGATAAACGGGTATTCATAGGTCAAATATACTAGACCTGACATTTTCAGGTAATTTGGGCGCATAGATTCCGAGAAATCATTGCCCAGAAAGACCACCTCTGGACGTAATAACAGCCTTCATACGCCTGGGCATTGAGTCAATCAGAGCTTGGATGGCGTGTACAGGTACAGATGTCCATGCAGCTTGAACACGATGCCACGCTGCGGTGGAGTAGCACAGCGAGGAGAGCGCGGTTGCTCGCCGTGGAGGTTCGAGTCCTCCCTGGGGCATGGTTGTGCGTGTTGTCCTTAGGTTAGTTTACCTAGGTTTAAGTAGTTTGTAAGCTACGGACTGATGACCACGCAGTTTGGTCCGATAGATTTACAAACATTTGAACATTTTTTGAACACGATACCACAGTTCATCGAGAGTAGTGACTGGCGTATTGTGACGAGCCAGTTGCTCTGCCTCCATTGATCAGACGTTTTCAGTTGGTGAGAGATCTGGAGAATGTGCTGGCCAGGGCAGCAGTCAAACATTTTCAGTATCCAGAAAGGCCCGGACAGGACCTGCAAAATGCGGTCGTGCATTATCCTGCTGAAATGTAGGGTTTCGCAGGGATCGAATGGAAGGTAGAGCCACGGGTCTTAACACATCTGAAATGTAACGGCCACTGTTCAAAGTGCCGTCGATGCGAAGAAGAGGTGACCGAGACGTGTAACAATAGCACCCCATATCATCACGCCGAATGATATGACAGTATGGCGAAGACGAATACACGCTTCCAATATGCGTTTACCGCGATGTCGCCAAACACGGATGCGACCATGATGATACTGTAAACGGAAAACGAAAAAAAATGACATTTTGTCACTCGTGCACCCAGGTTCGACGTTGCGTACATCATCGCAAGCGCTCATGTCTGTGATGCAGCGTCAAAAGTAACCGCAGCCGCGAGGCATCACAACTTTTCACCAGGCAACGCCGGTCAACTGCTGTGTGTGTGTGTGAGAAATCTGTTGGAAACATTCCTCATGTCAGCACGTTGTAGGTGTCACCACCGTCGGCAACCTTGTGTGAATGCTCTAAAAAGCTTTGCATATCACAGCATCTTCTTCCTGTCGGTTAAATGTCGCGTCTTTAGCACGTCATCTTCGTGGTGTAGCAATTTTAATGGCCAGGAGTGTAACACCTAAGATAAAGTATATGTCTAGATTCATTGCAGTTTCACTCAACCTATGGTTTATTTTTAAAGTAGTTATTCGAGCAGGTGGAATAGGTCGAAATGTAAGAATCGCACATCGGCAAAATTGCGCCAACAAAAAGCATTTAACATCTGCTTCAGCAGCTCCGTGTAGAAGCGTACGATTTGTGAACCTTAGGGACGCATGTCAGAGTCTAACTGAACTTTTTTTAAATATATACACCTCTACATGTATTATTTTACACTTTAATTCGCTAAACAATGTGTTGTAGGCTTTTCTAGGTTACACATTTCAAAATAGTCTTTTTATTGTAGTTTACTTCCTAAAAAAATATACAAAGCGTCAAAGTAAAAATATTGAAATTGGGTGTATTTGTTTATAATTTATCATCTTGTGATGGGTGCAGGTCTTGCATCCTCCGTGCTTCCGTGCAGACGTGCCACACAAAAAATGAACACAATAAAGCCACCACAACAAGAAAAATCGCGATGTTAACAGTAGCTTTTTACAACAACAAAAAAGCCCACTAAACATCATAACATGGTTCAAACAGGCAAGCAGCAACACCACAGCTTGGTTGTAAGCAAGCCACTGAACAGCCACATAAAACTATTTTTCAACATAACTTGCAGACGAATTTACAATAAATCAATTAGTTTTCGTAAAGAAAAAGGTTTTCTTGTTTGGAGATGACGAGCCGTGCGAATTTGTAATTCCTCAATTAAAACAGTTGCAAATCCTGCAAATGACGGAATTATTGTAAATAAAATAGGTGTTTTGGCGTACAGTCAGCACCACTCGCCAGACGTACGAAAATGATCGTGAAGAAGGCAGCGAATGACCGGCAGCCAATCACACGCCGGCACCGCGCCTCCTGGAGGGAGCAACCGAGAAGCGCGCCCTCTACAAGCAGCGATATCTAGGCCGCCATGCGTCTGGAAGAGCACATCTGAACTCGGCTCCGAAATAGGCAGTCACTAAGACTCAGCGCAGCTAGCATCGTGCAAGAAGACGCCGCCGCGTGAAGAGACAGACAGACAAAGTTGAACATTTTGTACACAATAGTAACTAAAACTCGTATAACTAACCTGTTTTAGCTGTCCACGCATCGCACACGTCCTGAGCACAGATCCTTTCCCGAAAGATGGGTTGATGAGGATCAAGCATTAGGGCAAATATATCTAACAAAATGGTCAAATCAAACAAGTCGTCCTAATGACTGTATAACGAAAATCTGTAAAATGTTAATCTAGAAAATAAAACGCAAAAACCCACCGAAGGTGGCACAGTAAGTGCGGAAACATGTTTGGACCTCTGTTTCCAGTTTAATATTTGACCATCAACAATCGTATGTTAAAAAAAGACATGAAAGATTTCCGTTGACACCTGCCTTACAGAGTAGCGGAAAAGCATAACTCTGAAAGCGTATCAATAAAAAACGGTTTTTTTTTTTTTTTTTTTTTTTTTTTTTTTTTTTTTTTTTTTTTTTTTTTTTTTTTTGCTGCAGAATTCTGGCAACATGTTCCTGACATGTAAAAGGACTGTTATGATTTTACAGCACTGTGTCATCGGCAGTAAACAGCCTCGTCGCCGCTTTTGGGTCTCGTTCCGCCGGTTGTAAGTGTCGGTGACCGAGTAGAAAGAGACCAACACAGGAATAACGGATGCACGCGTGTGCAGGTACGGAGGTGACCAACCAGTAAGACAGCAAAACTAGAACACTAGGCTAAATTAGATCAAGATATATATTTCGTGGAGTATTGGTAATACTTTTACATAGTTCTTGACTGCAGAATGCTGATACATAGATTAGATAGAGACCTGCCTAATGATGATTCCTGGTGCCTATCCGATAGCCAAGTCTTAACTGCTGCCTATATGTTTCCCAAGTGTTAACTGGTTCCTGTCTCAGTCCCAAATGAACGATGCAGTCCAGTGGTGGCCACGAGCGGAGTTGTAGCAGAGGGCGCTCGTGGCTAACGTCGTAAGAACGCCGCGCCGTGCGTGCATGGCGGCGCGCGGCGTACGTACGTGGCACGCACTTCATACTTGTGCGACACCACAGTTTGTTTCTTGCTTCGTTTATTTGAAAGTAGCAAACCTGTACAGTATATTCGTAGTTTCAGACGATATACAGAAGCAATCGGAAAACAAGAATAAAAAAAAAAAAAAAAAAAAAAAAAAAAAAAAAAAAAAAAAAATTCTGCCACACGTGCGGAAGTATTTATAGTAACAATACTGATTTAGAGGTGTGGTGTCGCACAAGTATAAAGTGTGCGCCACCTACTTTCGCCGCGCGCCGCCATGCACGCACGGCGCGGCGTTCTTATGACGTCAGCCGCGAGCGCCCTCTGCTACAACTCCGCTCGTGGCCACCACTGAACGACATCGTTCACTGGGGACTGAGATAGGAACCAGTTAAACTTCGGAATCAGATAGCACCAGTGAAGACTTGGCTATCGGATAGGCACTAGGCAGGCCTCTACCTCAACTATGTACCAGCATTCTGCAGTGCTGAGCTATGTAAAAGTTAAGTACTGTATAAATTCTGGACAATACATATCTCGTTCTAATTCACTTTAGTGTTTCTAGTTTCTGCCGTCCCACTGGCTGCTCACCTTCATACCTGCACAAGCGTGCATCCTTTATACCTGTGTCGGTCTCTTTCTGCTCGGCCACCGACACCTACGACGGAAACGAGACACAAAAGTGGCGACGAGGCTGGGACACAAAAAGAGGATTCCATCCGACACGTTAAACTGATATCAGTATAGTAAGCTGACACACTATCTAAAAGTAGCATAATTGTGGGATGGCTCTACTGCAGTTGAGAAGTGACTTATAAAGTGAACAGCAAGTTGTAGCGGCCGCGCACTGACCTGTCGAGAGAGATGGCGGCGAGCGTGAAGGCGCTGGAGGCGACGGTGACGTTGGCGACGAAGTTGCTGGCCGAGCAGTAGGCGCCGCCGAACGGCCAGTCCGAGTTGAGCATGAAGGCGAAGTTGAAGGCGCAGTTGAGCAGCGCCATCAGCAGGTCGGCCACGCTCAGGTTCACCAGGAAGTAGTTGGTCACCGTGCGCATGCGCCGGTGCGCTGCCGGGAAAACAACAAAACACCGAGTCAGCCCAGGGGAAGGCGCGTCTCAACTACTGTGCGTACAACAACGTTAGTTAAGACTGAGGCCAACGACAAAGGCAGGCCAGAACCCCTACTCCAGCTCACGTGATCAAGGAGCCAACGCGATCGCTAGTGATCCTGTGCCCAAGCGGTGGGCCAGTCAGCTAGCAATATCGTTGGCTCACACCAACACAGCCTAGAAGACGAGGCCTGACTACTGGGACGGTGAGAAAGACAGGCCTGAGCGCGCAAATCATGCGACGTAAGCAAGGTAGTTCCGAGCCGGCGCGATCGCTAGCCGATTGGCCGGCCGCTGGGGCACACCCTACTGCGTCATAGCAGGCAGCAAGTGAGCTAGCGATCGCTCTCTCTCGGTGGCCTCGGGAACTACCTTGCTTACGTGGCATGACATCTACGCTGGGGCCTGTATTTCCCGTTGGCCGCGCAACTGACCGTGCGTACATCCCACTAAGAGGCGGAGGCTGCCACTTGCTGGCAGGCCACTGGGGCACGCCCACCACTTTGTAGTGGCGGGCCACTCAGCTTGCGCCCGCCTCCTCTAGGTATGACGTAGGTAGGTAGGTATGACGTAAACACGGCCAGTGGTCTGGCCTTGTCTTCTAGGCAGTGTTGCTCACATCCAAACTTCCCGATAATAGAGCAGGCATGGCCAACATTCCCACCCGGCCACGACCGTGTGCTGCTAGTATAAGCAACCGAGCGAGAGAGATAGCTGCGTAATGAGTGAAACCGCACGGCACTGCTCTGCACTGGACTGTCCCGCGGTCAGATCCAACGTAAATGAAGTAACAGAGAAAGCGCAGCTCTGTAATGTTGTCGAAGATCGGTAAAACAAGCGAAACATTTACTGTTTAGGTATGGCAGATTCACAACGGGAAGCTTTAGAAAATATCCAAAACACGAATCTAAGAAGAATTTAGTAATTTTGTGACCCAAATTTGATTCTATTAGTATTTTACATGCACACTTCTCATATATACAGTAGGCTTCTTCTGAAAGTAATATGTTTCTTAAATGAACTAGTACCATAAATATTTTAAAAATAATTTTATGTAAGAGCTATAGAGTTTCATCCTTTCAAGTAAATATGTTTTGTTAAAACACAAATAAAAAAAAAACATAAATAGATTGGTTTTGGTACATTTCCCCAAGTTGCTCTGAAAAGATGCTAGCGTACTTCGGACGAGAGCCATTTTGACTAGCGCACTACTTCCCCCACCACTGCCATGCCTGCAGCATGTGTGGGAGTGAGACGGCTATATGCCAAACGCTACAAGGGGGAAACGAAGGAAGGCAATTTTTGCACCGCATTGAGGCTACTAAGTCGAGATGGCAATGTCGTAGAGAACTTCTATAATCGGTATTTTAGCGCTAATATACAGGGTGAATCACCTAACAGTTGTACCGCAAATATTGCGGAAACGGAAAGTGTGAGATATGTGCGATTTCACAGAATGGATTGGTAGTCAGGGGCTTGTATTGTTAGCCAATAAACAGATTGTAAAAATACCTAGAAAGTGTATTTTTTATGCAAACTTAAATTTTAAAATAGGACAATGGTTGTTTCTACCACGCACTGGAAGTTTTGTCACCAGCTGTGTACACAGAATTTTGAATGACATTTTTATCACGGTTAGTTTGGCAGCAACGACCATTCAAAGTTTTTGAGGCGGAGGCTACGACAGCGTAGCTCACTGGGACGTGCCCCAGAGACTAGCCACTCGGCCAGTCAGCTACGCTGTAACACCAACCGCCCCCGAAACTTTGAACTTTTGTAGCTGCCAAACTAAACGTGATAAAAATGGCATTCAAAATTCTTTGTACACAGCTGGTGTCAAAACTTCCAGTGCGTGATAGAAACAACCACTGTTCCATTTAAAAAACTATACGTTTGCATAAAAATACACTTTTTAAGTAATATTACAATCTCTTTGTTGGCTAAAACTACAAGCCCCTGACTACCAGTCCATTCTGTCAAAACCGCACATCAATCGAACTTTTCCTTTCCGCAATATTGGCGGTGGAAGTGTTAGGGGATTCACGCTGTATATTTGCTACATTTTTTCATTCGCCAAAGTCATATCTTTATTCTTCAATGAAATAAGCACATTACGCAGTATTCATGTGATTAGCAGAAATGCATATCTTTCTTGAAAAACAAAACGATTTGCATTAAGCTGATTAACACATTTAGATACCGTTTTCGAATTCCTTAAAGAGAAAGGCAAATTTTGACACCTCAAACTGAAAACGACAGAGATATTACTAACGTAAATTATATCACTGCGATAAAAATTGAAGTGTAGAGTTATGTGATCATTTTGTATATAGCAAACACATACAGAAAATGAAATGCAAGTTCTTTTTAAACATACATGGTGTTTCACTAAGTGTATTTGCCTCTGTAATTTATAAAATAATAGGTAACGGGAAATTTTAATGCGGTAGGTCAACACAAGAAATGTTACATTTTTTTAAGCTTATGGGACTTAACTACGGGGTCATCAGTCCCTGAACTTAAAAACTACTTATGAACTACCTTATACTATGGACGGCACAAATATCCATGCCCGAGGGGGATTCGAACCCCCGACCGTAGTGGCCGTGCAGACCGTGACTGGAGCGCCTCAGTCCCCTCGGCCACCGCGGCCGGCAAGAAATGTTACTTTCTGCGGAGCTATGAAAATAGTTTATTGTATCATTTTCCATAGAGTTACAACACAAAGATTTTATTTTTTTAAATGCAACAATAGCTTTTTCTATCGTGCATTGGATTCGTTGAAACTAGTTGCGTCCAAATCAATTTAAACTACATTCCTATCACTGTTAGTTTGGGAGCTACAACCCTTCAAAGTTTCAGCGGAAGATACCACACGCAGTACATAATACATGGCTGTGTGGTGGGTGATGGATGTTATGGCGGTGGGAAGTTGACCTACATGAGATGTTCAAATGTGTGTCCATGTTCCTCAATGCATAATGCAATGTGCCGTCGAAAGGATCTGCGGACGAGATGTAACATCGCCGGTATGACCGAGCGACATGCTTCCTCGATGCGCCGTTTTACATTATCTTGGGATGTGGGCTCAGTGACATAAACACGATCCTTTAGATATCCCCACAAAAAGAAATCTACTGGTGTTAAATCGGGCGACCTTGCGGGCCATGAATGAGGACCATGGCGCCCCAACCATCTTCCTGCAAACCTGTTGTTTAGTTATTCCATAACAACACGTGCAGAATAGGCTGGGTGACCATCGTGCTGCATCCACATATGGACTCTCTTGTGTAGACACACATATTCAAGGAGACCACCCAATCTGTCAGCTATAAAATCGCGATATAACTCACCTGTCAGTGTACCTGGGAAGTAGTGTGGACCGATGATTTCATCCCCAAGGATTCCACACCACACGTTAATAAGCCACCTACGTTGACGGTCGACAGGTCGTACCCACCGAAGATTGTCTGCGACCCAGTAGTGCATGTTATTGCGATTCACTGCACCATAATTTGTGAACGTGGACTCATCAGAGAACATAACACTTTGTAAATACTCCAGCGTGAAATTATGCATGGCCCACTCACAGAATGTCACTCGTGCACGTAAATCGTTCCCATGCAGCTCCTGGGTCAGTGACAGGTGGTACGGGTGAAACCTATGGCCGTGTACTATACGCCACACAGATGTGAGACTGACACCAACGACTGCAGTTACGACTCGTAAGCTGACATGAGGATCGTGGTGTAGTGCAGCTAAAACAAACACCTCCGTCTCCTCACTTCTTGCAGGTCTTCGACTCTTTTTTTTAACTTATGGGACTTAACTACGGGGTCATCAGTCCCTAAGCTTACAAACTACTTATGAACTAGTTAAGACTACAGACGGCACAAATATCCATGCCCGAGGGGGGATTCGAACCCCCGACCGTAGTGGCCGTGCTGACCGTGACTGAAGCGCCTCAGTCACCTCGGCCACCGCGGCAGGCTGTGATATCTGCCCCTGAAACTTTGAAGGGTTGTAGCTCCCAAACTAACAGTGATAGGAATGTAGTTTAAATTGATTTGGACGCATCTGGCTTCAAGGAATCCAATGCACGATTAAAAAAAAACTACCGTTCCACTAAAAATTATATCTTTGTGCTGTAACTCTTTGGAAAATGATACAATACACTATGTTCGTAGCTCCGCAGATAGTGTAACATTTCTTGTGTTGATATACCGCATTAAAATTTCCCGTCACCTACTATTTTATAAGTTACAGAGGCAAACACACTTAGTGAAACTCCCTGTATATATCAATGGTGTGGCAGTAGCGGCGTTCGTCCTCTTCCTGCACGCCACTCTGTCCCACACGCCGCTACGCACAGTGCGGGGCAAAGGCGCCCCTGCCTGCGGGGTCGTGTTTGGCCATGCCTTTGTTAGACAGTCAGATCGGTCCAGGCTTTGTACATCGACACAGTATCAATGATAACTCCGATATAATTCGTGTTATTTGCTGTCGTCCAGGGGGACGTGAATAAACTCTAATAATAAGTGACACCTTTTTTACAGAGTAGCAGAAAACCATAACTCTGAAAGCGTACCAATGTTCAGGTTTTACAGCACTGTATTATCGGCAGTTTGTTGTTTGCTTCGTTTACTTGAAAGTAGCAAAGCTGTGCAGTATATTCGTAGTTTCAGACAATACACAGAAGCCAACGGAAAACAAGAATAAAGAAACAATTATGCCACTCGTGCGGAAGTATGTTCAAATGTTTGTTAGGCTTATGGGACTTAACTACGGGGTCATCAGTCCCTAAACTTACAAACTACTTATGAACTACTTACGAACTAGGACGGCACAAATATCCATGCCCGAGGGGGGATTCGAACCCCCGACCGTAGTGGCCGTGCTGACCGTGACTGGAGCGCCTCAGTCACCTCGGCCACCGCGGCCGGCGTGCGGAAGTATTTATAGCAATAATACTGATAATGATAATAATAATATTATTACTGCTGTACACGTTATGTAGTTTCTTTACTTTATATTCCGATTCCGTTTGTTTATGCCTTGAAACTACGAATAACTACTTTGAAATAAACGAAACAAATGCAAACTGCCGGTAACATACTTCTATAAAATCCGAACAGTCGTTTAAATGTCAGGATCACGTTGAGCCATATAACAATTGCCAGCGTATTGCAGTAAAATTAAATAAATAAAATAAAAGAGAGAGAGAAAAATACAGCCGCGAGACGGCTTCGATCAAGGTCCCTCGGTACAATAAACTTTCTACGAAGTTGCGCACAGGAGCTCGGTATGATGGCCACTCAAAGTAAGCTTTAAGTGTGCTCCGTACGTCAGGTGAAAGTTATTACACTAGTTTATTCACGTTAGTCTGGTCCTCAGCAAATAGCACGAATTATATCAGAGTTTTTGTTGATACTCTATCTATATACAACGTTTGGTACGGAACTGACTGTCTGACATCTGGAGGTTTGGGTCACAGTACTACTCCGATCACGTGACCTGGCGTAAGCACTCTGTCTTTCTCGTTGGTTTCTGTCAATAGACAGAGGAGTGAAATAACTTTATAATGTCTGAGATAACTGGAATGAATAAAAGTATCTATTTCAACATAAGCTTGTTTTGACAAACAGTATAATGCCATACCAGATCGCCACAACAGAATGTGTAAGTTACACGGCATGTAAACATATTTTAAAACTTGAGCACATTACCATTTCAGCGACTAAGATGACACGTAGTTTAATGAAGTGAGTGCATCTGCAGATAGCTGCTAGTTCTGCTGATGATGAAACACGAGTTTTGGAACTTATATAGTGGCAACTATATATTCACAATCGATACATGTTTGCACCTGTTACCTGTCTTGTATAGAACCAGTTGCCAACGATGTGGAAGGCGTATTATGTCGTTAGGAAGGCATAGTATACCGTGTTGATGGTGCGAATCTCTGTAACAGTTCTGAAGCGAATGCCACGAAGTGGTTCCTTCATCTTCGGAATCAAATAAAAGTCACAAAGACATAAGTCCGAGGACTATGGCGGATGGTACAGTACTTCCCAGTACTATCGACGAACAGAGCAGCAGCAGCTTGCGCTGTATGCGCCCGCGCATTCTCGTGCAAAAATTATGGCTAGATTGCACAGAAAGTGTTGCCGCTTCTTTCGCAAAGTTGGTCGCAGGTTTTGCTCTAAAAACGAACAGTAATACTGTGCATTGGCGGTCTGCCGTGGAGAGACGTAATGCGTTAGGATAACACCATTGCAGTCGTACACGAGAATAACCTTAACTTTCACCATACTGGGGCTCTGACGCCTCGTGAAGACCTTGATGACACAGTCGTGTTCTACGACCTCTGGGACACTGAATCTTGATCCGACTCCGTTGTTTCGAAAACATAGTGACACCGTTAAGTTCGGGCGCTTGCTCACAAGTGAATGTGTTTCCCTCGATTTTGCGGTGACGTGAGATGGGCCAGTCCATTGACTCAGAGGTGAAGCAGGTAAGTCAACAATATGTGCTATCACCGACAATAGTAGATTCCATTGCATAATGTCTCCTCCAGACCAGTGTTGCCACTATTTAACTTCCAATCCTCGTTATTTATGTCAAGCCTGTAAACAAGGCCTCAATTACTTTGGAGGTATTTTCTCATAACATTGAGATATGGTGAAACAAATTGAATCTAGCTGTTGCAAAGTTAATGTTCATCTACGATCTCCTCTCTTCTGCAAGAGGGAAGTTAGCACCAATACTAAGTTAACAGTGCACCGTTCTACTTTTCGACCAACTTCGTTGTGTAGGAATGAAAGCTGGGTGGATACAGGATATCTTACAGGTTCCAGATATAAAAGTAACGAGTATGATTTCATCTACTAATCGATGGGTATAATGGCAGGAGCGAACGTATACCATAGAAGAAGAGCAGGCTGAGATAGTGGGGTCATGTAACACACATTGGAGAAGCGAGGTTCCCTAAGAGACTTATGGATTCAAAAGTATAGGTTATGAGGAGTCTGTAACGTTACAGTATCTTAATTTACTGTCAGCAGCAATTTTCCCTTCCTAGTTGTTTGCATCGGTAGTGGTTTGCATTGGTGTATCCAGAAAAGGTTTCTCAAAGGAAGTATGTTTATTCATAATCACCAGTAGTATCACCGATCAGAACTATGTACGTTTCCTCCTAACTCATTCTGTATAAAATTTCGTATCTGCATAAAAGCATAGCAACACAGAAATATGATAAAAATTCATTAAATATCATGAACTATATCAGAGACAGTGACACCAAATGTTTTATATATACGTTAGGACAATGTAGACATGGACGCGAAACTCTGCAAACGTGCTGTTAGTTAATGAACTGTTTCTGAAGGATGTAATAATTTAATTGTCGGGACGTTTCAACCATTGTGTACGCAATTATAGTTACACATGTACTCCAGCATAAAACGTATTGAAATCGCTCGCACCTGTTTTGGGCAATCAATAGATGGTTTCATTTCTCAAATACATGGGACGCGCCTGTATTAGATATCATGGCACGGGACTGCCATTGTAGCTCAAACACTCTCTCAGGTAGCAGAACGGGTGGCTGTTATTATGAAACAATGCTACCTGCAACTGAAAAGCTTGTGTTCGATGGCTGTGTTTCGATCAACGCGTTTTGTAACGCTATGCTTCGGTGTGTAGCAATGGATTACTGTATGAATTGTTAGGTGTGAGTATTTCTATTCCATAATAAATGAAGTGAAACTCTTATATAGTTTTTCTTTCTTTTTCTGTTATTAATATCTGGTTGTCAAAAAAAATGCATGATTTCAAATATCAGGGGTTACCATCTGATACCGTACAGGTTTTTTCAATGTAGCTGCTTTTCAGTGAACCAATTACCGGATTATTATTATTAATTATTCACTTTTGGAGCAACTAAACAGACATTGAGCCGCGGAAATCAACTCAATGCGAATGAGATTCCCAGAATTTATATTAATAATTAACTGTAATTAATTATTGAAATTTTACCGTTTCTAATCTGACAAAGCGATTGCTGACATTAACGAAAAATTCTCGCGGAATCTATGATATTTTTGCTGATTTATTCAGATGAATAATCTAATGGTTCGTTGATCACTGATCGGAACTAGATATGACTAATTTACAAATTATTCTGTCACAGTCATCTGCAAGTCTTTAGCACCAACAGCGGGTTAGGAGGCAGTTACAGTAATTGAGTAGAATGACATTCTGACTAGTTTATAATTTAAAGTTAATAATCTAGTGTATCTATTTTTTCATAAATTAAATTTGAAATTTCTGTAAAATAGTTTTCATTATGAACATGAATAATGAAAAGACACTGGACGTAATGGAGTCACAGCCTAAACAAATGTTATGTAAGTAAAAAAGAAGTTATTCTATGAAATATGTTACTGAGAACTTTCATCACACTAGAAAGAAATATTGAAAATATAACAAAGGTTATGGGAAGTGTTACTTGTCATCTAATATGTCATTTATGGTTCGTTCTATGAACCATCGGAAAATCAATGAGATGGAGTCAGCTGCTGTTTGGTTCAAAGGATTTGGTGTGTGTTCTATATGGTTAATAAACTGTCATCGTGACAAGGTCTTACAAAGTATGCGAGGTGGGTTACTTCATTTGTAGTTATGCACAATTTTTACAAGTTTCGATACGTGTCCTTTTTAGCGAAGGTTCTGAAGCTGCGAACTACTGTTACAGATTTATATTTGTATATACATTGGCGATAACAAACTATCGACAATTAGACAATAACAATACTAATTACTTTTAAATGATGCACACTGTTTTTTGCTAGTTTTAGTGGCTCATATGGCTCGTAACGATGTTTGAAGCTACTGCGATATTAATTTTAGTTACAGCTACTGCAATGCTAATTTTAGTTACTGCATCGGCGGCATAGTTTCCTAATGTTGGCAACTAAATGTTCGCTTTACAAGTATAATTAATTTGCTGACCGGAAAAGGGTACATACAAGAAGTTGGTCAACATGAGATACTATTTTCTAACATTGTAGCTGTTCGAGTTTCAAAAGAGCATTCAGTCGTTGCCAACATCAGCACTCTACGCCGCCGAAGTAGTAAGTATAAGTGTCCAATTTTATCAGAGACAGGATTATATTAAAGCCCTGACAGCTGTTAAAATTCCATTAGCTGAAAAGTGTTTTGAAATTATAGCTTGTGAAAATGCTTTATCTTAGCCGTGAATGACAATAGATACATTTGCTTGATTTTTGCGCACAGGATGTATTAAACTAAACTAAAGCGCAGATTTGGTGGTGCATATGGTATCCCGTAAAGCTGAGCTGTCGAATACGTAAACGTTTCTCACAATACACACCCAGATGGGCAAATACCAGAAAACAAATTTAACGATTTGTCAAACCACATTACAATAATTTAATACGAAAAGATAAATTTTTAATCCAAATATATATTTTCTTTTTGGTATGTGTATTAGAAATGAAGCAAGCGATATTTCAAAGCAATAACAGCGGAAAAGCTCGGCTTTTAACAAGCTCACGCTATCACCGCTAGGAACCAAAATGGTGGCGGGAGCTCTCGCTATAGAAGAAATTAATGCGCAGGCCCGTCTATATCCAAGTGCCATAAACAACTCCCATGTCGCACACAAGTTTTATATCAATTTACAGGGTGAATCACCTAACACTAGCACCGCAAATATTGCGATTGATGTGCGGTTTTCACATAATGGATTAGTAGTCAAGAAATCATATTGTTAGCCAATAAACCGATTGTAAAAATACCTAGAAAGTGTATTTTTTGTGCAAATATACAACTTTTCAAATGGAACAAAGGTTGTTTCTATTTTGCACTGAAAGTTTTGCCACCAGCTGTGTACAAAGAATTGTGAATGACATTTTTATCACGTTTAGTTTGGGAACTACAACCATTCAAAGTTTTGGGGACGGAGCTTACGTCAGCGTAGCTAACTGGATGGTGGTCATGAGACAGTGGGCCGTGCCCCAGGGGCTAGCCACTCGGCCAGTCAGCAACGCTATCGCAGCCTCCGCCCCCTAAGCTTTGAACGATTGTAGCTGCCGAACTAAACGTGATAAAAATGTCATTCAAAATTCTTTGTACATAGCTGGTGTCAAAAATTCTATTGCATGATACAAACAACCATTATTCAATTTAAAAAACTATATATCTGCATAAAAATACACTTTATAAGTAATATTACAATCTGTTTGTTGGCTAAAAATACGAGCCTCTGACTGCCAATCCATTGTGTGAAAGCCGCACCTCAATCGCACTTTCCTTTTCCGCAATATTTGAGGTGCAAGTGTTTGGTGATTTACCCTGTACAAATTACTACAAAATTTAAATGTTCAAATGTTTGTAAACTTATGGGTCTCAACTGCGAGGTCATCAGTCCCTAAACTTACAAACTACTTATGAATTACCTTATACTAAAGGCAGCACAAACATCCATGCCCGAGGGAGGATTCGAACCTCCGACGCGGGAGTCTGCGCGATCCGCAACGTGGCGCTCCAGACCGCTCGGCTACTCCCGCTCGGCAGATTACTACATTTAGTGTCGAAGTGACTAATAACCGTCGCAGTTTAGTCCGTTCCAAAAACCAACAACAACATTTAGTGCCGCAATCCGCAGTATATGCGATTATCAACAGAAGCACAAATTCGGGTGAACACACACATTTTTTCACAGATTTCATTACTACTGTTTTCTCCTTATTAAAAAAGTCAAATAGTTGACACGGTGATTTTCCTATGGATTATGACCTTGAATGTAAGGGAATCGTGAACGACAAGCATATCAGTCATGAAGAGGTTGGAAGCTTTTAAAGCCGGCCGCGGTGGCCGAGGGGACTGAGGCTCTCCAATCACGATCTGCACGGCCACTGCTGTCGGGGGTTCGAATCCCCCCTCGGGCATGGATATTTGTGCCGTCCTTAGTCTTAGCTAGTTCATAAGTAGTTTGTAAGCTTAGGGACTGATGACCGCGTAGTTAAGTCCCATAAGTTCTACAAACATTTGAACATTTGAAGCTTTTAAAATATACACTTAAAATTGATGATTATATGGGTAGATCGTAAAAGGGCTTTTCAAATCTCTTTCATAATTTTTGTCAACCGTTTCATTTTCTAACAGCGGCTGGGGAAAGAGACACCCAAATCTTTCCGTTTTAGACTAGATACATGTCATTATAATGATCATGACTTCCTATGATGGTAGGTTCTAATGAAATATTTTTGCAGGCGGAGGACAAAGTAGCTGAAAGAAATTTCGCAAGTATATCTCCCCGCAACGAATAACAACTTTCTTATACTGATTTCATTCCAACTCGTGATTTATTTCTATGACTCTCTCCTCTCTCTGAACTTTCTCTATATCCTATGTCAGTCCCTGCTGATGACCATCCCATAGTGCGCAGCAATACTCCAAAATGGTACGGACAAGTGTAGAGTAGGTAGTTTCTTTAGTGGAACTGTTGTTTGGTCGCACTAGATATACTACCGTAGAGACACCCATTAAACTACTCTTTGTTCGGAATTTCACAATTAAAATGTCATATAGCCTTAATAAATAGCGTAGCGTAGGAGTTAGTAACATCGATTTAGTGATTTATGTGTGACTGAAGAACGGAGAATGAAACTGCTGCTGCAAGTGGTACCATCAGCAATGACATTTATGTTCTTCCTTCTCACAAATATTTGACTTTTGCTCCAAATATGTTGCGATTTTTGAGAATATGGTTCGAGAACAAACTATGGGAACGGTTAAATTGCTGGTAAGTGAAATGAGTATCAATGTCATTTAGGGTCACACTATTCGCCATTCAGAAAGTTTTGGCTATTTATTTTAGAATATCTCGTGATTTCCCAGGCCAAAGAGTTGAGAATGGGAATAGACACCTCTATGAGGATCATCTTTTCCAACGGCAGTGGAATTTTTCAGAAAGATAATGAACCATGTCAAGAGCCCAGGTGTGTGATGGAGTAATAGTAACACAGTAGCCCCTCCATTGTTGAAGGAGTCACAATCGAGCTGCAGTACCTCTTTCCAAACAGTATTATAAGGTCCCAGGTTCTAGTCCCGGTTCCGACAATCAATTTTAATCTGCCAGGAAGTTTTATATCAGCGCACACTTCGCTGCAGAGTGAAAGTTTCAGTCTGGAAACATCCCTTAGGCTGTGGCTAAGCCATGTCTCCACCATATCCTTTCTTCCAGGAGTGCTAGTGTTGCAAGTTTCGCATGAGAGCTTCTGTGAAGCTTGAAAGGTAGGAGGCGAGGTACTGGCGGAAGTAAAGTTGTGAGGCGGCATCGAGAGTCGTATCGGGATAGCTCAGTCGGTAGAACGCTTCCCCGCGAAAGGCAAAGGTCTGAGGTTCGAGTCCCGGTTCCGGAACACAATTTTAATCTGCCAAGAAGTTTCATATCAGCCCACACTTCGCTGCAGAGCGAAAGTTTATTCAGTATTGTAAGCTCATGAAAAATGTCAATAAGAAGGTATAAATTATGTTGTATGCAAATAGAACATTAAAATCATTGTTCAGTCGTGCAGGATGTATTTGGTCAGCAGCGACAGGTTAAGGATACAAAGTCAGTGCGTTGTAGAACTGCTTATGTTACTTATAAGTCAGATATATGTACAGTATTTGATAATCATTTTCAGAGTATAGCAAGTGAACTAACCAAAACCCTGTTTTCTACAGATAATCATATAACGTTGATAGAAAATAGCTTTGCGAGGCTGTTACCTGAAATAGTCTTTCATGATACTTAAAAAGGGGAGATTGAGTCAATAACTAAAGCACTAAAGACTAAGAACTCTTGCGGATATGACGAGACATCTAGCAGAATTCTACTGTTCTCTATATATCAGCTCAGTAATTAGCCATATTTTTAATGTTTCCTTTTAGAATGATCACTTTCTTGACAGATTAAACTAGTCAGTAAATACAACACATTATAAAAAACGATAAAGTGATAATGTAGACAACTATAGACCTATTTCTCTACCATCGGTTTTCTCTACAGTTATTGAAATGGCTGCATATTCAAGGCTGTTTGGTAATTTCAGTTCACATAATTTATTGTCAAATGTACAGTTTGGTTTCAGAACGACTGAAAATCGTTTACTCTCGTTTCTCTGTGAGGCACTTGATAGGTTAAGTAAATGATTACGAACCTTACGCGTCTTCTTTAACAAAGGCGTTTGGTTCTGTTGGTCACTAAATACTGGTGCATAGGTTAGAACATTATGGAATAAGAGGTATCGCTCACAACTGGTTCATCTCTTACATTAATAACAGAGAGCAGACGGTAATTCTTCACAGTGTTGAAAATGGCTACGACTTGCAGTCACAATGGAGCACAGTGAAGTGCGGGGTGCCTCAGGAGACTGTTCGGCGATCGCTGCTGTTTGTTATTTATATAAATGATACGCCTTGAATACAAAAGGTAATAGTAATATAGTTTCGTTTGCTTATGATACCAGCTTGGTAGTGAAGGATATTGTTTGTAATATTGCCACAGTATCAAATGATGCAAATCAATAGATAAGTTGGTGTCTTATCGAAAATAATTTTTTGCTAAATCATAGTAAAACTCAAGTCTTCAAAAAAATGTTCAAATGTTTGTATAGCTTATGGGACTTAACTACGGGGTCGTCAGTCCCTAAACTTACAAACTACTTATGAACAAGTTAATCCTAAGGACGACACAAATATCCATGCCCAAGGGGGGATTCGAACCCCCGGCCGTAGTGGCCGTGCAGACCGTGACTGGAGCGCCTCAGTCCCCTCGGCCACCGCGGCCGGCCTCAAGTCTTCTATGCTTACTTTCATTCACTTATGGTGTTATATTTTGAATAACTCTACTGGATATTTTTGGTTCAGAAGCGGGAGGTCCTAGCAATTTGTGGTGTAAGTTCGCGAACTTCGTGTCGACCTCTTTTCCGTAATCTGTTAATCTGACATTAGCGTCATAATACAGGTTTTCTTTCATATCGTTTGTTGTTAACAATATCAGCTGATTCCCACGAGTTAGCAGCTCTCACTCGGTGAAACTAGACAAAAATCTAATCTACATTTGGATCACACTTTCTTGACTCTTGTGCAGTATTCTGCAGCATCTATTTTCAATAAGCTGCCACAAGAACTGAAGAATTTTAGTACTAAGCCACGATCTTTCAAGTCTACATTGAAGAGTTACCTCATGGCTCACTCCTTTTAATTCTGTCAAGGAACTCCGGTATAAATTTTTTTAAAATAAGCTAATTGTTTCGTTACTGATTTTAAATAAATCAGTAAAGCGAAAGAAAATAAATTTCAAAGAGAGGACAAACTCCCACGGAAAGAAAGGCGATGATATTTCAACGGAGAAAGATATTGAAAATATCGAAGAGAAATTAAAATAATAGTTTAAAAAAGTAAAAGTTACAAAAAGTGTATGTGTATCAAAGCTAAACTGAAATATCAGATAATTCTGACTTTTTAAAAACACAGTCAGAGAGAATATTACCTGTTGAGTGCATAGATATTGTCGCAATAGTAGAGTAGTAATCTTATCGTCAATACTTTTTGTTATTTATTTTTTATTTTTGTCGGAAATGTTTCAAAAAGCATAAAACTATTTTTTTTTTTTTTTTTTTTTTGGCGTGGGGGTGGGGGGGAGGCATGTTGACCGACCTCTGCCCGGTAATTATACTGGTCACGGTATGTAATGGTCGTAGTATCGTAGAATTCAGGAATGAGGACATTTTCAATATTTTAGCGTGAAAAACGATGACAGTTTTCATATTTATTATTGTGCAAGAAAGACAAACATCGGGATAGATTACATCGGGAACCGTGCCTTCTCTATATTTTTATATTTTTCATTCTACCAAACTCTT
Organism: Locusta migratoria; assembly: GCA_026315105.1. Lineage (NCBI taxonomy): Eukaryota > Metazoa > Arthropoda > Insecta > Orthoptera > Acrididae > Locusta > Locusta migratoria. Next base: position 112,730,294 of record CM048744.1, on the reverse strand, counting down.
TTTCAAACTTCCTCCTGTTGGAACAGTTCAAACCTAGAACATTAAATTTTACATTTTCAACCCTTGAGTCACAGTCGTGAGTCTATGTTTCTCATTTGTGCCTGTGTTGAGGACAAACTCTAAGCCCTGGCGTTATGGTTGGCTCTGCAAAAATCTGCGCAATTAAGAAAGCTTAACAGATATGCAGCCACGTATGAAACGTAATGTAATACATTAATTGCTCCCCGCATATTTAAAAAAAATAAAAACAACTTACGGGTATGATCCATATTTTCGTGGAATGTAGCCCGTTCATCATCATTGCAATATTTTCACCGAACATACACTTTGTACTTTTTTTTTTTCTGTTTCCAGAATACATCATGAAATTCAAGTTTGCCGAAACAAGAAATTTCATGAAACTGCTGCGCCACATTTTCAGGTACTCAGACCGGAACATCGATTGTGAACTACATAAATCGATATTTTCCGAGCGTAACGGATGTATTATAAGAAAAACGAGATGAAAACAAAAATCTAAATATTATTTCCCAAAACTAAAATCGTGCGGACATTAGCAATAGTCGTAAAATAAATGCGGGCGCCAGGTTAAATGTTGGAAATGCAGACATGTCCGGATAACTTGGGACGTTCGGTATAGCCTTTTCTATACGAGACGTGCAACACGCACGAGGAAGTCGTTGTCGGCTGCAGCGCCCCTTGCGATAGACCGTCGAACTGCAAAGAACCGTTCAAACGGTACGCATTTGTAGAGTTGTCTGCTTCACGCCTCTATTTCGTTTGTTTTCAAGTTACAGCAAATTAATCGCCGCGTTAACATCACTTTTCGAAACTGTGAGATATATTGTGATGATTAAAACATTTATGTTTCAGACTGCCACTGTGAAACTGCATTTAATTGTTTTCGTGCAGTTCATGCGCAACTACGTCGCTCACATGTATTAACGTCTTCATTATAAAATGCGATTACATACTTCCAGCCCCTGCAGCTTGAAGCGCCTATTTATATGGATACTTTGACTGATTCCTTCGTCGGTTCTTGGTAGATCACAATATTGACTCTTATTTAAATAGTTTAAAGTCGGAATATGTCCTAGTAAGCTGAAAACCGGGTAACTAAGTTGAAATGAACGTGTAGAACATACACAAAATTCTACTTTTAAGTAAGTGTGATGCTGTATTACCAAGAACCGATGGATAACTCCGTGAAAATTTCATGATTTAAATTTCTCTACGTTTGTTTGGATTTCACATTAACAGCCATATCTCTGTATTCAATAAAAACTGTACACATGTTAAATTACATTTTTAATGCAATTCCTCTATAGTATCACCTCCTAAAATACAGAGTCGAAACTCCTCTGAGCAGGAGACAAGTACACATTCTCAAATCAATTCCCGACTTGGCTTCCTTTGTCCGTTGCATTCCCCATTCGGTTGTCTGCGCATGCGCGAAGCACTTCCATACGCGTGAGAATAGGATCCATACTATTCCATCTACTAGCGATCGTATGCGTGCATCTTGTGCAAGTGGACACGTCTACACTGTACGCGGACGGTGTGACCGGTGCATCATGGGTAATCTCGTAAGCTATCACTTCCCGTGTAGAAAGGGCTTAACCCTACTCGTAGCTAAATATTTTTCACGAGTTAATCGTAGTTGCCTAAAAACTTGAAGGCACAAGGTCCCTCGGAGAGCCAAGTGAACCTCTTTCGCCACTTCTGTTGAGCCCCCTCTCTTACCTCCATTTGCGGGATAGAGCTCTCGCACCTCTGCGGGATGGCTACATTGAGGGCCCTGCGCGATACAGGAGGTGGGGAGATAGACTAGCCGGTGCTCCGGTATTGCGCCACAAGCAGTGACGTGGGTAACGATGTTTGTGTCGTGAAAAGGGCGCCGTAATCGGATTGCGGGGATTGGCAGCACTGCGGGCAGGCGGGGCGCGCCGCTTGTATAAACCGGAGGCGACGTGCGGCTAGCCTCCCCTCCAGGGAGACACCTGTCACCGCAGCAGTAACGTCACCGCGAGGACCCAGCGCTGCCAACACACGACGTAACGCGTGGCGGGCTAGCTGCGCGAGCCAATAAAACTCACAGCAGCTGGGCGGAGGCTGGGAAAAACGAGACCTGTCTCGCCGACTGGGGGCTGCTGAAGACGGGTTTAGCGCGAGGTGATGGCTGCTCAAGGGGAGGAATGGCACTCACTGAGGTTGGGGGATGGTTCAGTCCGATAGACCAGGGATGGGAAAAAGCGCTGACACGGCCATTGGCGTCCGGGTATGCCCGTTCTGCTTTAGGCTGTGACATGGGAGTCACCACAGGGGGTGGGGATGGAGGGCGGCAGGGTGTAATTGGTAACGTTTTACTAACGAAGACGAAGCAAGAAGGGTTGCTGCCTATCGTCTTTCCTCTCAGACAGGAAATTACACTCACCTGCTGATCTGTTTTCCTTGGACCGTAAAGGCGTCGGACTTCTTCTCTTGGCAGTTGTACTTGAGGATGGAAAACCACTAGAAGGAAAAGGCAGTCCTACTCTGAAAGAAACTGACTCTCTTCAGTTATATTATGGGAGAGCTATCAGGGAAAACAAGCATAATTCAGAGGCAATGAGGCGTGCTTTGTGGGCTATTTATTTCCACAAACTATCCACTGACCATACACCAATGCACCAATGCACAATCTGTCCCACAGACTATTGGTGTAAGATAATGAAATGAGACATATTCGCATAAACATTACCAGTTCACCATGTTGGTTTTGCACTCGTTTTTCCTTGTTTGCAGTTAAATAAATGGGAAAGGGTCCGCCTTTTTTGCAGACAATTATGTTTTTTACTTACTCCCATACAACTTTCGAAATCTCTGTTCCATCATCATTAGGATATTTATTAAATCTGTAACTATAAAATATTTACAATGTACACTGTAGTTTAAGATTCGAAAAAAACTCGAAAATGCCAGAAATATGGTTTATCTGGCGTTTTCACATTTTGTGTTTGAGATAGATACAATGGTTGCGGCATATATGAACTCACAGGCAACTCCTGTCAGGCTGTGTACATAGAACAAACATGCAGGAACTTCAGAAACAGATACTCAGAACACCTCAGAGCGCTAAAAACGACCACCTCCCATAGCACTTTTGCAGAACACTTAATGGCCCACAAACATCACCCAACAAAAATAGAAACAGATTTAAATATACTGAAATCTAGCTACAGCAAATACTATAAACTGACAACGGCAGAAAATTTCCACATACAAAAGGCAATAGCAGAAGGTACAAAACTCATGAATGAATACACTACACTATGCAATAGCACAATATTCAACACAATAAAGGAACTATACAAAGACAACAACTCAAACAGCCATTCGTTTTTGGCGTCACAAGAAGGCGAGAGCATCTGAACATCTGCAGCAACTCCAAACACAACAATCCTCCATAACAGTGAAAGTGAAACAACATCGGTTAGCGACTTCATACACAAAAACTCCCAAAACAGTGGTAAGTGAGATAAAAAGTGCACTAAAGTGACGAAAATGTGTTGTGATTTATGTGTGGACGCATTTACCACAGAAGAGAGCACCATTCCCCAATCACAACTGTAACAAGAAGAAATTTTTGAAATATTTGCTCGATTCTTAAACACGTCTTCCTTACAAAGAATAATAAATTTCACTGTTTTAAAAAGCCTACATCTCTCAAAAACGCAATATGTTTGCAGATGGCAGGCCATAAAGTACTGGCATGTTTCACACTGAAACATAAAATGTAAACACGTCAGGTAAACCATATTTCTTGCATTTTTCAAGAGTTTTTTTTTCGAATCATAAACCACAGTGTACATTGTAAATATTTTATACTTACATATTTAATAAATATCCCACTGATGACGGAACAAAGATTCCGAAACATTATGAGAACGAGTAAAAAAAAAAAAAATAATTCTTGCCAAAGAAAGGGCGGACCCTTTCTCATTTACTAGTTACCAGAACCTCTAATGAATGCATTTAAGCCCATATTTAGGTTTCTTGCAAATTCTGATTTATTGAGTAAGTGTCTTCAATGAAAGACACAAAATGCAAATGAAAGCCTCAATAATTTAATTTGGATTAGATGCTCAATGAGAGCCTTCTGTGAACTTGAAGCACTTACTAAAAGTATGTGTCTATAATACAATTTTACGTTTCAATGGCAGAATTAATGGCATAATTGTAGTGCTCAAGAGAATTGGTATAGACCCTGGTGTGTTTACAACAAAAGCATTTTACACCATCGACAACAGCAGGGTCAAGAAAGCTGACACATAACATTCTTACCTGCAGATACAGGCCAGGCAGATTCGGAGAAAAGGGAATAGAAACATGGAGAATGAGGAATATCAGTATGGAGGCTTTTAAAACTGAGATAAGCTTATTACAAATGAAAGTGTGAGAAGAAAATTTTTGGACCTCTTTTTCTCGGTTTTCCATTCCTTACGTTATTAAGTATATGCACTAATGCTATAAAATTTTCAAGATCTGTTCGTAACGTGTTGGTGTCTTCCGGGAATTGAAAAATACGAGATTCTGCAATTACATTCTGATACTTATCTGATTTTATATAAGAAATTTAACTTTTGATGTGCAGAATTAAAAACTTTGTTAATGATACAGTGTGTACCATAAATTAACACTACAATACATTTTTCAAATTAATTGCATGATTACAATTTGAGTTATGGCTTTTTATATAAAAGTCCATAAATAATTAAAAATTAAAATTTTCTGGCAAAGTATTTTCCCAGCATACTTCATTTTCCCTTTGAAATACATATATTTTGCTTAACACAAGCAAAATTTTAGATTTGTACATTAATAAATATGGCGGTCATGATTGTTAAAATAAAAAAATAAAAAAATAAATCCATTACATCCCACCTTAATCAATGTTTATTATTATAGGCTGGTTCTCCTTTAGCCACTTTATGAATGTCAACATTTGAAACCAAGTGCTGTAATAAAACGTAAGTATTGTTATAATAATGATATTCCACTGTAAACGTACAAACACACTCAAGAAGAAAGGTGATGCTGATGTAAGTGGTAGCCAGGGTGGCGCATTAAATCACAGAAAGTGCTCTGCGAGAGAGCCGTGTTTTAAGCGGACAGCTGTTTGCTGTGAAATCCGACGCCAGAAAGCAGACCCGCCGTATCAAAGGCCAGCAGCGGACGGAAAGGCTTCTCTGTTGGGACGGTGACCTCGCGTGTCGGATGAGGGCGTATCCCCAGGCCACGTGCTCTTTGTGTCACGTCAAGAGTGATCTCAAATCAAGGACAGAGCCTCGTCTAGACAGCCATTAACAGCTTTAATGTACTCGTAAAACAGTTTAGTGACACCAATAACTCTCCCAATAATAAAGAAGATCGCACATCTATAACGCTTGTAGATACACATTAGATGACCCGGTGAACTTCGTATCACTTACCTCTTTATATAAATCATATTAATTCAAATCACATTATTTCAGACGCAGTAGCTTTATAAAGGCGTCAGCAGATAGTCTAAGTATCGGCTCGATAGTGGGCGGAAGGAGTGGGAAATCACAGGCACATGTCCAGGATAATGTTCATGTCACATTCGTGGAAGTTCACGAAACGGTTAAACGGTATTAAAATGTGGAAAAATTGTGATACAAATTTAGATTTAAAACATGTAAAATAATTACTTGGTTGTTGTGTTGGGTAATATGTATGTACTCCTGTTTTGAACGTCAAATGTGTAAAATTTTATCGTAATCTTACGAATGATGTCTATATCCCAAAGGAAAGAGCTCTTTCAGTTTTCCAAAAATTTTCCTATTTTCTGGCCAACTATTCCAAACTTTTACTTCACTCAAACCTTCCTCTCGGTTTGAACGTAGAATGTGCAAAATTTATCGCAATCAGATGAATGGTATTGATATTCCATAGAAAAATGTTTTTCTATTTTTATACATTTTACAGTTTTCCGGGAAACGGTCATAAGAACGGTACTCTTGCTTTGAACGTCAAATATGCAAAATTTTATCGCAATCAGACGATTGATACTGATATCCAATTGAAAAAACGCTCTTTCTCGCGAATTTTGAAATTTTCCGGGTAACTTTACCAAATTTTTAATTCAAAAGAACGATCATCTTTCGTTGCACGTCAAATGATCAAAATTGTGTCGGACGAACGGTTCTCAACTTATAGTGTTGAGTACATTTAAAAACGCATTACCATAATGAAGAAGAAAAAAATTACCCCTCTCTGTTGTGTGAACAGTCAGTTAAGCCCCATAGTGCTGAATTCGATCAAAAACACATTGAAAAACGCACTTTCAGTTCTTCTCAAATTTTCCAATTTTACGGTAGATTTTCCAAAAAATTTATTTCATACAAACCTTGTCCTGTCAAGCCGTACTCAAGTGATGCTCTCACAACCATGTGACAATTGAGTTTTACTCATAGAAAAAAACGCTATCGGTTTTTCCTAAATTTTCCTACTTTCCGAGTGACTTTTCACAACTTTTATTTAATGCGAACCTTCCTCTTGCTCTTAACATGAAAAGTCCCGGTAACGTTGCAAGATATCCCGAATAAATTAAATAAATAAAATTGTAATAGAAAGTTTGCAAGGTATCTGGATTAGATTAATGTTTAATGGAAAGTGATCAGCACTACGTACTTGAAAAACTGAACTTTTAAAAAACTGAACAATGTGGTGACTACGACGACCGAGGTAAGCCTTAGAAAACATTAATAAGCGCAACGGACACGCCCGGTAACAGGGAAAACTCAAACACTAGAATTTATGGCCGTCTGAAGTACTCCCAAAGGGTACAACGAAAATGATAAATAATGAAAAGGTGGAAACAATCTGACTCCGACACAGATAAGATAAAAAAAATTGTCTTACCTCGTATCTCCTTATAACAAAACTGGAAAAAGGAAACAGCAAGCAGCAGTATTTCAGTACTAAAAATTTTCGAAAATGATATGTGGGCAGTAACTAAGTCCAACAATAATCATAAATGAAGAAAATGAAAGGAAGGGGAAACTATCAAATGAGGTCGGAGGACGCATATTGAATATTAGAAATTATATACTCTGCAAAAAATATGAAGTAGACAAATATTACAGAAAATTAAATTAACATCATGCATTACAATACTGCCGTGCTGCAACATATACCGTGATGTCGATCACAAAATTGAGTTTTTCTGTTGTTTCCGAGGGAACCTTTGGAAGAATTCGTTTCAAGAATGTTACGTGAAATCCTTAGGATTTCTACATTATATCTAATGTTGAATATAGAAGTAACCTTTTGTGCTTTTCATAATCTTTTAATTTAAAAGTTGATCAGCTTCACCCCACACAGTGGGGTGAAGCCGATCACTCATTTTTTGAAGACCAGTAACGGCTGCACCCAGACAATGGGGTGAAACCGAGCGTCTTTTACATTGAAATTTCTCCCAAGGTATGGTAAGTTATTTTTATATGAAGTTTTAAAATACTAGAGGGTTATTCTCAGGGACGAAACATCTATTAAAATGAACAAATAGACTATTTTACGATTAGAACATTGTATATTCCCTAAAAAAGGAAGAAAAAAACACTGTACATAAAATTATCTTGCATCATAAAGAATTTTCACTCAATGTTTGAAATGTCAAAATCTGGGAAACTGTAGCGTCCACGATCAATGCCCTTAGCCTTCATTTTTGTTACAATTTGTGTGAAGGGAGTCTTTTGTACATCAGGAACATCTAGAAATACATTTGATCAATCCATAAACTAAACATTCTTCAACTACTGAACCAAGAACAGGCTGCCCACCATATTTATATCTACGTTTGCCCTTCGCCTACTCATTTAACATTGTATAGGGCATACCGTAACACTCAGATGCTTTACGAATACTCAACTTCCCTATCTTCACTTCCTGAACGGCATTTTCCAGATATACTGGTTTGTAGTTCCTTTTTCCCTCTCTTCCTACTTTCTTCACGTATGTTTGCGGCATGATCGACTTCACCCTACAAAAATACAAGAATTCAATTTTTAGATCACTACTCGTCCATACAAAATTCTTCTGCTTTTGCAAATACATAAATCAAATGACAGTGAGTTCACTAACAGTCCGAAAACAGCAGAATTATATGACTATAAGGTCGTATTGTGACAGGTTTAGTCTTGCTTCATTCACAGGCCACCAAAATGCATTTGTTTATATTCTACAATCCCGCTGAACGGATACTCAGAGAGAAAATTCTACAGGTAAACACTACTCTGCAACTCATTGGCTTCAAAAATGTTCAAATGTTTGCATAGGCTACGGGACTTAACTACGGGGCCATCAGTCCCTAAACATAGAAACTACTTATGAACTACTTACGAACTAGGACGGCACAAATATCCATGCTCGAGGGGGGATTCGAACCCCCGACCGTAGTGGCCGTGCAGACCGTGACTGGAGCGCCTCAGTCCCCTCGGCCACCGCGGCCGGCACTCATTGGCTTCCAACAGGTATGTGTAGTGTGAAGTTCCCGGATGTACCACAGGCGGATGTAATGTAAATTATAATGCCGTACTGCCGGTCGACTTCCCTCCACCTGATCGACTTCACCCCTTCTGACGGTACTTATCAACTGCCTTCTCCAACAGTGTCCTCGCGCTACCTTACCCAACCGGCAACTCCTCGCAACTCACTTGCTACTACTGCTCTCTCTCTCTCTCTCTCTCTCTCTCTCTCTCTCTCTCTCTCTCTCTCTCTCTCTCTCTCTCTCACTCTCTCAGCCAGAGAGAAGAGTTAACACTCTACAATTTAACTTACAATTATAGATCTATGACCAGTTTACATATGTACAAAATATTACATAAAACCGAATATGTCGGGACCACAGGGACCTTACAACGTATATGGAGTAGTGTGGAGTAGGAAGGAGTGAGGGAGCCACACTATGACTTAAGGAGAAAGGAGGAATATATAAATAACTTAAGGTTGTACAATTCGTTCTGTGTCATCTAGAGACGCAAGCTACAGCACGGTTTGTGGCAAGGTTGCCTTCCGGTACCGCTGTTGTTTCCTATCTTCCCTAATCCATTCTCGGATATCCCGTAAAAAGAGTTATAATCAGTTTCGCTATCTCAACGTAGTCATACACTATCGGGGAAAAAAATTGGACACTTGAAAAGAACATATTTTTGGAAACATTTTCGTTTCACTGTGTTTGGGTCAACAGCACTCTTATTTAAATTTATGAATAAAGAACAGTCTAGAATGCAATAATTTATTTCATTCAACTAGTTTCAGGATTATTTAGACCATCTTGAGGAATTTTGACTCCATCGATGTTTTGGAGCTGGCAGGTAACTGGGAGCCTTCCAGTGCGTCACTTCTCAATGCTCCAGTGCGTTCAGTGACGCACTGGAAGGCTCCCAGTTACCAGCCAGCTCCACAACATCGATGGAGTCAAAATTTTTGGTCTAAATAAGACTGAAACATCCCGTAGGCTGTGGGTAAGCCATGTCTCCACCATATCCTTTCTTCCAGGAGTGCTAGTCTTGCATGGTTCGCAGCACAGCTTCTGTGAAGTTTGGGAAGTAGGAGGCGAGGTACTGGCGGAAGTAAAGTTGTGAGGCGGCATCGTGAGTCGTGTCGGGATAGCACAGTCGGTAGTGCGCTTGCCCGCGAAAGGCAAGGGTCCCAGGTTCGAGACCCGGTTCCGACACACAATTTTAATCTGCCAGGAAGTTTCATATCAGCGCACACTCCGCTGCAGAGTGAAAGTTTCGTTCTGGAACCATCCCTTAGGCTGTGGCTAAGCCATGTCACCACCATAGCCTTTCTTCCAGGAGTGCTAGTCTTGCATGGTTCGCAGGAGAGCTTCTGTGAAGTTTGGGAAGTAGGAGGCGAGGTACTGGCGGAAGTAAAGTTGTGAGGCGGCATCGTGAGTCGTGTCGGTATAGCACAGTCGGTTGTGCGCTTGCCCGCGAAAGGCAAGGGTCCCACGTTCGAGTCCCGGTTCCGACACACAATTTTAATCTGCCAGGAAGTTTGAAGAGTGAAACTAGTTGAATGAAATAAATTATTGCATTCTACGCTGTTCTTTATTCTTAAATCTGAAAAGAAGACATACCCCGAAAACAGCAGATGCCACCTTGGGGAATAGTCGATGTACTAATATTGGTTACGTCATGCGTCAACAGACAGCGAAGTGGTATATCTGCCAGAGATCCATCTGTGTATGCTCTTTAGATAGCTTCATTACTTTGACTTACAAAATTCATTAAACTTTTTTTTTTTTAATTGATGTCAACAGAATAGTTGTATCCTTTATTTTAGATGAGGTTAAATGGCCGTTCAGGTCAATACTTTGTTACAGTGCAGATTAGAATCGGAGGCCAGTGGACGCAGAAATGCAACAGAAAAAGAAATAAAAGGAGCCAAGCTTATGATATTCCTGGCCTATGGCCACTTCATATTTCTGGCCACTGGCAGTTTATTTGCTAAAATTAAACGCGGAAGTAAGACAGAAGTGCAGAATATGTTGGAATGTGGGGTGGGGAGCAGTAGCATATGGCACGGTAGGTGCTGGTTCCCCTGGGAAAGCCCGCATATGTTACTGGTACTCTTCTCACATTGGCTACTGGATTTCATGTCAGTTGATTTCTTTTGATATTAGTTTCATTTATTATTTATTAACTATTAATTGTTCAGAGCTGAGAATTTGTTATAAATATCTCTCAAGGACAGGCTAGGTTTTGACAGTTCAAGAAGTGTAAGGTGTCTTCTCTTATTGTAACAAGAGAAGAACGATATTGCAGAAGGCGCGCGACGGCCTTGTTTTGGCGCGAAATAGAGCGTCAGGTGCCCTCTCGCAAAGCGCCGCAGATTCAGTCTCGAGCTGACCACTATACGCGACGGTCCGCGCCTGTCATGAGTAAAGTTGAACAGTTATGTTAACACTCGAGGTCTCACTATAGCCGGCCGCGGTGGCCGAGGGGACTGAGGCGCTCCAGTCACGGTCAGCACAGCCACTACGGTCGGGGGTTCGAATCCCCCCTCGGGCATGGATATTTGTGCCGTCCTAGTTCGTAAGTAGTTCATAAGTAGTTTGTAAGTTTAGGGACTGATGACCACGTAGTTAAGTCCCATAAGCTTAACAAACATTTTCGCACTATGAACTACGGGCAGTATAGGCCGTGTTGTATTGATAATAGTTGCTTGTTGGTTTGGTCTTCGGTCCGGAGACTGGTCTGATGCAGCTCTCCACCCTACTCTGAGCAAGTCTCTTCATCTCCTCATAAGAACGGCAACGCACATCCATTTGAATCTGCTTACTATACGCGTCTCTTGGTCTCCCTCTGCGATTTTTACCCCACACACTTCCCTCCAATGCTAAATTTACGATTCCTCGATGTCTAAGAATGTGTCCTACCAAGCGATCCCTTCTTTTAGTCAGGATATGCCAAAACTTCCTTTTCTCACTAATTCTATTCAGTATTTCTTCATTAGTTATGCGATCTACCCACCTAATCTTCAGCATTCTTCTGTAGCACCAAATTTCAAAAGCCTCTAATCTCTTCCTGTCTGCACTGCTTACCGTCAATGTTTCACTTCCGCCCAAGGCAACACTCCACACGAATGCCTTCAGAAAAGACTTCCTTACACTTAAATTAATATTCGATGTTAGCAAATTTCTCTTTTCAAAAATGCTTTCCTTCCCATTGCCATTCTGCATTTTATATCCTCTGTATTGCGACCATCGCATGTTATTTTACTACACAAGTAACAAAACTCATCTACCACCTTCATTGTTTCGTTACCTAATCTAATTCCTTCAGCATCGCCTGATTTCCTAAGACCGCATTCCATTGTTTTTGTTTTGCTCTTGTTAATGTTCATTTTATACGCTCTTTACAACACACTGTCCATTCCATTCAACTGCTCTTCCAGGTCCTTTGCTGTCTCTGACAGAATTACAATGTCATCAGCAAAACGCAATGTTTTTATTTCTTTAAAAAAAAATGTTCAAATGTTTGTAAAGTCTATGGGACTTAACTACGGGGTCATCAGTCCCTAAAGTTTCAAACTACTTATGAACTACTTACAAACTAGGACGGCACAAATATCCATGCCCGAGGGGGTTTCGAACCCCCGACCGTAGTGGCCGTGCAGACAGTGACTGGAGCGCCTCAGTCTCCTCGGCCACCGCGCCCGGCTTTATTTCTTCCCCCTGAACGTTAATCCCTATTCCAAAATTTTATTTGCTTTCCATCACCGCCTGCTCGATGTACAAATTGAATAACATCGGAGAAAGGCTACAACCCTGTCTTACTCACTTCCCAACTGATGCTTCCCTTTCATGCCCTTCGAGTCTGATAACTGCGGTCTGGCTTTTGTACAAGTTGTAAATAACAATCATTTCCATGTATTTTACCCCTGCTGACTTCAGAATTTGAAAGAGTGTATTCCAGTCAACATTGTCAAAAGCTTTCTCCAAATCTACAAAAGCTAAAAATGTAGGTTTGTCTTTCTTTAATCTATCTTCTAAGATAAGTCTTAAAGTGAGTATTGCCTCCCGGGTTCCTACGTTCCTCCTGAATCCAAACTGATCTTCCTCGAGGTCAGCTTCTAACAGTTTTTCCATTCTCCTGTAGATAATTCGTATTAATATTTTGCAACCATGACTTATCAAACTGGTGGTTCTGTGATTTTCTCACCTGTATGCGCCTGATTTCTTTGGAATGGGACTTATTACATTTTTTTTTTAAAGTCAGAGGATATTTCGCCTGTCTCATAAATCCTACACACCAGTTCAAATAGTTTTATCATGGCTGGCTCTCCCAGAGACTTTCGTAGCTCTGAGGGTATGTCATCTACTCCTGGGGCCTTGTTCCGACCTAGGTCTTTCAGGGCTCTGTCAAATTCATCTCTTAGTATAGTATCTCCTGTTTCATCTTGATCTACTTCCTCTTCCCTTCCTACAACATCGTCTCTAAGTTCATTTCCTTTGTAGTGCTCCTCTATGTACTCTTTCCATCTTTCAGTTTTCCTTTCGTTGCTGAGAACTGGTTTTCCATCTGAGTTCTTGATATTCATAGAGTTGCTTTTCTTGTCCCCAAATGTCTCTTTTATTTTCCTGTAGGCGGTATCTACTTTTCCCCGTCTTATACATTCTTCTACAGATTTGCATTTGGCTTCTAGCCACTACAGCTTAGCCATTTTGCACTTCCTGTCAATCTCATTTCTTAGTCGTCTGTGCTTCATTTTACCTGTTTCATTTAGTGCATTTTTATATTTTCTCCTTTCGTCGATTAAATGTAGTATCTCCTGTGACATCCAAGGATTTTTTGTAGGTCTTGCCTTCCTACATATTTTGTCCTCTGCTGCCTTCACTATTTCATCTCTCAATACTACCCATTCCTCTTCCACTGTTTTATTTCCTCCTGTTTCTGTCAATTGTTGCCTAAATCTCCCTCTGAAATTCTCCAGAACTTCACGTTCTTTCAATTTATCTAAGTCCCGTCTCCTTATTTTCCTACCTTTCTGCAGTTTTTTCAGTTTCAGCCTACAGTTCATGACTAACAAGTTATGGTCAGAGTCTATATCTGCCCCTGGGTATGTTTTACAGTTTAAAACCTGGTTCCGGAATCTATGTCTTACCATTATAAAATCTATCTGATACCTTCCGGTCTCTCCTGGTGTCTTCCACGTATACAACCTTATTTTGTGATTCTTAAACCACGTGTTTGTTACGATTAAATCATGTTCCGTGCAAAATTCTACCAGGCGACTTCCTCTTTCATTCCTTCTGCCCATTCCATATTCACCTACTCTTTTTCCTCCTCTTCCTTTTCCTACTACCGAATTACAGTCTCCCATCACAATTAAGTTTTCCTCTCCTTTAACTGTCTGAATAATTTCCTTTAGCTCCTTATATATTTCTTCGGCAGAGCTAGTTGGCATATAAAACTGTACTACTGTTGTCGGTGTTGGTTTAGAATCTATCTTGACAATGATAATGCGATCACTGTGCTGCTCATGGTAGTTTACCCGCATTCCTATTTTCTTATTCAGTATCAGTCCTACTCCTGTGATAACCCCAACTGATTTTGTATTTATAATCCTGTACTCGCCTGACCAGACATCCTGTTCATCCTGCCACCGAACTTCACTAATCCCCACTATATCTAACTTCAACTTATCCATTTCCCTTTTTAAATTTTCTAATTTTCCTACCCGATTAAGGGATCTAACATTCCACGCTCCGATCCGTAGAATGCCAGTATTGTCTTTCCAGAGTGGTCCCCGCCCGGAGATCCGAATGGGGGACTATTTGACCTCCGGAATATTTTACCCGAGAGGATGCCATCATCATATGTTCATACAGTAGAGCTGCATGTCCTCGGGAAAAATAACGGCTGTAGTTTCCCCTTGCTTTCAGCCGTTCGCAGTAGCTGTGTGGCAAGCCACATTAGCTGATGTTACAAGGCCAGCTCAGTCAATCATCCAGACTGTTGCCCCTGTAACTACTGAAAAGGCTGCTGCCCCTCTTCAGGAACCACACGTTTGTCTGGCCTCTCCGCAGATATCCCTCCGTTTTGGTTCCACCTACGGTACGGCTATCTGTATCGTTGAGGCATGCAAGCCACCCCACCTCGGCAATGTCTGTGGTTCATGGGGGTGGAATAGTAGCTTATGTAGGAGGTAAGTTGGGGGTGGAATAGTTGCTTATGTAGGAAGTAATCCTCATGTTAAGGAGTTTATTAATTACTATCATTTTGCTACTAGACGAAATAAATGGCATCCCTAACAATTGAATTTCTCGCGAGTCGCTTCTTGTACTTCCATCTTACCGAACTTATTCTAGCCTGACTCGCATGCTGAAGAAGAACCAACGACCTGTGTGCTGTCTTCTGCGCTGGGGACACAACTATAGAAGACAACAGGTTAGTCAGAACTCTATGCTTTCCATAAAATTTTGGACAGCAACTACGGCACCTCGTGCGTACTGTAGGGCGGTACAAACGCACACTGCTACGCATAAACATCCGTAAGGTTGTGGAGGTTTAGGGGATTTGTGGGAAGAAGCAGTGAGGAACTTTGTATTCCGAAACTAATTTCTCCGCAAAATAAACCCTAAGGACGCCTGTAAGCACCAAAGCGCCCATTTCCTTGCCACCCTGTATGTGTGCGTATGGCAGAGGTGGTGAGATGACAGAAATTGTAGTGGGTTTAGCAGTAGCAGAAAGTTCGAAGTAGGATAGCCAACATTACCTTACTAAGAGAAAAGCGGAGAGTTTCTTGTGGTACCAGAGGTTGCTATCCAGCAGAAGGCGAGTCTTTGTCAGGTTGGTGGTGGGTCCCGTTATGCCTTCATCCAATGGGAGAGCTCCGTCGAGCAACTTGAAACGGAGAGCGGAACGGAGAGGTGTCCACCATTACAGAGGAGAGTTGGATGAGATCCTGTGCCGAGCGGATTTGAGTATGTTAAAAAATGTTTGTGAAGCTTAAGGGACTTAATCAAAATATCCACGGGTGTACTGCCGGTGTATAGTGTCCAACGGGCACAATATTTCGGCGATCATACATGTCGCCATCATCAGGTGAACTGACGGACTGAGCACCTGGAAACGCGCCGGCACGGAGATCCGCAAGCTACGGCTGCTCGAAGGGAACTGCGTTCTAGCCCGGTAGCGGGCCATTTAAATACCCTCGGCCCGCGGAGCGACCCCTCCGCAGTCCGCGCCCCGCGCCGCGGCCGCGCAGTGGAACCGATTGCGGCGGCGTCTGAGATGACGTCGGTGTGAGGGCTCTGTCCGCCGTGGTCGTCACTTCGTTACGTTTGCTAGATTTACTCTTAATTAACCCAATCGCTGGTTCCCAAGCTTTGCTAAGATTATAGCCACTGTCACGGTTTATGAGGTCGTCACTTGTGCGAATTTCAATGGCCTCTCTAACGACGCAGTCCCAGTATCTCGACGTCTGTACCAGAATCCTAGTGCCTTCATAGTCCATCGCATGATTCTCCGACAAACAATGTTCAGCGACCGCCAACTTGCTCGGATACATCAATCGTGTGTGCCTCTGGTGTTCAACGCATCGATCCTCGACGGTACGCATCGTCTGTCCAATATACGACTTCCCACACTGACACGGAATATGGTACACGCAGGCCATCCTCGAACCGAGATCATCTTTAGCGCTCCCACCAGCGCACGAATTTTATTCGGCGGACAAAAAACAGTTCCAACCTGGTGTTTTTTCAAAATGCGGGCGATCTTCCCCGAGAGTGCGCCAGTATATGGAACGAACGCAGTGCATATATCCTCCCTCGTGTTTTCATCAGTTTCCACAGGTTGAGTTGTAGTGGTTGGGCGGAGAGCCCGCTGAATCTGCCACTCTGAGTACCCATTTTTTCGAAATACAGTTTTCAGGTGTTCCAATTCTTGGGGTAGACTCTCTGTGTCGGAGATAGTGCGCGCCCTGTGAAAGCTGTGGGTGTAAATACAGATCAGTGTGCGTTGTCTTCCGATATACACTATGACCCTGGGTGGCATCAGCTCTTCTCGTGACCAAGACGTCCAGAAACGGCAATTTACCCTCCATTTCAGTCTCCATAGTGAATTTGATGTTGGGGTGTATGGAGTTCAGATGTGTAAGGAAGTCAAGGAGTTTATCCATACCATGTTAAGGGACTTAACTGCGGGGTCATCAGTTCCTAAACTTACAAACCACTTATGAACTAATATAAAAAATGAACAACTTCCTGATGTTCTGCGAAACTTATTTATTCGTCACAAACCGGCTTTTGGCTTTTTAGGCCATCATCCGGTGACAACTGACTGTAGCATATGTTTTCAAAGATGTTACAAGGTCAGTAACAAACAAAAGAACTGTTTCACCAGTGTGAAGAACTGGTGAAACCTACGGCCCCTCACGCAATATGCGTTACCTAGTGCGAATAGGACCATAAGTGCATGCATCCCTAGTAATAGGAGTGAGGGTAAAGCACGGGAAAGTTATAACAGGGTGGAAGATTGTGCTGAGAGACTGTTAGGAACTATCCAACTAGACAGTGTTGACATCGTATTTGAAGACTTGCTCTCGGCCAGTGACTATTTTCTCCCCTCTTAATAAACTCTTTTATGTCATTAGAAGAGTCATTGAAAATAAAATTTCTACTAGGCGAGTTGTAGTTTGTGTTAGTATTTCAAAATAAGTGACGATGTCCGTGGCAGGGTCATACTTGATTCTTTGTAACGATCGTGCTGAGCATGCTTTCTGCCATTTCCAGTTTTCTGTAATTTTGTGTCTTCAATGCCCAAAAGTAGATAATAATCACCGTAAGTGCACTTTTATTAATTTCCTAAACTACCGTACCTGAATAACTTTTGGAAATCTTTCGTATTTTTTGCCCTTTTTGTTTGTATGCAATGTCAACCTTTGCCAACGGCCTAAAGTTTTTGTGAAATAGTCATGGGCCATCAGCTCCATCGACCTGCAGTTAAATATATCACTCAACAGCAAGGAACTAAATCGAATTGTATACCGCGCCTGTCATAGGTATGAAAATACGAGTGACGCACGAGATGTTAGTGGATTATTAGTGGTAGCCCACATGAATGCCGTTATTTTCCGTCATTAGCTTCCTTTTTCATGTTTGGTATTATAACATATACCCTGTAAGCACCCTCAGTGTAACGAAATTAAGTTTATGAATGAAATACACAAGATAATTGTGAGATATTCTGAAAATTTCTTGGTTTACGAACCGGTTTCCGGCTGTTACGCCATCGTCAGGTAAACATTACAAGTTTAAGTTTTAAAGATCATAACTTGCTAGATATAAAACTTTCAAAGGAGACTAGTGTTTTGGTTCTATAACTAACCTGCGTGAAATATTACAAGTTGTAGTGTAAATTCCTGACATTGATAAAATAAGTGGCAATATAATAGATTATGACGTTATCCTAAGAAATATAAAGTGAAACAATAGAAATTGGCAGAAAAATATTGGTATCAAAACGTATCTCATCTTAAACAGGTCTAATGTCGAGAAACGTATTTTATCAATGTAAGGAATTTACACCATAACTTGAAAAGTAATATTTCCCGCAGGTTAGTTATAAATCCAAAACACTAGTCTCCTTTGAAAGTTATCTAGCAAGTTAAGATCTTTGAAACTTAAACTTGTAATGTTTATCTGATGATGGTGTAACAGCCGAAAACCGGTTCGTAAACCAATAAATTTGCAGAATATGTCACAGTTATCTTGTGTGTTTCATTCAGAAAGTATCAAATATTCTGTCAAGAACCGACGAAACAGTCAGTGAATATGAATTTAAGTTTATATACCGGTGGGCCAAATTTTGTCCCGTGATTATCGCCAGATTTACGGTTTTTCTTTGTAAGAGGACATGAACGTTTGCGTGGCACCACGTGGTCTGGCTACGTCTCTTTGTGCCGGTCTTGTGAATTACTATACCAATCTAAATTCTTCATAGCGGACAGAGGTATTTTCCTCCTGCTATATATTTGATTTTTTTTCTTTTAATTTTATTTGTGGTGTTTTTCTTTTTCGCGAATGTTAATGGAAGTCACGGAACTTACGATTAGTATGCCGGTAGTGCCAGAAAACCTCTGTTTCTCTTGGGGAGTACATAGTTTAACGTCTTGTAATGCAAATTTCAGTAGAGCATGCCACATTCAGTGAAAAGTGGGGAGAATGAATGATGTTTGACTGGAGAAATAGCTCCTTTGTGCCCCGTTTCAACAATATGGGATTTTACACGGCCAAATGCTAATGCTAATTTAGTGAGGCCAGCAATATTATTTTGTACCTGGCCAGACGACAAGATTACGAAGCATTATTTTGTTCATTTTTATATGATTAGTGTCGACATGCTAGTTTCAATAAATTATGTAAAATTTACATCTCTCCCCGTCTTCTCTTTTATTCCAAATCTCCGCTCATTCTTTAAGCTCTATTAAATAATAAATTAAAAGGAATAAATGTTTATTTTGAATGTGGTCGCGATTGAAACTGGAAGCACGACAGTCCCAACAAAATCATTGCCAGTAGCCAGAACGAGCGTTATACGTTGTGTAATATAAATTAAATTAATTAGTAGACCCTGAGGGGCCACATGATACATCAGTGTTATCAAATTTAATAACTAAATTATTCCGAATGGTGACTGTCGGTTAGGGGAGGTAAATGTGAACGCACTGGTAAATTTACAGAGGGAATATAAATGAGTCAAACTTGCTTGCAGAGTATTAAACAAAAACGGTCTGTCATCTTTCCGTTTATATGAACTTTTTCTACAGCTGTAGTTGTAGTTTAACATACTAAAATAGGTGCATGTTTTCATGAATTACCCAGTATATATATAAGAAAAAGCAGTTCTTGAGGAAGGAGTTTATGAGCCAAGATTTCCAGAAAACCGAATAATCTCCTATTTAGATGTACCCGGTGATCAAAAAGTCAGTATGAATTTGAAAATTTAATAAATCACAGAATAATGTAGATAGAGAGGTACAAATTGACACACATGCTTGGGATGACATGGGGTATTTATTAGATCAATTTTATTATTATTATTTTAAAGTATTGCTAGACGCTGAAAGATCTCTTGCGCGTGTCGTTTGGTGATGATCGTGTGCTCAGCCGCCACTTTCTTCATGCTTGGCCTACCAGGTCCCCAGACCTCAGTCCATGCGATTATTGGCTTTGGGGTTACCTGAAGTCGCAAGTGTATCGTGATCGACCGACATCTCTAGGGATGCTGAAAGACAACATCCGACGCCAATGCCTCCCCATAACTCCGGACATGCTTTACGTTGGAGAAAGTTGAATCATTATTTCAGAACAATTATTTGGTTTTGGAAAAATAGGTAAAGTTTGTACATTTATTATTTGTAATTATGGAATTATATTATCATTGTTATAGTGGGTGTTCTTCGTTTCAAATGTTCAAATGTTTGTATAATTTATGGGACTTAACTACGGGGTCATCAGTCCCTAAACTTACAAACTACTTATGAGCTACTTACGAACTAGGACGGCACAAATATCCATGCCCGAGGGGGGATTCGAACCCCCGACCGTAGTGGCTGTGCTGACCGTGACTGGAGCGCCTCAGTCCCCTCGCCCACCGCGGCCGGCCTTCGTTTCCTTATTAATGAAGATAGTTACCAGAAGTTTTCAATTTGGTGAGATTTTTATGTTACGTGTAAATTCCGTCTAGCAAAGCAAGTTACTGAATTACATCTTGAAAGGAATAGAGAAGGTGATCAGTATACATAACTAATAAGAATATAAAGTAACACGCAGGTAGGTAAAGTGAAATTCATAAATAGCTCTATTTCATTGATGAAAGATCGCATTGTTGGATTAATTCATAAGCTTAATAGTTACAAGCAAACCCAGTTGTCTTGTAAGAAAGAAAATATTTACATTGAGCTGTGTTCCTTTTAAGTTAATCAGATTTAAAAATTACATAGTTGCAAATAAGACAGTAGCGATTGTTGTGCAAGTGTATCTTGATCGACGCCAATGCCTCACCGTAACTCCGGACATGCTTTATAGTGCTGTTCACAACATTATTCCTTGACTACAGTTATTGTTGAGGAATGATGATGAAGATATTGAGCAGTTCCTGTAAATAACATCATCTTTGCTTTGTCTTCATTTGTTATGCTAATTATTGCTTTTCTGATAAGATGAAGGCCCATCTGTTGGACTTTTTCTGACTTCTGCTTTTTTGGTTCTAATAAAACCCCATGTCATTCCATGCATGTTAGTCAATTTGTACCTCTCTATCTACATTATTCTGTGAATTATTAAGTTTTCAAATTTATACTGACTTTCTGATTACCTGGTATATATCAAATTCTTCGCTGGTTTCCAGCCGGATCATTCTGTCATCTGAAGACAATATTTCTGCGCTCCAACTGGTCGCCATCATCAGGTGAGGAAGGTAAGCCACTCTCGCCGTGACTGGCGAGAGCGGCTTAGCTTCCTCACCCGATGTTGGCGACCAGTTGGAGCGCAGAAATATTGTCTTCAGATGACAGAATGATCGGCTGGAAACCAGCGAAGAATTTGATCAATTATTACGCCGGAAAAGTCTACATAGCCACACCTGGTATATAAATTTTAATAAATCCGTACTTTCCTCTTCCCTGACATTGGAACTGGAGATTTATTTTGCCGAAGCTCCAGCACGTCGTGTGAGGTTGCAGTGTGCCGTTTCCTGCAGGCCGCTGCCTGTTTCCTCAGTCTCCCCTGTTCCACCACCGCCACCCTGCGTCCGCCACCTCCCGGACGAGCCCCACGTGCTCGCCCTGTTTGGGGGTTGGGCTCCTTTCTTTAGCGGAAAAGCACGCAGCCCTGGCTGACACCGTGTTTATGCCTGTCTGACAACCGCCGGCAGCCGTTGCCACGCAGTTTCTGAGCCGCACACTTCGCCCCAGTTGCCGCTAATGTACACCTTCCAAACTTTTCCTGCGGCTCTTTTGTAAATTATTTCGCTCCGAATAACCGCGCGCCACGGTCGCGGGGCATTTCCCGTCAGCTCTACTTTCCTGACGTTTCAAACAATTCTCGCGCTCACGACTCTTGTTATTTATTTTACACCGTTGATACCTAAAGCCCTGTATAGGGAAAGTATGGCCAGCCTGCCAGCGGCAGCCATGCTGGGCCTATTCCGCTGCTGCTTACACACCGACCGCTGCAACATTCCCAGCGCTTAGCAATTCATATGAACCGATTTTGAGAAAACTGTTCAGTGAAAAAATTTAACTTTTTCACGTGTTATAGAGTGATATATTAGCTCGATAATTATCTGATTTTTTATTCATTATTACTTATAGTTTCCATACTACATCAAATTAAGTAAACTACTGCGCAAAATTTTTGAAGAGTTTGCAGAGGAAAAATCGCTTTGCGTAGACTATTCGTATGCTTGATTTCAAAAATGTTTGTTAAGCTTATGGGACTTAACTACGGGGTTATCAGTCCCTAAACTTACAAACTACTTATGAACTAGCTTATCCTAAGGACGGCACAAATATCCATGCCCGAGGGGGGATTCGAATCCCCGACCGTAGTGGCCGTGCAGACCGTGACTGAAGCGCCTCAGTCCCCTCGGCCACCGCGGCCGGCTATGGTTGATTTTATCACATACGATACTGCGGACGAAAGGTAGGTAAGGTATCGAAATTTTATTTAAGGTTGAGAGCAGAACGATAACTCTTTTTTTTTGTGTCCCAGCCTCGTCGCCGCTTTTGTGTCTCGTTTCCGTCGTAGGTGTCGGTGGCCGAGTGGAATGAGACCGACACAGGAATAAAGATAGCACGCTGGTGCAGGTACGGAGGGGAGCAGCCAAAAACTAGAAGCACTAGAATAAATTAGAACGAGATATATATTGCAAAGAATTTATACAATACTTAACTTTTACTTAGTTCATTCAGTACACAGAATGCTGATACATAGTTGAGGCCTGCCTAGTGCCTATCCTATAGCCAAGTCTTCACTGGTGCCTATCTCATTACGAAGGTCCTAACTGGTTGCTATCTCAGTCCCAAGTGCACGATGTCTTTCCGTGGTGGCCACGAGCGGGGTTGCAACAGAGGGCGCTCGTGGCTGTCGTAAGAGCGCCGCGCCGTGCGTGCATGGCGGCGAGCGGCGAAAGTAGGTGGCGCGCACTTTGTACTTGTGCGACACCACACTTTTCATTCTCGAAATACAAACACCGAGCGCAGTGGTAACGCACTGGTTTCGCATTCGGGAGGATGGTGGTTCAAATCCACCTCCGGCCATCCAGATTTAGGTTTTCTGTGATTTCCCTAAATCACTCCAGGCAAATGCTGGAATGATTCTTTCAAAAGGCCTCGGCCGATTTCCTTCCCCATCCTCACTCAAAACTCCGAGCGTAAGCTCCGTCTCTAAGGACCAAGCTGTCGACGGCACGTTAAACTCTGAGCTTCCTTCCTTCGAAATACAGACGGACCGACGGACAGATGCGGGAACTTCGCATAGTACTGTCCATGCGGACCTGGCGGCTCCACGAAATATTTATCGTCCGATTTTAAGAAAACTGCTTGGTTTGTGGCTCCAGATCTAAAGAGTTCACCATTAAATTCAGACTGACTTGTACCGTAGCCAACTATTCGAATAGATCGAGATATGTCATCATCGGAGCATTGCGTAAATGAAGAAAACCATTTAGATTATGGATAAGTCTTTGATGAGTATTTTCTTGCGTATTATGTACTTATATCTTACATGAACTACGAAAAATGCAAGCGGATACCCACTACATGACTTTTACCAAAAAGAGAAATTAAAGGCGCCTTTACAACGCCAATTACATTTGAATGTCTAATATTTGTCTTCTTTCAATTCCATGTTTCCCGTAATGATACACACGAAAAAGAATGAGAAAAGCTTGCTTGAGGAACAATACATTAATTTCATATCTAAACGAGAATCTAGTTCACTCACTAATATGTTCAAAAATTGTATGTTTTCGGCAACTACCAGCAGATAAAACCAACGACGCGTGAGTAATTTAACCTCAGGAAATCATGCAGGAATTTTCTTCACAAATTTATTCAAGTTAAAATTATATAGATATCTGCTGCGTGATCCATTCGTCAGTGAATCTTTAATCTATTAACTTATATTATGAAAAAGTATAAGGATCGACGGTCGCTTATGGGCTTCTAATTTTCTCTGACGACTTTCATCAATTAGACTGTTCATCTTCCTGCATTTCTAATATCTAATGGAAGTACTATAATGTTTACCTCCCTTCTTCGCTTCTTTAGAACACGCAGAACACTGTGGCATTATTCAAACCCAAACATACGAAATTCACAAGACATCTCGTGGCAGCCAAGCCAAGATGGCGGAAAGAACCACGTGACTCATTTCAGCCAATAATGAGCCGCAGGCGGTGGCAAGGGGTGTGGGAAAGGATGATCATTCTTTAATTATACAGAGCTTTAGTTTATACCCGACACGCCCAGGCACACAGTTCCAGAATGACGCCCTTCGTCCCGACATTTACCCCTCCTACCAACCTTATTCCTTCCCCGTATTTGTACGTCCTCTTTCCTTTCCCCTCCCCCCCCCCCCCTACACACACACACACACACACACACACACACAGACACACACACACACACACACACACATTTTGCTTTCCTTTCCCTCCCCTTTCCCGGGAGTCCTTGCTATATCCTTCCTCATCCCCCTCTCACCACCCATCCCTCCTCCTCCGTGCCACCCCTCCATTCCTCATCCCCTGCAAGGGGCCATTACCACCAATTTTTGCAGTGCATCGTCTGTGTTGTAGTGTCAGTGCCAGTGTCACCAGTTCTGAAACTTCGACATCGGCCGAGTAGGCAGAATATTGTATTAGCATGTGAGTTTTAAGTGTGTGCTCTTATCATAGTTTACTGTCCCCCATGAGTGTTTTTTCATCTAGAAGTTTTAATCTCTATCTATACAAAACCGAATGGACACTCATTCACTCACTCACTCACTGACTAAACACGAAATCTCGAAAACTACTTCACCTATGAAGCTAAAATTTGGCATGAATGTAGTTCATCGGTAGAAGACGTCAGCTAAGAATGGATTTTGCGATAGGGCAGATAGTTCAGCAGATATGACGTCATAAACAACGAAGACTTCCCCGTACAGCGGCACGTGATAGTGTGACTTTATTAGTCCATATTTGAGAAGGAGAGCACTTAGCGAATTTCAACAAACTTCAAACATAATTTGAATCCTTTAGGAAACTTGTTCTCACTGACAACATCAGGAAAAAGACGATAGGAAATAGTTTGTCTCTTACTACTTTCACGGCGTTCAAGAAGTAAAATTACGGCGTTTGGCATGCCGTTACAATTTATTACTCGTAAACTATTAATTGTATTCGCGAGAAATGTTAGAGACAGTATACTTACATACCACTTAACTTACGTTCGCAGTACGATACACAGTTCATGAGATACAGAGTAATAAACAATTAAATTAATGAAAAACCACCACATCACGCATGACGTTTTGATTTTTTCCGTCATTTCTACTAACTCTGTTCGCGATATATTTTGCAAACGTTTTACATTTGCACCACTAGATGTACCTTCGAAATACAGGGTGCCCTTGCCTTTGCTAATCAGATGCTCACAATGATTGGTGGTGAAGGATTTGATGTTGGCTGCATCTGGTTTACAAATGAAGCACACTTCCACCTGAATGGATACGTGAATAAGCAGAACTGGCGATTTTGGGGTTCCGAAAAGCCATATTGGTGTGAAGCGAAACCCCTGTATTCTCCTAAAGTTACTGTGTTGGCTGCAGTATGCAGCAGAGGCATTATTGGCCCTTTTTTCATTCGAGAAACGGTCACTGGTGCACGTTACGTTGCAATTTTGGAACAATTTGTCGCCACACAGCAGGCGTTAGAGGATCGACCAGGTATTGAATGATTTATGCCAGATGGAGCCCGACCACATCGTACCGAACGAGTGTTTCGCTTCCTTGAGGAATACTTCGGGAATCGAGTCATTGCTTTGGAATATCCCAAATTTACTCGTGCGGGCATAGATTGGCCTCCATATTCGCCGGATTTGACTCCCTGTGACTTTTTTTGTGGAGCACAATGAAAGACATGGTCTACCCGAAGCATCCCGCCACGCTGGACGAGCTTGAATCGGCGATCTCTGTGGTGTGTCAATCCATTTCGGTTGCGACACTACGTAATGTGATGGCGAATTTCATTCTTCGTTTGTGCCACCTCTGTACTGCCAATGGTGAGCGTATTGAAAACATCGTGATGTGATTGTTTGCAAAGAGTGTTTTCATACGATTATTTCATATATGTATGCTCATATGAGCTGTCCAGCGTACAGCGCCATCTGTTATCAGCTTTTGTAACTATTATTTCAAACTGCCGTATAAAACTCTTACAGCTTTCACAATAAACATACCGTTTACTGGATTCCTCTAACGATCTTTGTTTTCGAGATATTTAATTTTGAAATCACGGAGCTCTTTTCTGGACACCGTGTAATATCGTATTACAACATATAGTTCAGTTGCTATGACGTCAAAGACATTGAAATATCTGAAACTTCGGCCTTAAAAGCATGAGGTTGTAATTTACTACGTCTTTACTACCAAATCAATTTACAACACATTTCGCAGGCAGTTTCCTAATATTCCTCTGTACGAACCTGGTAAATAATTATGGGTCACTCACTCACGCACTGACGAAACACGAAATCTCTAAAACTACTGCACCGATGAAGCTGACATTTTGCCGGTATGTAGTTTAAAGTTAGAATTTGTTAACTAAGGAAGTATTTACGATAGGACGGAATGAAAGGTGCATGGCGGAGGATATTTTTCCAACAGACTGACGAAATCTACGGTTTATTTCCGACCTCCACGAAACTTTGCACTCTTGATCCTCTGAAGGAAGGTCACCGTCTACCTAAAGTTTCATAAGGTGTATGTGGGGGGGGGGGGGGACGTAGTGGGAGTATCTTGGAAGATAAAAACGGATCCGTAAATATGTTGGTCGCGCCATAACCTTTTTTTTTTCCACAGAACACAGGTCGTATGAAATTAACTGGAAAATTTGAGAACAACAAAGTGCGTTTTTCAATGTGACTGTGTTTCTATTGCATACAAATCTATAGTTTTTTTCCGATATTTATGAAATTTTGCACACTTCACAATAAAATCAAGAGGAATGTCATTGTCTGTATAAAATTTCGTTCGGTGCAGTTGGAGGGTACTTAACATACGAAATTTGACAAAATAAGTTTTCTCCGATCTTGATGAATTTTTGCGCAAGGTCGCAAGATACATGCATGTTAGTATTGTACATGAAAGAGGGTGCCTTGCAAAAAACATTGCAGAGAAAGGCAAAGGTGGAAACGAACAGAGACCTGGGAAAGAAAGAGATGAATACAGGTAGAGGATTGGGGGGACGGTGGACTACGAGAGTGTAGAATAAATAAACACCGGACAACGCCGGGTTTTGCAGCTAGTATTGCATATGTGTGTTTTAACAACCGTGGCTACTTTAATTTCTGAATATGTCTTGTAACTGCTCTCTGTGTTTAATCAATTCTCCAATTTTATATCTTTGTAATGTCTTAAATTCTCCGTTTATTTTTTTCCTTTTGTATGTTTTAAATCTGCATGTCAAGTTGTGTGTACTGTAGGTTGAGAGCAGCAAATGCTGCGAGCCTGCCACCACCAGGTGGCTCTAAAACTACAATAAAGTAAAAAAAATGCAGTATGCCTAGGAATACGTACAAGCATCGAAACAAGTTGCCAAACGGCAACGACGAAATAGTTCTACGGCTACATCTACATCCATACTCCACAAGCCAACTCCCGATGTGTGGCGGAGGGTTCTTTGGGAACCACTCCTCACCTTCTCCTATTCCAGCCGTATATGATTCGGCGGAAAAATGATTGCCTGCCTGTATGCTTTAACTCAGTATTGTAGGGGATAGGGACAATATAGACATAATATGAAAAGTTAACGAGTGGTGTCTGTAAATCTATCGGACCAAACTGCGTGGTCATCAGTCCGTAGCTTACAAACTACTGGGTAAACTAACCTAAGGACAACACACACACCCATGCCCCAGAGAGGACTCGAACCTCCACGGCGAGCAACCGCGCGCTCC
Source organism: Locusta migratoria (assembly GCA_026315105.1). Classification (NCBI taxonomy): domain Eukaryota; kingdom Metazoa; phylum Arthropoda; class Insecta; order Orthoptera; family Acrididae; genus Locusta; species Locusta migratoria. The sequence continues at coordinate 112,702,550 of CM048744.1, read as the reverse complement.
GCAGCGAGACGGTTTAGACCGCTCGGCTACTCCACCGCGGCTAACGAGAGATGAGTGAACTTTAACGCAGAAGTTGAACATGGAAGCGGTGCTGTGTTGAAATCCGGCGTGTGACAAAGTAGAGCCGGATAAGCACGTTTATGATTTCAGCGAATGATGTGGAGCGGCTCGGCGAAGCTTCTGGTGACGCAAGTAGGTCGGCGAGGGCGCCGTACTGCGTAACAGCCTGACAGCTGTACTGCTTAAAGGTGGCTGCGACGTACGTAAGTAGGAGACCGGTCACGTGTAGCAAAGATTAACTTTGCCGCATTTGTGTAACACAGGCCGACGGGGTCAACGTTGTCGTATAAATACAGGCGAAAAGACAGGTTCGAGAGAGGTGGGTAGTAATTAAGTTCAACAATAATCATAAATGAAGAAAATTAAGGGAATGGGAAATTGACTACCAAATGAGGACGCATAACGCAAATTTAATATTAGAAATTACATATTATTAAAAAAAATTATGAAGTAGAAAAATATTACAGAAAATTAAATTAACATCATACATTACAACAGTGGCGTGCTGCAACAGATACTTCAGGACTGCCTTCTCCAACAGCGTCCTCGCGCTACCTCACACAACACGCAACTCTCTGCAACTCTCTCCCAACAAAGCTCGCAGCAGACTTGCTACTACTGACTCCTCTCTCTCTCTCTCTCTCTCGCATCCAAAGCGCTTACCCTACAATCGAACTTCCAAAGATTACTGTGCCACTTACAATATACATCTGTTGCAAGTTTACATATGTACAAAATATTTACTTAAATCGACTATGTCGGGACCATAGGGACCTTACACTGTAGTGAACGTGGCCTATCGCTCGAAACGGCGACTGTAAACCATTGTGCGGCAGTCGATCAATATTAAAAGCACAACCTTCCAGATTCATACAAAACACACAAGTTCAATCACACGTGTGGAAACATATATAAACACGGGGAATTAATCATTAATAAGGGAAAAACGTAATTGATGTACAGATAAACAAAATTAATGGTGGAGAAGCCCTTTAGAGTAATGAAAGTAGACCTTTTCACAGTTCAAAACTCGAAATGGGACACGACCGCACATTCAGTGGACGGGTTTCAACACAAATTTAGGTTTTTTTTTTTTTTTTTTTTTTTTTACTCGTTAGATCACACTACTATCCAAATCGTCAAATTTACGTAAAACCTCTTCTGTTCTGAGGGAACCAAAGCGTAACGTCGTAGCAGTGGCACACAGGACGTACGCCAGTGTAACAAATGTAACCGGAGTATAGTACCAAGCAGGGCCCTGACTCGGTGGCGCTGTTAGGACTAACGAGGAGGAGCAAAATGGCGCAGTTTCCTTCGGCCGTTACTTGCTGCAAGCTGCGTTTCCATTTAGCGTAAATGAGTCGCCACGAATCGCGCAGGCTTATGTTCCTCCAAAATGAGCAGGACAGGCGTGCCAACTGCGACGTCCTACTCTCGTCCAGAGGAACACGCCTCTGATTGCTGTTGTGGAAGTTAATTTTTATACTACTCATATTCGACGAATGTGGCTCCAGTTGGAACTGGCTCACTACTTAAATTGTCAAGATATGAGGAGCATTATCTTTCATATTGTGAAGTCAGAATGTAACAAATAGATTTTGCTAACAGTGTAAATAATAGTTGCTGGTTGAATTTCCGGGTTATAAGGCCGTGGTCCATAAAACGTTTTAGTTTTACCTAACGTTTCGCCCTGAGCTGCGCCGGACATCTTCGGAGGTCTTCTTACTTCCGTTGAGTCTTGCCGACTGATGAGTCGGGTGTCTGAGAGCGCCATATATACTGTGGAAAGTGGGAGTGGCCACGATGTCACGTTATCAGCAGAGATAGTCCTTGTCAGAGATAAAACATAACTATCGATTGTAATCGGTCAGAGATAAAAACCTGTCGATATTTTAAAACTACTGTCCATATGTCGCTAAGTTTCATAGCTTCTTCTTTTCTGTTAAAATTTTCCTTATGTCTATATATTTCAATAGCTTCCCTGTCGTGGATAATGATTCGTTATTGTAGATAAAACTGATGTTTCGGAAAACCTCACTATATTACTTCCAGATTGAAGAGCATGCTCTGCCACAGCCGATTTCTCTGTTTTTCCTAGTCGGCAAAGACTTTTGTGTTCCTTCAGCCTAGTTTCTATACTTCTTTTTGTGGTTCCAATATAAGAAGTATAGAAACTAGGCTGAAAGAACACAAAAGTCTTTGGTGACTAGGAAAAACAGAGAAATCGGCTGTGGCAGAGCATGCTCTTCAATATGGAAGTAATATAGTGAGGTTTTCCGAAACATCAGTTTTATCTACAATGACGAATCATTATCCACTACAATACAGGAAAGCTATTGAATATATAAACACAAGGAAAATTTTAACAGGAAAGAAGAAGCTATGAAACAGCGACATATGGACAGTAGTTTTAAAAGATCGACTTGTTTTATCTCCGATTGCAATCGATAGTGATGTTTTATCTCTGACAAGGACTATCTCTGCTGATAACGTGAAAGCTTGGCCACGCCCACTTTCCACAGTATATATGGCGCTCTCAGACACCCGACTCATCAGTCTGAAAGACTCAACGGAAGTAAGAAGACCTCCGAAGATGTCTGGCGCAGCTCTAGACGAAACGTTAGGTAAAACTGAAAAGTTTTATGGACTTCGGCCTAATAACCCGGAAGTAACTATGACATCCGGTCGTGAAAGCCTACATTGCATAATCAGTGTAAATAATGTCTGAAAACTAGCAGCTGTTTCAGATGGTATTCAGTACTCTGTAGTGTGTGTTTCTAATCATATTCTGTTCAATATTTATTCTACATGAGACAGCGCTAATAAAAGGAAAAATAGTGTGCCATGTTGCTGAACCATCAGTAACTGCACCGTATGAAGAGGGAATGAGTTAAAGAAGACTGATGTGAGTAATTTGCTAAATTAATGGAGAAAATAACATCCTCGATGTATTTCATGGGAAACAGAAGTGAGGAACAAATTTATACATCAGCTTGCAGCTTCCTGGATGATGGAGAAACCATGTGGAATGGCCTTGTGTTCTAAGGCGTCATGCTACATACTAGGCGGTTGTTCCCGTTGGAGGTTGGAGTTCTCACTACGGCATGGCTCTGTGTGTATGGCTCAGAGTTAGTGTAACTTAGTTTAAGTAGTTTGTAAGTCTAGGGACTGATGACCATAGCAGTTTGCTCCAATATATTTACAAATATTTGATGAAGGAGTAGCATTGCACCAAATTTGAAGCAAAACCAACGGGATAGCATTTCCGTAGATTCTATAAATCAAAATTTTTACCTGAAGATTTAGGTTTTGGATTAACAATTTTGTTTAATTGTAACACTAATAATCATTTGAGAAATTCGGTATATCATTGTGTGATAATATGTTTTCCAGAATTCGTTGGCAGCAAAAATGACGTTATGAAAACGCTGTATCTATCTTTCAATAATGGACGATAGGTAACAACTCACCGTAAAGAGGCTCGTTGAGCTACTGACAGACACGAAAATAGAAAATCAATGCATACAACTTAAATTTTCGGCCATGGTCTTCGTCAGAAAAAGAAACGAAATCACACAATCACTCAGTTATATACAAACAACTATCATGTTCGGCCACTCCATGTTTCTTTTTCTGACGAAAGCCATGGCCGAATATTTCTTTGCTGTCAGCAGCTCAGCTAGCCTCTTTATGGTGATTTGTTAACTATCGTCCATTATTGATATTCCTATGGGATTTTCCATTGTCAAAAAACTTTAGGTCTGATTTACATACGGCATAGTTTTCTGACATTCATGTCAGCTCTTTTCCTTTTTCCTTACTTTTTAATTTCGTTTCTTTTTCATTTTTAAAGTTTTGCAGTTTCACTAAGACATTTGAAGTAATCCGTCTTCTTGATGAAGCCGTATACAAATTTTAAAACGGTTGGAGACTTTCCTTCTTTCAAATGATAGTTGTACACCGACATCTTCAATTGTTTCTTGTAGAAGTTCTAATCTTTCCTCTGAATTCTTTAAATCTTGATCAATGGCATCTATGCCAACTGTATATGCCAAAGAGTTGCTTAAAAATACAGAAAAGTTTTTGAAACGGTTGTCGCAATGAACCTTCTTCGTTTAACAAGTAATTGCATTTTAATATCCATCTCCTTATCACTCTTTACCTGTTCGTCCCTTTCCCCCCTCTGTACATCAATTTCCCCCGCTTCATCTGTCTATGTGTAATCTAGAGCCATGTTTAGTGTTGTGTTCAAAATCTTATATCTCCAAATGTTCTTGTTCGAATGTTTTAAAATTATAACACAACGTTCAAGTATATGTCATACATGAATATATATAGTTGATATATGTAGTTGATAAGAAAAATAGGAAACGTAATAGATATGTTGTTACGGTCTTCAGTCCGGAGACTGGTTTGATGCAGCTCTCCACCCTATCCTATCCTGCGCAAGCCTTTTCATCTCTTCATATGAACGGCAACACCCATCCATTTGAATCAGCTTACTATATGCGTCTCTTGGTCTCCCTCTGCGATTTTTACCACACACACTTCCCTCCAATGCTAAATTTACGATTCCTCGATGTCTAAGAATGTGTCCTACCAAGCGATCCCTTCTTTTAGTCAAGGTATGGCAAAAATTCCTTATCTCCCCAATTCTGTTCAGTGCCTCTTGATTAGTTACGCGATATACCCACCTTATCTTCAGCAATCTTCTGCAGCACCACATTAAAAAAGCCTCTGCTCTTCCTGTTCGCATTGTTTATCGTCCATATTTCACTCCCATACAAGGCAATACCCCACACAAATGCCTTCAGAAAAGACTTCCTTACACTTAAATTAATATTCGATGTTATCAACTTTCTCTTTTTCAAAAATGCTTTTCTTCCCATTGCCATTCTGCATTTTATATCCTCTGTACTGCGACCGTCATATGTTATTTTACTACCCAAATAACAAAACTCATCTACCACCTTCATTGTTCCGTTACCTAATGTAATTCCTTCAGCATCGCCTGATTTTCTAAGACCGCATTCCATTATCTTTGTTTTGCTCTTGTTAATGTTCATTTTATACGCTCTGTCCATTACATTCAACTGCTCTTCCAGGACATTTGCTGTCTCTGACAGAATTACGATGTCATCAGAAAAACGCACGTTTTTATTTCTTCACCCTGAACTTTAATCCCTATTCAAAATATTTCCTTGCTTTCCTTACCCGCATGCTCTACGTACAAAATAAATAACATCGGATAAAGGCTACAACCCTGGCTTACTACCTTCTCAACTAGACATACAGGTTTTATAACATATATTCAGGAAATATGTACCTAGAAACCGTCCTGTATTATGATGCAACGTTGTTTCAAAATTTCAAAGCAATCAGTCAAGAACTTTTTGAGATTTACGGATATACACAAACCAACAGGGGGGGGGGGGGGCTATTCGAGAGGGACAACTTTTGGACAACTACTCACTGTTAAGAAATATGAACTGCCGGGGCTGGCGGGCGGTACTTCAGCTTGATCTCTCAGCTCCTCAACCCCCCAGCACTTTTAAGTAGTTTTCAGACTTTAGAGGATTTTAGCGTCTGCAGCGCGGAAGGCTCATCCTTGCAGCCAGTCACGGTATTCTGCTGCAAAGTTTTAGTTCAGGTAACCACTTCGTCTATACTTTTACTTTTTCTTCTTTGTGTTGCCAGTATAACGTCCATTGTCGATCTGTACGCGTTGTAGGTTTCTCTCTGGGTGTTGAGCGCCAGATTTTAGTTTTTGCTCTGACTTCTCAGCTGGAACAGTAGACTGATGCCCTAGCAATTTAGATCCCTTGACGTTTCCGACAAGAACAACTGTTTGTGATCCTGAAGCACATGTAACCTATGTCACGCCGGAAGTGTTTTGGACAGCAGTAGATTAGTAAGTAGATCGGTTGCAGATGTAGATGCTCGCCCCCATAGAGCAACTTTTGTAACCTGTAACGAAAACGTAATGTGAAATTAAAAATTTTTGCAATTTCATTATGAAATTAATTAATTTTTCTTTCTTTCTCTTCGTCATGTCATTATACCTTTTCCACGAAATTTCATTTTCGTAGGGAACTTGTATCTCGTGGAGCCCTCTCGATGAGGACAAGTTCAATTAAAACCACTTAGTATAAATCAGAACTGATCCAGAGAACACACCCAAAAATGTTGCAAAAATATTTACATAAAACCATCATCATCTACATCAAGTATTGGGCCTTTTGGTCCGTTATGTTTCTTTCAAAATATCTTCCTAAAGATCTTTTGACTTTTTGTTTATATTGTTTCATAGGTTTTGTAATTCCATCTGACATACATTTTATGTGTTCTTCCCATCTCAGCTGATACTGTTTAATTGTGGTAAGCCGGCCGCGGTGGCCGAGGAGACTGAGGCGCTCCAGTCACGGTCTACACGGCCACTACGGTCGGGGGTTCGAATCCCCCCTCGGGCATGGATATTTGTGCCGTCCTAGTTCGTAAGTAGTTCATAAGTAGTTTGTAAGTTTAGGGACTGATGACCCCGTAGTTAAGTCCCATAACCAATACAAACAAATTGTGGTAATTATGTTCTGCATATTCTCGGATGTCATCATTTCTCTTCTTATCCATCAAAGTATATCCAATCATATATCTAAGGAAATTCATTTCACAAACTTCTCTCCTCGTCTCTCTTCTTAACCGTCCAGTTTCCACAGCGCAGTGCTGACATATATAAATGATTGTTTGTCTGTATGTTCTCTATGTGTTCATAAACTATTCAGTCGATTGCGCGATTTCGATGAAACTTTGGTGAACTGTTCACCGCACGCCCACGAAGGTTCCTGATCCAAAAACAAAAGAGCGCGACACATCGCTCAGGATATATGACGTCATAAATAATGAGACGCCACCGCGTGAGAACAGTGAGATTTATGCGTCAATTATTGGAAAATGGGAGTAGTTAGGGACCTGCAACAAAGTTTGCATGTAATTGCGGACTTTTATGAAGCGGTTTGTAACTGCCCCCCCCCCCCTTCTCCCCACAATATGATGAAACGAAAATACGTCTACCGTTCACAACAGTTTCGCTGTAGATGCCGTAAAACTGTTGCATCAGGCATGATTTGTATTAAATAGTTAGCATTACAGATTTGCATGTAACTATTTATTTTTGTCTACAAGTCTCCGTTAATTCTCTTGCATCCAAAATTAAGCATCTTTTTTCTTAATCTCTATGTATATAAAAGCGAAAGGACACTCAGTCACTCACCGACTAATCACCAAATCTCGAAATCTAGTTCACCTATGAAGCTGAAATTTGGGAGTAATGTAGTTTATAGGTAGAAAACGTAAGCTAAAAAAGTAGTTTGTGATAGGTACATAGCAGACCATACTTCTCCTACAGACTCACGAAGTCTACAGTTTCAACCCTATCTTCGCGAAATTTCCCACGCTCGACCTTCAAAACAAAAGGAAGGTCACAGTCTACCTTACGTTTCTTACGGTGCATGGGGGAGGGTAATTTGCAACATAAAAATGGATCCCTAAATACCTTGGTCGCGCCATAACTTGACAACGGCTCGACCGATTTCAAAGATACCTTTTCTTTTCCTTCTTTTTTCTTTTTCATTACTCTCAAAATAAGGGTTGTATGAAATAAAACTGGAATATTTAAGAACAAGAAAGCGAGATTTTCAACGTGACCCTGCGTTTCTATTGCATAGAAATCTATAGTTTTGTTCCGATATTTATGAAATTTTGCACACTCTACCTTAAAAACAAGAGGAGTGTCACTGTCTGTATAAATGTTGTTCGGTACATAGTGGAGGTAACTTACAGAATTTTACAAAATGCATTGTTTTGCTCCAATCTTTATGAATTTTTGCACACGTGACCTTTAAACCAGGAGGACTATCACTGAGTACATAATGTTTGTATGGTACGTGACTGAGGGTACCTTGCAGTATGCCGAGAGAGGGATAGGTGGAAACGAACAGAGAGATGAAAGAGAAAGAGATGGATGCAGAGGGGGGAAAGGGAGTTGGACAACCAGATTGTAGGAGAAATAAACATCTGGGCAACGCCGGGTTTACAGCTAGTAACCTTATAAAAATTTAATAGAGTACGTTTGTGGACTTTTATCCAAAATGCTTTCCGCACGATGTCACAGAAATAACTTGCACTGGATTTCACTGTTTAGGCCTTATGTAATACTTCACCCTACATGTTTAAATGTATTCACTTGTTCAGTGATCTGGTTGTCAACTTCAATCTTAACGCGACTAGGATGGTGTCCTAAAAATGCCATTGCTTTAGTTCTTGTAATAGAGATATTGAGATTGTTCTCTTTAGCTATTTTACTCAACGTAAAGACACCTTCTTGTAAGACATTTTCATTCTGCGCATAAATAAACTGCAAAATGGGGTGCTGGGAGAATATGATTTGTCTTTCCAGTCTGTGTTCAAAAGGGAACACAAGTTTGATGTTAGTAGTTTAGATCTGAAGAAACCGCTCAAGAAAAATGAAAATATTTTAAAGCCATGTTGAGTAATATTCGATTTATAGCATATTTAAAAAAAAGAACCGCACCTTTGGGTATTAACTTTCGATGTATTACGACGTTATTACTATTTGTAACATAACGGTGAAGAAGGGTGGCGCGACCGAGAAAAGCTTCGTAAGTTTCCGAACGAGAGCCTCTGATCTAAGCGACGTGATTTATCTGTCCTTCAGGGCGCTCTACAAACACAGCCCCTTCGGTCCTCTCGATGAGAGGGGATGCTCGGTAATAAAGACTGAGGAGAAGGTCGTGCGATCGCTTAGCTTATGAGGGCGAAGGGGATGGAGGGGGTGGGGTGCCACCTATAGGCAAGAGCAGGGTCGTGACCAATAGCGCGTTGGCACGTTGCCAGCAAGTGAAAACCCCTCCCCCTCCCCCCTGCCCCCTGCGCCTTTAGCCGGCTCTTGGGATTAAAGGGGCTGCCCGCTCCAGATTTGCAGAGATAAGACTGCCTCCATACGAGACACGTATCGCTACATAGACACCACTGAATGTAATGTTGAACTGCTCTGCTAATTCATAAGATTGGTAGCTACTCCACCACAACGTGATCGCCTGTTCGAACCACATAGTGTGTCACGTTGAAACGTACGTATGCAAAGTTAATAACGTTGAATGTCTGTAAAATCATATCTTTAGCTCCGCAGGAACAATCTTCGGTGTGCGCTGCCACGCATTTGAGCTTATTGAGTTTGGTCGCCGGCCTCCGACGGGTAAGCAGGAGCAGTGTTGTGCTTTGGAATCTAGTCGCAAATTGCAATGTAAGCTTGAATCATTTGAATATTTTCATTTGTGAAAATGTTTAAGAAAATATTTGAATTTGAAATGGTTTATGAAGAATAAAGGAAAGGACAGTCATATATTTCGTTATTAGGCGCTTCGCGTAATTGTAGACCATCTCTAACAGAGATTCAACATGAAGTGATTAATTTTCGTCTTTTACGTCCATTCTATAAAACAATTAAAAGTGTAGTGCACGAATTTAGTAAGGTTTAATGTAAAAAAGAGAGAGAGAGGGGGACGAAATATGATGTAGACAATTTCGATTTTTTTATTTACATTGTATAAAGAACTGGCTGGTTTTTCCTTTATTGAAATTGAGACTAGAAGTAAATGGGTTCCTGAAAAGATTTGTGTAAGATATACCCAATTCTTAATCACCATTTTTGTGGAATATTGTTCTCCTTTTATGAGGAAAAAAAATAAAAAAAACCTCACTTAACGCACGCTGCTTCGCATGCATAGGCTGGTTGGTCTGCACCAGTTGTTTCTCCCTCTTAATATAAATTTTCATAGATATAGCTTAAGTACTATCATACTGAAATACTGTGATACTACTTTTAGCCGCGGCAGAATGGCCGTGCGTATTGAGGCGCCATGCTGCTGTGCACTCTGCTGTTCGCCGTCGGGGGTTAGATTCGCCCCTCGGGCATGGATATCTGTGTTGTCCTTAGCATAAGTTAGTTTAATTAGTTTGCAAGCCTTAGGGACTGATTATCCCGTAGTTAAGTCTCTTAATATATACAACATTTGAAAATTTCTTTTGACTGCTTGTAACACCCCTATGGGACCCCTTAATAGTCGAATTTCGAAAATACCCCAAAGTGTGTCTTATAAAATCCAACCAAGTATGCAAACATCATTTTTGTTGTTGTAATTCTGAGTTAAAAATTGGCTTAGTAGCAACGTATTTTCAAAAAGTGTTTCATCCCCTGTTTCATCCCATAAATGAATAATTTTCTGAAAATACCGAAACACATGTCTTTTTAATACTGACCAAGAAAACATATACAAATTTATGTGACTGTAGCTTCAAAATTGCCTTAATAGTAAAAGATTTGAGAAAAACACCCTCTCTCCAATTTAATCCCCTTGACGATTGATTTTCCAAGAATACCGAAACAGGTATTTTTAAAATTCTTACGAACAATACAAATGCCAGTTTTTGCAACTCTAGCTTCAAAATTGTCTTGACAACAATGTGTTTTCGAAAAGAATTTTTGATCCCTTACTTTACCCCCTTAGTTGAATTTCCGAAAATACCGAAACTAGTGTCTTTTTTATTCTGATCAAGAGTCCATATCCTAAGTTTCGTAGTTATAGCTTGACATTTGAGTTAACAACATATTTTAGAAAATCAATTTTTGCATCCCGTGTTTCACATTCTTATTGGTCGAATTTCCAAATTTTCCCATAAACAGTGTCTTTTAAATTCGATCCCCGAATCCAGATCCGAAAATTTGTAGTTCTAACTGTAAAATTGCCTAAACAGCAACAGATTTTCGAAAACATTCCCTCTCTAATTTAACCCCCTTTATGGTTGGATTTCCAACAATAGGGATCCACGTATTTTTTAAATTCTAACCAACAATACAAATATCAAATTTTGCAGCTCTTGCTTCAGAATTTGAATGGCAACGTGTTTTCAAAAAGATTTTTTCATTCCCTATTTTACCCTCTTACTTGTTGAATTTCCAAAAATTATGACAGTCGCGTTTTTTAAATCCTGAACAAGATTCCAACCCCGATGTTTCGTAGTTGTATCTTAAAATTTGAGTGAACGGCAACACATGTTTGAAAATCAATTTTTGCGTCTTCTATTTTACCCCCTTATTGGTTGAATCTCAAAAAATTCCGAAACAGGTGTCTTTTAAATTCGGACCCTGAGGTAAAATCCGAAATTTTGTAGTTCTAGCTTCAAAATTGTCTAAATTGCAATGTATTTAAAAAAAAAGGTTTCATCCCCTATTTCACCCCCTTACGGACGGAATGTCGAAAAATAGTTTTTTACGAAGTAAGATCATCACCCTCAGCACCCACAAATTTCAAGTTTCTATCTTCAGTGGTATGGTCTGGGCGATGATGAGTCAGTCAGTCAATCACTCAGACGGGACATTGACTTTTATATACAGGGTGTTTCACTAAGTGTGTTTGCCTCTGTAACTTATGAAATAATAGGTGACGGGAAATTTTAATGCGGTAGGTCAACACAAGGAATGTTAAACTTTCTGCGTAGCTATGAACGTAGTTTATTGTATCATTTTCCAAAGAGTTCACCACAAAGATTTAATTTTTTAAATGGAACAATAGTTTTTCCTATCGTGTATTGGATTCGTTTAAACCAGCTGCGTCCAAATCAATTTAAACTACATTCCTATCACTGTTAGTTTGGGAGCTACAACCCATCAAAGTTCCGGGGGCGGAGACTGCGATAGCGTAGCTTACTGGCCGAGTGGCTATCCCCTGGGGCACGGCCCACTGTCTCATGACCACCAGCCAGTCAGCTACGCTGTCGTAGCCTCCGCCCCCTAAACTTTGAAGGGTTGTAGCTCCCAAACTAACAGTGATAGGAATGTAGTTTAAATTGATTTGGACGCAGCTGGTTTAAACGAATCCAATACACGATAGGAAAAACTATTGTTCCATTTAAAAAATTAAATCTTTGTTGTGAACTCTTTGGAAAATGATATAATAAACTACGTTCATAGCTACGCAGAAAGTTTAACATTCCTTGTGTTGACCTACCGCATTAAAATTTCCCGTCACCTATTATTTTATAAGTTACAGAGGCAAATTCACTTAGTGAAACACCCTGTATACAAAGTGCTTAAGTTTAAACTTCAACCTCGTGGTAGTCATTCATCCCAAAGACCAATTAATTATTTATTTTGAATACTATGTACGTTGTAGCGGAAAGCGCCACATGCCAGACGCACGAGAACGATCGAGGAGAAGGCAGCGGACGACCGGCAGCCAATCACACGCTGGCGCCACGCATCATGGGCGCGCCCTCTACAAGTGGCTATATCTAGGCCGACATGCGTCTGGAAGAGCCCGTCTGAACTCGTCTCTGAAATAGGCAGTCACTAGGACTCAGTGCAGCTAGGATCGAGGTAGAAGACGCCGCCGCGAGAAGAAACATACTTTATAGAAGTATTTCGTGTAAAGTTCTGTAAATAAAACTTGTATTACTAATCAGTATAGCTGTTTTAGATGTCATTGCATCCCATCACGTCCTGATAGAACCTTACCTGAAAGACAGGCCGGGACAGACTAAACGGTAAACACATGGCGACGAGGACGACTCAGCAATAGAGATGGACAAAATTAGTATTTGCGTAGTTAATGGGTTCACATTGCACTAGTGCGAATTCTGTAGTTAGTTTTTGACCTCGAAGGAGCAGCATTTTATGGCAGTAATTCTGTGGGCAGTTGCACATGTTTCCTTTTGCACAGGTAGGCCATAAAATCAGTGTAACTCCTTGAGTGATATAATTAGTCACTTCTGAAACAAGCTAATGTACTATTGTTCAAACAATTACAGTCTTTAATGAAATAGATTCTTTTCTACTGAAGATCAAATTGCTCGTTCTATGAATAAAGTCACAGGGTCAGAATAGGTTTTTATTACATATTAAGGTTTTTGTTCAAAGTGATGCTTAACTAATTGGATGAAGTGCTCAGCCAGATTATCAAGTTTTGAGTTATTGTGCAGATTCATTTTACAGCTACCATACACACACAACTACACACGACACAAGAAGTCACTAAAGTACAGTGAATCAATTTTAATTGACAACTTGCTAGTACAGTATAAAACAGTACTATTTTAATTACAACACCAATATTTATAATTTTGAGCTACAACAATCCATACAATTTTATTATTAACGACTTTCAACGTTTTCCCAGATTTACTCTGACGAGGTACATTCGTGAAGTGTCTCATGCACATTGGCCGCTGCTTGATGTTGTTGTCGGCGTGGTCTTCAGTCCACAGACTGGTTTGATGCAGCTCTCCACGAGATCCTGTCCTGTGCAAGTCTCTTCATCTGAGAAAAAGTTCAGCAACGTACATCCTTTTGGATCTGTTTAGTGTGGTCGTCCCTCGGTCTCTCTCTAAGATATTTACCCCACACATTTCCCTCTAATGCTAAGTTGACGATTCCTCGATGTCACAGAATGTCTCCCACCAATCTATCCCTTCTCTTAGTCATGATATGCCAGAACCACCTATTCTCCCCAATTTGGTTAAGCACCTCATTATTTACGTGATCTACCCATCTAATTTTTATCATTCGTCTGTAGCACCACATTTCAAAAGCTTCTACCATCTTTTTATCGGAACTTCTTACCGTCCACGTTTCACTCTCATACAATGCTACAAATGCTTTCAGAAAGGGCTTCCTAACATTTGGATGTCAACAAATTTCGCTTCTTTAGTAACGCTTCTCTTTCCTATAGCCAGTCTACATTTAATATCTTCTTTACTTCAGCCGTTAGAAGTTATGTTGCTACCCAAATAACTCATCTACTACTCTTATTGTCTCATAACCTAATCGAATTCCTTCAACATCGCCTGACTTTCTGACAATACATTCCGTTCAACTGCTCTTCCAGATTCTTTGCGGTCTTCGACAAAATTACTATGTCATCGGCAAAACGCAATGTTTTTAATTCTGCTCCCTGAACTTTAATTCCCTCTCCAAATTTCTCCTTGCATACCTTCACTGCATGCTGAATGTACAGACTGAACAACATAAGGGAAAGGCTACTGCCTTACTCCCTTCCTAACCTCTGCGTTCCTTTCATGCGCTTCTCTCCTTATATTTTACCCCTGTTACCTTCAGAATCTAAGAGTTCATTCCGGTCTATATTGTCAAAAGTTTTTTCCAAATCTGCAAACGCTAAAAACGTAGGTTTGCCTTTCCTTAGTCTATCTTCTAAGATAAGTCGTAATGTGAGTAATGTCTCCCGTGTTCCTACATTTCTCCTAAATCCAAACTGATCATCCCCAACGTTGGATTTCACACGTTTTTCCATTCGTCTGTAAATAATTGGAGTTAGTATTTTGCAACTATGACTTATTAAACTGATACACGGCTATAACCGGTCCCCTAGGCGGCAGAGACGCATATTTTAGCTGCCCATTCTGACTGGCGAGTAACGCAGTGTCTAGCATAAGAGTCGCCAAAATGCCAGTGATTTTCTGGAACATCACAACTGCAGCGGTGCCAAGCGACTGCGTCGTAAAATCTTACCGCGAGACGATTGTGTATTGAATGTGTATTCGGAGTGCAGCAGTTCATGCAGCAGGTGATGATGATGATCGTGTGGCATTTATGACCGTTAGACCCCAACTGGGGTCGTGTTCAGCCTGCCTGGTGCAAGTCTCTTTATCTGACGCCACTTCGGCGACTTGCATGTCAGTGATGATGGAATGATGATGAGGACGACACAACACGCAGTCCCCGAGTGGAGAAAATCTCCTACCCGACCGGGAATCGAACCCGGGCCCCCTGCGTGGCAATCTACCACGCTGTCCACTGGACTACGGAGGCGGACATGCAGCAGGTCACAAAGACAAACTAAGAGAAATTAGGGCTTGTACAGAGGCTTATAGACATTCATTTTTCCCGTTGTTCTGTTTGGGAGTGGAATAGGAAAGGAAATGCCCAGTATTGGTACAGTGTACCATCCGACACGCACCTTACAGTGGACTGCGGAGTATATATGTAGATGTAGACGTAAGAAAATAATGCTTTATTCTCTTACTTCTACATCTAAATATATGAGCTCGCTCAACAAGAAAATTGAGAAGGTAATTTTTAAACGTCTCACTCGGCACTGCGTCACCAATAACACCCTAAGACCGGAGCAATTCGGATTTAGGAATCAACACTCAACAACTCCTCCGCGTAGTCAAACATATAACAGAAGGCTACAACGAAAACAAAGCCACAGGGGCGGTGTTTCTGGACATCGAGAAAGCTTTCGATCGTCTCTGGCTCAACTGCCTTATTCGCAAACTTAATGACGCCGCGTTTCCCGACGGGCTTGTGCATCTCATACACAGAAGCTTCAACACTGACGTCTACACGACACGGTATTCAAGCCGGAGTACCCCAAGGCAGCAACCTGGGATTCAACTCTACATTAACGATATGCCATCGACACATAACACGATGACAGCAATCTACGCAGATGACACCGCCACCGTGGCGCAAGATTGGAAGCCATCAAAGATTAATTCACGCCTATAGACTGCACTCAGAACTGCCAAACCTTGGTTGGAGAAATTTTATTTAAACGTCGACAAGTGTGAGGCAGTTCTATTCACACGCAAACCGAAATTACTGCGCAAACACAAACACTGTTGACTAATTACTCTACGTGCACGGCCAATACGTTTCAGTGAGAAAGTCAAAATACCTCGGTGTATGGCTGAACCGGAAATTCACATGGGGTGGGGAGACCACATACAACACATGACCTGTCGAGGAACATGTACATGACATATATTAGACCTCTGATGACGTACGGTGCTCCGTGCTGGGAATACACGGCGCCAACTCGGCTACACCGCCTGCAGCTTATACAGAACAAGGTTAGATGCATCATAAGCAACGCTCCACGATACACACGCACCGTGGATCTTAAAAATGAATACCGTTTAGAGCAACTCTCGGTGGTATTCAAGAAACTTTCGTCACGACTGTACAAAACCTCGACACATTTGAACAATCCCTTCACACTACGCTTGGGGAACTACGATCACAACCATAGGATGAAACATATGCGTCCAAAAACACTACTCCTCAGAGACTAACCACCAACTCACAAACACGATGAGTATGACGAACCCCTGGAGAACAGCAAACTGACTGGCACTGGCAGCTGAGCTCACAGCCGACCAACAGGCAAGGAGAGGGAACCATATTCAGTGCACTGAACACAAACAGACCTATACAACTCCTACATAATTAGCCAGTTCTATGACCAAGTCTTACTATCATGGAAACCTTGGCTAAGTTTACAGGAGTACTGCCGTAGACGACTCAGGACACATCATAGGAATTCAACTGCAGCAGAACCTCACAACAACCGGACTGATTCTTTATGGCAAACCTAGCAAAGTTAATGGTACCGAGATATACCCTTTAGTAACATTACCAAACCTTGCATGATCTATCGCAGATAGCACGACACCGCTACTGCCCTTGCAACCTGCCCCACTGTCGCAGAGGTTTTCTTTTCTTTTGCCTTGGCACCCTTCGTTTTCCTTTCGACCACTACTATCTGCAGATGCACCGTATTAATGGGCGATCGTGCCCACACGTACGGATAACATCATGGCTCCCACGTCCTGTGATCCACCACTAACAAATACGAAGGTTTCTGTAGAACTTATGAGTTGGTCACAACGTTGCTGTGGCCCCATCCTTTGTTTCAGAGAATAATGCTACGTATAACTGGCGTTCATTTACGATGGTTAGTTAAAATTTTAGGCGTGGAAGGAAACAACTAATTCCCTTCTAAACTTCGCCTCTTAATGAGAATCGCAAATGCTGAACTACTAATTCATAATATCACTGTTGTTTAAAAGTAATGTCTGAAAATTTCCGATTGCACCTCATCAACTATTTTAGCAGACGCTGCCTAGTTTCGTGTTTTAGTTTCACAAAATTTATAGGCCTGTACATCGGCATATTTTGGCGGTTTGATAAAGTGAATGCGTAGCTACAAACAAATAATATGTCAAATTTTGTATGGTGAAGAATTACAGTGATGATAATATTTATATTTTTTCGCAACAGCGAATTTCTCTTAGCGTCATTGTATAAGGTATGGATGTTCTACCAAATGGCGACACATGAAAATTTGTGCCGTGCCAGGACTCGGACCCGGGTTTCTCGCTTTTCGCGGGCGGTAGCCTTAACCACTAAGCTACCCGCACACGACTAGACCCAAACATCCATATGCCACACCGACTGCATATATGAGTCAACTGCATTCATCCCTTACACTCGCAGCTTAATCTGTATTCCCGCACCAGGGAGAATGAAAACAACAAGGCATTGACCTGCGCTGTAATCGTCATTGCCTCGCTTAGGCATCTGTTAAATTATTGTATGTGGGCGAATTACAGTGAGAATAATATTAGCAATATTTTTCGCAATAGCGAATCTCTCTTAGCGCCACTGTATAAGGCATGGATTCCTAAGCGAGCAATGACGATAACAGCGCAGGTTAAAATATTCAAATGTTTTTAAATCTATCGGACCAAACTGCGTGATCATCAGTCCGTAGCTTACAAACTACTTAAACCTAGGTAAACTAACCTACGGAGAAACACACACACCCATGCCCCAGGGAGGACTCGAACCTCCACGGCGCAGGTTAAGGCCTCGTTGTTTTCATTCTCCCTGGCGCGGGAATACAGATTAAGCTTCTAGTGCTAAGGGATGAATGCAGTGGACTCATATATGCAGTCGGTGTGGCATATGGATGTTTGGGCCGGTCCTGGAGTCGTGTTCGGGTAGCCATGTGGTTAAGGCGACCGCTCGAAAAAAGCGGAAAACCCGGGTTCGAGTCCCGGCCGGCACACAAATTTTCATATGTCACCATTTGGTAGAACATCCATGTCTTATACAGTGACGCTAAGGTAAATTCGCTATTGCGAAAAAATATGTCCGTGTATAAACTGTTTCAGTTTGATACCTGACAAGTAGCTAAAATATCATGCAAGGGACAAAATCAAGGACACACTGAAAATAGCATCTATAATGTAGAACCTTGTCTCCAAGAAGTATAGTTTTGAAAAGTATTACGTTCAAAATCCTCTCAATAAAACTCATGAAAGGGACTATAATCAGTTGCTTTCGTCCTGAGCACATTAGCTTGTAATTAATTTCTGCTCTAAAAAACAATTTTGGACGATACTATTACGAATCAGCTATCGTGAGCCGTTTGAATACTCTGCACTAACATTTTGTTACCACACACTCCCATTAACAGAGTGACGTTTTCATATTTTGATTTGAAAATTCACAACAATATTTAGTGATTAGAAAATACGAAAACAACAGCATAACAAACAGCAACTACTCATTTTCTATCATGACATTCTTTTGCTATTTCCTAATGGTCGCTTGGTTCGCTAGCTTCGCTTCAGCTGGACTTTTGCTCCTAGAGAGTTTGGCGACTCTCTGTGTTCGACTGTTATAACTCTCACTTGCAGGTAATTTGCGTAGCAGTATTGTGCCTTGGCAGTGATAGATAAGTATATTCTGAGTCTATTTTATTTGCGTGAGTGATATAGTGAACTGGGCATTTTCTATTTGTGTTTCTATCGTGCACAATGAGAAATGTCGCAAACAAGGTGTTAGAGTCTGAGTTACCGTCCTCATCAGATTAAGAACGTGAAGTACAAAGACACAATGTAAACACTATCTTCGATTTGATCTTGTTACTTGAAGATGTCGCTATCACTTACATCTTTGAGCATGAAAAAATGGTGGAAATGACTTCCGAGGGCATATGTGTTGTTGATCCAGTGTTGAGCTCTTTACCGATAACTTAGCTAATGGGAATGATCCTTTGGAGTTCGTCAAGAAGGTTACTGAAGCCACAGAGAAAGGCCGATCGTTGAAAACAACTGTGCATCACTTCCGATGGGTCAAGGACAAAGGCAAGTATTACTCTAATGTCTATGCATGATGTTGATGTAAGGCGGTGTACGTGCATGAAAGCTAAAGAGCTTGAACTAAATTTCAAAGCTGGGCCTATATATATTTTGGAGTTTAAGGCAAATCGTAAAATTGAACGTCGCATAAACTTGCTTGCTTGTCAGTTGTAATTATTCAGCAGCTGAAATTCTTGATACCGAGCAATCTGAATTTATTTCTAATATATAGCCCACAGAGACTCCTAAACAGAAATCTTATCAAAAATTGCTGAAGTAATGGGATTTTGGTGTGCCCCTTAGTCAGTGTGTGGGTTTTATTCCTCTATCGCCGGATGAGAGCTGTCGATAGTAGAGCCTTATGTTCTTTAGCTATGGGTATTTGTAGCATGGCGACAAAATCTAAGTGTCAGGCATACAAGAGACAGATATTAACAATTATGGCATGTTAAAACGTAAGTTGTCCATCTGTTAAACATTTACAGAAAGCATGAAAATCATGCTGTGATCTTCGGTTCAAAGAGTTGCTTGATGCAGCTTTCCACGCTACCCTCTATTGCACAATCCTATTCATCTCTAAATAAGAATCACTTCCTACATCCTTTTAACGTGCTTACTGTATTCATCTGTCGGTCTTACACTGGGAATTTTACTCACACACACACTTCTTTCTAATGCTAAATTGACGATTACTTTATGTCTCAGAATGTGTCGTATCAATTGAACCCTTGCTGTTTTGAAAATATGCCAGTAATTTATTTTCTCCTCATTGTTTTTAATGCTGACATAATATCTCAACGTCTTCAAACCATCGAACTGATTTCAATGACATTTAAATCGTGCTTAACTTACACGTTGTATAGCTTCTTCATTCAGTGGTTTAGTCACGAGGTAACAAACAGGGTATCTCTCGAATTTAATAATATCTTCATTTATATATCGATATATAAGGGCAGTACTTACCGTCATTGTATGCACTGTTTATATTTAACCGGAAATTTGGAATCTTTTATTTGATTCCGATAATCCTGGTCATAACTTAAGATCAAAGTTGTGAAATTATTGTACTTTCGATGGTCTTTGACAGGTATGCAAGGCATAAACCCGAGCGGGGCGAAGGGCAAAAGGTAGTTTAATTAAAATTAATATCTAACTTGCACCGCAACATCTGCTTAAAATTAAAAAAAAAAACCGCAAAAGTAAAGCCCGCATATATATTGAGAATACGTTCTCGCACCCACTTACCAGTCATCTTACATATATAACATATATACATTCGAGAACGAGTTCGGTCTCCTCTTCAAGCTCCAGTTCTACGCCCTTCCTATTAATTACGTCCGCCTCATTGCTTCCTTTCTCACCCGCCGCCCCTCCTATGTCACTGTCTGCAACTCCGACTCCCGTTTGTTCTACCCCTCTGCCGGGGTGCCCCAAGGCTACGTCCTCTCTCCTCTCCATTATCTCATCTACTCCGCCGACATGCCCCAACCCGAGCCTCCCGTTTACCTTCTACAATATGCTGACGACACCGCCTTCCTAGCCCTCGCCCCCTCCCTTGCCCGCTCCCAGTTTTTGCTCCAGTCCCACCTCACCGAGTTCGCCTCATGGTGCAACCGGTGGCTCCTCTCCGTCAATCCTGACAAATCCCAGGCAATTATCATAGTTCGTACCACCCGCTCCTTCCGTCTCCATGAATTCTACCTCACCCTCCACAACCGCCCTATCCGCCACACCCCCACCCTGAAGTACCTTGGCCTAACCCTCTACCGTAACCTCTCCTGGACCCCCCACCTCCGCACTGTCCGACAGAAAGCCCTCTCCCGCCTGAACCTCCTCAAACTCCTCACCGGCCGGACGTGGGTCTCAGCCCCTCCACCATTCTCTACACCTACCGGTCCCTCATGCGTCCTGTCCTTTGCAGCTTCCATCCTGCCTGGATCTCCGCTCCCACATCCTACTATAAAACCCTCCAAGTCCTCGAGCGCCACGCCCTCCGCCTCGCCTACCGCATCCGGCTCCCATCCCCCACGCGGATCCTGTATGACCTGATCCCGTTTCCCCACCTCCTCGAATATCTCCAGCGTATCCGTATCCTCTATACCACCCGTAAAATTGACTCCCGCAACCCCCTGGTCCACCCCATCCTTACCAACCCTGGGCCTCTGCCACGCCTCTACCGCGTTATACCCCCTTCCCTTCATCTCCACACCCTCCATGTCCTCTCCCAGGGTAATTTCCGCCGCCTCCCCCTTCCTGATGACGTCCTCCGTTCCGACATCTACCCGTCCTACCAGCTCTGATCCCCCACCCATAGATAAAGTGCCCCCTCTCCTCCCTCCCCTTCCGCTCCCCCGCTTGGCTACCCCCTCCCTGCCCTGGAGTCCCTACGGCTCTTCCCTGCCGCCCCCCTTTTCTTCACCGTCGTTTTTTTTTCTCCCCTCTCCCCCACGCTTTGCTCCGCCCCCTTTTTATCGGGGTCCTGGACCGACAGTTTTACAAGTGCTACGTCAAGTGTTGTGTATTGTGCTACAGTGAAGTGTGTGTTTTTTAACTGCGTCCACCGCAACCAGACAAGCGTCGCACCGTGTATTTTACTTAGTGTCTCCGTGTACTCGCCGTCCTGTGTTCTTGTCGTCCAACGTGTGCTTTTTAAGTCACCGTGGCTCCTCGTTTTTAACTGACTACATCCGGTTTTTTTCACCTGTCAACTGTTTGTACCTCCACTTGTCGCCATGTATGTGTCATTGTTCCTCCGTTGATTCTTCGCCTGTCATGTATTTTAAATTTCATCTCATCAATGTATTTTATTCTCTCGGCTGAAGAGCAGCCTCCGGAGCTGCTGCCAGCCTACTGGTGTAATCGCTGGTGTAGAAATACAATAAAGAAAAAAAAAAAAAAAAAAAGAGAACGAGTTAGTAATAAAATTAAAGAAAAACAACAAAACAGTAAGTTGACGGAGAAATATTTTAAAATACAGTGACTCATATAATTATTTGGACACTTATTAATAACCACCCTCTAGGACACCCCTGCCCCTTGATTTATAGGGTATAGTTTACACGCAAACTATCATTTACTTTTAGAAAACGGGAGATAACGAGTGACCCTGAAGCCACAGAACGCAGTAAGCGTGAGTCAACACAATTATTATTCGGATACGTCCTGCGTCAACATAATTATTCGGACTCCAACAGTTACCGCGCAGATGTCGTGTGTAGACTAGCCACTGGCAGAGTCAACGTAAACATTCGAGTCAGTGTGCTAGTAGACCTGAGGTAACGATGGGCCCCAAAGGAAGAGGCAGTAGCTTCCAATAGCGGAGGCTAGTGATGTTTCATCAGGCCAAAGTTATCGAAAAATTGATGAAATGTTACAAATGAAGAATAGTACTATTTTTGACATATTCAGGAGAATCTGGGAGAAAGATAGGATTGACAGATTGCCTGCTGCGAAGCGCGTGGTTGTTCGCTGTCGGAGGTTAGAGTTCTCTCTCGAACATGGCCGTGTGTGTCTCTGTTCTAATGTTTGTAAATATAAGGGACTTAAATGCTCGGTTATTAGTCCCTAGGCTTACAAACTACATAAATTAAGTTCTCCATGCCCGAGGGAGGACTAGAACCTCCGACGGAGAGCTAGTCGCCTTACACCGCTCGGCTACTCCACTGCGACGAGTGTCTTTATCGTTGGGTTAGTTTAAGTGGTTTGTAAGCCTTGGGACTGATAATCGCTGTAGTTAAGTCCCATAGATTTAGAAAAAAAAATTGAGTTTGCAGCACACTGGACGTCCAAAATCCGGTTTCTGTCAGAAAAGAATGTTATATCACTTGGGGGAAAAAAAAGGAACCCAAGCTAAGTGTTCCATAATTCACCACTGAGCTCGCCAAAGACATCGGAAAGTAAGTGCACCCAGAAAGAAACACGGAGAGTTCTCAGAAGAGGTGTCTTCCATAGTCGTATTGCAAGACGTGGAATCCGCTCTTAAGTAAACCAAAGAAAGAAATCGCTGTTTGCCAAACAGCATGTTAGAAAAGAGAATTTGTACTGGAATCACGCTATATTTGCTGATGAGTCTAAATTTAACATCTTTCAGTCACATGGGAGGATAACGTTTGGCGGTGTCATAATTCTGAGCTTCGAGAGCAAAATCTAAAAGCAACTATGAAGTACGGGGGTAGACATGTAACGGTTTGGGGGCACATGTCGGCGAAGGGAGTTGGTGAATTGCTTTTATTAAGAGTAAAATGTACCAAAGTCAGCACCTTACAATACTGAGTGATGTTAAAAAAGAGTGTCCAAAAAATTGGGAATTGGTGAACATTTTTTTTTTTTTTTTTTATCTAAATGATGACACGAAACATATAGTCTGAAATGTGAGAATGTTTTTACTGTTTACCTGTCATCTGATGCATCAGACTTGAATGTGATTGAGAATCTATGGAGGAAAAATTGATAATAAATTAAGGACGACAAAAATCACAAAGAAAGGACAATTTGAGAACATACTTTAGGGAGAGCAGCAGCCAATATCACCATTGTACACCCGGAATTTAGTGAAGAGAAGTAATCAAGATGAAAGGAATGCCTGCCAGATACGAACTTTTCGGATCATCAGTAGAAAGATGTGCGACTTTGGTGTCGCTTTGTTCATTAATTCATAAGTAAGTTAACGTTTAGTCAGTGGCATAGTAACTATTTCATTAAAATGGGGTGGAGGGCAAGAAAACCTAATTACTGAGTTCGTCTTGGCTATTCCAGGACTTTGGTCTACACCTACATCTGCCCGGGAGACTCTGTAAATCACATTTAAGTGCCTGGCAGAGCGTTCATCGAACCACCATTAAACTATTCTCGAATAGCGTGCGGGAAGAAAAAACACCTGAATCTCTCCGTTCGAGCTTTGATTTCTCTAATTTTATTCTGATGATCATTTCTACCTATGTAAGTGGGAGTCAACAATATATTTTCGCATTCAGAGGAGAATGTTGGCGATTGGAGTTTCGTAAGTAGCCCACACCGCAGTGATAAGCGCCGTCGTTGTAATGATTCCCATCCCAGATCCTGTATCATTTCCCCCCTGTATCGTGACAATACGAAACGAGCTGCCCTTCTTTGGACTCCAAAAATGGACGGACAAGCGTAGTGTATGCAGTTTCTTTTGTACTTCTGTTGCATCTTTTAAGGGTTCTGCTAATAAAACGCAGTCTCTGGTACGCCTTTCCCACGACATTATCTACGTGTTCTTTCCAATTTAAGTCTGATGTAATAGTAATTCCTTCTCATTATTTAGAGTCATTTGCCAATTTTTACACCATACTGATATCTTATTCAGATCGTTCTGCAGTTGGTTTTGATGTTCAGATCATTTTACTAGACGGCAAATGACGGCCTCATCCGCAAACAATCTAAGAGAGCTACTTAGATTTCCCCTAAATCGTTTATGTAAGTAAGGAACACCAGAAGTGCAATAACACTACCCTGTGGAACGCTCGATGTCACCTCTGTTTTAATCGATGCCTTACCATCGATTACTACGAACTGTGTCCTCTCTGACAGGAAATCCTCTACCAAATCGCAAATTTGGGGCGATATACCATAACCACGCAATTTGATTAAAAGTCGTTTGTGAGGTACGACATCAAAAGCCTTCTGGAAATCAAGAAATATGGAATGGATATGCCAACCATTGTCGATAGCACCCATCACTTCGTGTGAATAAAGAGCTAGTTGTGTTTCGCATGAACGATATTTTCTAAATCCGCGTTGACCTTGGATCAATAGATCGTTCTGTTCGAGATAATTGATAATATTTGAGTACAGGATATGTTCCAATACCCTGCTGAAAATTGACGTCAACGAAATAGGCCTGTAGTTTAATGGGTTACTCCTATTGCCTTTCTTGAATATAGGCGTGACCTGTGCAACTTTCCAATCTTTTGGTACAGATCCTTCTATGAGAGAGCGGTTGTATATGGCTCTTAAGTAAGGAGCTATCGCTTCAGCATAATCAGATAGAAATCTAATGGGTATACAATCCGGACCATAAGACTTGTTCTTGTTAAGTGATTTTAGTTGCTGCACTACTCTGATGATATCTACTTCTACGTTACTCATTACGGCCTATGTTCGTAATTCGAAATCTGAAATATTGGTTTCGTCTTCTTTGGTAAACAATCACAATAGCTATGTTTAGTAACTCTGCTTTAGTAGCGCTGTCATCGGCAGGATCGCCATTACTGTTACGTAGTGAGGGTATTGTTTGTCTTTTTCCCATTGTATGTTTAACATACGACCAAAATCTCTTTGGGTTTTCAGTCAAATTTCGAGAAAGAGTTTCGTTGTGATAAGTGTTGTAGGCATCTCGCATTGAAATCCTCGATAAATTTCGAGCTTTTGTGTAGGATCGCCAATCCTGGGGATTATGTGTTAGTTTAAATTAGGTATGCCTTTTCCTTTGCTTTTGAATCAGTGTCCTGACCTGTTTTGTGTACCAAGGGGCCTGCCCTCTTCTTTTATTAATTTATCTGGTATAAAACTGTCAATAGCTGTCGATAACCACTTCTTTGAATTTTAGCCACATCTGGTCTACACCTACGTTTAGTGTTAGAAACAATTGGAATCTGTCTTTCAAGGAGCAATGTATTGTATTCTGTCTGCTTTCCTGAACAAATATACTTTTCGTTTATTTTTGGTAACTTTGGGACTTTCGATATTCAATCTCGCTACGACAGCTCTAATACCTGTACCCGTTTTGATGCTCGTTATGAGATCAGGATTATTTGTTCCTAAGAGATTAGGTGTGTCTGGGGGAGGGGGCGAGGTTGTTGTTACAAGAAGCTTCAGCCAAGGGCAAAAATGGCCGCCATAAAAAATACTGGGGGGAGGGGCAGAAACCGTGTCTTGCGCCTCCAAAGTTTCATGTAGGAGGAGCCGGCAGCGGTGGCCGAGGGGACTGAGGCGCTTCAGTCATGGTCTGCACGGCCACTACGGTCGGGGATTCGAATCCCCCCTCGGGCATGGATATTTGTGCCGTCCTAGTTCGTAAGTAGTTCATAAGTAGTTTGTAAGTTTAGGGACTGATGACCCCGTAGTTAAGTCCCATAAGCTTAACAAACATTTGAACATTTGAACAATGTAGGAGGAGCGACTGCCCTTCCTGCTCCCCCCGCTCACCGGTTGATACGCCATTGCGTTTAGTTTCTACATTCCTTAAAGAAATAATTATTCATCTACTGTCAGTGTTCTATTATTAGTGAAAACACTCATACGAAGAGAAATCTAATACAATTTGTCTGTACGAATAGTTATTACAGTCACTGTATAACAATTTGTAGTCAATGATCGGTTCCATTGAAACCGTGGACAAACTCCATGCCATAGCTTCGTGGGGTTTGCGTCACTTTCAAACCCTACCGTCAGCTCTTACAGCCTGACATCGAACTCATCTGACTACGTTTTTCCAGTTCTCTAGGGTGCAACCGATATGGTCACGAGACCAAGAGAGGCGACGCAAGTGGTATAGCGCTGTTGTCAAGTGCATCGTACTGTTCGTGTGCCCCATTAACCCTTTAAACTTGAAGTGATATGTGTGGTGTCGCACAAGTCTAAAGTGCGCGCCACCTACTTTCGCCGCGCGCCGCCATGCACGCACGGCGCGGCGTTCTTACGACGTCAGCCACGAGCGCCCTCTGCTACAACTCCGCTCGTGGCCACCACTGAACGACATCGTTCACTTGGGACTGAGATAGGAACCAGTTAACACTTCGGAATCAGATAGGCAAAAGTGAAGACTTGGCTATCGGATAGGCACTAGGCAGGCCTCTAGCTCAACTATGTATCAGCATTCTGCTGTACTGAGCTATGTAAATTAAGTATTGTATAAATTCTGTGCAATATATATATCTCGTTCTAATTTACTCTAGTGTTTCTAGTTTCTGCTGTCCCACTGGCTGGTCACCTCCTACCTGCACAAGCGTGCTACCTTCATTCCTGTGTCGGTCTTCCTACTCGGCCACCGACACCTACGACGGAAACGAGACACAAAAGCGGCGACGAGGCGGGGACACAAAAATGTGTATTTGTTAGAAATTTTGATTTTCTTTTTTTAGTTTTTTTGAGGGACATTTGGGATGACTCCATACGGCATTATTAGACAGGACGATTCCATTACTGTTGCTAACATCATTTTCAAACTGTTTCTAATTTAGATATTTGGTAATAATTTATTTATAAAATTTTCAAATTCTTGTGTTTCCTTTACCTTGTTGTAATAATTTGAAAGTCTGGCTGCACGTACTCCAACTTAGACAAGAAGCAACACTACATATGTTGTCAATGCATTCTTGCCTAATGCTTTCTGTTTCCTCGAAGTAATGGAAGACAACCTAGTGGCAATTACTTTTAAGTCCTGAAGTGTTGTTTGCAATTTTTGTACAAATGGTTGCGCCTAGAGGAACAGATAATGATCACGTTGCAAGTGGCAACACTGGAAGGAAAAGGCGTTGCACTGACGTAACGAATACGTTAGCCGTACGTCCCACACAAATAACTGCAATTATTTAGCGTGGTGTCGCGTTTCATGTATGGGCAAACCGTACCTGGGATTTACTGCACATCATTATCAGCGCAAAGGTCGGATGCCAGGATGTATAAGCCACGCAACTGTATCTGCATCGACACAGTAGTAATTAGTGACAGAATATAACCTTTGCTTGACTGTATTTACATGACACCAGATAAACTAACGTAGACCATACGAAAAACAATAGCCATTGGATTCAATAGGAGTGTCATGCATGTCAGGTATTATCCGTTCACTCTACAATAGCCGTTTAGCTGAAGGCACTGGAAATGTTGACGTGTCCTGCTATTGGTCGCTTCGAATGAAGAACGAGCGGTGAAACTACGCTCAATTAAAATGTGATACGACTCCTGAACTGAACTTCGTATAAGTGCATCAGATAAAACAAATGCACATTCTGTTAACTCGTTCTTGTACAGAAAAACAATATGAATTAACAATAAGAATATAAAACAGTTCTTTTACAGCCAAACAGTGGAGCAGCCCGTTTACAAAACGACGGTACATCCGCTTTTAATATAATGTTCTGTAGCAAACGGTATTAAAGTAAAAAAGAAAAACTGAATGAATACTATTTGAAGAACTGAAGCCAAAGAGTACTATATTTGTTATTAATACATTCTTCTACAAAACAGAGTACAGAAGTAAAATAAAACTCTTGTTTTCGGATCTAATAACTTGAGTTTGCCATATAGCTAATGAAAACACATTTTTTACATTATTCATCAGTAAAGAGCAATAATTAAAAAAATTATGATTTTAGATCTAATAAAAGACGATCCCCAATGGGAGAATCGACATTTCGATACTATATATTACACCCTGGGTAATCAACGAAAAATTATTCGGAATTTTGCACAAATCTCTAGAGCATTAAAAAAAAACAATCGGATAGATGTGTTTGTTTACCAATAATCGCCAAAAACAACTTAGGAATTTCAGTAGATACTCTAGACCTTCAGTTTAGAACCATATTGTTTGTCCGTTACTATGGAGAAGTGGATAGCGTGTCTGCTTCTTGTGCCGGTTTCGAATCTCACGACACGCCCACTACTTTACGTTTATAAATCTGTAAAGAAATTATTTTGATCACTGTTTTATACGATTAATTAGTTTGAACGTCTTTTTTAATAATAATAATAATAATAATAAAATTGAGAAATTAAATCTAAATTAATACGTAACAGTAATTAAAACTAGACACACAAAAATCCAAATAAATAATGAGCACTCCGTCTCGCCTTCTTAGCATCGTCCATATCATCACTAACTGTCTGCGTACACTTTTCTACTGCTGCTGCTGCTGACATCCATTATGGTTGCCAGATGATCAGGATTTGTCGCGATCCTCACACTTCACATACGATCCCCAGACTCATGAAAAAATACAAAATCTCCCGCCAAACAGCGTGTCGTAAGATGTCTTACAAAATAATAATTTTACTTTGAACTTCTCTTTTACAAAAATTACAACAAACAAACGGTCACCTCATTAAAGCAAATTGCAGTCGCCATGTAATCAAAGATTTGGTCAAATACGACCTTAAACATTCGTCAGTAGATATCGAAAGTCGCCTTATAAAATCATTATTGAGTTCAGATTATCATCTACAAACTCTGAGAAAATGAATCAATGTTTTTTTTATTTGGAAGAGTCAAGTACAAAAACCTTTTTGTCATATCCCAACAAGATTGCTATCTCTCTTACCCGCGTTAGATTGTTTACTACATTATTGGCCTGCTGTAATGCAGTATTTTTTGCCTAGCCCATTTCGGTATGACGAATATAGGGAGGAAGAAATTTCAGACGCGTATCCGTACTTTGTACACAACTTAATGTTGGATTATCAGATAACAATTTTAACATTCGAAAGTAATGCATAAAGAAATAGCTTAATGCGAAAACTGCAAACAATCTCAACAACATGATAAATTCTTCGGAAACAATAATAAAACCACATTTCTGAGAGTGAGAAAACTATTTTTTCCCCGAAGCAGAACAGTTTTTAAAGCAATCAATTCACTACTTGTTAGATCGCGATGATGTTCCTCAAAACTCTTTATATAGAAAACTTTCCGTGTTGTCTCTAAATGCTTATTGTGGAAAGGAGTTTATCCAGTCAAACTGTTTATATTCGGAAGGTAGAAATCGCTTGGCCTTTGATTTAGTAAAGGAAGAATTAATAAATAGGCTGAACGTTAATGGAAACTCAGTAAATTTTAAATTATTTCTCAATACAACCAAAGCGATCCAAAGAGACGATAAGATTCAACCCAAAATAAATGGAAAAATTACGTGTAAGTTAAATATGTGAACAAATGATTTCACAATAAGAAAAAAATAATTCATTTGTATTATTTTCTTCTCCCGACAACAACTCCAAATTCCCGACATTTTGAAATTTCTCAAGATGTTTCAGTTTTCTGATCTGACAACACTCTCCATAGCCATTTCCAACGGTATTAGCAACCATTTCCGTTTTTCTCCTCGGCCGAACTGAACAACATTATTTATTAGAACTTTTACGTCTTAATGTGGTATTTGATTACGTATATCTGCCGTATGCCTTTCCATTTCAGTAGACGCTAAGAATAGACTGCCGCACTGTAACAAAAACGCGACTGCACAATGCTGAGCAACGTGCATTGATCGTGTACTGTCCAATATTGTCGGGCGCCTTCAACCCCACCTGGCGGTAAACATAGTTCTGCGTTCCGTTATCGGCAATTGTGACGACGGTAAATACGGAGTGTTCAAAAAGTTTCTCTGCAGTGCCTTATAATAGTCTTCCGCACGTGCTGTATGCCGTAGTGAATATACCTAAATGAAACACAATGAAATACAAGTAATTAATTTATTGAATATTCATTTTTATTTACAATTTTTTCACAGCGAATGTTCAAAGAGTCCTCCATCTTGTCGAATACACTATTCAATTCGCCTAATGGAGTTTCCAAACACAAGATGTGACATTTCTGCCGTAACAGAAGCAGTGAAAGTGGAAATTGCAATTTTCAATTTATCGGTGGATTTTGGGCGGTTTTTATAGACAGTTGCTTTCGCTACAACCAAGATGAGAAAGTCATGTGGTGTTAAGTGAGGCCATAGAGGAGGCCAGAGTCCCTGTGAAATTATGCGATCACCAAAAACATCAGTAAGCAGTGACATTGAAACGCGAGCTGTATGCGTGGTTGCACCATCTTGTTGCAAACAACCATTCAGTATTTCACTTAACTCAAGTTCTTCTATGATTGGGCGTAAAATATCACTGCAGTATCGTTATGCGTTTATTGATTCGTTGAAAAATATGGGACGCACAATCCGACGTCTAGAAATTAGAATCGAGACTCCTGTTTTCACAGAATGGAGTGGTTCCTCATGAATACACGATGGATTTGCAGTACTCCACATACGAAAATCTTACGAGTTCATGTAAACATAAATGAAACTACGTCTCCTCGGTGAAAGACGATTCATTAAGAATATCCATTGCATTTTGTCGAACGAAAATTTTGAACCATTGACATTAATGCAGCCTCTTGCTATGAACAGTATTTTTCAATTCTTGCACGACAATCACTTTGTATGGGAAAAGTTCTAATTTTTCCTTACAGCTGTGTGATCTATTCCGACACTAACATCGATTTCCTGGGCAAGTTTTTTTACTCACATTTTCGGACTCATGGACATTTTTTTTAAGAAATGTCGAGTAGTTTATCCTCAGACAAAATTTTATCGGTGCATCTGCCACGGAAGCCGGACTTCGAAATTTGTTAATCAAATCCCGCACAGTAGCTCGATGTGGAAATGTTGTCCCCGGGAAAAATGAATTAAACAAATTAAACCTGTATATTTACTGTCAGGTTTGAAGACTTGTTGGACTTGAAGCACACTTTCTTCAGTTGTTAGTATTTTAACTGTGACAAAAACGAAACTAAAGAACAAAGGAACCAAACTTAAACGTTCACAACACGTAATGACATACGCCAACGATACTCTTGATGCTGTCTGAGATAAACAAAACAGTGGAATGTTGGGAGAGTCCACTTGAAGGGAAATAACCCAGGCAGGCGAACAGTCATACGGTACAAGCGCGTAACAATGATACGTTTCAGCGGAGATACTTTTCGAACACCTTGTATAAGCGTAGTAGGTGACCCAAAAGCTAGCAACGTTCCACTTCATACAAGTAATACATATTATAATAAAGCATGCATGTATGCATGTGTGTGTGTGTGTGTGTGTGTGTGTGTGTGTGTGTGTGTGTGTGCGTCACCACGGCAGAGCGGCCGAGCGCATCGAGACGCCATGTTCCCATGTACGAGGCCGTTCCCCGTCAGGGGTTCGAGTCCCCCCGCAGGCATTGATGTTTGTGTTGTCTTTAGTTTAAGGTAGTTCATAAGTAGTTTGTAAGTTTAGGGACTGATGACCCCGCAGTTAAGCTTAATAAACATTTGAACATTTAAACACGTGTGTGTGTGTGTGTGTGTGTGAGAGAGAGAGAGAGAGAAATTCAAATGTTTGTAATTCTTATGGGACAAAACTACGTTGGTCATCAGTCCCTAGACTTACAAACTACGCAAACTAAGTTCAACTAATCGAAGAACAACACACACATCCATGCCCGTATCACCGACGCGAGAGGCCGGGCGATGTGTAACGTGGCGCTCCAGACCGATACCGTCAACCGCAGTACGATCGAAATAAAATATCACTGTAGTGATATTAACTCTAAATAATGAGAAGTGTTATGTCGTCCACATGGTATGAAAAGAAATCCGTTGAACTTTGTTTACAAGATACGTCAATCAAAAGTGAAGGCCGTAAATTCCACAAAATACCTATGAATTACTATTACATCAGACTTAAACTGGAAAGAACACGAAGATAATGTCGTGGGAAAGGTGAACCAGAGACGGCGTTTTATTGGCAGAACCCTAAAAGATGCAACAGAACTACTAAAGAGACTGCATACAATACGCTTGCTCGTCCTATTTTGCAGTATTACTGCCCAGTGTGTGATCTTTATCAGATGGGTTTGTCAGCGGCACGGAAATGATACAGATCTGGGATGGGAATCATTACAACAACGGCGCTTATCGCTGCCGCGTGGGCAACTTACTAATCGCTAACATTCTCCTCCGAATGCGAAAATAGGTTGTCGGCTACCACCTACATAGGAAGAAAAAATTATCAGAATAAAATAGTGGGGAGGGGTGGGCAAGTTTGATGCCCTTACTCTCACGGGAATTAGTTTCATAACTACGAGTTTGAGTACTGTGGGCAGGCCGAAGCTGGGAATTTGTATCTGACGGGAGGCGTGCTTAGGTAGTCCTTGCAGGTGCGGGGATCACTGTGTCCCCAGTGGTGTAGGGGTCACCGAAACTGCTTAGAAAGCAGGAGACCCGAGTTCGAATCCCGGCTGGGTATACATTTTCAGCTTTGCCCAATCGCAGTTGATGTCATATATTCTCTGAATATAAAATACGAGAAATCAGAGATCGAACGGAAAGATTCAGGATTTCTTTCTTCCCGCGCGCTATTCGAGAATGAAATGGGAGATAAATAGTATAAATGTGGTTCGATGAACACTCTGCCTAGCACTTAAATGGTATTTTGCAGAGTATCCCATGTAGATCTAGATGTAGATATAGAAAAGTACACAGCCAAATGCAAGAACTGAATAACTACATACGTCTGCAAAACCAGGATTTAACGTTAATAAATAAAGAAACTCGTATCTCTCCTATTGTGTTCGAAGCTTTTGGGAATATTTTGGGAACAGATTCAATAATTCTTCTCGAGATCGTTTTAATAAGAATGTGTTTGTGGCGATAGAAAGACCTCCGCCCTCTGCTGCATTGCGCAGTGTGTGAAGTTTGTGAAAGGAAGACGGCAGGAAGATTAATTTTGTTTTCGGGAGGATAAGAGTCGTCCGGATGTGCCGCAGACGGTGTAAATCATCTCGCGGACTTAACAAGGCCCATCCGGAGTCACAGCAGCCAAAAACCCCGCCCATTCCCTATCTCTCTCGCTCTCTTTGTACACCGCCGTTCCGGGCAAACAAAGAGATGCTGGTGCATAAAATTGCGGAAATTCAGCCGTAATCACATGTTTCCTTCTGCAATTCAGCAATGAATTTTATGAACAACTAGACGCAACTCCGATGGGTAGTCCACTGCCACTCTTGGTAGCCATCTTATTTATGGAAGAATTTGAGGAGAAGGCATTACGCTCTGCAAGTTTCAAACCAACCGTTTTTGGATTGACGCATTCGTAGTGTGGCCTCGTGGTGGAGAAAAACTTAAACAGTTGTTGAACTGTCTTAATTCCAGTCATAGGAACATCCAATTTACGATGGAGCTTGAAAAGAGCGGTTGGATCCCCTTCTTGGATGTCTTTGTTCAATGTAAAACTGAACGTACACTAGTACTTATTGTCCTTCCTAAACCAACACATACGGATCTGTATCTGCGAGCAAACAGGTGTCATCATCCTCCGCAGACTACTTGTTTCCATAATACACTTGTACACAGGGCACACACAATTTCCGACCAAAACCATCTACAGGAAGAACTCAAGCACCTGTAAAAAGTATTTGAAGTACATCGTTATCCACTGTGGAAAATTCGAAAAGCCTTGAAATTTAAACCTAAAGTAAATGTTCTACAGGAAGAACGTGAAGAAGAGAGGTTCTAATATTCCTTATTTGCCTAAAAACAATACACGAACAAAAAATCCAAATATATTACGCTACAGTCGATATGCAAGTTCCTACATGAAAAGTAGAGGGGACTCATCGCCTAGGAATGTGTTCCGCGGAATCGTTATAGTATTAATACTAGACTAGGACGATTGCAACAATAAAACAATAACCAAATATGTACACGACAAAGTTATTCCTGTGTGTCTGAGGAAGGATTTTGTTAATATTCTATTGAGGTTGTAATATTCCTTATTTGCCTAAAAATAATACACGAACAGAATCCCCAAAGATATTACTCTACAATCGATATGCAAGTTTCTACATGAACGTTTGTCGTCCTTGAGGTGACTCATCGCCTAGGAATATTTTCCGCGGAATCATCCAGGTAGGTCCTTACCATCATTTTCTAGGATGGCCTACGGCTGTGTGTCTCAGGAAGGACTTTACTAATATTCTATCGAGGTTCTAATATTCCTTATTTGCCTAAAAATATCTTTTTCGTGTACATTATTATATTTGGTTATTGTTGCACCATCGTCCTAGTCTAGTATTACATCTAGGATGATTCCGCTGAAAACCTTAGGTGAAGCCATGCCTTGTCAAGGACGTCTACATTTCATGTAGATTCTTACATATCGATTGTAGAGTAATGTCTTTGAAATTTCTTTCGCTTTTAATTTACTTTTTTACCTATTATTTATTTATTTATTTTAGGCGAATGAGGAATATTAGAGCTTCAATAGATTATTAATACAGTTCTTTCTCAGACACGCAGCCGAGTCACCTAAAGGACGTCTACTTTTCATGTAGGAATTTGCATATTGATTTTTGAGAAATATCTTTGGATTTTTTGCTAGTGTATTGTTTTTAGGCAAATAAGTATTATTAGAACCTCAATAGAATATTAATAAAGTCCTTCCTCAGACACACAGCCTTCCTACCATGTAAAGGTAATTTATCACCAAAATTTGGCTGCATCCTCTTCAAAAACAGTTCTTTTTCTGCCAGTACCTAAGGTATCAGCGTTGGTCGGCTCTGTGAAATATAATTTGGTTCTGTGGAAGACAGATGTGTATGAAATTCTTTGCGCGTGTGGACTTTGCGCACAGACCATGAAGGATGTGCGGAGCATAAACGTTACACCCTCCTACTGCAACCTGATAAATCTGCTGTAGGTGAACATTGTATTTGGACTGACCATAACATGGATTACGATAATGTACATATTTTATTTCATTCTTCTGGGATTCAGTTTTTAAAGTAGCAATTGATATTCGACTAGCGAGTAATTTAGTTAGTCGTGTGATGGTTTTAATCTTGGCGAAATTTGGAATCCGTCACTCAAAGTCGTGAACAAAGACAACGGCGTTGCAACCCTGTTAACCACAGCATATGATTACATACGCTCTCCATAGGGGCACTACGGCTTCATACATCTTTGCCTTTGTTATCAACGATAATATGTGTTCATATATACTCACACCCAAAACTTCAGATGTCAGACACTCAAATCGGTACCAAACGTTGTATATCGATAGAGTATCGATCGAAACTGCTATATAATTCGTGGTATGTGCTGCCGTCCAGGAGAACGTGCGTAAACTATAATAATAAGTAACACCTAACCTACGGAGTACAGGAAAACTGTACCGTGGGCTGGTTGGTAGAGCATTAATGAGCCACACGAAATTATTTATTATTATTAGTTCATCGAACAGAAGGTCGCGGGTTCAAACCCCGCCTAGAGGATTTTTTAACTGCAGTATGTTGAAAATTGTTCAAATAGAATGTCTATAACGTTGCACGGGTTAATTTCGCAAAACAGCACTGTCAGCTGCTGCAGTAGCGTGCGGACTGGACAGCAACGTTAGCCCCACTTGATGGTGTGGGCAAACACACGGCACTCTAGCCACAACACGCACATCCGCTGAACGGCGGTGCTGCCTATCTAGCAGTCATTTATTATAATTATTACTTTAATACTTCCGTACGTATGGTGCGATTGTTTCTTTCTTCTACGAATATTCTCCTCAGGTTTGCCACTTTCAAATAAAACGAAACAGAAGCAAACTGCCAATAACACAGTACTATAAAATCTCAACAGTCGTTTTACATTTACATTTCAGGAACATGTTGTCTCATGAACACTCGGTGTACTTTTGTCGACGTAGAACAATCTGCAACGTCATACAGAAAAAAAAGGTAACTCCCACCACCAGGGTTTGAACCGACGACCCTCATAACGACAAACATTCGCTCTATTTTTTTTTTCAACTGTTACTCCACAGTTTTATTTTTTTTATTGTTATTATTTATTGTTAGGAAAAGTAGGGTTATATAAAGGATCCATTTTTATTTACAAACTGAAGCCTTTATTATAATCATGAAATCAAATGAAGTCCAGTGCCCTATCTGGAAGAAATTTGTCAACTAAAACATAATGTGCCCCGCCATAGTGAAAAAATAACTGTATAAATGATGCCACTTCCGCATGCTGCATCATTCGTGGCATATTCGAACTTAAAGGCATATAACGTAAACTAAACTTGGACCTCCTCTGTTAGCGTTCACCATCCGGTCGGTGTTCCTGGGTGATCTTCTCGAACTTATTAAGTCTGATCCGTTCAATTGGTCGGTATCTTCCTTAAACTATCACTATCATATTCTCGTACCCAGTACACCCCAGCCAGGTGGCGGGTCAGCAAACACTACCTCTAAAAATTTGCGTAACTTTCCTTGTATTCTTCAAGTCGTCGTAGCTTCGTGTGACCATCCTGTAAATATTGCCAATAGTCCAGTTTGTTGGTGTTTGCACAATGATATATATAATGTACCGTCATGCCCGTTACCCACGCCACCGCATTCGTCTTCTGACGTGGGAAATATGTTTTCTCCGGGAAAAATACTATGTCCGTTGAGATTTCTGACTGTACTGTGCGTATCATGAACGCTGTGATCTTCCGTGCCAGATTCCACACTCCCAGCGCTGTGCCGCAGACCAACCGATGTTCGTCCGTGTCGAGCGTGTCGCATCGAAGGCATATGGGGGTGTCTGTCATGTGGATAGCATACTGTCTCTCCTTCGTCGGGTACTTCCGGTTAACCACCATGTACCACGTTGACCTGGCAGTTGTAGGGAGGTGGGGGTGGTGCACTGTGCGTCACACAACATTCCAGTTAATCGCAGGGTATCTCCGTT
Organism: Locusta migratoria; assembly: GCA_026315105.1. Lineage (NCBI taxonomy): Eukaryota > Metazoa > Arthropoda > Insecta > Orthoptera > Acrididae > Locusta > Locusta migratoria. Next base: position 112,664,983 of record CM048744.1, on the reverse strand, counting down.
CATCTTATTCCGTTCCATGCGTCTTACAAGCAGTCTATACAAATCCTTGGTAGTCGGTGCTCGGGTAGTTGGTAAATCTGCTCGAACATAACTGTGTTCCACGAAGAACTTCCGGATGTGTGATAATGGAGGCGTAATGTGCCCAACACTAACCGGTGGTAGAAGCGATGTCGGTGCTAGTTCTTCGATTGTCGCACCCGTTAGGGAGTAGTTCCTGTTGCGCCACAGTTTGCACATGGTGTTAATATACATTGCCCGAGCCTTTTCGTAGACATTGACTAGGCCAACACCACCTTCCCGCGTCGGGAGCGTGAGCGACTCGTATTGCACCTTAAAGAGCTGTCCCATGCTAACGTAGTATCCAAAGGCTGCTTGTATCCTCGTTGCCATCGTACGCGGCAAAGGGAGAAGGTGTGCCACGTGGCACATCTTGGGTGCGAGGTGGAGGTTGACCAGTGTTACTCTCTGCAGCATATCCATCGAGGGCGTTGAGTCGTACTGATGTGCGTATTTGACACAACAGCTTACGGTAGTTGTCTGCTGTTGTTCGTGCCGTTTCCGTATGGAAAGTGATACCCAAACATCTCAGGGTTTGCACTAGAGGTAAGGGTCCTTCAGTTCCTGGTTCGAGTCCTCGGCCTACATTTGCTCTATCAACTACCCCACGGGAGTTCAGTGCGACAAATCCCTGCAGTTACGCTATTCCTGTGCTCCGAAGGACAGGTGTTACATATTATTTCCGTTTACGCACGTTCTTCTGGACTGCAGCATATAGCACGAATCATATAGAGGAGTCAGTTGATACTTTATCAATATACAACGTTTGGTACCGATCTGCGTTCTGATGGATTGGGTGCTAGAAGGCTCTACAATTACCTTCCTTATGGTACGTCTGTGATGACTTCCCAGTAAGCCTGCGCACTGCTTCGCCCCTATTTATATAAAGTGAAGGGGAGCGTTTCGCAGTCAGTTTTCAGATATGGTTTGAGGATGTCTGGACAGTTTGCAGCCGAAATATCAGCAGAAGAAAAAAGTGGTTACGGCTGAATTCCCGTAATTTATGGACCAAGATACAAACTGTGAAAATATGAAGATTCACATAAAGAGATGCTGATTGCTACACCTCTGTCTACTGTACGTCGTTGGTAACACTCGAGCCTTTACATTTAAAATATAAAATATCTGCGACCTTGGCCTTTAATAATTCTTTCAGGAATTGAACTGCATTTTATAGGTCAGCGCTATTTACGGTAAATGTGGAAAAATATTTCTTACCAAGTGTCACACTTCGATCTACGATAGGCAATAGTATTCCCCAAGTTCTTACGCCAGTAATTGGCATTGCCGTTGAATATTTTGAAACCGAGATACGCGGAAATGCCTCATAGGTGTCCCTGTGTATCAAAACAGGCTGCGGGGAGAGACCGCAGAGCTGTTCTAGGCTCCATGTCGGGAGCTGCGAGGCCGCTCCCACAGGAAGTTAGGAGTCCTCACTTGGACATGGGTGAGTGAGTTGTCCTTAGGTTCACTTCATTAGTTTGTAAGCCTAGGGACTGATGACCTCAGTAGTTTGGACTAGGTTGTCAGCGTATATGCAGGCACGCGCATCATCTTCTGCTTTAGTAGCAGCTTCCACCGCCATTTTAGTTCCAACTCTTAATAAGGTGATCTTGTGAAATGTGGTTTCTTTTCTGTTATTATTTTGAAGTATCACTTGATTTATTTCTAACACACAGACAAAAAAGACAAAGATTTGGATTAAAAATTAATCTGGTAGTAAAACTACTTCACTGTGGTTTGAAAATCATTAAATACATTTTTTGGAATTTACCCATATAGGCGTGTGTTCTTATCAATGTTTTCACATTCGACAGCTCAGTTTTAATGAATGCCACACACACTGCCAAACCTGCGCTGACATGCGATAACTCTCCGTTTTGGAATGTTATTCTACATTTAATTACCATACTTACCTGAAGTCTTTGAACTTTATTCCTTGACGTTTCATTAAGATTAGTAACCCTTTTCTCACTGTTGTTCGAAACGTTAACCGTGGTGGAGCATTAGGAAGATTGAAAATGGTTGGTATTGTTGTGAAATTCAGACGTTTTGTAAGGGACAGTTTTTTTTTTTTTTTTTTTTTTTTTTTTTTCAATTATATATATAGTTCCTGAACGGTTTTGTTTCAATTTATTACGAAAATATGTTATATTAATGATTAATTTTGAAATTTCCATTAAAGTGTAAATGTATGTAAAACAAAGGTAAAGCAGTCAACAATCCGAAGATTGGTTTGAACACCACAGTGCTTTACTAGGCATGGTCCTATTTGGAGGTGGTATGCCGTTGCCTTCCTCCGACCTTCGAAATGACTTACCCAGCCAGTTATAGGGGGACCTATAGTTTAACGAGGGTTCCGAACCAAGGTGCTACTCGGTATTTTTCACATGAGCAATACTGCCAGAGGTGAAAGAAATGGAAAGTGACAGATACAAATCCTAGGCCCTTGCGGGGATCGAACCCGCGGCCTTTGGATTTGTAGTCTGGCACTCTACCGCTGTGCAACCGAGGCGCACTAAATGTATGTAATATTTGTAAAATAAGAATTTATTTGTTTGTTATATATTCTAGATTTTTCTCCACTGAAGCAAAAAAAAAAAAAAAAAAAAAATCGTATGAAACTCCGGCAGCGATCTCTATACTCTCTGGATGTTGAATTTCCGTAGTCTGACCGTGCCTGTCATAGTTATTCATATTTCATTTCTGGCCAAATTCAAATATGGCTGCTATGAAGTATTACAAGAAAACTAGAAGAAAATACGTTTTGAATAAGCTTCAATATTTGTTACATCGCATATTGTCATAAATTTGAAACAAAGAGGTAAGCAAGCAATTCGTTGTCTTGTAATAACTGATCGTAATTCGTATGCCAAATTTAAACATGGCGGTCGATGCGAAAACGTGTGGAAAATACAAGGAGGTTAGAATACAGGGAGACGCTCTTAGGCTGAAAAAGTGAAGCCTGCCTCCGCCATATTGGTAAGTTTTGGAGAAATGTTCGTATTGTAGAGCTAGTGTTATTTGTCACTTAAAACAGAAGTAAACCGTTCGACGGTTTTGCCTTGATGTACAACGTGTTAAACGAGTGCAAATTAGCCGTTAAAATTTAGTTTCCAAATATAATATGCTGAGTATTTATTACTATTTATTCAAGAAAGTATATTGTTTGAAAGTACATACTTCGCAGTGACTGTCAGTCCAGTGCATTAACAGTAAGAGGGTCGACTCAACGCATAGTTTTAACGGAGAAATAGGAATCCAGCACTTACCAAGATGGAGGCTTCAACTGACGTATGTGTTCTGCATAGACAATGCCACCTCCCTTTATTCTAACCTCCTTGGGGAAAATCTGAATGTGTAGGCACGCTGTAGTTCTATGCTTAGATACCAGAGCTTAATGAACTCCAGGCATGACATCAGAAAAGAATATTAAAACTATTGTAAAGTGAAAGATGAAGACCTCCAAAATGTGTTGTTGGTTCCTAAGAGTATTCACAGTTACTTTCTTGTGAGAGTTCGATCCGTGAGCTTGGATGGGCAGATCATTACGTAATGATGATTTTGTGAAATAATATCCGTCAAACAGTTTAGCCTCCTTCTAAGAATCGGGTATAATTAACTGATTTTATAAAAAAGTATTAGGAATAATTTTTAAGTGACTTAAATGCAGTTATTCCTTGTCTATAATGGTAGATGTGGAGAGTGAAATTTTATTACGCGGTAAGGGTTGAAGCTAATGGAAGTTAGGTTGGTAATACTGATGACTGTGTAAGTTTGCAGCGATTTGTCGGAAATAGGAATGCTGGTACTTTGAAATTGTAATTTGATATTCGGAATATTTGCTGTGTAACAGCAAAGAGTAACTAGTTAAGGAACGTGTTTTTTGTTGGTTTATGGTGTAAGTATGTCAGTCCCCAGCAGAGTTGACTTACAATTTGCCCAGAGCAGTTTATTGGTATTGAAATGAATCCTGTGGGAATTAGTTTGGATCACGTATGAGACGTGAATCCATTTGCAGTATTTTGACTGGCTCTGAGGCCAAGTTGTTACTAAAAGTGTTCCGAGAGTTACTATAAATAAGAATAAACTAGCTTATTATTTGACAATCAAACAAAGCTGCGACTGTGACGGATAAAAAACATAAATAGTTTAGAACCAACAAATCTATTTGGAGATCTCTCAAGTAACCGCAAATCAACTAAGAGTAACTTTGGTTGGTGGGTAACTTTTGTTTAATTTCGCAGAAACGAGTCTAAGTCAACACCTGAAGAAAGATCCAAGCTGTCTTCGAAATTTCGCAAAGTTAAACACGGAGCTATAAGCGGTGCTGACAACGTAGGGTTTATTTTTCTTAATTTTTTTCATACACTTAAAAAGTTAGAGAGAATCAGACAATAGGAGTAATTCGAGTGCTAACATCTGTAATCGGAAATATCTTCAAAAAATGAAATACGAAGCCTGGAGGCAAAAAAAAAAAAAAAAAAAAAAATAAAATAAAAAAAATAAAATAAAAAAAAAAATAAAAAAAATAAAAATAAACGGGATTTTTTTTCTTATTCCAGTAGATTTCAAGTCATTTAAAGAGATATAAAATTTAATAATATATCGATATATAGGAAATTATCAAAACCAAGGAGGTTAAAATAAAGGGAGATGGCATTATCCATGCCTTGCACATACGTCAGTTGTTGCCTATCCGCCATTTTGGTAGTTTTGGAATGCTATTTATCTGCTAAAACTGTGCGTTAAGTCGACCCTCTTATTATTAATGCATTGAACTAACAGTCAATGCAAAATATGTTCTTCCAAACAATATACATTCTTGAATAAATAATAATAAATACACGTCATAATATATTTGAAAACGTACTTTTAACAGCTAATTTGCACTCTTTTAACACGTTGTAGAACACTGCAAAAGCGTCGGAAGATTTATCCCTGTTTTAAGTGACAAAAAAATTATTTGTACAATAGGAACACGCCTTCAAAACAGCAATATGCAGCAGGCAGGCTTCATTTTTCAGCGTAAGGGCGTCTGCCTTGATCAAAACGGATCCTAAAGAAATAACATCTTTGCTAAACCGAGATAGAAATAGGAGGCACTAAAGTTCGTTGATCTGTAAATATACGGGTTTTAAAGTCACAGAAAGTATTTAGAAGAAATGGTACGTGATTGGGTTAAAAGAACGACTATATTTTATTAAAAAGTTATCAGTTGAGAGTGATACAACTAGAATCTTTGTTTTCCGGAAAGTAATATATCTGAAATTTAAAATTTTGGGTGAAAATAAACGTAATATACTTCAGAAGTACGAAGCCTAAATTACACTGCCCAAATCCATCTTTGAAAGAAGTCTATTTCGTCAGGGAAAGTATTACAAAACAATTTTAAAGTCAAGAAGAAAAGGAATTCATTTTTGTATATTGGAAGTCAATGGTTTATATGGCATTCAGTTCAATAGTAAAAACTACAGTTGCATTGTTCCTCTTACTATCGAATATCGGATTAATAGATGTATAATAGTCTTGTATGAATAATAACACTAATGAAGAAATTCATTTTTATCAATATTCTAGCATACTAAGTAGGTGGATGTTAACTTAGAGTGGGTAACAACGTTAGTTTACGTGACCATGAACTTTAATTGGGTCAACACGCTTTTTTATTTAATATAGTCATTCTAAGGCTGGTTTTGTGTGCACAACCGAAGTAAATATATTCACCCTGAGTGGTATCTGATGCATTTAGAATCTTTTATTTTCTGGGATAAAAACGTGTCAGATGCGTAACATTTATAGCATCAATACCATAATATTGTAGCCTTGTCATTAATTCTAACTTAACAGGTGACCAAAGGGTTAATTAATAACATTTAACGTTAAGGACGTGATAAAAAATCCGGATTTCGCTGTTACAAACTTGGCGAACCTTTCTAACAGATTTATGAAGCGTTAGAGTTTCCGACCATCAGCTCTATTTTGCTCAAAATGACTGTCTTCAAAATGAATCTAAATATTGGTTTCTCGATAAATTAATGACACACGGGAGTGGCCTTGTGATTTAAGGCACCTTGCACTTCTGCTTCCCATCAGAGGTTCCAGCTCCCTCGGGCATGGGTGTGAGTATTGTCCTTAGCATAAGTTTGTAGGTTTACGCACTATTGACCTACTGCTTTACAAACATTTTGATAAATTAAGAACAAAACGTAGGAGTTTATTAAAAGGTTTCAGTTACAGTATCAACATATGACAAAAAGCATTAAATTAAGTCATTAAAAATCAATTCCTTTCAATAGGTGAATAAAAAAATTTTAATGGGGAGATAAAACACTTTGCAAGTAACTAAAAAAAAGCTACGTCATATGTTTACAGAAGTTGTTGTATATTAACATCGCAGTAGTTTGAAACATCGTTTCCAAGTACGTGCCGTTTGACCCACTATAATTAGTAAAGAACAGTATCTTAAACATGGCTGCAGCTCAGCAACGGTGGAATACGATCGAATAGTGAACAAAATATAAAATTTTAAAACTAATGTGTGCAAGAAAAAAATAGTTGGACCAACGCCACACACAAGTCAAGTAAGCACTGCGTACTGGGCATAAGTAGTACGCAGTGCCCACTCGACCTGTGTGTAGCGTTGCTCCATTGTTTTTATCTTGCAGACATTAGTTTTAAAATTTGATATTTTATACCACGACATGGAATCAGCCACATAAGGCAACTTAACGTTACTTAACAACTACTTCAATGTGAGCAAGTGTAACTTCTGAAGAAGGCAAAATTACTTTTGCTGAAACCTGGGTCAAGGTTCAGGTATAAAAACCATTTTTATGCAACATGTTGGCTGGAATTTTGTACACTATTTGAAAAAAAAACCAGTATCAGTCATTTAAAAGTAATTAGTATTGCTATTTTCTAATTGTGGTTATTGTTTGCTATTCCCCCTAGGAGGCTCACGGTTCTTTCTTGAATACGTGCATGGCGTGCACGGGGCTCCGAGCTAATGCAGTCTTTCCTCCTCCTTTCCTCCCTATACTGCATTTCCTTCCCGTTCCCCTCCTTCCTTATGCTCATTCCTTCTGCTCCCCACCAGTGGGCTGACGGTCTTAGCAGTTTGGTCCCCTTGTCCTCACCAATCAAACAACCAACCAACCAACCAACCCGTTTGCTATCATCTGTATAAATAAAAGTCTATAGCAAAAGGTCATAGCGTCGGACACTTCGATTAAAAATAAATAAATAAATAAAATGAAATAAAAATAAAAACCACGTGTTGAAACCTATGGGCTACAACGTGTTGAAACACGAATATTTAACTCACTTCGCATAGTTTTGAAGACCTGTGGAAGCTGCAGAGCCCACGATGTTGTACTGACTGCCCTATGTTGCCATGTGGCGTCGACGCTAAGGAACTAAAATGGCGGTTCCGCATGCTCTTCTATATCTAGGCGCTCGAGTTTGGACCCATACATTTACAAACATTTGATTTGGAAAAGACTAGCAACCCCCGCTAGCCTACGATTGTTGCAGGTAGTCAACGTCGCCTATTAGATCGCAAAAAGTGGGACATGCATCGGTAAGCGTGACAGTGCGTGGAATAACAATTACCTCGTTCCGTTTTTGGCAGGTGGTAAGATCTATCGAGGCTAGCTGACCAGTCGTCGACAAACGGCAGCTCGCAAGTCGAATGCTGCTCCTTGGCCACTCCAGTGCGGCTCTAAGACGAATCGAATCCGATTACAGCTATTCCCAAACTACAAGGCAACGATGAGGTTAAAAACATTGCATAGACATCTGATGCTTCTGCATTGCAGTCATTTGAAATATCTATATACCTGACCATTAAAATTGCTATACCATGAAGATTACGTGCTACAGACGCGAAATGTAAGCGACAGGATGAATATACTATGATATGCAAATGATTAGCTTTTCAGGGCATTCACACAAGGTTGGCGCCGGTGGCGAACACCTACAACGTACTGACATGAGGAAAGTTTCCAAACAATTTCTCATACGCAAACAGCACTTGACCGGCGTTGCCTGGTGAAACGTTGTTGTGATGCCTCGTGTAAGGAGGAGATATGCGTACCATCACGTTTCAGACTTTGATAAAGGTCGGATTGTAGCCGATCGCGATTGCGGTTTATCGTATCGCGACATTGCTGCTCACGTTGGTCGTGATCCAATGACTGTAGGCAGAATATGGAATCGATGAGTACAGGAGGGGAATACGGAACGCCTTGCTGGATCCTAACGGCCTCGTATCACTAGCAGTCGAGATGACAGGCATCTCATCCACATGGCTGTAACGGATCGTGCAGCCACGTCTCGATCCCTGAGTCAACAGATGGGGACGTTTGCAAGACAACAACCATCTGCACGAAGAGTTCCACGACGTTTGCAGGAACATGAATTATCAGCTCGGAGACCATGTCTGCGGGTACCCTTGAAGCTGCATCACGGAGCGCCTGTGAAGGTGTACGCAACGATTAACCTGGGTGCAAGAATGACAAAATGTCATTTATTCGGATGAATCCAGGTTCCGTTTACAGCATCACGATGGTCGCATTCGTGTTTGGCGACATTGCGGTGAACACAAATTGGAAGCGTGTATTCGTCATCGCCATACTGGCGTATCACCCAGCGTGATGGTATGGGGTGCCATTCGTTACACATCTCGGTCACCTCTTGTTCGCATCGACGGCACTTTGAATAGTGGCCGATACATTTCAGATGTGTTACGACCCGTGGCTGTACCCTTCATTCTATCGCTGCGAAACCCTTCATTTCAGCAGGATAATGCACGACCAGATGTTGCAGGTCCCGTACAGGCCTCTCTAAATACGGAAAAATGGACTGCTGCCCTGGCCAGCACATTATCCAGATCTCTCACCAATTGGAATCGTCTGGTCAATGGTGGCCGAGCAACTGGCTCGTCACAATACGCCAGTCACTGCTCTTGATGAACTGTGGTATCATATTAAAGCTGCATGGGCATCTGTAACTGTACACGCCATCCAAGCTCTGTTTGACTCAATGCCCAGGCGTATCAAGGCCGTTGTTACGGCCAGAGGTGGTTATTTGTCAGTATTTATGCACCCAAATTGCGTGAAAATGTAATATAATCACGTGTCAGTTCTAGTATAATATTGTGGCGGACACAAGTGTTAAGCTATGTAAATTATATCTCTGAACTTCATTCACTTTTTATTACTTGAATGTTTTTTAATTCTTTTCTGGTCTTGTTTCTTTTCTCTAATGTTTTGAGTGCCAATTAAAACTTGTATACACACACTTTCTCTCCTTTATGAACCGTTTACCCAAACCATAACCATATTGGTGACCCCGACGTGATTTGAACAAGCAATCTTATGATATTTGACTAATGAATACCGGTTTATCATCTGCATTTATTCTTGGTGTAGCAATTTTAATCGCCAGTAGTGTATCTGGTGGGAGTTATGAAAGGAAAAATCCTGTAAGTTCGGCCTACGTTTCGCATCCTCCATAAGCGATTAAAGTGCCTATATTCATAACGGTCCTCAAAGTTTTGCGGCGATTGTTACTTGCTGATGAAAGGGAATTGTTGGTTGTTGTACCACAGGATTATTTTAATGTGAATTACCCACAAGAACGTGCTTTTTTATAAACCACTGCCTTTCAAAAGATTTGCGTCCTGGGGAGTAGTATATACAATTTACTTCTTAACTCTTGGCATCGGCAGTTCTGGTGTCATTTCGTTCTCTTTCGGATACTATAAAATTATTTAATATTTTAAATTGGGGCCAGATTTATGAAGGACTCCGAAAAGCTAGTTTCCTTTTGCGGTATTCCAATTTATCGAACTGAAAAGCTTGAAGTTAAAAAGACACGAAGTGGACCTGTTCTAGTCTGCAAGTTAATGAAGGACACTGTTCGCATTAAATATGCATTGTCATATATTGTTAGTTGTATTTTATTTGCCGCGGCGGAGTGGCCGAGCGCATTGAGGCTCTATGCTCCAATGTGCGATACCGTTCTCCGTCGGTTCGAATCCTCCTTGGGACATTGATGTTTGTGCTATCTTTAGTATAAGTTAGTTTATAAATAGTTTCTAAGTTTAGGGACTGATGAGACCACTTTTAAGTCCCATAAGCTTAACAAACATTTGAATATTTGATTTTGTATTTTATTTGTCAACAAGTACGTTATCGTTGACTGTGATCGCTATACTTATTTGTTGTTAGTAGTATAAACCGTACACATATAATGAGGGTAAAAGAGTACATTGGAAAACTAGAAGCGTGAAAAAATCTGAATATTTAAATAAAAAAGAGTAGGGGAAAGTTATAGGTGAAAGTACCAACTTTTTTATAACTAGGGAAAGGACTAAGACCTGGTCTTTGTCGTTAACCCTTTTAAGCCTATAGTTATAAGATGTGATTGACCCCTGACTACTGGATGACAAGAAGGTGAAAGTTGAAGGAAGAAGATATTTGAAATATTCAGAAGACGTGGTCCTTCTAAAAAACATAGAGTTATTGGACACAATGAATACTATTAAAAATAAAGGAGATATTTGTGGAATGAAAACCAAAAGTAATGGTACTGGGAGAAATTCATTAGGCAAAGATGATGCTGAATGGTGAAGAAGTAGGACAAGTGCTAAATTTTGAAATCCTTTGAAACACAATATAGACTGAGTGGAAGACCAGCACAGAAATGGCGAAAGAGGCATTTGTTAGAAATAGGAGAATTTCCTGCAGCAATATGGATAAAGGTCAAAGGAAAATATTAATAAAATGTTTCGTATGGTGTGTTCTTCTGTACGGTTCTTAAACCTGGACGTTGAGGAAGGGAGACAAGGCAAGGCTGGAGGCTTTTTAGACGTGAACGTGGCGAACAATGGAGGATTACACTGGACAGACAGAGTGAAAGATGAGGAGGTCCGAGAAGACAGAGAGGAAAGGTAATTACAGGATGTAACAAAACGCAGAAAAAGAAACTGAATTTGACATATTTTAAGGAGGAGAATTTTATATAGACAGTGTTAGAAGGTTCTGCCGAAGCGAAGTAGAGACGAATGGATTTCAGAACCTGGATGATTTTATGGAACTCATTATTTCCAGCAAAATTAAGAGGGTAAGCAATCGATCGTAAAAATAAAGGTCCAAAGACCTGCTAATATAGGAGAAAACTAATAATGATAATGACTATTAATCGACCCATCAAAGCACAGTTCTAGTAAATAAGATGACCTCTCAGAAAAAAATTTAATCACTCTACTACTGGAATTTCGCTTTTCTGGCAAACGACTCTGTCGACCAAAGGGATAGAGAAAGATAATTGAGAAGGAACTGTTTTACTGAGTATAAATGTTTTATTATTAGGTTTTGTCATTTTTCCGTCGAATGTTCAAGCGTTTCTTTTATGTACACAATTCATCACAATGAACAACGCTGACAACGTCCCGCACTTGTTACGTATAACAGCTAGTGGTCGTTGCAGTATTTTTCCTAATTTACGACTCATCCTGTATACAAGGCCGTGATGAAAAGTAGTGCCTCCGACTTTTCATTCTGTTCTGTTTGGGTGTTACATGTGACGCAAATTGCTCCATCGACTTTTGCGCTATGCTGACGTTAGTTGCAACTCTCCGGCGCTAGAGGGTATGACAGAACCACAATGAAGTAAATAAACCACAATGAATGTGTGTTGGGGTGTAGGTATTCTTTCAACAAAAAAACAATCTCTCCACATTAATAACATCTCACGTTTATTAAAATAAATAAATACTCATCTTTGAGCGTTGGAGAGCTTCACATATTGTTATTGTTTTTGTTTCACTTTGTGGGATTATCAAACAGACTCTTATTTAAATTTATATATAAAAGACAGTCCAGAGTTCAATAGATTTTTATTTAGTCAACTAGCCTCGGTCCTTATTTTAGACCATCTTTAGGACTGTAGCTCTGAAATGAATCGTAATTACATTTAGAGGACTTTCACACCATATAAATCAGTGTTAACATTAGCCTAAATTAAAAGAGAAATAAAATAAAACCATGTTATACTCATTGATTTTGTAGATCTGGGCAGATGCTTCGGAGTCTTCTAGAGCTGCAGCGAGGTTTACTGCTATTAAATAGGTAAGGCTCCGCCCCTTTGCTAGTTCCGCCCATCTTTGGTGGCCAATTAAAAGACTACATACATAAATTTAGCTATAAAATATAGGATTATAATTAACTGTACATTTCTTTGTCATTGTCTGAGATAGTCATTTTTCTTACATGTAAAGTGAAGTTTAAAACATTTAAATACTGACATAAATTGCACCAGGTTGTTATCGATATTTTCAGAGACATTGTATAAGTGGTTCTGCAATGTTGTATGCAAATTTACTGGCATTAAAAGATTAACTATAAAACTTATTTAAGGTACGTGGAAACAATTCAAGATAGCTTACGGTTCAAAAACTATTATGTTCTTTTCTCATTGAAATGTATGTAAAGCTATTGTTTTCTTGATAATATTTAAAGATCGGTTTATTTTACAAGTTAACGTTTTACAATTTTAATTAAGCTTAAGACAAACAGAATTTTTTTAGTCCTTAATCTATTGTGCAATGCTTTCGGTTGTCATTTTTGTTTAAAAAGCATAATGTATAGCAACATTGTAAAATATTAGGAATTATATGTAACGTAACGAGTTAAAATTCAAATGGTGTCATGGAATGACTGTTAGTTAATAGTAAAGAAGATAAAATAAGAAATGGTTCTTAGGTTAAGGGTAAACAGAACCATCTTAAATCTGTTTGTATAGTGCCTTAAGTGGTCACATTTGTGTAAAAACACTTTGTATTGTAACATTATGAAAGGTAAAACTGATATGTCAAAACATAGTTATAATTCAAATGGCGTTTAAGAATGATAGACAAATGAAGTTCATAGGCATCAGTTAACAGTAAAAAAGATGAAACTAAAGCATACAATGTGTCTAAGGATAAAAATTTAAGTGATGGTACATTACATTAGCACGTGATGTACATGGCTGTCCATTGTAAGACTCGAAAAAAGTATAAAGTATATATATATATATATATATATATATATATATATATATATATATATATATGTATATATATATATATATATATATATATATATGTGTGTGTGTGTGTGTGTGTGTGTGTGTGCGTGTTGTACATGTATTTTATTGATTAGTTAATCTTTTAACTACAGTAAATTTGCATACAACACTCCGGAACCACTTATATACTGTAATATCTCTGAAAGTATCGATAAGAACCTGGTGCTATTTATGTCGGAATTAAAATACTTTAAATTTCATTTTACATATCAGAAAAATGACTACAATTATTTTATCTCAGACAATGACAAGAAATGTACAGTTAACTATAATCCTATATTTTATAGCTAAATTTATGTATGTAGTCTTTTCATTTGCCACCAAAGATGGGTGGAGCTGGCAAAGGGGCGGAGCCTCAGCTATTTAAGAGCAGTAAACCTCGCTCCAGCCAGCAGTGACGCTTTTGAAGATTCCGAAGAACCTGCCCAGCTCCACAACATCAATGGGTATAACATCGTTTTATTTTATTTCTCTTTTAACTTCGGTTAATGTTAACACTAATGTATATTGTTTGAAAGTCCTCTAAATGTAACTATGATACATTTCAGAGCTACAGTCCTGAAGATGGTACAAAATAAGGACCGAAACAAGTTGACTAAATAAATTATCCATTGTACTCTAGACCTTTTATACAGAAAGTTGAAGAAATTATTGCAGATTGATGAGTTTAAGTTGCAGACATTGATATTTCAGAATTTCCTTTCGTCGGCGATATTTCTAACAACTTACATTCGCAAAGTGTCCCATCGATTATAAAGTAATATTAATTACACTGAAAAGATAAAATGTAACCCCAATTTTTGGCTACCAATAGTAGTAATTACACTTATTAGTCAGCGCTATAGATAGTGGTGTAAGAATCATACATCTCATTTCGATACGCAGTAACATCAAATTTATCGTGGGATTCGAAATGATGGTGCGCTCGCTTTCCACGTTAACAGAGTGGGAGACAACACATTGGGCTGGTGACGGCTGTGTCCCCAGTGGTGTAGAGATCAGCACAGCTGCCTATGAAGCAGGACACCCGGGTTCAAAACCCCGTCTGGGTTTACATTTTCAACTTTTTCCGATTCGCAGTTACTGTCAGACATTCCGTGAATATGAGTACATAATAGATTATTTTATAATACAGTGTTTTAATGAGGAATAGGCGCAAATCCTGAAACTACTTTCAGGAACCAGTCGGTAGTTAGAACAACTTTTTCTTCTACTTCCGGCAACGTTTCCGCTTTTAAGCAGGTCGTTGTCAGAGCCATTTCCAACGCTTCTCTGTTCTCCTACAATCCGGATTCCATACAGTCTAGGGTTATTCTTGGAAGTCTTTCAGCTCCCATTCTCTTACTGAGGCCGAACCAGTTGAGTCTACTACATTTTATAATTTCTTTCAGGGGCTTGACGCGTAGAGTTTGATTTCTTTTCTTGTCCCTTCTTGTCTTGCCAAGGATTGCTCGTAGAAATCGCATTTCTGTTGCTTGTATCCTGCTCAGATCATTCTTTGTTCAAGTCCAACATTCCGATCCGTGAATCAGAATTGGCAAATAATACGACTTGTACATCATGATTTTTGATTCTGCAGGTATTTTCCAATTTCTTATTATGTCAGATACACAATAATAAAATTTTGAAGAGTTTTGTATTCTCTCTGAAATTTCATCTTTTATGTCCCCTTTTACTGTTATTTTATTTCCTAGGTACTTGAATGCATCTATTTCTTTAATAACTTCTCTTTTGCAAGTTACATCCTTCATTTTTTTCCTGCTGATTTTCATTACTTCATTTTATTGTTAAACTTATCTCCATACCTGCTTCTTCAATTACTTTATACCAGGTGTTAAGTTGGTCTTCCAATTTCTGTTCATTTTCCTCCCAGATCATCAAATTATCAGCAAATGCTATGATTTTCATATCATCTGCCGTTGCTCCTTCGCGATCTTACCTTATTGTGTTCTCAATCACTATATTAAAAAGCCCTGGTGAGAGAACAACATCATACAAACAATTCGCTTCTCAGTGTCTTGTCTGAAATGCGAAACACTCGTTGTGCAAGATAAATTTTTTTTGTGTCCCGACTTCGTCGCCGCTTTTGTGTCCCAGCCTCGTCGTAGGTGTCGGTAGCCGAGTGAAACGAGACCGACACGCTGGTGCAGGTACGGAGGGGAGCAGCCAGAAACTATAAACACTCGAGTAAATTAGAAAGATATATATTGCACAGAATGTAACAATACTTAACTTTTACATAGTACTGCCGAATGTTGATACATAGTTATTAGAGGCCTGCCTAGTGCCTGTACAATGGCAAAGTCTTCAATGGTGCCTATCTGATTACGAAGGTCCTAGCTCGTTGCTATCTCAGTCCGAAGTCGAAGTGCGAAGTGAACGATGTCCTTCAGTGGTAGCCACGAGCGGAGTTGTCGCAGAGGGCGCTCGTGGCTGTCGTCGTGAAAACGCCGCGCCGTGCGTGCCTGGCGGCGCGCGGCGAAAGTAAGTGGCGCGCACTTTGTACTTGTGCGACACCACAATTTTTCCATCGGAAATCATGTAAAATTAGGATAGGCTATGTATAGATTCCGAAAAATACACAGAAAAACTTCGGCCAACAATTTAAAAGAAATCTGTAGCACATTGAAGAAGATTAAATTTGTTTCCTTTGAGATAGCACAGTTTTGTTACGGTTTGTTAGGATGGAAGGGGAGTCGCCGGAATCTTTTTATTTGGAAGGGGGTTGCCGGAATATTTATACTTGGAAAGGTGTCTCGTATTCTAAAAGGTGAAAAACACTGCTATAAATAATAATATTCGTACAAAGTCGCTCTATCACGTATGAGGTTGGAATTTATTACGTCTTTACTACGAATTCTATTCACGATCAACAGATAAAAAAGCAGCCCTCGGTGGCATATTAAATATTGTTTTACCAGGTTTCGGCAATGACTAAGATTGCCTTCATCAGAAAATATAAAACAAGTCACATAATAAAATATACTGTTGTCGTCGTTGTTTTTGTGGTCTTCAGTCTCCACAATACGCTATCCTGAGCAAGCCTCTTCATCTCCACATAAGAACGACAACCTACATCTGTCTAAATCTGCTTACTATATCCATCTCTTGGTCTTCCTCTGCGGTTTTTAGCCCACACACTTCCCTCCAATGCTAAATTCATGATTCCTTGATCTCTAAGAATGTGACCTACCAATCGATCCTTTCTTTTAGTGAAGATATGCCAGAAATTCCTTCCTCCCCAATTCTGTTCAGTACCTCCTCATTAGTTATGCGATCCACCCACATAATCTTCAGCATTCTTCTGTAGCATCACATTTCAAAAGCCTCCATCCTCTTCCTGTCCGCACTGCTTATCGTCCATGTTTCACTCCCATACAAGGCAACACTCCACACAAATGCCTTCAGAAAGGACTTCCTTAGGCTTAAATAAATATTCGAGTTTAACAAATTTCTCTTTTTGAAGAACGCTTTTCTACTCATTGCCTTTCTGCATTTTATATCCTCTGTACTGCGACCATAATTTATTTTACTGCCCAAGTAACAAAACTCATCTACCTCCTTTATTATTTCGTTACCTAATCTAATTCCTTCAGCATCACCTGATTTTCTTAGACTGCACTCCCTTACCCTTGTTTTACTCTTGTTAATGTTCATCTTATCCGCACATTTCAGCACACTGTCCATTGTGTTCAACTGCTCTTCCAGGTCCTCTGCTGTCTCTGACAGAATTACTATGTCTTCTACAAAAACCAGACAGCAGTTGTTAGAGTTGAAGGGCATGAAAGGAATGCAGTGGTTGTAAAGGGAGTAAGACAGGGTTGTAGCCTTTCTCCAGTGTTATTCAATTTGTACAATGAGCAAGCTATTAAAGAAAGCAAGTAGAAATTTGGAGAAGGAATTAAAGTTCAGGGGGAAGAATTAAAAACATTGCGTTTTGCCGACGACATAGTAATTCTGTCTGATACAGCAAAGGACCTGGAAGAGAAATGGAACGGAATGGACAGTGTGCTGAAAGGCTGATATAAGATGAACATTAACAAAAGCAAAAGTAGGGTAATGGAGTGCAGTCTAAGAAAATCAGATGACCCTGAAGGAATTAGATTAGGAACGAAGCAATAAAGGAGGTAGATGAGTTTTGTTACTTGGGCAGTAAAATAACGATGGTCGCAGTACAGAGGATATAAAATGCAGAATGGATATAGATAGAAAAGCGTTCTTGAAAAAGAGAAATTTGTTAACATCGAATATTGATTTAAGCCTAAGGAAGTCCTTTCTGAAGGCATTTGTATGGAGTGTTTCCTTGTATGGGAGTGAAACATGGACAATAAACAGTGCGGACAGGAAGAGGATAGATGCTTTTGAAATGTGGTGCTACAGAAGAATGCTGAAGATTAGGAGGGTGGATCGCGTAACTAATGAAGTACTGAATAGAATTGGGGAGAAAAGGAATTTCTGGCATACCTTGACTAAAAGAAGGGATAAATTGGTAGGACACATTCTTAGACATCAAGGAATTCTGAATTTAGCGTTGGAGGAAAGTATGTGGGGTAAAAACCGCAGAGGAAGACTAAGAGATGGATACAGTAAGCAGATTCAGACAGAAGTAGGTTGCCGTTCTTATGTGGAGATGAAGAGGCTTGCTCAGGATAGGGTATCGTGGAGAGCTGCATCAAACCAGTCTCCGGACAGTATATTTTATTATGCAACTTGTTTTGTTTTATATTTTCTGATGAAGGCAGTCTTAGTCATTGCCGATACCTGGTCAAACAATATTTAATATGTGACCGAGGGGTCCTTGTTTATCCATTGACGTTGTAAGGGTCGCTGACAATAACTGCTGTGTTAAAATAAATAAAATAAAATAAATAAATAAAAATCTCTATTCACGATTTATTTCACAGAGAGTATATAAACATTCTAATTAATGTACCTTCGAAATTATATCATAGTCCCACACATCAGAAAATATTGAATCGTGATCTATGAGATGAAAGAGAAACCGCTCCATCAGTAATTTATTACGTCTTTTCTTCCAGCCCTATTCGCAATAATAAATGTTCAATGTTTGTAGAGTTTTGGGACTTAACTACGGGGCATCAGTCCCTAAACCTACAAACTACCTATGAACTAGCTAACATCCATGCCCGGGGGAGGGGGGACTTCGAACCCCCGACCCCAGCTGCCGTGCAGACCGTGACTGGCACTCCGCAGACCGCTCGGCTTCTGCGACCGGCTATTTGCAATACATTTTGCAGATTGTTTCTTAATATTTCACTCTATGTCTCTGAAAAATGATATTATTTTAGCACATATTATTCAGGAGTTATGACGCCATAATGACTGAGCTGCATGAAAACGAAAGTGAAATGGCGCTGCACAGAGGTGCCGAAATAACATATGAATAGAATTATAACATTATAATGTTAGCAAGTAACGCTGGTTACAATTGTTAAATTACGTTTCTACATAGCTTCCGAAATTTTGTAGGCACTTGTCACAGCGTGGCACAATTTTCTGGATGCCTTCTCCATAGAAGTTTGCTGCCTGTGAGTTCAACCATTTCGAAATTTCAGTTTTTCAGTAACAATTTCATGACTTAGTGATCGTGAGATTCGCGTAACTCCCATAGCAAGGGCCTAAGTGTAAACTTAACGATTGTGCTTAATCACCTCTTGAATTGTGTGAACCAGTTCATCAGTAACCACAGACGGGCGTCCACTTCGTTCTTTATCGTGCATTTTATCACGTCATTCATTGAACAGTCTGACCCATCTTATAACCATTGAATCCAGTGGCGGCTGGTGATAATGTGCTAATGTGCTTCAGCACACTGTAAATATATTACTAAGATTGTGCCATTTCTCTTCGAATGCAAGCGAGAAATCGCTCTAAAATTACACCCTTTCTCTTGGAATACGGGCAAGATATCACAATAAAATTATGCGAATTCCCTTCCAATGCGTATTAGAATTCGAGTGATAAGGATGAAAACGCATTTTGGAGCGCTCTCGCCGCGATAGCTGGAAACCAGCTCCGTGTGCTGAAGTGGGATTCAGCCGCGTTGGTACGTGCGCAGAGAGGCGGCGCAGTCGTCTGTTCGCTAGTGCGCATGCGCAGACGTGACGTCAGGCCTGGCGACTCATGTGTGCTGAGACCGACTGCTGCACCAGACCAATATTTCTCTTCTCGCTGCCTGTAACGGCTGCGGAAGAACAGTATATGACGAATATTGTGACATACAGAGTCAAATAGCGCGCTGGCTCAGGCGTCTTGCGCGTTATCTCTCAAACCTACCTGTGTGAGGCTCGTATTCAAATACCTCTGAGTCTAAATTTTTAATTTCTGTAAATAAAATTAATATTTTTAAACGTTATATTTAATACCTGCAGTGAATACATGCGGTTGTCATCGCTGTTACAGATTCCCATGAAGGTCTTACTGCCAATACAATATTAATTGATATTTAATTAAAGGCAATCATACAAAGGATGTCTTTTTATTTTAGTATATTTTGTTTTCTGTTTATTTTTTGTAATATTGTAGCACACTGGTCAAATTTTGTACGAGCCGCCACTGATTGAATCACTCATAGCATTTTGTCCGTGAATCTCGCAGATTTGTCGATGAATGTGGTTTAACTTTCTCTGCATTTAGAAAACGAATCACAGATCTGATATCACGCGCGGCGTCAGTTTCAATTATGGCTGATATTGTACAGAAGCACTACAAAGCACACGTCGGCAGCAGTGATCTGCAAATGGCGTACGTGTCTTCTCCTTGAGTCAGGGTAATTGTCGTGCATGCTCGGAATAGCGATCGCAGCGCTGCGGCAGATAGAAATTGAAACGGAACTCACATTGTGGACGACCCTCGTATAACATACTACAAAGCGCAGAATATAGTTTGAGGTTTCTGATGTTTCCAGAGGAACCGCCGATGCGGGAAAACGTCAGTTGCATGACATGAGGCAAATAATTTCCTAGCCTGCAGACGCTGTTCGCAGTATACGTAACGACGCGTATATTTTCGATAGAACGCCAGCAACTAGCTTCTCTTTGAGCGGTAACAGGAAATCAGGTATACCTTGCAACTAGCATGCCACGTTAGTTGACAATATTTGTTCCAGAGCTCTCATACTGGGTACACGAGCATTTCTTTCCATACTGAGACGTGTTTCTGCATCCTTCAAATACAGCTTGCTCACAGCTATGCACGGACATGTGCACCGGAATATATAACGGCCGTGAGCAGAGACCGTACGTATCTCTTTTTTGATCGACATTAATTTTCCTGTCCTTGCTCCTATTCGTTCAACTACAAGTAATTCCGGTGGTGCAGCAGGGAGAGAGAGAGAGAGAGAGAGAGAGAGAGAGAGAGAGAGAGAGAGTAGGGAGATGTTCCTTTACAGCACTGCTAGTTTGCTAACAGCTTGGTAATTTGAAAGACATTATCATTACTGACAAAAGACTGTGATGGGCATCAAAAGCAGAAGTATATATGTGGATGTATATACGGATGTTCAAATGTTTGTAAACCTGTTGGACCAAACAGCTATGGTCATGAACTACTTAAACGCAGACTAAGGACAACACACACAAACACACACACTCAAACAATATATATATATATATATATATATATATATATATATATATATATATATATATATATATATATATATATCCGCGAGGTAAGGTTCGAACCTTCGCCAGGAGCAAGTGCCCAGTCCGTAGCATACGAGATGCCTACAATAGTTTTCACAGCGAAACTCTTTCTTGAAATTTGACTGAAAACCCAAAGAGATTTATGTCATATGTTAAATATACTAGAGGAAAAACACAAACAATACCCTCACCACGCGACAGTAATGGCGATCCTTCCGATGATAGCGCAACTAAAGCAGAGTTACTAAACACAGATTTTAGAAACTCATTCACCAAAGAAGACGAAACCAATATTCCAGATTTCGAATTAGAAACAGAGGCCTGAATGAGTAACGTTGAAGTACATATCCTTGGAGTAGTGAAGCAACTTAAATCACTTAACAAAAACAAGTATGGTCCGGGCTGTATACCCATTAGATTTCTGATTATGCTGCAGCGATAGCTCCTTATTTGACAGCCATATAAAACCGCTTTCTCAAAGAAGGATCTGTTCCAAAAGATTGGATAGTTGCATAAGTCACACCTATTTTCAAGAAAGGCAGTAGGACTCTCTCCCCAAACGTCGCCAATCTTTTTATGGAGGATTTTGAAGTCATTGCTCTTCGCACTTCTTTTCTTAAGCCTACATGTTTATTGAGATATGTGGATGATATTTTTATTGTCTGGCCACACGGAATGGAAGCCCTCCATCGGTTTCTAGTTCATTTTAACTGTCTTCATCCACGCATAAAATTTTCGATGGAAATGGAACAGGATGGTAAATTCCCTTTCTTGGATGTTTTAGTTCATAGAAAAGAAAATGGGACTTTCGGGCGCAGCGTGTACCGTAAACCAATACATACGGACCGCTATCTCCACGATACTAGCTGTAATCCACCCCATCAACGGTTGGGTGTTCTACGTACGCTAGTTAAAAGAGCTTATGCCATTTCTGATTCTGAGTATTTGACGCAAGGTTGTTTTTAGGCAGAATGGCTATACTAATCATCAAATCAGTCGAGCTTTTCAATTCGGACCACCACGTGAACCACCCAAGGAGACCTCAAAATCAATTGCATTTTTACCTTATGCGAGAAGTATTTCTTCAAAAATATCAAGGATCCTTCAAAAATACGACATCAAAAGTATCTTATTGCCTTTGTCTAAAACCAGAGCTCTTCTAGGATCGGTAAAAGATGATTTGGGATTAAGAAAACCTGGAGTATATAAAATCCCCTGCCACTGTGGAAAGGTATATATTGGGCATACTATTCGTACAATTCACGACCGTTGTGTGGAACATCAAAGGCACACACGTCTGTTCCAACCAGAAAAGTCTGCAGTAGCTTGTCTTAATGAAGGGCATAGCATGTCATTTAAAGACACGCAAATTATTGCTCCAGCCTCACGTTATTGGGATTGTGTCCTTAAGGAAGCGATCGAAATTAGATTATCAGATAAAAAATGATTTCCATTGAATAAAACGTGGAATCCCATTTTATCTAATATTAAATAACAACTGTCTAAAACTTCCTGGCAGATTAAAATTGTGTGCCGGAACCGGGACTCGAACCTGGGACCTTTGCCGATAATGGAAGGAAGGAAGCTTGGAGTTTAATGTCCCGTCGACAGCGTGGGCATTAGAGACGGAGCTTAGGCTCGGATTTTTGCGGAAGGATGGGGAGGAAATCGGCCGTGCCCTTTGAAAGGAACCATCCCGGCATTTGCCTGGAGTGATTTAGGAAAATCACGGAAAACCTAAATCTGGATGGCCGGAGGTGGGTTTGAACCACCATCCTTCCGAATGTGAGTCCAGTGTGTTACCACTGCGCCACCTCGCTCCGTGGACCTTTGCCTTTCGCGGGCAAGCGCTCTACCGACTGTGCTATCCCGACACGACTCACGATGCCGCCTCACAACTTCACTTCTGCCAGTACCTCGTCTGCTACTTTCCAAGGCAAAGGTCCCAGGTTCGAGTCCCGGTTCCGGCACACAATTTTAATCTGCCAGGAAGTTTCATATCAGTGCACACTCCGCTGTAGAGTGAAGTTTCATTCTGCGAACAACGGTCTAGTTTTCGACCAGCTTCTTCTTAATTTTCGATTACTCGCTTTGGGTAACTTCTACCGCTGGTGGCGCTGCAATACTCTTCACTTCCCAGAGGGCGTTCTTCCACATCTTGCACATGCGCACTGGCCTGTTCCCACGGTATAAAGGAGCCGAAGTAACTGATGTGTCCTCAGTTCCGGCCTGATTGTGCACCAGTCATACCTGAAGATGGCGGTCAGGTGGACCGCCGAAACATCGTATAAGCAGATCGACGTAATCCGGCCGCAAACCCGTGAAGAACAACAGTAGAAATTGTAGCCAGCAACAATCAGAATGCCTTGTTGAAACTATTGCGTACATTCCCAGGGCTAAGTGTTACCTACCGTGATTATAGGGCAATAAATTCATTGAGTTATCCAGGTAACCTGGTTTTACAACAAAGTATAATTTATTGAATGTGGACACAAAGGTAAACGTGCCAATAGGACGAGATGCTAAAACAATCTGCCAACTCTTCCCCGAATTCCAACGGATAGGCAGCGAGGCTGATGAACTGGCAGGGAACATTGGCCCTAGGCGAAATGTACTTACTGTGCTAATTTCGCCACAGCTTCTGAAACTATACAGAAAAATCAAAAAGGAAAGGTGTCCGAAGAATGGCGGCAGAGGCTGCTTTTGAAGCTTTCCGTAGAAAATACCGAGATGGAGCCTACACCTGTCCCCATTCAAAATCCAATATCACCTGTACGAACATTTCGGCAGAGGGTTGACCTTGCGAACTAGACTCTCACAATGGTTGGTAATGAAGTTCTGATGTTGGCTGCATATGGTTCACAATTCAAGTAGACTTCCACCTGACGTGCAGTTGCGCAGCGAGGATTTGGTTCGGGAAGCGCTCATTTTGGCCCACTTTATGTTACAGTAGTAACACTAATAGTGGGCCATTGCGATCGTCTTTTAACAGCTCGAAATTTAAATGAAAATAACGGCTTAACCACTCATCTGAGACGAAAATCGAATAACCGAGTTTCTAGAGGAGAAATTTATCTACAACTTCGCTATTTTATGTTTTTTTCATATCTCGTATCGTTTCAGAGATATTTGCAAAAATAACAGCGATTTTGGTATGTCTGTCTGTCCGTAACGTGTTCCCACTTTTTAAGGCGAACCTTTCAACCTATCAGCACCAAATTTTACAGACATAATTTTAGGCCACCAGAGACCAGAACCTCTCTTTTTCAAATTTTTCGGCAGTAATAACAAAACAAGCTGTTTGTAATATAATCGTCTATGCAAACGAACCGTTCATCTGACACGAAAATTGAAAAACCTAATCGGTAGAGGGAAAATTTCTCTACAACTTAACTCTATTATGTTTTTTTCCGTATCTTGCATCGTTGCAGAAATATTTGCAAAAATAACGGCGATTTGACGACGACGTCTGTCTGTCTGTAACGTGTTCCCAATTTTTAGGTCGAACCGTTCAACGGATCGGCACCAAATTTTACAGAGGTAATTGTTGGCTACCAGAGACCAGAACCTCACTTTTTCAAATGTTTCGGAGAAGAACGTTAGTAATAAAAAATCCTTTTGTAACATAATATTAATTGCTAAATAAACCGTTCATCTGACGCGAAAATTGAATATCCGAATTTGTAGAGGACGAAATTCTCTACAACTTTGCACGCGCAGAACTCTCTTTGGTATACGCCATCTTGCGTTGCGTATTTGATTTTCTTATTATAACTTACACTTTGTTATTTCAAAGCGACGGCCCACTGAAGAATTAACAAAAACAAGTCGTTCCTTCTACGATAAATGATAATCTATTGTCTAAAATGCCTTTTTAGCATCAGTTAACAACTGCCATCAATTGTACGAAAATAAATGACGAATTTCATAATTGTTCGTGGTAGTCTAGTGGCAGTACGTTCGATTGTAATGCCCGTTGTTCGGGACCCGCCACAAGAAAATTTCTTTTTCTCCTTTTTTTCCTAAACGGGTTACGTGTTGGGTACATAGATTTAATCACAATAGTAGAGTCGTAATCATAGCATTATAATTTTTTATTATTTACATTATTATTTTTGTCCGAAATGTTTGCAAAACATTATAAAACTACAAAAGTAAAGTGCGCCGTAAAACACGTCAATGGGATTTTTTAAAATTAAAGCCTATTGAGTTCATTAATCTGTGACTTATTTTATACTCTTTATAATTTAACCAATTATACTACGAAAAGATTGCAGAAAAGATAAACATTAGTAGGCTCGCATTAATCTGAAAGTGGAAGAGGAGCAATGTGGTGGAAATAGTGTATATAATCAGCTCAAAAAAGTAATTAAACTGCTTCTATGTTACTAGCTAAGGGAAAAAGTCTTTACAGTTTGATTAACATCAGACTCTATGTGTAAGAACTGAACTGAAATAACACTATTGTTGTTCATAATATTCCATTCGGTGGCGCCAGTGACTTGCTCGTAACTTTAGCATAGCAGTAACAATAGCGGCAGTTTCAAAGCTGCTCGCATTAAAACCACTCACAGTAACAGCAGTACACGTTCCCAGTGGCGGAACCATGTTGACGATCCACTGTCACGTTCATTTGTGATTTCAAATTACATTTACGTTGTAATGTATTACATGTGTACTATTTCAAATTTCCGGTGCCGATCTTCACTGTGTTTGTCTCTGTAACTTATAAAATAATAGGTGACGGGAAATTTTAATGCGGTAGGTCAACACAAGAAATGTTACACTTTCTGCGGAGCTATGAACATAGTTTATTGTATCATTTTACAGAGTTACAGCACAAAGATGAAGTCAACATCGATGTAAATGATCGTGGTACTCAACACACTGAACAACTACGTGAAAAAATGAGAAGCAGTTATGCATTTACATAGTTAGTGTACAGTAAGTAGAGTGACTTTGCAACATTATAACGTCCAGAAAAATATGACAAGAAGATGACATCGTTTACTAAACAAATTTTTTGAGTAATGAAACACAAGTTAGGCTACAAAATACGTTTTACAAGGTTCTCGAATGTTTTTAGCGCTAATTATTGGAATTTTTTGACACTGCAGACTGCAAGCTAGTCAACTTGACTCCTCCTTTACACCAGTCACCGTCATGTACCGTCCAGTGTTGTAGCAGAAATGTAGCCTTTGCTTTGACTACGTAAAAAATTGCTCAGCGCACACATGGCCCAAGTGACATAATTTATCTTTTCGCCCTTCATGTTGAGTGGCGTATGCAGCATTCGAAATCGAGAAATAATTATACCAAAAACATTTTCCACGACTTTTTTAGCACGTGACAATCTAATTCACGTTCTGAATAAGGTTTTTCAAAATTTTCTTTCAAAGATAAAGCTTCATCACCCAAGAAAACGAAGTATAAATTCTGTATAGTTTCGTCAATACTTGTTGGATTTAACTGCACATTCTTTAAAGCACGAAGGAATTGTGTGTACTCAAGAATTCCTCCATCAGTCTCTCTTCCATTGTTTCCATACACCAACAAAAATGTATTCATAATGTGCATTTGCCAAAGCGAGTAAAACCAAGCTGTAGGAGTTATTGTAATTGAAATTTTTGTATCCCATCCTCGTCACCACTTTTGTGGCCCGTTTCCGTCGGTTGTACTAGGTGTCGGTGGCCGAGTAGGGTGAGACCGACAAAGGGAAATAGGATGCACGCGTGT
Organism: Locusta migratoria; assembly: GCA_026315105.1. Classification (NCBI taxonomy): domain Eukaryota; kingdom Metazoa; phylum Arthropoda; class Insecta; order Orthoptera; family Acrididae; genus Locusta; species Locusta migratoria. Next base: position 112,638,386 of record CM048744.1, on the reverse strand, counting down.
GCGGGTACAGAGTCTGAGGTGACCACCCGGTGGGACAGCAGAAAAATATTCAAATGTTTGTACAACTTATGGGACTTAACTACGGGGTCATCAGTCCCTAAGCTTACAAACTACTTATGAACTACTTAAGACTAAAGACGGCACAAATATCCATGCCCGATGGGGGATTCGAACCCCCGACCGTACTGGCCGTGCTGACCGTGACTGGAGCGCCTCAGTCACCTCGGCCACCGCGGCCGGCGGACAGCAGAAACTAGAAACACTAATCCAGATTACTACAAGATATATTTCGAAGAGAGAGAGTATAATACTTACCTTTGTTAATTGAAGACTAGTGGAATGCAGATACATAGTTTAAGTAGAGAGAGGCTTGCCTACTGATGAGTCCTAGTGCCTGTTCTAATCCCAAGTGGCCGATGCAGGTCAGTGGTGGCCACGAGCGGGATTGCAGCAAAGGGCGCTCGTGGTTGACATCGTAAGAACGCCGCGCCGTGCGTGCATGGCGGCGCGCGGCGTAAGTACGTGGCGGGCATTTCAGACTTGTGCTACACCACAGAAATAATAGGCTCCAGGGTGATTCTGGGGTACAGTATATCAAGTGTTTCGCTATCCACTCGTAAAAAATTTCTGTAGTCCTCTGGGTATTGTCGAGCAGATATTCAATCAAAGTAGTATGACTGGACTTCATCGATACTCCGTAAACACAAATATCACGTATTCTTTTATTTATGGTTACAACTGAAATGCCTATTGCTGTAGTAGCGATGACAACAGGCGTTCGATTGGCTTTAGCGCCAAACAGGGCTGAAATTTAACTACACGTTGCGCGCGCCACGCAAGATTACAGAACCGACGAAACTCCACGCGCCACGCTTGCGTGAGTTCCTGCGCGCCGGTTTCCCCGTTTACACGCAGGCTCCTGCGCGTGGCGCTCCTGAACGCAGACTTGCGCGCGGTCAAGAACGTGCCTGTAATTTCAGGTACACGCACCTGAGCGCCACACATCTGCACACGTTCAGGCGCGAGCGCAGGTACACTTGCCCTGAATTCTTAAGTGGAGACCGCACCTGACGCTATGCAACCACCATTGCACAGCTGCGTCGCAGGTCGTCAAATTATTGCACAGTACAGTTATTACCTACCCACAATAGGTACTAAGTAAGTCTCCTATTTCTCCATATGGCATTCAGGCAAGGTACAAACCAATACTTTCGTACAACAAATATTAGAATAAACGTCATTAGATATGAGACAGTAGCACTTGTAAATTAAATTTAGTTGCAATAAGTGGAAAGTCAGATACTTTATCACATTTGTTTAGTGACATGACATGTTTTTGTTCATGATCTGAATCTGAACGCACTGTTAATCAAAAAACAGTTGTATGCCTGATCGAGATGCGATTACAGGTCACGCACTTTTTCGTGGCCCCTCTCTGATCGGCGGAAGTCGGTTGAGCTCTTGTGTCAACGGAATGTTTATACTCTCTACCAACCTTACCTCGTAACAGCATTGTACACCGTAGACCTCGTCAATGTATTGTTGATTTGTGCTTCGTATTGATTATTGTCTTCCACTTTGGCCGGCCGCGGTGGCCGAGGAGACTGAGGCGCTTCAGTCACGGTCTGCACGGTCACTACGGTCGGGGGTTCGAATCCCCCCTCGGGCATGGATAGTTCGTAAGTAGTTCATAAGTAGTTTGTAAGTTTAGGGACTGATGACCCCGTAGTTAAGTCCCATAGGCTTTACAAACATTTGAACATATGATTTCTTCCACTTTGATATTTGCTAAAATAAGTCCACATACCCCGACGACTTCTTTTATAAGAAAGAACGCTGACCTTGAAAGTGGTGTAAAGTATGTTAATTCTGATTTTTATTCTGTTACGGCAGTAAAAAGAGGCAGACGGCGTTGTTACACCCCTTTCAAATATTACATTTCGTAAATAAGCGTTCCACTTTTCTATTACTCCAACATTAAAGTGATACTTAATTTCGTGTTCCATCTGTAACGCCGTAACCCCTTACATGTTGTTTCTTTTAAAACCTATAATCTACACGCCGTAAGCTGCCGGAAGTGGGGAAAGGATGCGGGGCTTGTCCTAACAGCCAATCCGCTATGAGCTGAATGGAAGCTTCAGCTCCCAACATTCTCCGCTCAGGGGCCACGTTTAGTGCGCGTAATCTCTAGGCATAAATAGACGTAAAACACTGACGTTTTCATTAGTTTCTTAGACCGATGTCTGAACTCAGAAATAAATGATAATCTTAGCACTGCAACAGGAGTTGCACGAAGCTCCTATTGTTGCTGAGAGATAACCGCTGAAGATACGTTGTTGTTGTTGTGGTCTTCAGTCCGGAGACTGGTTTGATGCAGGTCTCCACAATACCCTATCCTGAGCAAGCCTCTTCATCTCCACATAAGAGCGACAACCTACATCTGTCTGAATCTGCTTACTGTATCCATCTCTTAGTCTTTCTCTGCGGTTTTTACCCCATACACTTCCCTCCAACGCTAAATTCACAATTCCTTGACGTCTAAGAATGTCTCCCACCAATCTATCCCTTCTCCTAGTCAAGGTATGCCAGAAATTCCTTTTCTCCCCAATTCTGTTCAGTACCTCCTCATTAGTTACGCGATCCACCCACCTAATCTTTAGCATTCTTCTATAGCACCATATTTCAAAAGCCTCAATCCTCCTCCTGTCCGCACTGTTTATCGTCCATGTCTCACTCCCATACAAGGCAAAACTCCATACAAATGCCTTCAGAAAGGACTTGCTTAGGTTTAAATCAATATTCGATGTTAACAAATTTCTCTTTTTCAAGAACGCTTTTCTACCCATTGTCATTCTGCATTTTATATCCTCTGTACTGCGACCATCATTTGTTATTTTACTGCCCAAGTAACAAAACTCCTCTACCTCCTTTATTGCTACGTTTCCCAATCTAATTCCTTCAGCATCACCTGATTTTCTAAGACCGCATTCCATTACCCTAGTTTTGCTCTTGTTAATGTTCATCTTATATGCACCTTTCAGCACACTGTCCATTCCGTTCAATTGCTCTTCCAGGTCCTTTGCTGTATCTGACAGAATTACTATGTCGTCGGCAAAACGCAATGTTTTTAATTCTTCACCCTGAACTTTAATTCCTTCTCCAAATTTCTCCTTGCTTTCCTTTATAGCTTGCTCAATGTACAAATTGAACAACATTGGGGAAAGGCTACAATCCTGTCTTACTCCCTTTCCAACCACTGCATCCCTTTCATGCCCTTCAACTCTGACAACCGCTGTCTGGTTTTTGTACAAGTTGTAAATAAACTTACGTTCCCTATATTTTACTCCTGCTTGCTTCAGAACTTGAAAGAGTTTATTCCAATCAACATTGTCAAAAGCCAATCTATCCCTTCTCCTAGTCAAGGTATGCCAGAAATTCCTTTTCTCCCCAATTCTGTTCAGTACCTCCTCATTAGTTACGCGATCCACCCACCTAATCTTTAGCATTCTTCTATAGCACCATATTTCAAAAGCCTCAATCCTCCTCCTGTCCGCACTGTTTATCGTCCATGTCTCACTCCCATACAAGGCAAAACTCCATACAAATGCCTTCAGAAAGGACTTCCTTAGGTTTAAATCAATATTCGATGTTAACAAATTTCTCTTTTTCAAGAACGCTTTTCTACCCATTGTCATTCTGCATTTTATATCCTCTGTACTGCGACCATCATTTGTTATTTTACTGCCCAAGTAACAAAACTCCTCTACCTCCTTTATTGCTACGTTTCCCAATCTAATTCCTTCAGCATCACCTGATTTTCTAAGACCGCATTCCATTACCCTAGTTTTGCTCTTGTTAATGTTCATCTTATATGCACCTTTCAGCACACTGTCCATTCCGTTCAATTGCTCTTCCAGGTCCTTTGCTGTATCTGACAGAATTACTATGTCGTCGGCAAAACGCAATGTTTTTAATTCTTCACCCTGAACTTTAATTCCTTCTCCAAATTTCTCCTTGCTTTCCTTTATAGCTTGCTCAATGTACAAATTGAACAACATTGGGGAAAGGCTACAACCCTGTCTTACTCCCTTTCCAACCACTGCATCCCTTTCATGCCCTTCAACTCTGACAACCGCTGTCTGGTTTTTGTACAAGTTGTAAATAAACTTACGTTCCCTATATTTTACTCCTGCTTGCTTCAGAACTTGAAAGAGTTTATTCCAATCAACATTGTCAAAAGCCTTCTCCAAATCTACAAAAGCTAGAAATGTAGGTTTGCCTTTTCTTAATCTATCTTCTAGGATAAGCCGTAAAGTGAGTATTGCCTCCCGTGTTCCTACATTTCTCCTGAACCCAAACTGATCTTCCCCGAGATCGGCTTCTACCAGCTTTTCCATCCTTCTGTATATAATTCGCGTTAATATTTTGCAACCATGACTTATTAAACTGATGGTTCTGTAGTTTTCACACCTGTCTGCACCTGCTTTCTTAGGGATGGGGATTATAACATTTTTCTTAAAATCTGAGGGTATTTCACCTGTCTCATATATCTTACACACCAGGTGAAACAATTTTGTCATGGCTGCTTCTCCCAGAGACTTCAGTAGCTCTGAGGGAACATCATCTACTCCAGGGGCCTTATTTCGACTCAGGTCTTTCAGGGCTCTGTCAAATTCTTCTCTCAGTACAGTACCTCCTATTTCATCTTCATCTACATCCTCTTCCCTTCCTACAATATTGTCTCGAAGTTCATTTCCTTTGTAGAGCTGCTCTATATACTCTTTCCACCTTTCAGCTTTCCCTTCTTTGTTGAGAACTGGTTTCCCATCAGTGTCTTTGATATTCATAGAGCTGTTTTTCTTATCTCCAAATGTTTCTTTTATTTTCCTGTAGGCTGTATCTATTTTTCCCTTATTTATACATTCCTCTACATCCTTACATTTGCCTTCTAGCCACTCCTGCTTAGCCATTTTGCACTTCCTGTCAATCTCATTTCTTAGTCGTCTGTACTCCATTTTGCCTGTTTCATTTACTGCATTTTTATATTTTCTCCTTTCAAAGATACGTAATATAGTGCAATTCACAGATGTCATACATCATAAAGTTGTGGAATATAATACAGTGTATTGATGATTTGTTAACTAAGCACAGCCGGCCGCGGTGGCCGAGGAGACTGAGGCGCTCCAGTCACGGTCTGCACGGGCACTACGGTCGGGGGTTGGAATCCCTCCCTCGGGCATGGATATTTGTGCCTTCTTTAGTATAAGGTAGTTGATAAGTAGTTTGTAAGTTTAGGTACTGATGACCCCATAGTAAAGTCCTATAATCTTAATAAACATTTGAACATTTTGAACTAAGCACAATCAGATGTCACATACCAAATATCTTCACAAATAGCGTTATACTGGTACCTGAAACGACGATACAATTAATTTTTCCCCGGCAGGGACTCGAACCCAGTACCATTTGCTATTGTATAATAGGAAGGAATACTGCTGATATATTTATTGTTTCTTCCGGGCACTCCAACCCTGCACATACCGTCACTCTTGACCTGACACCATGAGACCTCAACTATCACATTGTCGTTCACCAGTAGTTTGGATCACACCGTTCGTAGAGACGTGGAAGGGGTTTGGTATTTTCCAAAAACATTGTTTAATTTAGTAGCGCATGGACATGTGCAATTTTGATTTGAAACAAAGCAGAGTCCTGCGTTCTTTATTGGTGTTACTGGAGGTGTAGATGGTATTTAGGTGACCGTTAGAAACTGTTACCCCCAGCGGGATTCGGACCCAGCTAATTACAGATGCGTTGGCATAATGTTTTGTCATAATGGAGTACTCATTAGACAGTACGACCAGTCAAAGAGCTCAGAGGTGTCTGGCTAGGTAAGACATTCTTGGCCGCACGGGATGGCCACGTAGTCTGAGCCGCCTTATCGCGGATTTTGCATGATATTATTCTACGTTTTAGTATGCTACATTACGATTTGGTATGGCATTCTATAATAAGCTTATTTAACTATGAGCTCATTATAATAAAGATTGTTGGGCAGCTGTTGCCACGATAACTTGAATATTAGGCATTTTTATAGTTATGAGGAACGTGGATTATGCGTTAAAAATTTGAAATTCGGAAAGTAACTTCGTTTTGACATTTATTCACCACGTTCAAGAACACAAATAGACTTCGATGAAGGAGGTTTCTGTGATTTACTAGTATGGTCAGTGACAAGGTATCCGATAACTGGCAAGTGTGTCGAGCAATTATTCTTCATGGTGTGGTTGCCTTCAATAGTCATACTGAGGTTACAAAACAGCAGTGTGGACTCTGATACAATGTCGCATCGGAAATGCGATTACATGCGAAGCATAATATCCAACTGGGAAGGATGGGGGAGAACTTCAGTCTCTGCCATTTCAAAGCTTGGATACTGGTATAGATACTGGTATAGATGTCTATTTTAATGGCGACAATAGTGCTTCCACGGTAAGGTTCAGTTGTCCATTATATCCACGTGCTTTTAGAGAGTCAACGACAGAGAAATAATGAAAGTGATTTAAAAAAATTTGCCAAGCACAAAATTGTGAAAAGAAGCACGGAGATGCAGATAAATATTTCAAGGGAGGGGTAGCAGGAGGGAGGGCGGGATCTAGGAATGAACAGGAGACCAGAACTGGAAAATAATAGAGTGAAATTCTTGGAAAGTACTCCTTACTTATATATCACAGTTTGTTTTAGAGCCGAGAGAAAAGGAACGAATGTTTTACAGAACGAAGGATGGATTATCGTAGATATAAAAGAACACTGCTTCATATAGAGGACCGCTGGACAGTAAAGAAAGCAGACATTAAAAGAGACAGTATTGTTTTAACGGAAAGCACACTTTTTACAGCATTTTGGGGGAATAGACTAAAAGGGCAACTGAGGTTATAATGTAAGGGAGGTGACAGAGAGAAAGAGAGAAAGGAGGAAAAATTAACAACGAATAAATACAAGACAAATCGTTTGCATATTTTGTTAAGGACGGAGGGTGTATTAATGGATGGAGGGGAGGAGAGAAACGTATTTGAAATAACAAAAATTAATTTAACAGCGTCCATCTAAACTGATTACTCTGTATGCGTCGAGTCTAGGTATATATGAATAAAAATAGGATATTGAGTGAAATGAGAAGCATTGAATTAATATTTGTGCTACGGCGGGAATCGAACCCAGACCTCCATACTTTCTTTAATTCATTGCTTTTCCTTTCACTTAATTTCTTTGACATACTGACGCGGAAAACTGACTCTAGGTATATACAATTATAATAAAATAGGATAATAAAGGAACTGTATATTTAAAAAAATCAATTTAAAGGCAGCTCAAAGGAAAAAGAATCTCATATTTTAGTTCTTCTATAGTCTCACTAGGAGATTTAAAAAAAAAAAAAAAAAAAAAAAAAAAAAAAAAAAAAAAAAAAAACATTTTAAAGTACTGAAAATTTATCGAGAATCCCTCATTATGTGTTTCTTTCATAATACATCCCAGCGTAGAATCTATAACGCCGTCAACCCAGCTTCTCTTCAGTATAAGCGACGACTCTATCTCGAGTTGATTGCTCGCAGTGAGACGGCCTGATTTGTATTTCGGCTGTTACTATGATGCCAGGAAGTAAACATTCTTTATTTACGTCAGAGTCCCACTCTGCGCTGTGCTGGGGGCTGTTGGGCATCACCGCGACCACCAGCTTGCTGGCCTCCACCAAGCCTCGCCTTGGCACGAGCTGTGGTTGACCGGCCAGCCCATAGCTCTCGAGTCACGGCTAATACAGGCAAAGATCGCAAAACCAGGCTCAAAAGTTTCTGCCAACCTACCCAAGTGTGTAGTATTAACTACCACAGCTAGAGCTATTTTTCTATAAAATGAGCAGCCACTTTATCTTTTGACATTTCATTCAAATATTGAACGAAGTTAAAGAATAGAATCATGATAAACGCAGCTACCACATAATGTTTCACATAGATAGCAATCATACGACACAGGAAACTATCTTTTCAGCGCTCTGCATTAGATTTAGACACAAGAAAATATGTATTCAACCTAGAAAACTACGTATGTTTTAAAATTAAACAATCTCGTGGGAAAAACACAAATATATATATGTAGTATATCCTTCACGTTTTGTGCACTTATAAAGTGTTCTCATTGTCTCTGAAACAATAAGTGCTACGAAACAGAAATAACTTCTGCTGAGGCCCTTCATTTACACGATTGTTCTGTTATTCATAGTGAAGTGTTTCGTAATGGGTTCATAGGATCGCTTTAGTTTCTCGACTGTTCCACGCTTACGAAGATCGAGAAAACAAGTGCCAAAAAGGATATAAGCGAGTTCTAATTACCATTATATTATTCTTAAAATTCAAATGAAATGTTCGAATGTGTGTGGTATGCTAAGTTCAACAGTCCCTAAACTTACACACTACTTAAACTAATTTATTCTAAGGACAACACACACATACCCATGCCCGAGGGAGGACTCGAACCTCCTACGCGAGCAGCAGCCCGATCCACGACATGGCACCTTAGACTGCACGGGTACTCTGCGCGGCCGTCTTACAATTGTAACATTGTACGGTAATGAGTACAAAAGCTCTTTGCATTTATGGGAGAAGGCTGGTGATTGAAATCTCACAGAAGAAGCGTGCTACACTGAAAACTCTTTTGTTTTAATATTTTGCTTCCCCACCTCTTCCCCCTGCCGTCTCCGTCCCCTCCCCAACCTAAGTAGTAAAAAAAATCGGAAAACATCCGAGACCTTCTTTCCGCTAATTCACTATACCGCACAATCTGATATCTTTTTCAACTTTTTTAGTGTCCTCCCTCTATACCGTCAGGTAATAATCGCACATTGCTCTGGAATACTGTGGAAGAAGTGGAGCAATTGTAGGGTTTATAGCCTCCTAGGGAGACGTTTTAATCTTCTAATGGTTGTGTCAATAACAGGCGCTGGTTTAATTTCACCAAAACATTTATATTTCGTAGTTAACGTTGTTTTCAATTGTACCCACCAGAAATTTTGTTAGGTGTATAATCCTTAAATTTGTTTTGTTTATCGATTTCTCAATGACTGACGAAAATTTTCTGGTAATCATGTGGTAAACTATACGCATATTTATGTTTAGGGTTAATTGTCGAATTTGCATCATGAAGATATAACTTCAATATCATTTTACAATTGGCTCTGCTTTTCTGAAGTGCTTACTAGACAGCTGCATAATCTGCCACGAATATTTCTCAATTCGATATAGCAGTTTGTAGCTCTGTCAGAGAGTGGGTAAAATGTTACTCGCGCTCCAATTTGTAACGGAGAGCTACTGCCTCTTAGTCTTTAAAGCGAACAGCTGCAGCATGAATCGCCTCCTCATTGCCCTTGTGAAGGCCGATGCAGATAATTCAGAAAGTAGGGATCGAGAATAGTTGTAGTTGCTACGTGAAATTCATCACCCTTGTCTGTAATCGTATATGAGATAAGTAAATGACACACCAAAGTTCAATTTTCAGACATTTTAATTAGAATCTTGAAAGGTTCTTCTACATACATATATGTGTTGTGACTGTTCTTTCGAAATAACAGACACCACATAAATATACATAATTAAGGAGAAGACGAGAACAACTCCAGCCTTCAGCGTAAATGCACACTACGCCTGAACTCTCGAGGTAATCGGCAAAGTGCCACGAGCAATGATTGCAAATTGGAAACGGAAACTACTTGAGCAGTGTGAGGAAGTTTGAGTCTTGTGGGTGACGAGGGGGGAGAGAAGTGGTAGCCCACGCACCTGCGATGATCGTTGTTTTCCCGCTCGTGCAGTGGTTACCGTAACTGCTCAGAGAGCAGTAGGAACTGGACCCGAATTACGGCTGGGCACAACTGTTCAACTTCCCCAATTCGTGCACTCAGTGGGCAAAAGCAGCTTGTGTCTGATTATGTCTTTTCTTTTTCTTTTAATCTAGATTCTTCTCTATCATTCCAGGAAGCATTACAACTATCACCAGACATGGTCGACCGTGTTGTCATTTCACTACCATAGTCGTAACAGGAAGATCACTTGTCTACAGGCAATGTCTTTCTCGAGTGGTCCAACACCTTAGGAGAACATCTTATGCATACATTATGCATAGCGTAATTACTTCTCCTACGACGTGAGGTCGAGCATTGAGGGAGACGAATGGAATGTTGCACAGATATATAAAGAAAATAAAAGTAAACCACTGAGTTACAGAACCATTGTATAGATATCGACATGTAGCAGGACGTTTGAACAAATACTTTTTCCAGCGTTATGAAATATCTAGAAAAATCAACATTAAAAGCGGCAAAGGTTTCAAAATCTTTACTCTTGTGAGACTTTGGCGATACTATTCATGATCTACTGAGTACTCTCAAACTAATTTCAAATTTATAGAGTGCCAAAACGATTTTTGGCATCTTCAACGCCGCAGTGGAGTGGCCAAGCCAATTGAGGTGCTATGCTCCGATGCGCGAGGCCGCTCCTCGTCGGGGGTTCTAATCCCCCCCTCGGGAATGGATATTTGTGTCGTCTTTAGTATAAGGTAGTTCATAAGTAGTTTGTAAGTTTATGGTCCGATGATCCCGCAGTTACGTCCCTTAAGCTTAACAAAAAAAAAAAAAAAAAAAAAAAAAAAAAAAAAAAAAAAAAAAAAAAAAAACACACTATCTTCAGCCATAATCAACTTCCAACCATATCGCTTTCCTAAGTTGTGCGACTGGACTCGTGATGTCCTATCTGCAAGGCTGCAAGGTAATAGTTTTCAGTAACAGACGAGGAATCATCTAGTGAAAAAGGATGTGGCGAGTGTAATTCCTCCAGTAAAGTGAAGTAGACTCCTCCTGATTCGAATAAATATTCGAAATTATTTAATGAGCAATCAGAATATTGCTCTTAGATTTGAAGCAGTTAATGCTGCCCACTACTAAACGCAGAAAAGCAAAGTTAATTGCGAAATCAAATTGAATTTGTATCTTCACGGCACAAATGGCGACAATTGGCCTTAAACATTAATATGCATTTGGCTCTGAACATAAGTACTCAAAGTTTCGTCAGCAATCTAGATATCGATAAGCAAATCAAATTTGAAGGTTATACATATAACGAAATTCCTGGGGGTGCAACTACAAACAATGTTAACTGTGAATAGCCGCGGTGGAGTGGCCAAGCGGTCTAAAGCGTCTCGCTGCGGAGCGCGCGGTTGCTCGGCGTGGAGGTTCGAGTCCTCCTTGGGGCATGGGTGTGTGTGTTTGTCCGTAGGTTAGTTTACCTAGGTTTAAGTAGTTTGTAAGCTACGGACTGATAACCACACAGTTTGGTCCGATAGATTTACATACATTTCTTAACTGTGAATAACATGTTTTGGCGAAGGTGAAACAAACGGTCTGTTATTGACACTGCCATTAGGAGATTTACACGTCTCCTAAGGAGACTGCCAACCCTACAATTGTTCCCCTCCTATGCAATACTGCTGAGTAGTATGCGATTATTACCTGATGGAATAGAGGGAGGACATCGAGAAAGTTGAAAGAATATATCAGATTATAACACGCACATACACTATTTGGCACTTGTACTTATTATTATTGTTATTGGTAGTAGTAGTAGTAGTAGTAGTATTTCGAGCTTACTATAAGCGTGGAACAGTCGAGAAACTGAAGCGATTATATGAACCCATTACGAAACCCCTCACTGTGAATAACAGAACAATCGCGTAAATGTAGAGCCCCAGCAGAAGGTACTTGTTTACAGACACATTGAAAACACCTTATAAGTACACAAAACGAGAATGATATACTACATGTATACATTTTGTTGTTGCCACTAGAACTGTTTAATTTCCAACACGCTTACATTCCTAAGATAACTATATATTTCATTTCGTCTAGATCTAATGCAGAGCGCTGAAAAGAGAGAATAATTTTACGTGTTATATGATTGCTATCTATGTGAAACATTATGTGGTACTACGTTTATCATGATTCTATTTTTTCACTTCGTTAAATATTTGAATGAAGTGTCAAAAAATAACGTACCTGCTCATTTTAAAGCAAAGTAGCTATAGGTGTGATACTTTATAATACACGTTAGGGTAGGTTTGCAGAAACTTTTCATACTTCAAGGGTTGAGTCTCGATGTATTAGCCGTGGCTTGCGAGCTACAGGCAGGCCGGTCAACCACAGCTGGTGCCTAGGCGAGGCTTGGCGGAAACCAGCCAGCTGGCGGTCGCGATGGCGGGCAACAGCCCCCAGCACGGCGCAGAGTGGGAGACTGTGGAAGAACTCTTGGCAACAGAAATAAAATATGTGTTTCTTTTTCCTTTGAGCTACCTTTAAATTGAAATTTGATTTTAATATACAGTTCCTTTATTATCCTATTTTTATTATAAATTTTTATTATACAGTTTTCCGTATCAATATGTCAAAGACGTTGAGTGAAGGGAGAAGCATTGAATTAAAGTAAGTATGGAGTTCTGGGTTCGATTACTCCCTGTGGTACAAATTTTAATTAAATGCTTTCACTCAATATCCTATTTTTATTACATTTATACCCAGCCTCCATGCAAACAGAGTAATCAGAGTAATCCATTTAGATGGACGCTGTAACATTTGTTATTTCAGATACGTCTCTCTCCTCTCCTCCATCCATTACTATACCCTCTATCCTTCACAAAATACGCAAACGATCTTGCATTTATTAATAGTTTTCTTCTGTTCTCTCTCTCTCTCACTCGCCGTCGCCGCTCTTGCACCATAACCTCAGTTACCCTTCTGGTCGGTTCCCTCACAATACAGTGATAAAATCTATTGTTAAGAGATGTATTAAAATTTTTTACTGCTTTATTTGTTTATTATTTTTCCTTATTCGTATGGTTATCCGTACAGAGAAAGAGCTGAAGACATTCTAGCACGCATAGACCAAAGATATGGTCTGTGGCATCACGTTTCGCTGTATGTAACCGCCTTGCTATAGAGTCGCAAACGTCATCGCTGGCCTTCAGTCCGATTTTTTTTTTTTATAATTTCACGACTTTCAACCACCATATCTTCCACCCCCTTATAGTTATCGGCATGGAACTGCTATGGTGTACAACGGGAGACGTCGGTCAACAATTACACACAGACCATTCGTTTCCGTTCTGTAGGTCTCGTTGCAGAGCGAAATATTAACACACACGCGTAGAATTTTATATACACCGATAACTTTCCATCCCAATATACTCCACTCTTTTATCATTATCAACCCTCAAGCAACAATGCTACCAATAAAACCATTTTCAAAGAGTAAGTATAATTTTCAAAGAGTAATTATTGTTCCGAATTTCGCGTTATATTCTTCAAATTAGTAAATACCTATCATATCGCTATAAAACCGTGCCTAAAAACTTCCGCAGGTATAAATTACTAACTGTACCAATATTCAAGTCTCTGCGTCTTGTCGTTCGGGCGTAATAAGCGTACCCCTAACAGACATTCACATTAATATATATATATATATATATATATATATATATATATAGCTACCCGAGCGCCATAAAACCGTGCCTAAAGCCTTCCCCGGGTAGACATTAGTAACTGTACAAATTTTTAGCTGTTTATGTCTTGTGGTTCAGACGTGATAAACGTACACCGAACAGACATTCACATTTATAAAAATAGATGGTCCTAACTGTATTTTCTTTATTGACATTTGCAATTAAAGCGAATCTGCTTTCGTGGTCTGTAGCCGGAGCATTGTTCTTTGTATCTTGTGAGGTCAGTCCTTCAGCCGCCGGCTGAGGTTTGAGGCCCTCTTGGCTGTTTGCCCTTTCCCTTCGCTTCATAACATTATTAGGCTGTTGCCTCTTTTTTGCCTTCCATTAAAATGGACTTTTACCCTTCCATTTACAACATCCTTGTTATCTTTTTTATGAGAGTACAGGCCTTCTCCACTTGAAAAAATATTTGTGAGAGTATATTTCGGCCGATTAATATGTTTGATATTTCTTTGCTGAATTTTTATGTCATTCAGACCAGTATATTCTGTGAAATAAACATTTTCGGTGGAGGAGTTTCATCAATAATCTGAAGATTTCTTTTTTTCTTTTTTACTTTTCATACTTGTTTGCCATTTTGAGCTGAGCTCCCAAGCACACACAGCAAAACTTGTCGCATCAGCACGATTCTACTGACATCTGACGCTTTACATTAAAATGAAATAGAAGTATACAGAAAAGACATTTCATTTCTTTTTATTCTTTATAAACAGAAAGAGACAAGTTTAACTACATGAAATTCTACACAAAAATGGAAATAAAGAAACTTTTCGTTCTTTCTCTGTTCCTCTTTGGTCAGTGATAATCATTTACTACCCATTCATTAAACGTTTCTGACTAGAGAGGAAGAGACGATCGGCATTTTTTTCGTTTGTCTCTCTCGTTTTGTTCTCCCAGGGCGAACAAAACGAGATTGTTCAGCTCCAGATTTCTTCTATATAAATGATGTGAGTGAGTTGCATCATTGCCTTAAGCTTATTAAATCATTATCAAAACGTTTCTCAAATATTATGCATAAGCTATAAATCTGGGAAGGTGAGTATTGCCCAAATCCAAACTAAACTACGCCGAGTTCGAATCCTACAAGTTTTCCCATTCGTCTAAAAATTATTCGTTTTAATATAGGACCTTAATGTGATATAACGTCACGTTGATATAAGGTCATAGTAACAGAGATGCATGTAAAATGAAATGGGCAGAGAGGGGGTCAGAACAAGATAGCCAGAGATGAAATGGTAGGTTTAATAACAATAATAAAGTACTAACAGAAGACACACCCAGTCAAGTTCGGGATATAAGATAGAGTATTGATAAAGTAGCATTAGTGAAGTAGGTATAAATGACTAAAAGTGAATATTTGCAAAGTAGCAACTAATCATTGTTTCTCAATTGATTTGAGTTGGATGCAACCATACAGTATCACAGTACGCTCACATGTAAGTCAGTAAATTATTTAAATTCCTACATCGTCTTTCTGTTATCGAGATGTATCACTTACGTCGAATAAAACTAACACAAGGTATTAATATAACTAAACATTTCAACTACAAGTCCTGGACACACAACTTTTTAATTTGCGAAAGCCACAATGGTGCGTTCATCTCAAAATTCACTTAGTAGCTATCGTTTTGGTGATATAAAAATTATCCGAAACCATTCGGCAGTCGAATCACCTGAATCTGACAGCTCTTGCACATAACACTGGTCTATTAGAAGCAGCAGTGCAGTTTGCAAGTGGATTTGGAGGTCGTTCTCATAGAATATGGAACAGCTGCAGCGCCCGAAGTAGAAACAAACTTTTCTCTATCTGTTTACGTTTCGCTAAGTCAGTTAATTTCGTTTACGTTGTGCAATTCAGACGCAAATCAAGAAAGTTTGGAACCACTTTAAACGACATGACTGCGATCTGAACTATGTTTTCATGTTTGTGAAGTCGTAACACGGTGTACGAATCTGAAAATTAATTTCTGGTTCGTAAATAAACTACACCAACGACGAAACTCGGAACTCCGTTTCTAATCATTAGGGTGAGGTAAAATCTGGATAAATTCATATAAAAGTAGAACGATGTGAGAAATAATAATGGCGTCTTGTAAAGTATGTTTGTCGGTGGGGCTGCAACGTATAGGAGCTATAGTGATGACAGCAGCCATATTAAAATAATAACCGGCCGCAATAGCCGAGCGGTCTGCGGCGCGCCAGTCACAGTCTGCACGGCCGCTACGGTCGGGGTTTCAAACCCCCCCTCGGGCATGGATGTTTGTGCTGTCTTTAGTATAAGGTATTCATAAGTAGTTTGTAAGTTTAGGGACTGATGACCCCGCAGTTAAGTCCCTTAAGCTTAACAAACATTTGAACATTTAAAATAATACACCTTGGTTTGGATATAAATAGACCAACACACACCTTCAGCCGTTAATCTTTAAAGTCTTTATGTGTTACTTTCGGCAACTCATCGTTACCATCTTCATACGCCTGTTTATTTGACTACTAGCTGTATACCCGGCGTTGCCCGGGTGTTTACTTATCATACACTCTCGTAGCCCACATCCCTTTCCCCCCTCTCTCTGCATCCACCTCTTTCTCTCCCATCTCTCTGTCCGTTTCCACCTTTCACTCTCTCATCAAAGCTTTCTGCAAGGTACCCTCTGCCATGTACCATTCAAACATTTATGTACCCAGTGATCTTCCTCTTGGTTTAGAGATCATGTGTGCAAAAATTCATAGAGACTGGAACAAAACTATGCATTTTGTAAAATTCCATAAGTTCGGTACACTTCACCATCCATCGAACGAAATTTTATACAGACAGTGATATTCCTCTTGTTTTTAATGTAGTGTATCGGAACAAAATTAAAGATTTGTATGCAATATAAACGCAGGGAAACTTTGAAAATCCGCTTTATTGTTCTCAAATATTCCAGTTTAACTTCATAAATCCCTGTTCTATGTAAGAATAACAAGAAAAAAAATTAATATGTGAAATCGGTCAAGCTGTTCTGAAGCTATGGGACGACCAAGGAATTTACGGATCCATTTTTATGTTGCAAAGTACACTTCTCCAGGTAACGTAATAAACTTAATGTAGACGGTGACCTTCCTTTTGTTTTGTCATGATCCGCCATGCACCTATCACAAAATACATTCTGCCTATAAACTACGTTCCTGCCAAATTTCTTCTTCATAGGTGAAGTAGTTTTCGAGATTTCGTGTTTAGTCAGTGAGTGTCCTATGCTTTGATATAGATTGAGATTAAGAAAACACACTGCTTAATTTTGGATGCAAGAGAATTAAGGGAGACTTTCAGAAAAAAATAAATAGTAACTTGCAAATCTGTAATGATAACTGATTCGACAGTTTTACGGCATCTACAGCGAAACTGTTACGAGCGGTGGACTTCTTTTCGTTTCATCATATCGGGGGAAAGGGCGGGAGGGTCAGTTACAAAACGCTTCATAAACGTCCCAAACTTCATGCGAACTTTCTTGCACGTCCCTAACTACTCCCATTTTCCAATAATTGACGCATAAATCTGGGTATTCTCACGCGTTGGCCGCTCAGTACTTATGACGTCATATCTCCTGAGCTATGTGTCGTGCTCTTTTGTTTTTGGGTCAGGAACCTTCGCGGGCTTACGGTGAACAGTTTACCAAAGTTTCATTGCAATCGAATGAATGGCTTATGAACACATAGAGGACATACACACAAACATTCATTGTATATATTATTTTTCGTGGGTAGGCCCATATAACTTATCCAAAATTAATGACTGAGGTATCATTTCACAAAGTTTCGTTCTCCACTAATGACGAAAAATACCGAGATAGTTTGAAGTTATTGTTTTCACCAAAAATTAAAAAAAAAAAAAGTTGTACTGTTCCTATAAGGTAAGTAACAAACGACGTAGCATTCTTGAACTCGTTTAAATCCGTCCCGCTTACCACTTCACCAATTGCTTCTAAAGAAAAATCGGGGTTTAATTAATGGTGCAAGCTTAGTGGTGACTCACTTAGGCGAGAACTGCATCACTGCTAAATTAATTAACTCCAATAAGACTGTGATAATACATAGCATTAAATTCACACCTCCTGATGCAACCATGCATTTCCAGATGATAAGAAAACATTTCCCAATAAATGTAGTCTTCGCCATGACCAGAAATAAATCACAAGGGCAGATTCTTCAAAGGGCAGAATTACATTTACCATAACCTGTTTTTTTCCCACGGACAGTTATATGTGGCTTTTAACGAGTTCGCTCATTTCAGTGATATTTCTGTTTGTGCTAAAGACACATACAGTCAAAAAAGTAAACGATGATAACATAAATACTAACATTGTTTTAAAATACGTTTTGTAAAATAAACAACTTTTCAAAAAATAAAATAAACTTGAAAAACTCTGTACCTGATTTTTTTATATGTTTCACACTTAATCATATTGCATTTAAATACATAACTAATATTTGTAACTACTATTCATATGAACTTGCATTTGCCTTTTCTCCATTACTGTCTTACCTACCTGTGACCAGGATAGAGTGCGAATTATTCGCATGGGTCAACTAGTTATCACATAATCACTTATGTAGATCCATCTTTTATACTTGTCTAATGGCCGGCCGCGGTGGCCGAGGAGACTGAGGCGCTTCAGTCACGGTCTGCACGGCCACTACGGTCGGGGGTTCGAATCCCCCCTCGGGCATGGATAATTGTGCCGTCCGTAGTTGTAGCTAGTTCATAAGTAGTTTGTAAGTTTAGGGACTGATGACCCCCGTAGTTAAGTCCCATAAGCTTAACAAACATTTGAACATTTGTCTAACGAAGTATCAAAAAATGTTTCAAATGTTTGTATAGCTTAAGGGACTTAACTACAGGGTCATCAGTCCCTAAACTTACAAAGTACTTATGAACTAACTAAGACTAAGGACAGCACAAATATCCATGTCCGAGGGGGGATTCAAACCCCCGACCGTAGTGGCCGTGCAGACCGTGACTGAAGCGCCTCAGTCCCCTCGATAACGAAGTATCAATGACATTAACGGCTGGTCTATTTAAAAGTCACTATACAGCCGTGTCCCTGTGATCTGAGAGAAGAGGAACGAATAAAGACGTTGGATTTGGGTTAAGTTCCTTAAGTGACAAGGGAATTGTGTGAAACAAATTAAATGTTCAAATGTTTGTTAAGCTTATGGCACTTAACTACGGGGTCATTAGTCCCTAAACTTACAAACTACTTACGAACTACCTTATACTAAGGATGGCACAAATATCCATGCCCGAGGGCGGATTCGAACCCCCGACCGTAGTGGCCGTGCAGACCGTGACTGGATCGCCTCAGTCCCCGCGGCCACCGCGACCGGCAATTGTGTGAAACCTCATAAAAATGTTCGTTAACCTATGCAACCGAACTGCTGAGGTAATCGATCCCTAGACATACAAACTACTTAAAATAACTTACGCTATGGACAACACACACACACACACACACACACACACACACACACACACAGACACACATACCCGTGCCTAATGGAGGACTCGAATCTCCGTCGTGGAGCAGCTACATAATTATTCCTTAACAAGGTGCCTTAGACCACACGGCTTTTCCCACATAATTTTGAACCGTCGAACGCGTGAAATCTGATAATCTTCATTTGTGTATGAGATATCAACTGATAAAATTTGTCAGTCACAATAACAGCATACGCTCAATGAGAGCTCCATTGCGCTGCACACACCACCTAAGTGTCTTATTTCTCTTGACTTCCTACTACACTTCTAACAGGAGCTATTCATCAAAAGATGCACACGCTTCATCAAAACACCGGCAAAGATACTCTACATTGTTGGTTTTCACCTCATACACAATTGATATAACATGTCCCCAGCGAAACCTGTTCTAACTGTCCAGTGACCTCAAATCTGTTTATCCAGAAACTGACTTCAGTAACATGGTGGGGAGGTGCACCGTCTTGTTGAAAGTTCACGTCTTGCAATATACCTTGCGAATTAAACAGCATTGGAAGCACGTAATCACGGAGGAAGTTAAGATACCTCGTCCTATTGAAGTTCCATCAATAAAAACGATTCTTGTGTCCCACATTCCACAACAATCCAACACTTTTCCACTACCAGCACTCTAACCGGGATTTTACTCACGAGGGTTTGCATCTAACTAATAAGAATGATTCCGGTCGTTTAATTCTCCTTGCAGACCTGTTGAAAAAAATTGCGCTGACGTGTTTACGGCCCACTTTAGATTTGTAGTTTTTTGCAAACATGTTGGAGCAAAATAATAATCTAAATAATAATTCATTAATTAATAAGTGTATGAAACCCTTTTAGGAAAAAAAATTAGGAAGCGGCGGGTTTCGAACCAGCACCTTCTCCACTACGTTACGGCTATAAATGTAAACAGGAGTCCTTTTTATCTCGTACTATTGATGGCGGTTGTTAACTGATGTTAATATGGCATTGGATTATCATTTATCGTACGAAGAACGATGTGTTTTTGTTAATTCCTCAGTGTGCCGTTGCTTTGAAATGACAACGTGTAAGTTACAATAAGAAAATCATCAAATACGCGAGGAATGTCACATGACGGCTGGTTTTCGTTAATTCAATGGAGGGTGTCAAGTCTCCGTTATTTTTGCAAATATGTCTCAAACGATACTATATATGAAAAAAAAGGGAGATAAGTTGTATAGAATTTTCTCTTCTACCTATTAGGTTATTCAATTTTCGTGTCGTTTGCAATTACAATTACATTACAAATGGCTTTTTTTTTTAATTTTACTACCGTATATTTTGTACGAAAACTTTGAAAAAGGGAGGTTCTGGTCTCTGGCGTCCTACAATCATGTCTGTAAAATTTGGTACTAATCGGTTGAACAGTTCGTCTTAAAAACAGGGAACACGTTACGGACAGACAGACAGACGGTCAGACAGACAGACATACATCCCAAAATCGCCGTTATTTTTTCAAATATCTTTGAAACGCTATGAGATATGAAAAAAAGGTAAGAGAGCAAAGTTGTAGAGAATTTTCTCCTCTACAAATTCGGTTATTCAATTTTCGTGTCAGATGAATAGTTAAGCCGTAATATTAATTTAAATTTCGAGCTGTCAAAAGACGATCGCAATGGCCCACTTTTGGTGTTACTACCGTAACCTAAAGTGGGCCAATACATATGAAAACTATAATAACAAAACGATTAATATTTTTGTCATCATGTATATAATCATTTAAGTTGGTATCTCTGTTACATAGGAATGTTCAAATGTTTGTGAATCTGTGGGACTTAATTACTGAGGTTATCAGCGCCTTAGAGCGCTCGGCCATTCCACTGCGGCTGTTAAACTGATCCGCAGCCCAATCTGGTACCTACATCTGGCGACCAAGTCATCGTCCGTCAGATGGTGTTGCCGCTGTAACTTGTAGGGGTGTGTTTGTTTGTGTGTGTGTGTGTGTGTGTGTGTGTGTGTGTGTGTGTGTGTGTGTGGATTACCCTCAGGATTGAACACTAGACTGGATACTGCTGAAAAATGGCAAGTTTTGAGTTTTCACAAACGAAGTGCGAATTGATTAAATGATTGGACTGCCATTTGACTGTAAGGTGGTATTATTTATTATCACAATCCAGATTTCGGCTTTTAGGCCATTATCAAATCCGCAAATAGTCCATTTACTCGGTCTATGTAGATGACCAAAATGCCATTTTTTCGATTTAGGTTTGCATATACATACTTTACATTATACGTCGAAAACAACTTTAAATAAAATAGTATTCGTTACTGCAAATTTTTCTAGGTTATTACAAATAATTGAAATGTTCAAATGTTTGTTAAGCTTAAGGAACTTAACTGCGGGATCATCAGTCCCTAAACTTACAAACTACTTATGAACTAACTTATACTAAAGACGACTTAAACATCCATGCCCGAGGGGGATTCGAACCCCAGACCGTAGCGGCCGTGCAGGCTGTAACTGGCGCGCCACAGACCGCTCGGCCACTGCGCCGTTTGCATATATGTTAAGATGAAATTTGTCATTCAGTAAAATGTCAAAGTAACATAACTTGTACATATTGAAGCTAAATGAAGCATTGTTCTGGTGATCTTGTAACTTCCCATTATTCAACTAGAGTTACAAGATCACTACTGTGCGTCTGTGGTGGTGTTTGTGTTGCTGCCTGAAATTTATGTTCTTATTGTTTTCATTATTACTATTGTGATTACTTTAATTACGCTTATTGTTTTTAACATTACTATTATTTTTGTTACTGATTGTTAAAAACTGTAAATTTAGAACCAGTCGATGGGAAAAGGATGTATTGTAAATCGAACTGTGTCCTGCGTGAATTCTCGAAAGTACTGTGTAAGAAAATGTCTCGAATGGATTCACAGCTACATTTCAGCAGTGATTATATTTTTGTATTACACTTGCAGCAGAGAGACGTATTCACGGCGTGTGGGCGGCCTGTTTGTCCGTCTGTTTATCAGTTATTTGAGTAGGCGTGGAAAACAGTACGGGCGGTGCGTGCTCGGACAATAGCCCCATTGTTATCGGCAGACTGCGGGAAAGTGGAATTCGAAATCTTTAATGCGAAACAAACTGGCTTTTTTTCCAGTAAGAGAGGTACAGAATATTCGGTATCCCTTTTTCCACCAGTAGGCTGAATGAAATTTTGAATGTAGTTGAAATTCCTCTTTTAAAACAAAATCGAGTTTCTTTTGTACTTTTCTCTCTCAGACACCAGTTAGTTGCTCAGCTGAGAGATAGGATATATGCTAATGTCCTACGATTACAGAACACTCTATGTACCGCCTTTTAGCTAACAGTCTGTACAAGCCTAATGTATAATATGAGAGTGGTTTCTGTGAACTTCTGGTTTGACTGGAAACGCAGTTCAAGTCAGCAACGTGTACCATGACTAACACACACAATTTTTACGTATTCTTTCTTTTCTCTGTTACGTTTAACCGATCACCTTCGTTGTCTGTATTACTTTTATTTGTTACAGCTCTTAGATCATCGTGCTGCACACATTTTGATAAGTAGCTTACTACGCCCAAAGGATTACATTTTGCAGTAACCTCGAATGAAATTTGATAACTACTTTTTAAAACCATTTGCTCTGTTATAGAAGTTATTTTGGTGAAGTGCAGAATTCAATTGTGTCTTACTACATGCAATGCTCACTCACTTTCGTTGTTGCATTTTCAGAATTTCACCACCTCTTTATTCCCGAATGAAGTAAGATGAATGCTGATATTGTATTTGCCTTTCAGATTTAAAATACTTCATACAAACTGTGATAATATTATATCATGTTTGTCAACTTGAGCACCGAAAAAACTTCCATTACACTTATTGCAACGTACTTAAGTAGGCACAGAAAATATGCCACAATCAGAATTTTGTAATAAGGCATCTTATCACCAAATGCAGAACTAGCTTAAAAACAACTTCCACTGTTAGCGAATTTGTCATTCTGAGATAGTCATATGATGTGTATCTTTTTCTTTTGTATTTCGTATAAGAACACTGTCATTTATTCCTAGATGATGCATTGTGAAGTTGAAAAAAAAAAGTTCAAATGTTTGTACAGCTTATGGGACTTACCTACGGGGTCATCAGTCCCTAAACTTACAAACTACTTACGAACTAGGGCGGCACAAATATCCATGCCCGAGGGGGATTCTGCGGGATGCTTTTGCCATTTTGTTGGACATTTTCAGTAATCCCAATGCGGGACAACGAATCCAAACGCGGAACTGCTCCACAGAATCCGGGACGCTAGTAAGGCGACAGTACGGTGTGCTATCACATGGAATCATGAGAAATCACTTTTTTGAAAATGACTTTGGAAGCACAGAATTGTCACTGCGGAATGTTACGTGGAGATGTTACAATATTTTGTTGCGTCTCAATTCAAAACTTTCATCCCTTTCACGAAACCTGCTTTCAGAAGGATGGCGTGATATCACACACTGCTCGACAATCAATCGAAGCAGTGCGACAATTGTTTGATAACCGTGTGATCACAAGATTCTGTAACGTTAGCTGACCCACTAGATCGCAAGATTTGTCCGTCTATCGCTACATCTCACGAGTAAAGTGTACTTGACCAAGAACTCTGGAAAGCGGCTAGAACTGGGAATTCAGCATAAAATTCACATAATCCCAGCTGGGCTGGGACGATGCAGCGATCAATGAAGAATTTCGACAGCAGATTTAAAGAATAGATTCATACTCAAGGACGGCTCCTACAGGACGTAATTGAGAAAAAGTCAAATTCCATCAGTTGCTCTTAAATTTTAAATAGCAAGGTTTCCAGTAATGTGAGTAAAATGTTATCCTCTCAGCAAATTCAAATTCAAATGTTTGTTAAGCTTATGGGACTTAACTACGGGGTCATCGGTCCCTAAACTTACAAACTACTTATGAACTACTTACGAACTAGGACGGCACAAATATCCATGCCCGAGGGGGGATTCGAACCCCCGACCGTAGTGGCCGTGCTGACCGTGACTGGAGCGCCTCAGTCACCTCGGCCACCGCGGCCGGCTATCCTCTCAGCACTCTCAATTTTATTCAATTGTTAAAAAGTTTTTAAGTAGTAGCTGCCAAACCTGGTATTGCCCAGGTATGCGTGATTTTTTTCCAGTCTTAGAAACGATATTAAAAATTTGGAAAATGTTTCATCTTCATGTATTTATGAAAAAAATTATGAAACAGTAAAACAACGAAATATGTACAAAATTATGAAACAGTAAAACAAAGAAATATGTACAAAATTATAAGTGCAGTATCCAAAGAAAGAAAGTAGTAATAAAATAATAATGTTGTATAACATTAATTTAATTCGAAACGACTATAATATTTGTTGTTACTTGTCCTTTCTTATCTCACTCCACCTCGTTCTTCCATTTCTGTTCGTCGGCTTCTACCTTACTATCTGTCCCTGTCCATTTAGGTTTCGTTGATATGCAGCTCAGTACTGATGGCATTATATATCCTTGACTATGTCTCCTACAATAATATAGGACATGTAGTCCATATTTGTAGAGTGTAATGTTAGTAAACTGTCTGTGATGAGTAAATAATGGATGGATGAAATCACGCCGCGTGTTGAGAAAGTTTTTCTGACTCATTGTATACGACGTCACATCTCCTTATATGTATCGTAGGTAGTTTTTAACCCCAAGGCGATTGCTGTATAATAGTAAGCAATATGTCTACAAACTTTGGTTGAAATCGTTCCATAATTTTAGGAGGAGATGTGGAACAATAGCGCATGATTTAGCAATTATTCGGAATTTGTTTATTTATGACGTCATAACTCCGATAATATGTGTAGTATTATGATGTAAGTTTGAAGGTACGTTCAGTGGTATATGTGCCTAAGGGGTGCAAAATCTGACGTGAATGGTGTTAGCAGTAAAGACGCAATAAATCGACACCTCATGCATGATGATGCGGTTTCTCATGAGCCAAATTATTTATGACTTCATATCTCCTGAACTATATGTCGAACTGTGATATAATATCAAAGAAACATTCAGTTGTATGTATGTATGTGTACTGTCTGTGAAATGTTTCGCGAATACGAATTACAGTGCAGAAGTAATAACTTGTAACTTCATGCCAAATGCCGTAGATATATATCATGAACATAAGAAAAGTAGTAAGCAATAATTTTTTTTCCTTTCATCATTTTGCTGTGGTTGTCAGCGAGAAAACGTTTTGTAAAGATTTGTTGTTTAAAGTTTATTGCAAGTCGGTAAGTGCTCTCATTCTTAAACAGTAGACGAATAAAATCACATTATCACGCGCCGCAAGCTGGGGCAGTTTTCATTGTTTATGACGTGTTATGTTATGAAATATGTATCGCAAGTGGTTTTTGCCGCCATAGAATATCATTCCTGACCTTAAGGAATGTCTGTATCAAATTTGTTTGTAATCAGTCCATAATTTTAGGAGCAGGTGTAAAACATTATCACATAATGCGGCCGTTTTTCACTACTGTCATTGTTCCTGACGTCATACCTCCTTACGTATGTGTCGTAGGGGATTCTTACCCTGTTGCCTGATAATAAGGAACATGGGTACCACATTTGGTTGAAATAGGTCTTGTCAATTTTATAAGATGTATAGATTACCAGCTGATAACCCCGGTTCCTCCCGGGTATATAATTTTATGCGTTTTTACAGTCTTATATTGGAAACGAAAAAAAAATCTGGCAAAGATTTCTTCTCAAGTACTCATGAAATCAGCTTAGAAATTACTAAACAGTAAACATACATATATGTGTGTGTGTCTCTCTCTCTCTCTCTCTCTCTGTGTGTGTGTGTGTGTGTGTGTGTGTGTGTGTGTGTCTGCAGCTCAATACGTATGGCATCACATGACTACGTGTCCTACAATAATATAATTTTCCAGATTTGTAGAGAGTAATATTAGGAAACTGTCTGTGATGAATATATATGTATAAAAAATGTTGAAATGTTTGTAGAGGTTTTGGGACTTAACTACGGGGTCATCAGTCCCTAAACTTTACTTATGAACTAGCTAATAGTAAGGACGGCACAAATATCCATGCCCGAGGGGGAATTCGAACCCCCGACCGTAGTGGCCGTGCAGACCGTGATTGGCGCGCCGCAATCCGCTTGGCCACCGCGGCCGGCCGATGAATATATAGTGGAGGAATGAAGTCTCATAAATCGCCCGTCGCGTGATTGGACACTTATTGTAACTCATTGTTTATGACGTCATATCTCGTGAACTGTGTGTCGTAGGTCGTCTTTATCCCCACAGCGATTGTTGTATGATTGTAAGCAATATGTGGACCAAGTTAAGCTGAAATCGGTGCATTATTTCACGAGGAGATGTGGAAAAATGGCGCATGATGTAGCAGTTAATCGGAAATATCACTGTTTATTACGTTTTATCTCCTGAAATATGCGTCGTACTATGATATAAATTTGAAGTTACCTTGAGTGGTACATGTACCTAATGTCTGAAAAATCTGTCGTGTATGGTGTTAGTAATAACAACGGAATAAATTAAAACCTTATGCGTGATGTTGCGGTTCTTCATGAACAAAATTGTTTCTGACTTTATATATGATAAACCATATGTCGAAATGTGATATGATATCGAAGTAACATTCAGTGTTATGCATGTGTACTGTCTATGAAGTATCTCGCGAATACAGTTTAGTGTAGAAGTAATAACTTGTAACGTCATGCCAAATGCCGTAGATAAACATCATGAACGTCGGAAAAGTAGTAAGCGATAAACTTTTTTCATTTCATCATGAAAAAAAAAAGTTTCGGAAAGATTTGCAATTTTGTTTAAAGTTTATTGCAGGTAGCTAAGTGCTCCCATTCTCAAATAACTTAAATCACGCTATCATGCTAAGCGAGATGGTGTATATTTCATTGTTTGCGACATAATACCATGTTAACTATGCATCTAAGTTGCTTTTTGCCACCATAGCAAATGATTCCTAACCTTAATCCTAGCACAGCTAAGGGAAAGGGGGGGGGGGCAAAAATTGCCCACGGTATTTGTTTAATATATCTAGTTGTAGGAGTAAAGAAGAAGGAATTTAGGTAGTTGTAGAAAAACGTCTAGAGTATATGCTGTCACGGTTTTATAATTTTTGTGAATTATTTCAATCTGCCTATTACATTTAATTTAAGTGCGGGCTGTTTTTGCCCCCCCCCCCCCCCCTCTTAGACTCCGGTGAGACAACTTTTCCCATTAAAATATTTCTCAATACGACAGAAAGAAATGCTGTTTCTGATGTTGGTACCGCTGTATTACGTTCCCATTGTTTAGAAACAAATCTCCATTGCTGTTAGAGCAGTTCTACATCACTCGCAGTCCTAATAAAATGTCTCGTCAATATCAGAATTACTGCAACTGTTCAAGCTGTGTAAAAGGGAAAAGGACAAGATGACAAAAGTGTCTATTGTTTGTTGCAGTTGTTCCAAGTATGTGTGTTCCACACATTCTACAAAAACAATCCTATTCACAAATTGTGAAATTGAAAGTGAAAGTGAGTAGGAAGGAAAACCTCAGTTGTAGTTATTACTTTGATTTTCTGTTTTCGTATTTGTGGTTTCGTATTGTACGTTCTTTATGATTTCTTAATACTAGTCTGATTATCTAAGTGTTAGTTTCATGATAAAAATATAATAACATTTCTGATATTCAGTACTTTATTTCTTGTGTTTGCATCTGTTATAATGTTCCTGATAACTATGGAAAGGGTGTTGCAACCTAATAAAGAAATTCCTAGTTCATTTCTCATTTTATTACTTTTTTTCTTGTGTTTGCATCTGTTATAACGTTCCTGATGACTATGGAAAGGGTGTTGCAACCTAATAAAGAAATTCCTACTTCATTAAATAATAAAAAATAAATAAACAAACAAAATAAATTGTTAAAAAGTGAAAAGAACGTGAGGGAAATTTTTGCCCCCCCCCCCCTTAGACATCCATGTAACAGATCCGAGCTTTGTGGTGCTAGGTTTAAATAATATTTGTACCAAATTTGGTTGAAATCGGTCCAATAGTTTGGGAGCATATGGAAAATATTATCGCATGGTGCGTCCGTTTTTGACTAATGTCTTTTTTATGACGTCATATCTCCTGACGTGCGTGTCGTAGGTGATTCTTACACCTACAGCGAGTGTTGCCTGATAATAAGGAACATGTGTATCAAGTTTTATTGATATCGGTCCAATAGTTTAGGAGATGTGAAGCACATACACATACAGCCAATTTTATAAGAAAATACATTTTTATAGATGCACCAAAGCTGCTTTTATTTGAAACTAGCTGCTCCCCGCGGTTCAATAGTCAGACATTAAAGTACCAAAAAACGCCATAAATAACTACATGACCGTTTGCGACATTGTTAGCATGGAATATATAATTGTCTTGGAACGGATGGAGAGCCAAAAATCTATTGCAATATGTCCCTGTAACCGAATTTAGAGACTTCATGTTCTCCGAGTATACGTAGAGATTTCTAGCTCTCGATACACGGGAGCAGCCTACTTAGAGCTGTCCGTGTGAGAAACATGGGGTGGCCAGATGAATACCTGCCACTTTTAATGTTTGTCCTTGACTCTTGTTTATAGTAATCGAGAAGGACACTTTCAATGGGAACTGTAACCGTTTAAACTGGATTGACAAGTTTGTTGGGATGATGGGAATTTGTGGTATTAATACAGTCTCTCCCTTGGCTCCACCGGTGATGATGGTGGCCTGCACGATATGCCTTCTCAGGTCCGTGATGCGTAACATGGTGCAATTGCATAATCGTGGATCCAAGTTACGCATCAATAAAACAGGCACACCCACCTTCAACTCCAACTTGTGGGATGGCACCCCTGACAGTAAGTAACTACAATAACAACAATACAGTAATCGAAAATAAATGCCAAGTAAAGGAAGAAAATAAACAGCAAACCTAACGGAGAAAAGTAACGAAATAAACAACAAACCTAAGGGAGAAAAGTAACGAGATAAAAAAGACATCTAACGGAGAAACGAACTGTTGAGATCCTACAAATCAAAAGCGAACCAACAAAAGAACGAAAAGCAAACGTTTGAATTCTATAAATAATCGAAATCACCAAAGAAACTATTATTCATTGAAATCCAAAGAGAATAAAATTTTAAAGAATTACGATAACATCACAATGTTGTAACATTGTTAGTTGAAGATGACAGTCCAATACACGTCATCGAAAACCAAGGAGAAACCATATTTAAGAACCTGGATAATATCGCAATTGAATACACATTATACGTCCTGAGAAATATTTTCATGGGTGTTATACTGCCTGCCATCTGTTGAGTGCATTTGCTACTACTTCCGTTGCAGTTGGCCGGAACCACAGAGTAACATATATATTTGTCTGTGCCGGAACACACAACGTTTCATATGTTAACTGCAAGGGAAAGTATGGCCATCCTTTTCCGCGCCGCTTGCCGCCTTCTGCAGCTCGTGATTGGCTGAAATCGAGTCACATGCCTTTTTCCGCCATCTTGGTCCTATACGTTGCTGGGCTGCCATGAGAAACCTTGTGAATATTCGTATGTTTTGGTTTGAATAACGCCACAGTGTTGTACTTTTGGGTGTTTTTAAGAAACGAAGAAAGGAGGTAAACATTATAGTACTTCCATTAGATATCTGAAATATAGGAAGATGGACAGTCTGGCTGTTGAAAGTCGTCAGAGAAAACTAGGAGTCCAGAAGCGAACTTCGGTTCGTGCTGTGATGGTTTTAATTAATAATGCAAATTAATAGATAAAAAAACTCTAATGGATCACGCAGCAGATATCTATATATTTTATCTTGAATAAATTTGTGAAGAAAATTCTGCATAATGTCGTGAGGTTAAATTGTTCACGAGTCGTTCATTTTATTTGCAGGTAGTTGCCGAAAATTCACAATTTTTGACATATTAGTGAGTGGACTAGATTCCCGTTTAGATATGAAATTAATATGCAGTTCCTGAAGCAAGCTTTTCTCATTCGTTTTCATGTGTTACAGTGTATCATTACAAGAAACAAAGAATTGAAACAAGACAAATATTAGACATTCAAATGTAATTGGCGTTTTAAAGGCTACTTTACTTTCTGTTGCTGGTAAAAGTCACGTAGTGGGTATCTCCTTCCATTTTTCGTAGTTCATGTAAGTTATAACTACATAATGCGCAAGAAAATACTCATCGAAGACTTATCCATGATCTCAATTATTTTCTTAATTTACACTCTGCTCCCATGACGACATGTTCGCCGTCTACTGGAATATTTGGCTACGGTACACGTCAATCTGAATTTATAGGTGAACTCTTTAGATCTGGAGCCACAAAGCAAACAGTTTTCTTTAAAATCGGACGATAAATATTCCGTAGAGCAGCCAGGTCCGCATGGACGGAACTACGAGAAGTTCCCGCATCTGTTCGTCGGATGTAACACCCTGTATCTCGAGAACGAAAAGAGTTATCGTTCTGCTCTCAACCTGTAATAAAATTTCGATATCTTGCCTACATTTCGTCCGCAACATTGTGTGTGCTAAAATCAACCATACGCAAAGTCTACGCAATGCGATTTTTCCTCTGCAAACTCTTCAAAATTTTGCGCAGTAGTTTACTTAATTTGATGTAGCACGGAGACTATAAGTAATAATGAATAGTAATTGAGATCATTGTCGAGCGAATATATAACACTATAACATGTGAAAAAATTAAATTTTTTCATTGAATAGTTTTCTCAAAATCGGTTGATAAGTATTGCTAAGCGCTGGGAGCGTTGTAGCGGTCGGTGTGCAAGCAGCAGCGGAATAGGCCCAACATGGCTGTCGCTGGCAGGCTGGCCATACTTTCCCTATACAGAGCTTTATTAACTGCAGCGTACCGCCTGCCATCTGTTGAGTGCATTTGCTACTACTTTCGTTGCAGTTTACGTACGCTATTTATACGTGGCAGTTCGCGCTTTGTACACAAAATAGGGCTTGGTATCTAGATCCCATTCTACACAAAACGTCAATGTTTTTTCTTGCCATGGTACTTAGAGCAAATTTTATTTAAATTCTTCAATTTATATACATACTTCCTTTATTTTTTACAACAAATGAAAATGAATGCGGCATAAACGCCAACATTCAGATTTCTTGCGTATGTGATTATAAATCAGTTAAGCCGTTTTCGCAGTATCCCAGAATCTTTTTGTATATTCGAAAGTAAAAAAGATAACAATAACAAAGAAAAAAATTTCACTACAGCAGGACACGAACCATTGCCCAATATAACAGATGACATGACGCGTTAGCCCCCGTGGCTGAACATGACATCCCCTACAGAGTACTTCTGCTGTTTTATTAGAATCTTCTTACAACCATTACGTATTTCTATGGATATATTTCAAATAAATAACTTGTAATAAGCATTTTGAAAAGTAGCCTATGTCCTAATCCAAGACATAAGAAAACTCTGTATGAAATTTCATTTAAATCAGTGCTGAAGTTTTAACGTGGTGCGGTAACAAACATACAAACTTTCGCATTTATAATATGTATAGGATGCTGAATAGTTTCGGGCTTTGCCCATTTTCTTAAGCCACATTCATATATATATATATATATATATATATATATGTATGTATATATATATATTTGGTTACTGTTTAGGTCACGCTGTTTGTTGTAATTAATTTGGTGTAATTACAACAAAAAGCGTGACCTAAACAGTAACCAAATATATATAAATATATATATATATGAATGTGGCTTAAGAAAATGGGCAAAGCCGGCCGCGGTGGCCGAGGAGACTGAGGTGCTTCAGTCACGGTCTGTACGGCCACTACGGTCGGGGGTTCGAATCCCCCTCGGACATGGATATTTGTGCCGTCCTAGTTCGTAAGTAGTTCATAAGTAGTTTGTAAGTTTAGGGACTGATGACCCCGTAGTTAAGTCCCATAGACTATACAAACATTTGAACATTTTTTGAAAATGGGCAAAGCCCGAAACTAGTCAGCATTTCAAATAAAAGCAGCTTTGGTGCACCTATAAAAATGTCTTTTCTACAATATTTAAGAGCTGCAAAATGCGACGTACAAAAACATTTAATTTTATAGGATGTATAGATCATTCACGACGAAATTAATCTATTTTCTGATACTAACTAATGTCTGACCGCTCAGTTTCTGGATTGTTTCCCAAAGGCATGTAGCACGTGCGCAGTAACGGAATTGCTTTCCCAAAGGCATGTAACACGTGCGCAGTAACAGGGTCACTTTCCCTAACGCTGGTAGCACGTGCGTTCGGAAGCAAACAGTAAACAGACGCAGCACAGGCGTGGAGTGGGCGCGTGCCTCCCTGGCGCCCCAGTGGCAGTCGGCTTAATAAGGCCCAGCAAGTGGTAGCAGCGGCAGCGGCAGCGGCAGCGGCAGTGGAAAGTCGGCGCCTGACGGCTCCGCCTGCGACTGGCGGAATGGCCCAGGGAGTCGTTAGGCCGCCGTCCCCCTAACGAGATTGTCGCCTCGACGACTCCCGGGCCGCCCCGGTGTCGTTTCACTCAGAGGCATCTGGTTAACATATTTTCTTTCGCTGTAATTCGACTTGTGCTCGCGCGCCTATAACACGGCTACTGACGCTTCCACACGAAGAAGCGGCTCGGAACTCGCGCCTACCAGCTGTGAACTTGTTACCGGTCGCGGAAGACACATTGGGGGTAACAAGGTGGAACAGTGTTGCACTTCACAACAAGTACAGGGAGCAGCGTAATACATTTTCTTCCTGTGTCACTCTGTAGGCTGTAGAAAAATAGAGGAATAGCAGGGGGAGTGAGTACATAATATTCTGGTAAGGTAACTTCCCAAGTGTGATACAATATTTCTGTATCTTTTTCATGTAAAAGATGTATAAAATTAACGTCACATGGGTTAAAGGAGAAGAAATAAAAACTTTGCGTATATATGAGGGCAGTTTGATAGGTCTGGTAAAAAGTAGAATAAAAATTGTTTTAAAGACGAAAACTCACATTATTTCTCGACATAGTTTCCTTGCAAGGCTATACAATTGCTCCAGCGAATTTGCAGTTTTTTTTCAACCCAACGGCAATGTAGGCTTTATATGTGTGGCGTCTGTTCTTTCAGACATGTCCAAAAGAACAGACGTCACTTTTGATTCTGCAGTTATTATCTATTCATATTCACGGAATGTATGACGTTAACTGCGAATCGGCAAAGTTGAAAATGCACAGTGCGGAGGCACTCCTAGGCCCTTACCCCTACGAAAATCAGTTTAAATTACTACGAATTTGAGTAATTGTGGGCAGAGTAAAGTTGGGAAATTATATCTGACGGGAGGCGCGTTTGAGTAATCCCTTGCAGATGTGCTGATCGCTGTGTCCCCAATGGTATAGGCGTCAGCACAACTGTCTAGAAAGCAGGAGACCCGGTTCCGAATCCGGACTGCGTCCACATTTTCAAATTTGTCCATTTGCAGTTAAAGTCATACATACCGTGAATATGAAAAAGTAGACTTTGCCAAACTTAGCAAAATATTCTCTCACAGCGGCGGACACTTCTTCACTCGACGACATTTCTCCCCACCAAGTCAAATTTTCAAGTTTGGGAATAAGAAGAAGTAACTCGAAACCAATTCTGGTGAATATGGTGAGTAACCTATTCGAATCCAAAGTCGAGCACTTTAGCTATTGCGATAGCACAGCATAATAGGACTCAATTATGGATGTTTTTTTTAATAATCTATCAGGCTTATACCCTGGGAATCCCAAAAGACAGTGGCAATCATCTTTCCAGCTTACAAAACAGTCTTCGCCATTTTTGGTGCACTCTCCCCACGCTTCGTCCATTGTTTGAACTGTTCTTTGGAGTGTAATGGTGGACCCACAGTTATGAATCTGCGCAAAAAGTCCTGTGGATTGGGCCTGGACAGTGTGAGATTCAGAGCATCTGAAATGTTCTTTCGTTTCCGTTTTGGGTCCGAAGTCAGTAGGCACGGCACCCATCGCGCACAGAACTACTTCTTCATGGCCAGTTTTACCTGGACGATGTAATGCGAACTTTTAATCTTCGATCTTCCATTACCATAAGGTGCATACCTTATCGATGGTTTTCTGTGTGATGACTTCAACTGGCCGACCAGAGCGTGCTCCATCTTCCGTGCTTCTCCGATCACGATTAAACTCATTGATCCAAAAGTAAATGGTCTTCAATGTTGGTGCAGAACCCACAAGGACCTAATCCAACTCCGATTTGATCTGTGCAGGTGTCCAACACTTCAAATGAAAAGGATTAATGACCGCATTCGTTTTTCTCCGTTCTTAGGAAATAACTACGCAGTTACCACTTCCGATGGCAGCCAATAATCAAGTAATAACAGCTGCCGTTCGAAATTTGTTGTAATATCCGTGGAAATATCAGGCTTCCCAACAACAGTGCAGGTTCAGAAAATTTCCCATTCCTTCACACAAATTTACCAGACTTATCAAACAACCCTCGTACTTGACATTTTTCAAAGAAAGGGACGATCTAAACTTTTATTATGTTTTATGTCTGCCAAGATCGCTGTTGAAAAATAGCACCTCTCCATACATTATTTACTACTGCACAGTTCAATCGTGTTGTGTCATGATCTATAAAAATAAATCACATACAGACGAAATTTATTAAAAACTACGACACAACACGATTGAAATGTGCGGTCGTAAATAATGTATGGAGAGGTGCTACTTCTTTGAAAATTTAGAGATCTCAATATAATGGTTAAGTTTGCCGAAACCATTTATCTGAAATAAAATACTAAGTAGCGATCTTGGCATATATAACTCTCAACAAATAGAAACATTGCATTTTGCTGATGACATTGTAATTCTGTCAGAGACAGCAGAGGACCTGGAATAGCAGTTGAACGGAATGGACAGTGTCTTGATAAGAGGGTATAATACGAACAAGAGTAGAACAATGATAATGGAATGTAGTATCAGAAGATCAGGTGATGCTGAAGGACTCACATTAGGTAATGAAAGTAGTAGATGAGTTTTGTTAATAAGGTAGCAAGATGGATTATGATGGCCGAAGTAACGAAGATATAAATGCAGAATGTCTATGGGAAGAAAGGAGCTTCTGAAGAAGCGAAATTTTTCGACGTTTAATACTGTTTTTAATGGAATGAAACTTTCACTCTGCAGCGGAGTGTGCGCTGATATGAAACTTCCTGGCAGATTAAAATTGTGTGCCGGAACCGGGACTCGAACCTGGGACCTTTGCCTATGGGAAGAAAGGAGCTTCTGAAGGTCCCAGGTTCGAGTCCCGCTTCCGGCACACAATTTTAATCTGCCAGGAAATTTCACTATTTTTAATGTTAAAAATGATTTCTGAAAGCGGTTGTCTGGAGTTCAGCATTGTATAGGAGTGAAACGTGTAAGATAAGTAGTTCAGACCCAAAGACGATACAAGATTTAGAATTGTGGTGGTACAGACAAAGAATTAAGAATGGAGAAAAGGAGTTTCTTCTATATCCTAAGCGTCAATTTAAAATTAGAAGGAAGTGTGTGGAGAAAAATCGTAGAGGTAGATATAGGGACGAATACAGTAAACAGATACAAATGGCTGTGGGTCGCCATTCTTATGATGGCCGCGTGGAATGGCCGCTTTATGTGTAAGTTCGTTTAAGTAGTTTATAAGTCTAGGGCCTGATGACCAAAGCAGTTTAGTCCAATTGGTTTAAAAACATTCTTTTTTTAAAAATTCTTATTCATATTCTTGTACAGGTCAGGGTATCGTGAGAGCTGAATCAAAGTAGTCTGCGGACTGAAGACAACAACCACAATGTCAGAGCATTCACACAAGGTTGGCACCGGCGGCGACACCTACAACATACTAACACGAGGAAAGTTTCCAAATCGATTTCTCATACACAAACAAGCAGTTTGGTTATTGCTGTATATGAAACGTATGTATTTCGTTAGTATTCCTACGCGTGGATTTTTCTTCACGTCGTTATCATGTGCATTAAATTACTAAATAAAAGAGATAGACCTCTAACTCGGGATCAGAACACACCAGGAAAGAAATGTAAACAAGGAAAAGGGAAATGACCACTTGGAGCAGATTGGACACCGAGAGCGGTTCGGATGTGACGTTCATCACAGCCCCATCGTGTGAAATGTCAAATAGTAAGTAATTGTTATTGTACTTAAAATTTTAAACATTTCAGACAGTAACTGTTCGTAAAAGGATAACACTCAAAAATACAGCTCATAGATTGTAAAACAAGAGATTGTTTACTTTACAAAGGTATCGGCTTTCACTTTGGAAGCCTTAAACAGAAAATAAAAAAAATTAAAAGAAAATAGTTAAATATACAGACAGTGGGTTTTTTTTAAGTCACAAATGTAAATTACAGCCGCAGCAGATTGGCTGAGTGCATTGAGGTGCTATGCTCCGATGCGCGAGGCCGTTCCTCGTCGAGCGTTCGAATCCTCCCTCGGATATGAATGTTTATACTGTCTTTAGTATAAGGTAGTTTATAAGCAGTTTGTAAGTTTAGGGACTGATGACCCCCATTTGAACAAACATTTTAACGCTCGTAAATTACATGTGACAAGATTTTAGAAGCAGAACTTATATTTCATGTAACTGAAGGTGTCCATCTACAGGGCTGGGCACACGCGCGACCCATAGCGGCGCGTTTAATTACTCGAAATATAACATATGTAATTTACATTCGTAACTCCATCGTGAGCTCTGTTGCTCAAAAACCACTGTACGTTCATTTATTCTCCTTGAAAGAAAAATAGGGGCTGATGACCCAGTAGTTAAGTCCCATAAACTCTATAAACATTTGGACATTTGAACATTGAAAAAATCGCACTGACGTGTTTTACAGCCCACTTTAGATTTACAGGTTTATAAGGCTTTGCAAACATTTTGGACCAAAATAATAATTTAAATAATAAAAAATTAATTAATAAGAGTGTCTGAAACCCCTTTTAGGAAAACAAATTAAGTAGTGGTGGGTACCGAACCACCAACTTTTAGCGTCATAGTCCAACACCTTGCCCACTACGCTACGGCTGTCAATCGAAAGGTGTGTTCTTTAATCTCATACTATTAATGGCCGTTGTTAAATGATGCTAGTATGGCATTTGTAGACAGTAATTATCGTTTATCGTACTAAGAACGATGTATTTTTGTTAATTCTTCAGTGCGCCATTGCTTTGAAATGACAACGTATAGGTTACAATGAGAAAATCATCAAATCAGCAATGCAAGATAGCGTATGCCAGAGAGAGTTCTGGGCGAGGAATGTCACGTGACATCTCCAAACGGCTGGTTTTCGTTAATTCAATGGAGGGTGTCAAATCTCCGTTATTTTTGCAAATATGTCTCAAACGATACAAGACATGAAAAAAACAAAAGGGAGCTAAGGTGTAGAGAATTTTATCCTCTACCAATTAGGTTATTCAATTTTTGTGTCAGATGAACGGTTCATTTGCAATTACAATTATATTACAAACGGCTTTTTTGTATTACTACCGTATTTTTTGTCCGAAAATTTTGACAAAGGGAGGTTCTTGTCTCTGGCGGCCTACAATCAAGCCTCTAAAATTTGGTGCTGATCGGTTGAACGGTTCGTCTTAAAAACAGGGAACACGTTACGGACAGACATACATACATACATCCCCAAATCACCGTTATTTTTGCAAATATCGTTGAAACGCTACGAGATATGAAAAAAAAACATAAGAGAGCAAAGTTGTAGAGAATTTTCTCCTCTGCAAATTAGATTATTCAATTTTCGTGCCAGATGACTAGTGAAGCCGTTATTTTCATTTAAATTTCGAGATGTCAAAAGATGATCGCAAAGGCCCACTTCTAGTGTTACTACCGTAACCTAAAGTGGGCCAAAATTTATTACTTCTTATGAAGGCTTCCATAGTTGAAGCCGAAACCTTGGTAAAGTAATGAACCTCTAGCTTTGCAACCGATGAGCTGTATTTTTTGAGTGTTGATTTTGTTATACTGTAATAAATCGTATTTGTGTAACGGAGACTACTTTCAGTCCCGTAACAGAAGAATGGAACAAACAGGTAACCGGGACACGCCTGGTATTTGGCTATTATCTTCTTATCTCTTCCACCTCTTGTGATGTTACAGGCTTGTAGCCATTTTGTTTATATTCTTTCAACTTAGGTTTAAACAGAGCAGGAAGAGGGTGCCGTAAGAGGTGGCATGGGTGAGAAACATAACAGATGGTACGATAAGTGGTTATCTCGTGGGAAAATGCGTTACCACTCGGAGTATCGTGGCAGTTAGGCACAACCGTAATGAAACAAAGAAAACTAACAAACACTCTTCTTTTTCTTGAAGATGACATATCATTTTATAGTACATAAAACATCCTGCCCCAGAGCAGACGACAGGGGCGGATTCGGTTTTACCACTTGTAAAAGTGAACGTGGATAGTTCTCATATTTTTACACCACGTTATAGTGTCCGAGTAATAATATGTATAAAGTTCACGCTGATTTGCTGTTACCATCTCTTCTTGAGCATCACTTTCTGCAGGATCATTTATGATTATTTAGTAAACTAAAAGACAACAGTTTTCATTTGGATAATTAATGTGCATATATTAAACTATATTGTAACTGATGTCATTCTTTTTATACTGCTTAAAACTAGAAACAATGTAAAGTTAGAAATTTCGAAAGAAGGAAGGAAGAAAGTTTGGCGTTTAATGTCCCGTCGACAGCGTGGTAATTAGAGTCGGAACTCACAATCGGAGTGTTGGGGTAAGGATTGGGAAATAAATCGGCAGTATCCTCTGATAGGAACCGTCCCGGCTTTTGCCAAGAGTGATTTAGGGAAATCACGGAAAACTTCAACGTGAATTTTAACCAGCGTCCTCCCACATACGAGTCCAGTGTGTTACCTTGGCGCCACATCGCTCCCTTAGAAGTTTCGGTTGGTGTCAAATTGAGGAGTAAGGAGGAAGCACTCTTGGCCACTGCCAATCAGTCTAGGTTCGGGGAATAAACATATAAGAGGATGAGGGGCAAGACGAAGGAGGTATTGAAAAGCGGGGAAGGTCTAAAAGCTGCCATCTCTGGATAGCTACATATACTTCATCAATGATCAGCTTCCATTGTTTTCGCATTGCTAGACGTCATTGTCGCAGCAGGTTCCTTGAGCTTTGCTAGGTAGGTACAATTTTTATACTGATTTCCAACATTTTACATTTATCGAGGTCCTGAAACGTGTTTTAGTGCACATTTGTCCAGTCCATACATATTGCATTGAATAGTACGTCTTATTAACAAGAAACGGTTGTGTCAGTAGTCAAATTTCAGTAAATAGTTTTCATGTAGGCTTATCATAACCCGACGAAATGTTTGGGGGCAAGATTTAAGAACTTCCCCGTTTGGCCCAACTATTTGTTCACGTACTTTTTTAAAGGTGCACTTCATAGAGTAAATTCAATTCCGTTGACCCCTGAAAACAAGGAAGCTGAAATGAAGGCACTTAGACAGATATCCGTAGAAAATGATTACTACGCGCGTTTCATAGACAGATTAGAAAAGACGATAACAACTAAGAATCAACTACGTGAAGAAAATTCGCACAAATATAGGGTTGTACCATTTTGGGGACCCGTCTCCTACAAATTAACGAGACTGTTTAAAAAGAGAGACGTTAAAATTGCTTTTAGAATGACAATAAATTAGAACATAGGCTGAAGCATAAGATTGATGCAGGTGAGAACTGGATGGGGAAAGCCGGGGTATACCAAATAAAGTGTAATGATTGTGAAATGAAGTATATACGGGAAGGAATTTTAAGATGGGGTTTAAAGAGCACAGTAATAGAGAGATAGAGAGAGAATGACTCATCTACAGTGACAAAACACCTAAAAATTTAACGACATTCGTTGGGCTCTATAAATGATAGTTTGAAAGTCATGCACTATGAGGAGAAAGGTTGGTTACTATCAAATCTCGAACAAATTGAGATCTCGTGTGCGATGAGAGAGGATTCCAGCAGCATGCTCAACGAAGAGACAGATCTAAAAACCAGTACTGGCCACATTTTAGCAACCTCCTCCTTAAGAAACACTGATGTGTGTGCAAGTATTAAATATCGACTTCTCGCTTTTAACCTTCACTGAAAAATTTAGAGCGTAGTTCCGTTACAAAACCTTTAGTAACTGATTTTATAAATAAATATTAGGTATCTTGACTAGAAGATCTTTGGCCACCAATGACAGCAGTTAAGCACACAACAATCTTTGAACTTGAATCAGCTGTCCGTTAGTGCACAACTTGCTGCCATCTGAGAAACATGTGGTACTACCCAAAGTTTTATTTTTGACGATGTACATACACAGCTATTGTGTTTAACGATGCTTCCTAGCAGCAGATAAGTTTTATGGTAGGAAGGAGGTTAGTTTCATTGGAGTATTTGTGTTACAGTCGTTTGTATATAGTGCCCTTGTTATTCTACGTTTCCTTGTTTTACATAACTTGATAATGGGATAATGTCGTCCCGAATCATGTCGTGTTGACATATATATTTTATTATTGACAACTGGTGCGTGAAGTACAGTAATAAAATAGTATTCGTTATTGCAACTTTTTCTAAGTTATTACAAATAATTCAAATGTTTGTTAAGCTTAAGGAACTTAACTGCGGTGTCATCAGTCCCTAAACTAACAAACTACTTATGAGCCATATACTAAAGACGACACAAACATACATGCCCGAGGGGAGAATCGAATCCCCGACGGAGAACGGCCTCGCGCATCGGAACATAGCGCCTCAATGCGCTCGGCCGCTCTGCCGCGGCGCAAATAATTCCTTAGGTATAATTGTTTCAGATGAAACTCTTTAATTGAACTATCTGAAGAAATTAAAAGGAAAGTATGCCCCAGTATTTCTGCATCTTCACGAAAACTCTTCTCAAAGGATTTTAATGAACGTAGGATACTAATAGTGATGACCTTTACTATCTTCTTAAACAATCCTTCATGCTCAGGAGACAATAAAATGAGGTCGAATGACAACGAGGAAGAGTATATTTACGACTTCTCTGAAGAAGGCTGGGCAAGGTGTATTGGATGTGGACGTCGGAACCCCAACTCTTGTGCAGGGATAGAAAGTGATTACGACGAGACTCTTC
Organism: Locusta migratoria; assembly: GCA_026315105.1. Classification (NCBI taxonomy): domain Eukaryota; kingdom Metazoa; phylum Arthropoda; class Insecta; order Orthoptera; family Acrididae; genus Locusta; species Locusta migratoria. Next base: position 112,597,058 of record CM048744.1, on the reverse strand, counting down.
ACATTTGTGTACCATGAAACAATAATTCACAAAACGATATTCTGAAACCTTATCTTGTCATTTTCCGTTAATACAATTTTTATTTCAGCTTTAGAGATGAATTGATGCTAGTTCCCCATCTTACCCCGCATATTGGGCGAGAGGAGGAATTTGTTGTTTATTTTTCAAATTGTGATATACGTAACTAAATGTAACATTTTTGCAGGTCTCTTTGCAGGTTATTGTAATTCAACAAATTATAATCAAAATGACTTAGATTTGTTTACTTTTGTCCCTTTTGTCCCTTTTTTAACATAAATATTAAACACAGCTGTTATTGTCAGCGACCGTTAACAACATCAATGGATAAAATTAAAAATTATTTGACCTGGTTTCGGCAATGACTAAGGTGGCATTCATCATAAATTATAAAATAAAACAAGTCACATAATAAAATATATTACTCAGCTGCAAATCTTACGTCACAATTTTTAAAAAGAAACTTTTAGAAAATGCTAGCCACTATGGGCTGCACGCCTGCACGGAGGCATCAGACAAGTCTGCAGCGAGCAGCTCAGAGCGGCTAGCATTTTCTATTTTTTTTAACATTGTGACGTAAGCTTTCCAGCTGAGTAGTATATTTTATTATGTGACTTGTTTTATTTTATAATTTATGATGAATGCCACCTTAGTCATTGCCGAAACCAGGGCAAATAATTTTTAATTTGCGACCGAGGGCTACTTTTTTATCCATTGATATTTTATCAGTATATATTAGTGTGTTATATCGTTCATTAATAATTAAAGGCGACTTTTATAGATATTTGTGATCAAATAATGTGGAAAAGTACTGGCATCTCAGAAATCGTGTTCGTTATTAGTAGACGCTGATCATCCTGAACCTCCACGAATAGTTATTTTAGCCTCACTTCAAGTAAAACAGGTCTTCGAACTGTGTGCTGAATCTGTGTGGGGACTATCAAAAACAAGAAGCCACCTCGTTAGTGACTTTTCAGAGACTTTAGTGTTCTAACCTGGCTATGTTCACAGATAGTCTGCCGCAGCCGACTCAGGAGTCTTCACAGGAGCTCAGCTGCAGCAGAAACTCGCATCAAACCGACTGATTCTTTATGACGAACCTAGCAAAGAGATGTACCCTTTACTAACATTACCAAACCTTGCATGATTTATCGCAGATAGCATACCGCTACTGCCCTTCAAACCTACCCCACTGTCGCTGAGGTTATTTTTTCCCCTTGGCTCTTGCCTTGGCACTTTTTTTCCTCTGCCCTTACATACCTTTACCTTTCGTATACCTTTCGACCAATTCTATCTCCAGATGCACCGTATTAATGGGTGATCGCACCCACACGTACGGATAACATCGCGGTTCCCACATCCCGTGATCCAAATGTTTGTATAGCTTATGGAACTTAACTACGGGGTCATCAGTCCCTAAACTTACAAACTACTAATGAACTAACTAATACTAAGGACGGCACAAATATCCATGCCCAAGGGGGGGATTCGAACCCCCAACCGTAGTGGCCGTGCAGACCGTGACTGGAGCGCCTCAGTCCCCTCGGCCACCGCGGCCGGCTCCCGTGATCCACCTTAGCAAACTAACCTAATTACGGAGGTGACAGTAGAACTTTTGTGATGGTCACCACGTTGGTGTGGGCGTGGAGGGGCCCCATCCTTTTTTGTCGCAGTAATACGAGTGAAAATAAAAAAGGGAAGATGTTTAGAGAGAATGAGGGAAGTGTTAGCACAAACTCTACGAACTTCCACACGACTTACTTTGTGCTGCAAATTCAATCTCTCTGAAATAAGAATGTTTTTATTCATTTATATTTTTATCATCCTCCTTCCGCAGCGCTCTACACGTCCCTGCACGTTGAGGAATCCGGATACCTCTTCGGAGCGTAGTACCGATTGGCGCGTCTGATTGCCCTCCCTTTCAGCGCCTGAAATCCTTTTGCCAATCGCGGGACGCCCTGCTTCGCTGCCACTCAGACGACGTGCAGGGCAGGGCTCTAAGATCCTCCTGGCTCCCCCCCCCCTCTCCATCTCTCCCATTGGCTTTAAGGTCCTCATTATCGCTGCCAGCCTGGCGTAAACAGCCATCTCGCACCGAGACCAGGCTCCCTATTGTCCGCCCCGCCCACTACCGTGGAAAGACCCCAGACATTTCTGTTAAGTGCGCGTCGTGTACTGATATCGACAGACTCGGGTAACTAAAATGGAAATGGGGCGGTAAACACTACTCACACATACATCAACACAGTTGTGTTATTGCACATACGTCTGACACTTCCCACAACGATCGTGTTATCGATCTCCAGCTCCACAGACCATTTCTTGAGCTTGTGGCGCATTTTCCACTACACTAGAGCCACATTAAGTATACTTCACCTTGTTTTTCTTGGTCGTTCAGAGATTTCGTATATTTCGAAGCTCGCCTGCCTTTAAATCATCATGAATATATCAGGACGACGGGTTTATAGCTGTATGATTAAAATAATATGACCATTTTTGTGCACAAAGACATTTATTAAAACAAAATAACTGAACTGGACTCACTTCATAATGCTTTATGACTGATTGTTCGCGCCAATTCGCGCGTATTAATACACATTATGTTTTCGAGAACAAGAAATGTGTAAATGTGTAAATGTCGTACAAGACAATATTATATGAAATTGTTAAATATAAAATCATTACAATTATATTAAAAGCATTTGCATGACAAAGCGAAGACAAGGATGTGAACATTATTTTACGATTACAGCAGTACAAAGGTTTGTTTATAATTTTCATATGTCCGAACTTACAATGAAAAAATTAACACCAAGTTAAGCAGATTATGACATAATGCTTAATACTAATCAATATGTGTATGAAACTATTAGTGACGAAATTTGTGTTAAAATTACATATTTACGTAATATGGGTGTTACGATCTTTATAAACAAACTTTTTACTAAAATTTTCATAAAATATCTTGCACAGTCTTTTATCGTATTATGTTTTATGAATAATTTTCTAATTATACATGAAAGAAAAGGTTTATTCAGAATGGGTATGGTACACTACAATACCCCAAACAAAAGGGATTTTCTAGGGTATACACATTACAACCTTATTAAAGAATGAACTTCGTATGTCAGTCTCTAAGAAAGCTTGTAACGGACGTCGGCTGTATTATTCAGTTACAATAATGCAACAACTGCACCCGTTATGGAAATTTTATTTCGCTAAAGTTTCGACACTTCGCTGTGTCATCTTCAGGCCCCGTGACTACGGTAAAAATGTTTTTTGATGTATAGGTAGAATGTGGACCAGATTTCGAATTACGAACAAATGCCGTAATGAGTAACGTAGAAGTAGATATCATCGGAGTAGTGCACCTCGTAGTAGGATCTGTACCAAAAGATTGGAAAGTTTCCCAGGTCACACCTATATTCAAGAAAAGCAGTAGAAGTAACCTACTAAACTACAGGCCCATTTCATTGACGTCAATTTGCAGCAGGGTTTTCGAACATATCCTGTATTCAAATGTTATGAATTATCTCGAACAGAACGATCTATTGACCCAAGGTCAACACGGATTTAGAAAATATCGTTCATGCGAATCACAACTAGCTCTTTATTCACACGAAGTGATGGGTGCTATCGACAAAGGTTCGCAAATCGATTCCGTATTTCTTGATTTCCAGAAAGCTTTTGACACCGTACCTCACAAACGGTTTTTAATCAAATTGCGTGGTTATGGTATATCGCCCCAAATTTGCGATTGGATAGGGGATTTCCTGTCAGAGAGGACACAGTTCGTAGTAATCGAAGGTAAGGCATCGACTAAAACAGAGGTGATATCGGGCGTTCCACAGGATAGTGTTACTGATCCTCTGCTGTTCCTTATTTACATAAACGTTTTAGGGGAAAATCTACGTAGCTCTCTTAGGTTGTTTGCAGATGACGCCGTCATTTATCGTCTAGTAAAATCATCTGAAGATCAAAACCAACTGTAGAACGATCTGAATAAGATATCAGTATGGTTTAAAAATTGGCAATTGACGCTAAATAATGAGAAGTATGAAGTCGTCCACATCAGTACGAAAAGAAATCCGTTAAACTTTGTTTACAAGATAAATCAATCAAATGTGAAAATACCTAGGAATTACTATTACTTCTGACTTTAATTGGAAAGAACACGTAGATAATATCGTGGGAAAGGTGAACCAGAGACTGCGTTTTATTGGCCGAACCATTAAAAGATGCAACAGAACTACTAAAGAAACTGCATACACTACGCTTGCCGTCCATTTTTGGAGTATTGCAGCCCAGTGTGGGATCCTTATCAGGTGGGTTTGACGGAGGTCATCGAAAGAGTCCAAAGAAGGGCAGCTCGTTTCGTATTGTCACGATACAGGGGTGACAGCGATACGGAAATGATACAGGATCTGGGTTGGGAATCCTTACAACAACGGCGCTTATCGCTGCGGCATGGGCTACTTGCGAAACTCCAATCGCCAACATTCTCCTCCGAATGCGAAAATACATTGTTGACTCCCACTTACATAGGTAGAAATGATCATCAGAATAAAATACGAGAAATCAGAGCTCGAACAGAGAGATTCACGTGTTCTTTCTTCCCGCGCGCTATTCGAGAATGGAATTGGAGATAAATAGTATAATGGTGGTTCGATGAACCCTCTGCCAGGCACTTAAATGTGATTTGCAGAGTATCCCATGTAGATGTAGAACTAAACAGCTGGTATCCACAGATTTCAGCTAAAATAAAGAAAAGCCGCGGAAGCTGCGAAATTAAAAGTCGCTACTTCTCATTACCAAACCGTGGACGAATAAATTGTGAAAACCATTTATTTTTTCTTTTATCGTCACAGATGCACTATTTAGAAGTTGGTAACTAGTTTCGGACTTGTTCGTCCATTTTCAAACCATAGGCCTTATTCCAACCGTAACAATACACTGAATGAAGCAAATGACATAAAATCTGTACGTTGTCCACTGTTAAAACATTACACTTAAATTTAAAATACGTTAAAATAGATTTTGCCTTCTAGGGCCTCCAACGTGTACTCCAGTAATGTCATCATGTTTTAACAGTGGACAACGTACAGAGTTTATCAGTCATTTGCTGCATGCAACGTATTGTTACGGTTGGAATAAGGCCTATGATTTGAAAATGGACGAACGAGTCCGAAACTATTTACCAACTTCAAAATAGTGCAACTGTAACGAAAAAAGAAAAATAAATGGTTTTCATTACATATCCGGTTTCTGATCCTGTCCCATCTTCACGATGAATTTTCATCAATAAATTCTGATTATTCACGTGTAGTTGGCTACCTCCTCTTCTAACCAATACCCCTATGTGTGTGTGTGTGTGTTTGTGTGTGTGTGGAGAAAATTCTTTTGGAAGATCGCGAGTGAGTGTGGTATACATCACCTCCAAAGTTTGCATGATACGGCTTCTGAATTGACAATCCTGCACGAAAGCCAGAAATTGCGAAAAGTGTCCTCCAGGGGGGTGCCGCGAATGCTGACGGATGATCACAAGGCTGCGTTCGTGGCATGTTGTCAGGCAACGCTGACGCGAGATGACAGCATGAATGGGACTTCCTTTTCATCGATACAGCCTTGGCCTGTGGGATTCCGAGTGGGCTAACTCTGCTCAATCCAGCAAGCTTCGTGCAGTGAAGCTACCTACAGTCGCATGGAAGTCCTCACTGCGGTCGTCTCGTAGGGAATCGGTTGTTTTCTGTCGCCTACGAATCGGCCACACATGGCTGACGCATGGCCACCTTCTTCGGCGGGAGGACGCACCACAGTGTGACTGTGGCGCCCCCTTGACAGTGGTCCACATTCTGGTGGACTGTCCACTTTTAGTTGCCTTGCGACAATCTTTTAATCTGCCAGATGCGTTTTCTTTTATGCTAGGAGACGATGCCGCTATGGTTGAACGTGTTTTAAATTTTATTCGCGCAGCTGGTTTTTATCATGTGATTTAATGGTGGTGTGTTTTCTTTTTCGTTTTTACTTGTATCCTTTCCTCATATTTACCAGTGATTTTTACTCTCTTTGGCTTGTTAACATATTTCCCCAGAAACGCTTAACACAATGTTTTATCTCTTAGACCGGAACAAGGGACTGATAACCGTTACTGTTTAGTCCCTTCAAAAATCCAACAACAAGCCGCGGCGGATTAGCCGCGCATACTGGAGCGCAGTGTTGCGGTGCGCGCGGCCGTCCGCCGTCAGGGGTTCGAATCCCCCCTCGAGCATGGATGTTTGTCTCGTCTTTAGCGTAAGGTAGTTCATAAGTAGTTTGTAAGTTTAGGGACTGATGACCGTGCAGTTAAGTCCCTTACGCTTAACAAACATTTGAACATCGATGATCACAATGAATGAGACACAGATGTCGTTTATCAATCCAGAAACGAAGCTTCAGTCAGCTAAGTGAAATCAGACAGGCTGCGATCAAAGCGGACTCCTCGTTTGCAGCGTCCAAGCAACCACGGCATCGTCGTCATAAGAAATGTTCACAGCAGCATGGAGAGTACATCGAGAAGCCTCACAGTTTGCCCGTGATTTTATTGTGACAAAAAAAGTCGGGGTTTAATAAGTTGAATGCACCTTGTATTATATATTATAACATTAATATGTGGAAGAAATTTGCTACACAGATTTGTAAAATGTTTGTAAATCTATCGGACCAAACTGCGTGGTCTTCAGTCTGTAGCTTACAAACTACTTAAACCTAGGTAAACTAACTTAAGGACAACACACACAGCCATGCCCCAAGGAGGACTCGACCTCCCCGGCGAGCAACCGCGCGCTCCGTAGCGAGACGCTTTAGACCGCTCGGCTACTCCACCGCGGCTCACACTGATTTGTAAAGTTCATGTTTGTACGAGGAGCGTTTGAAATGTCCAGGCAAAAATGAAAACTAGTAAAGTATTTGGGGAAAACCATTTTTATTTCTCGACATAGTCTGCTTTTAGACTTATACACTTCGTGCAGCGCTGTTCTAATTTGTTGATCCCGTCCGAAAAATAGGAATTGTCCGAGCCTGCAAAATAGCTATTAGTTTCTGCAATCACGTCGTCGTCTGAATGAAATCTTCGTCCTGCCAGCTATTTCTTCAAATTGGGGAACAAATAGTAGTCCGAGGGAGCCACGTCTGGAGAATAGAGGCGGGGGGGGGGGGGGATGTAAAACGAGTTGGAATCCTGTTTCCAATAATTTTGCGACCAGAAGTGCTGAGGTGTGTGCTGGTGCATTGTCGTGATGGAAAAGGACATTTTGTAGGACAATCGCCGGCGTTCTTCTTGCAACACGGTTTTCAAACGGCCCAATAACGATGAATAATATGTATCTGTAATAGTTTTACCCTGTCCCAGATAGTTGATGAGGATTAACCCTTGCGAATCCCAAAAGATCTTCGCCATAACCTTTCCGCCCGAAGGAAAGATCTTCGCCTTTTTTGGTACAGATTCCCCCGTGGTAATCATTTTAGATCGTTCTTTCGTCTCAGAAGTACAGTAATGCACCCGTATATCATCCACACAGACGAAATGACGATTAAAGTCCAGCGGATTGTTTCTGAAAAGCTGCAAACCTTTCTTACAACAATTCACACGATTCCGTTTTTGGTCAAGAGTGAGCAATCGCGGCACTGATCTTGCGGTTAGCTTCCTCATGTCCAAATCTTTATGCAAAATACTATGTACCACTTTATTACAATACATCGACTTCCTTGATTCACAGTGCCACGTATAAAGAAATAGACCAATATGGCTGGAACTTGTTGAGTGTTCTTTCCAAAAATGCTACTTACTGAACATGACCCCGATGCGCATTGGTGGTGCCATCTCTCGGACTTCGCACGGACTTTTTAAAGGCCCCTCGTAATTAGATCTCGCCCCTGTTTTTAGTATTCGGTGAGCACTATTGGACCATAAATATTTTAGTCCGTTAATGTGATAATTCTTGTCTTTTTTGATTTATTTTTCCAGTAATCTTCCTAGAAATATCGACTTATTGTGATTGGTCACAGGAGAAAGAGGTGGGATATTGGCTTAAGTGGTTTTCAGCAGTCAAGAGAAGAACAGATCGCACTTCTAGAAAGGAAAAGGCTTTGCTTTTTGTAAATAAGAAGACGGATCTAAGCTATCATCATGAGAGCAAATATGAGTTCGGATGCTCGTTAAATAATGTGCAGATTTGAAGAATGCCTGATGTAGTAAACTTTTCTTACTGGCTAAGCAGCGTAAAGTGAAAAATTTCGAAACCTCGTATGTAAATTGTCTTAGTGGACATCTTAAGTACGCGTAGAATGTTCTGTAATTCGATGCCGAGAACTGATCATTTTAAAATGCCTCTCTTACATAATATTCGAGCGAACATTCGTACATAGACAATGCGTGTGTAAATTTCGACAGCAGGTTAAATTCAAAATGTTCAAATGTTTGTAAATCTTATGGGACTTAACTACGGGGTCATCAGTCCCTTAACTTACAAACTACTTATGAACTACTTACGAACTAGGACGGCACAAATATCCATGCCCGAGGGGGGATTCGAACCCCCGACCGTAGTGGCCGGGCAGACCGTGACTGAAGCGCCTCAGTCCCCTCGGCCACCGCGGCCGGCAGCAGGTTAAATCTACTATAAGCTGATCACAAGAGTCCGTGTGTGGTGTTGTAGTAGGTCGGTCTTGGCAATTATTTGCATTATAATTTTCTAACAATAATAGCTTTTTCCTCGGACAAATGTGTCCAAAAAGTATCATTTGACGAGACCTGTTGAAGTGTGCAATGCAGCTTGTTTCCACATAGCTTTATAGCTTGTTCATTGTCTGACAGCACTCGCGTGGAAAGCTAAAAAGAAAATGTTCACCAAGACATGGACGACGACGTCGCAGCTTCGCATATGGATTTACTTCTAGAATATTCGTGGGTGAGTCCGTAAATAATTCGCAAACTGAGGTAGACACGCCAGTACTGCGCGCTGTGTAGGGGCATTTATCTGCCACTACGACACATCCGTTGTGGCAGTTTAAAGCCCTTTCTACACGGGAAGTGAGAGCTTACGAGATTACCCATGATGCAGCGGTCACGCAGTCCGCGTACAGTGTAGACGAGTCCAGTTGCACAACATGCACGAATACGATCGCTAGTAGACGGAATAGGATGGATCTTATTCTCATGCGTATGGAAGTCCATCGCGCATGCGCAGACGACCTATTGGGGAACCCAGCTCACAAACGAAGCCAAGAAGCGAATTTTCTTGAAGATGTGGGGAACTCAGCTGACACACGAAGCCAAGTCGGGAATTTGTTTGAGAAATTGTAGGCCTACTTGTCTCATGCTCAGTGTGTGGTGTCGCACAAGTACAAAGTGCGCGCCACCTACTTTCGCCGCGCGCCGCCATGCTCGCACGGCGCGGCGTTCTGACGACGTCAGCCACGAGCGCCCTCTGCTACAACTCCGCTCGTAGCCACCACTGAACGACATCGTTCACTTGGGACTGAGATAGGAACCAGTTGACACTTCGGAATCAGATAGGCACCAGTGAAGACTTGGTTATCGGACAGGCACTAGGCAGGCCTCTAGCTCAACTATGTATCAGCATTCTGCAGTATTGAGCTATGTAAAAGTTAAGTATTACTAAGTCTCTAAGAAATATATATCTCGTTCTAATTTACTCTAGTGTTTCTAGTTTCTGCTGTCCCACTGGCTGGTCACCTCCTACCTGCACAAGCGTACATCCTTTATTCCTGTGTCGGTCTTTCTACACGGTCACCGACACCTACGACGGAAACTAGACACAAAAGCGGCGACGAGTCTGGGACACAAAACAGAGGAGCATAGATTTTAGACTCAGTCGTATTTTAGGAGGTGATACTACAGAGGAATTGCATGAAAAATTTAATATAACCTGTGTACAATTTTTATTGAATACAGAGATATAGCTGTTAATATGAAATCCAAACAAACATAGAGCAAATGTAAATGAAGAAATTTTCACTCATTTATCCGTCAGTTCTTGGTAGTACGACATCACACTTGAAAGTAGAGTTTTGTGTATGTTCTACACGTTCATCCACTTAGTTACCCGGTTTGCGGCTTAATAGGTCATATTCAGACTTTATACTATGTCCAAAACTGATTATTGAAATAAAAGTCAGTTGGCGTATGGTGATCTACCAAGAATCGACGAAAGAATCAGTCTAAATATTCAAATCAGACTGTCGTACACAGTAATAGCTGTATCTCTGTACCCAATAAAAAATGGACACACGTTGCTATTTGTCTTGAAACATGCTGTAGTTAACAGATGAAATATTTGAAGCTTAATCAAAGTGAAAGCTCTATGTATAGACACCTAAGCTTGTTCATCATACACATAGACGCCTCAAACCGCAGGTGCTCGAAGTATGTAATCGCATTTTATAATTAGGACGTTAACATACGTGAGCGACGTAGTTGCGCATGAACTGCACAATTAAATACACTTTCACAGAGGCAGTCTAAAACACAAATGTTTTAATTATCACAATATATCATTCAGTTTCGAAACGTGATGTTAACGCGGCGATTCATTTACTGTAAGTTAACAACAAACGAAGCAGACGACTCAACAAAGTCGTACCGTTTGCACGCTTCTTTGTAGTTCGGCGGTCTATCGCAAGGGGCGCTGCAGCTGCAACTACTTTCTTGGGCGTGTTGCACGTCTCGTATAGAAAGGGCTTAAGGAACCAAACGAAGTTACAGCATCACGTATAGGTCGCAAACGCTGGCAAAATAATACCAAGGTCCAGACTTTTAAAGTGTTCTCGGGCGATGGGACGAGTGTTTAAATGTACATTTGGATTCAGCTGAAAAGTAAAGCAATTTTCAGGCCTGTAAACGCAGTACTGGCGTGTCTACTTCAGTTTGCGACTTATTTACTGACTCAACCTGATATTATGTTACATCACGTATAATAATGTCTTAATGCTAATTTTCTTTCAGCCTTTTTGAGTCTGTTGTCTCAATTGTGAACAAGATTTACAGGTAGACAAATGACGTATCAAAAGCGCACAACCAAACTAAGAATAAAAACAAAGATTATACTATGGAACAATGAGCTTCGAAATACGTTTTCAACTAGACTTACTTAACAATTACAGGTGAATAATGAAAATTATTATCATTTTACAGAATAAAGAAGAATTGATAAGGAACGTAAACCGTAGCAACGAAATAGAGTTCTGTAGTGTACTAGCTGCAGTAGGCTGCCTTGCTCGGGTGTCCGTTTATTCTTTTACTATGTTAGTCCGATTCCGCCTTCCTTGTCTGTAGATTCCATTTTACATTGCTCTGCATCCATTTAATTTGAATTTACACACACTCCTTATGAAGTCATATATGGTGAACTATGTCCTATAATAATATAATTTTCCAGATCGTAAAGTGCAATAATATGAAACCGTCCGCGAAATATTTTGTTAATGGATTTAATAGTAAAGACGTAATAAATTAGGCGGATTTTAATGAATTTAATTATTTCTGAAGTATCTTCTGAACTACGTGACGAACTGTGGTGTAATTTAGAAAGGACATTCAGAGGTATGTGTGCATATTGTCTACAACACACATTGCGAATAGTGTCAGTAGTAAGGACGTAATAAGTCCAGAACTCACGTGTGATAGGACTGTTTTTCATTAACCGAACTCTTTATGAAGGCATCTCTCACAAACTCTTTACCATACTATAATTTCGGAGTTACATTCAGTCGTGTGTGTCTGTGTGTATGTGTGTGTGTGTGTGCGTGTGTGTGTGTGTACCGACTGTAAAAAGGCTAGTGAACACAATTTGTAGTGTAAAAGTAATGAATTTTAACGTCATGCCGAATGCCGTAGTTATATCGCATGAACAGCGGATTTGACAGCAATAAAATCTTTGTTCACGATTTTAAATTATGTGTAAAGTTTGTCGCAAGTAACTTAGTGCTGTGATTCTCAAATAAGGAGTTAAATAAAGTATAGTTCTCCACGCGGCGCATGAAGGAGCAGTTTTCATTTTTCTAATGCCGTCTCCTGTACTATGTGTCGTATGTGGTTTTCACTCCTAAAGAGATTGTTTACTAATTTTAAAGTGTTCTGGTACTAAGTTACGTTGAAATGGGTCGATCAGTTTACGAGGAGATGTTGAACATTGTCACACGGTGCCGCAGTTTTTCGCTAACTCTTATGTTCATGTCGTCAGTTATGAACTGTGCGTCTTAGGATATGTGTTTTTTAACCACAAAATTGTCTGATAGTAAAGTACCACGTTTAGTTGAGAATGGACCTTCAATCTAGGAGGAGATGTCGAAAACACACACACACACACACTCACACACACACACACACACACACACATACATACACACAGGGACAGAGAGAGAGCGAGAGAGAGAGAGAGAGAGAGAGAGAGAAAGAGGTACAGTTGTATAATACATATAGTTGTAAACTATTAAGGAACAGAAGCGGTTCATTCAAACCACGTAGAAATACCGGTTGATCAAAAAGTCAGTATAAATTTGAAAACTTAATAAATCACGAAATAATGTAGATTGAGAGGTAAAAATTGACACACATGCTTGTAAAGACATGGAGTTTTATTAGAACAAATAAATAAAATAAAAACAAAGTTCAAAGAATGTCCGACATGTGGCGCTGGTCACCAAAACGATAATTACTGCGCATGAAAATCGTGTATAAAAGGAGCTGTAATGAGAGATAGAATCAGATGCACCAGCAGTCGCAGCATGTTGACGTTACGAGAAAAGGCGCTTTTAGTGAAGCTGTATTATCAGAATGGGGAACGAGCTAGTTCAGCGTTACGATCTTATCACCATAGCACGGGGATTCGAACGGGTAAATGTCCGTTGACAAATGCAGCTGTGGCGAGAATGATTTCGAAGTTCGAAGCCGCGGGTTGTTTAGATGATAGACCCCGTTGTGGCCGACCGAGCACAAGACGTAAGGCTGCTGAGACAGTTCAGGAAGAAATGGACACAGTAGCGGGTTCGTCTATGCACGGGGAAGTCAGCGCTCGTGCAGTCGCACGTCGCACCGGCATTCCATGCACTACTGTTTAGTTGGCACTTAGGCGTAGTCTGCGATGCTATCCTTACAAAAATCCATCGGCATCATGAACTGTTACCTGGCGATTTAGTGAAGCGGAGGGCATCTGAGGTATGGGCGATTCAAATGATGGCGGAAGATGACGATCGGTTGAGTAACGTGTTGTGGACCGACGAAGCTCATTTCACGCTTCGCGGATCTTGTCAACGCCCACAACTGCAGAATTTAGGCTACCGAAAATCCTAGAACTGTCGTGGATAATCCATTGCACGACGAGAAAGTCACGGTATCGGTTGGATTTACCACATCTACCGTTATCGGGCCTTTTTTCTACATCTACATCGACATGGGATACTCTGCAAATCACATTTAAGTGCATGGCAATGTGTTCATCGAACCATCATTATACTATTTATCACCCATTCCATTCTCGAATAGCGCGCGGGAAGAAAGAACACCTGAATCTCTCCGTTGGAGCTCTGATTTCTCGTATTTTATTCGGATGATCATTTCTACCTATGTAAGTGGGAGTCAACAATATATTTTCGCATTCGCAGAAGAATGTTGGCGATTGGAGTCTCGTAAGCAGCCCACGCCGCAGCAATATCCGCCGTTGTTGTCATGATTACAATTCCAGATCCTGTATCATTTCCGTAACCCTGTCTCCCCTGTATCGTGACATTACGAAACGAGCTGCCATTCTTTGGACTCTTTCGATGTCCTCCGTCAAACCCACCTCATAAGGATCCCACACTGGGTAGCAATACTCCATAAAAGGACGGACAAGCATAGTGTATGCAGTGTCTATAGTAGTTCTGTTGCATCTTTCAAGGGTTCTGCCAATAAAACGCAGTCTCTGGTTCGCCTTTCCCACGATATTATCTATGTGCTCTTTCCAATTTAAGTCAGAAGTAATAGTAATTACTAGGTATTTTGTGGAGTTTACGGAATTCACTTTTGATTGATTTATCTTGTAAACAAAGTTTCTTAGAGGAACTGCGTGATTCTGGTTTTGTAACTGCTACCATGACGGGTGAGAGGTACGCCGATATGTTACACAATCGCATCATCCCCAACCTGACTGATGAACTCCTGCTAGAAAATATGATTTTTTATGCAGCATGGCGCTCCTCCCCATATTGCTTGCGCGAGTCGTTTGGTGATGATCGTGTGCTGAGCCGCCATTTTCGTCATACTTGGGCTCCCAGGTCCCCAGACCTCAGTCCGTTCGATTATTGGATTTGGGATTACCTGAAGCCTCAAGTGTATCGTGATCGACCGACATTTCTGGCGATGCTGAAAGGCAACATCCGACGCCAATGCCTCATTATAACTCCAGACATGCTTTATAGCGCTGTTCACAACATTATTCCTCGACTATTGTTGAGGAATGATGGTGAACATATTGAGCATTTCGTGTAAAGAACATCATCTTTGGTTTCTCTTCATTCGTTATGCTAATTATTGCTTTTCTGATCAGATGAAGCGCCATATGTCGGACGTTTTTGGACATTTTTTTCTAATTAAACCCCGTGTCATTACAAGCGTGTGTGTCAATTTTTACCTCTCTATCTACATTATTTCGTGATTTATTAAGTTCTCAAATTTATACTGACTTTTTGATCACCCGGTACACGACCTTAACTCCCAATATTATCATGTAATTGTAATTTTTTATTATAATGTTGTTATGGATCCATTTCGGCACAATTAGTCATCGTCAGACAATCTGCGAGATACACAGAATTTTTATATAATAATCATCGTGTTGTTATATATACTTTTAAGTTGTGCATGTTTTTTCGATATAAAGTTTTTTACTTACGACAATGTGACATCCTTGGCAATGTCTTGCTGTTTATTAAATAATAATGTGAACTTCTATGTCACACTTATGTAGCATTATAAATATATCGTTAAATAAATTTTAATATTTTTTATTGTGATGCTCTGACAGTTGGCAAAAGATGTTACAAGTTTACAGTTGGCAGTTGCTACGCTAAAATTTATACTGTAGTTTAAATGTCTGTTATCTGTGGGTTATGATTATTCGATATCTATGTTAAAATTTTTTAGCAGACGTGCAAAGATGTTTAATAATATGATTGCTGTGGAAGGTTGAGTTATGATTGATAACTCAATAATCTTTGTGATCGATATGTGTGTGAGATAGTCTGTGGTCGAATTTATCCGTCGTCTTTGGTCAAGAAATCAATAAAATTATCGTTAAAATTTTAAAATCAGATTATTCATTTAAAATATCGTCAGGATATATATATATATATATATATATATATATATACTAGGATGTTCATTATTAGATCTTTAGGGATGATGTGTAAAATTTTCATTGCAACCTCCATTCGTTCTGCACTGTGATTATCGTTTTTCAGGTGGATAAAAATGTAGATGGGTTATTACCAATCTCGTGTGCTCGTGGTATCTAAAACTGAAATTTCGTCCTGTTTGTCCTATATAAAATTTGTTACTGTCTTTACATTCGATTTTGTATATGCCTGGGTTTTTGTATATTGGTAACTTTGTTTTACCTGACTGAAGTCTATGGCAGATATTATTGTTAGTTCTGTATGCAAATTGGATACTTGCGTTTTTCATTAATGAGCCTAATTTGTTTGATAATTTGCCTAAATGCGCAATTCTTATATATGTAGGTTTAGTTTTTTCTGGTAGTTGTCTACATAATTCTATATCCTTGTGGATTTTTGGTTTTTAGGTGAAGTTTTCCTATTGTATATTTGTAGTACAAATGACGGAAAGATTGTAATGACTGCAAGGAATATGTGCCAGGATGAGAATGAAAGACCCGAAATAGGGTGGAAGGATTACGGATGAAAACGTGGGCAGTAACGTTTCAGAGAAGATTCCGCAATATACAATGATGCACGCAAAGATAAAGTAAACTATTCAAAAATTTTCAAATGTTTCTAAACCTGTTGGACCAAACTGCTTTGGTCATCAGTCCATAGGCTTGCAAACTACTTAAACTAAGGACAAAACGCACACACACACACACACACACACACACACACACACACACACACACACACACACGCGCCCCAGGGGGGTCTCGAACCTCCAACGGCGAGCAAACTCGTGCTCTCTAATAATACGCCTTAGAGCGTTCCGCCACTCCACCACGGTGAAGTAGGCAGAAAGAAGGGAAGTTGCAAGTAAATGTTCACCACATCGCCTATGTAACTGATGGAAGCGAAGGTCTCTAACACGATAATACAGCTACGTTTTACTCATATGATAGTGCATACGTAAAATCTTGGAGATAACAAATGAAGACTTGATTTCGATAAAAATTCCGTAGGTTCGACGTAACTGACATGGCCCTGGTGTTTTTAGAAAGCTAATACGAATTTATTCTCTCAGTCGAGGTTCATTAAGAGTCTAAAATTATTTCATATGAAGCACTGCTTACATGAAAAAATATCGTACATCATCACGACCTTTGAGCCTATTCATTCTCTTAATTAAAATAAATGGCGGATTTTTATGTGTAAAGCCTTTCTAAAATTCCATTTCATTAACCGCCATTCTTGAAAAATGGTCAAGTCAATATACAGCAATTTGTGTTCCTTTGTAGCTGTAATTGCCTTTTGGAAATAAGGTAGAGAACACGTAACACGTGGGTGGGTCCAAATCTGTATTTTAATACTGTTGGAAGGCTTTAATCTGCGTAAGCTGATGTTGAAGTTGTCAACTGCCAAAAAATAAGGGTTTTTGACTGTGTTGATTCCAAAATGTAGCCTACGTTCTTGTGTGAGCGACGATTACATTCCCTTAATGTCGATATGGAGACATTTGTGGTATAATAATATTCAGTACTTCACTACGTTGCGGTAAGCCAGTGAAAGATTCTTACGACGAATAAAATTAGTAGGATTTCAAAATGTAAGTCACACTAATGTTTTTATTAATATCGGCACAATAACACTATTTGTTGGCTGTCATTGCGTTACTTCTAAATATCGGATGCTTATTTCTACGCTGGTGACTTATGAAAGATACAAAAAGGAGTTGAATCAATACGGCAACGGAATATGTAGCCTTTTTCTTTTTTAACATTTTAGCAAATCATTTTATTAGCTAATATTACAATTTACGATCTAGGTCTTTCTTTCTTTTCTTTATACAGAGCCAGAAGTGACACGTTGGCAACTTTCACCACCTTGAATCTTAATGGAGAAGTAGAATTGAGACAAACTCCATCCATGATATTTATATTCGATTTTGCGACTCCATAGGCTGCGGGAAAAACACGAATATCCTATGGTAGGAGGAGAATAATATTGTGAGTTGAAATGGAAGCAGGCTTGTCAACTGTCACACAGCACTTATACTGAAAGCAGGTTTATTGCGAACATACACGCAGCATTTACTGCCTCTCGGGTATTGCTTTGCTATTTATAAGCAGACAGAATGTACCAGCGATTAGAAGAATAGTTAACATAGTAAACATGTAGAAATTACAAGTGAACGTACGAAACATGTGGAATATTCTGCAAATGACAATTGCAAAGAAACAAATTTTTGCTGGCGGACGGGATTGAACCAACGATCTTCAGCACAGCAATAGGTGATGCTAGCCATTGCGCCACGCCGTCAGTTGGTTAACTTTGGGTCTCGCGGCAACATACAACTAGCTTAAAACTGCCGCTGTTGGTGGAGCGCAAAAGACACAAATAAGATATTCTTAATTTAAAAAACTCCGGCATAAAAGTGTCGAATCAACTGCCTCATTTCGCCCTCATCAACAAAATAAAAAACAAAAAATTAAAGTTATGTTGTTGTTGCTGCTGTGGTCTTCAGTCCGCAGGCTGCTTTGATGCAGCTCTCCACGCTAATGTTTACTGTGCAAGTCTCTTCAACTGAGAGTAAGTTCGGCAACCTACATCGTTTTGAATCTGCTTACTGTATACGCCCATCGGTCTTCCACTATGATTTTTACCCTACACACTTCCCTATAACGCTAAGTTGACGATACCTTGATATCTCAGAATATGTCTCACCAATCTATCCCTGCTCTTAGTCAGGATATGCCAGAAACTGCTTTTCTTCCCAATTAGGTTAAGCACCTCCTCATTAGTTACGTGATCTACCTATCCAATTTTCATCAATCGTCTGCAGCCCCACATTTCAAAAGCTTTTATTACCTTTTTGTCCGAACTCCTTAACGTCCACGTTTCACTCCGATACAATGCTACACTCCAGACAAATGCTTTCAGAAAGGACTTCCTAACATTTAAACTAATATTGGATGTCAACAAATTTCGCTTCTTCAGAAACGCTTCTTCCCATAGCCATTCTGAATTTTATATCTTCTTCACTTCGGCCATCATAAGTTATCTTGCTCCCAAAATAACAAAACTCATCTGCTACTTTTATTGTCTCAGTACCTAATCTAATTCCTTCAGCTTCGCCTGACTTAATTCCATTATCCTTGTATTACTCTTGTTGGAACATGATCACGTTGTATTGACAAATTACATTCTATATCTCTTACCCCACCTCCCGTCCAAGTTGAGCGTTCATGTTCTCTCCACCTCTCTCTCTCTCTCTCTTTGCCACTGTCCCGATAGAGTCATTACTCCCAATACAGTTTTCATCCCCTTATTTTGCTCTTCCTAACCAACTTTTTGTCCTTCTCTGCCTCTTTCGCTGTGCTTCTGTCCCAATGTCATTCTTTTTCTTCCATGTTTGGCCTACTTTACGTAACTGTAACAGTGGACCGTTTGCAATAGTCTTTTGACAGCTCTAAATTTAATCGCAGATAACACCCTTTCATCTCATACGAAAATTGAATGTAAGGATTTGTAACATCCTTATCTCAACTTGCCACACTTATTTCTATATACAGGGTGTTACAAAAAGATACGGCCAAACTTTCAGGAAACATTCCTCACACAAAAAGAAAGAAAATATTTTATGTGGACATGTGTGCGGAAACGCTTAATTTCCATGTTAGAACTCATTTTAGTATTTCTCTTTAAATGTAAATTGAAATAATTCGTGCAGACAATTGTCAAAACACCCAATTGTTTCGTTCGTATGTACTGTACTTCCTCGATTCACCGTCAGTTGGCCCAATTGGAGGAAGGTAATATTGACTTCAGTGCTTGTGTTGACATACGATGCATTGCTCTACAGTACTAGCATCAAGCACATCAGAACGTAGCATCCATTGGTTATTGTTCATCATTAACGTGGTTTTGCAGTCAGTGCAATGTTTACAACTGCCTATTTGGCAGATGCCCATTTGATGTATGGATTAGCACGGGACAATAGCCGTGGCGCGGTACGTTTGTATCGAGACAGATTTCCAGAAAGAAGGTATCCCGACAGGAAGACGTTCGAATCAATTGATTGGCGTCTTAGGGAGCACGTAACATTCCAGCATATGACTCGCGACTGGGGAAGACCTAGAACGATGAGGACACCTGCAATGGACGAGTCAATTTTTCGTGCAGTTGACGATTATCCTAATGTCAGCGTCAGAGACGTTGCTGCTGTACAAGGTAACGTTGACCATGTCACTGTATGGAGAGTGCTACGGGAGAACTAGTTGTTTTCGTATCATGTAAGGTGTGTGCAGGCACTATCAGCAGCTGTTTGGCCTCCACGGGTACACTTCTGCGAATGGTTCAACCAACAATGTGTCACTCCTCATTTCAGTGCAAATGTTCTATTTACGGATGATGCTTCATTCCAACGTGATCAAATTGTAAATTTTCACAATCAACATGACGAGAATCCGCATGCAATTGTGCAATCACGTCGTCAACACAGATTTTCTGTGAAAGTTTGGGCAGGGATTGTTGGTGATGTCTTGATTGGGCCTCATGTTCTTCCACCTACGCTCACTAAAGCACTTTATCATGATTTCATATGGGATACTCTACCTCCGCTGCTACAACATGTGCCTTTACAAGTACGACACAACATGTGGTTCATGCACGATGGAGCTCGTGCAGCCGGCCGCGGTGGCCGAGGGGACTGAGGCGCTTCAGTCACGGTTTGGACGGCCACTACGGTCGGAGTTCGAATCCCCCCTCGGGCATGGATATTTGTGCCGTCCTTAGTTGTAGGTAGTTCATAAGTAGTTTGTAAGTTTAGGGACTGATTACCCCGTATTAAGTCCCATAGACTATACGAACTTTTGAATTTGAGCTCCTGTCTACGTGTTCGTACGCTTCTCAACAACAGGTTCCGTGACCGATGGATTGGTAGAGGCGGACCAATTCCATGGCCTCCACGCTCTCCTGACCTCAACCCTCTTGACTTTTGTTTATGGGGGCATTTGAAAGCTCTTGTCTACGCAACCCCAGTACCAAATGTAGAGACTCTTCGTGTTCGTATTGTGGACGGCTGTGATACAATACGCCATTCTCCAGAGCTGCATCAGCGCATCAGGGATTCCATGTGACAGAGGGTGGATGCATGTATCCTCGCTAACGGAGGACATTTTGAACATTTCCGGTGTGTTTCCATTCCATGATTAATGTGATTTGAAGAGAAGTAATAAAATGAGCTCTAACATGGAAATTAAGCGTTTCTGGACACATTTCCACATATTTTCTTTCCTTTTGTGTGAGGAATGTTTCCTGAAAGTTTTGTCCTATCTTTTTGTAACACCCTGTATATCGCAGCATTTCATAGATGTTTATGAAGATAAGGGCGATTTGACGTCTATGAATAAGTGTGTGTGTGATTGTAACATAAATAAACCAAATGTAGTATGCAGCGATGGTCATTACAAGATTCTTTATTACTGTAGCAGCAGATCGATTTCGATCACATAGTGACCATTTTCAACGCCGCTTCAAGCAGGCATTGTGAATCAAATTACAATACAAGTTGAAATTGCATATACAACTGTGATAAGTTGGCAATGAATTTCCGAATATTGCAGTATTGGAAGTTATTAAGATGGAGTCCGTGTAACATGTTCCTACCTACCTTTTAGGACATTATAGAAATGTCGATCCTAAAGTTGCCACATCAAGATTATTCGAGTGTGTATTGATAGTGGATCAGGATTTTTGGGACGGGATGTATATCAGTTCTCTGTAAATACCTAAGTCATAATTATGTAGTAAATTTTATCCATTAGCAATCGTTAGTTATTTGGGTAATGGCGGCAAAAATCGTCTAAAACCAGCTTCAGTTTCTCTCTCTCTTTTTTTTTTTTTTTTTTTTTTTTTTTTTTTTTTTTGCAAATCTACGATAACTTTGCACCGCGAATTTCTGTAACAGATAAACGTATCAAGAGAATTATAAAGTTTATCATAAATATCATCAGGATTATTCGAGTGTATATTGATAATAACCTCGAAATGGCTCTCATCAGCAGAAGGCAAACACGATATTTTTAATTCTGTTCGCAACCTATCGCGCATATTTTAGTTCGCGACTTATCACGCATATTTTAGTTTGCGACCTATCGCGCATATTTTAGTTCGCGACGTATTGCGCATATTTTAGTTCGCGACCTATCGCGCATCTTTTAAATCTTGACCTATTGCGCATATTTTAGTTCGCGAACAATCGTGCATAATTTACTTCGCGACCGGTAGCTCTCCTTTTAGTTCGCAGCTTGGCCGCGAAGTAGGTCGCTCTTTTTAGTTCGTCCGCTCGTTTTGGTTTTTGCTATCGCTACTAAAACTATAGCTGAGATCGAAATGACGGCAACTGGCAGAAGGGAATCACGCGATTCTGCGCACTCTCGCGTCCTCTCGCTACTAGTTCGTTCGCGAACTAACAAGACTAATCCACTGTGCTGTCAATCGGCGAAACCACTACATAATTGAGAGCATTCCTACAGAATAGGCTGAAACGTTTTCACACTGGCTCACAAGTCTGTCTCAATGACGGGTAAGCTTGAAATGCAAATCCCGGATGGACAGCGTTGGCTGGTAAATATATACGCCCCTCCCCACTATTCCATCTTCTTTGGACTCCTGGCTACGTCTACACATTAACAGTAGGTTGTTGCTCTTTGGAGCCTGCAGCATAATGAAGGTCATAATATAATGACATTTAACTAAATAAATTCAAATTTTCTGCTAAGTTTAAATATTTTTATTAAGTCACAACAGATTTAACTTCAATACATATCCCATAGAAATAATTTCGACCCTAACATTGTCACAAAATTATACAATAAACACAAACCACCCAAATACAACTCAATACACAATGAAATACGATTAAAAAAAGAAACAGTAACTAAACAGAAAACGACGTACATAGCCACAGCCTATTTAGGACGAATCTTCAAAAAAATTAATGCGCTTTTTAAAGCCACTAACAAACAATTAGCATTCCGTACCACCAACAACCTGAAATTGAAATTCAGATCAAATAACACAAATTCATCAATATGCGCTATTCCAGGAATATATAAGATCACATGCCAAGATTGTAACTGTTTTTACATAGTCCAAACTGGAAAAAATTTTAACATAAGATTTAAGGAACACATAAGAGATAGTGAAAATAACGAGTCAAGTTTCTTTCTCCACCTAAAAAATCACCATCACACTGTAAGCGAAATTGAGAATGCATTACAAGCCCTACATAAAATCCCAAAAGGTCGTTTTATGACCATTCTTGAGGAGCTTGAAATTTATATACATATTAAAAGCCCACCCCAAGAAATTCTGAATGAGCAAACAGAGCTTTAACACTAACAATAAATTAGAAACTTTATTGAAATTCTCATAAAAGAAAAAGGCTAAAATTACGAAGTCATTGCTCAACCAAAGGTCGCCCTTATCGAAATCTCTAAGTCATTAAATAAAACAGCAACTTGGACAAATAACAACACTGCTATATCAAAAAGCCAAAAATAAGAAAATATAGCACCAAACTTTAGAAATACGATAAAAGATTGCAAATAGCATTACATAACAGCAACAACAGATACGTTTCGTCGATTTTACGACGTTTATATATGGTATATTAATTGCAAAATCGGTGCACTTAAACATAATGCAGCAACCGGAGATCGCCACTACAACAAATAGCGATAAAAAGGTCATCTTTGTCACCATCAAAAGATAATCTATAAACGTAATTAAAAAAATTAAAAAAAATTATAACACCAGAAGACAGTGTGATTCGATGATATATGCACGTCATTCCATCTAGACGTAAGTAAAAAACCTTTTTAAGTACTTTAAGAATAAGATTTATAATTAAAACTACGAAAACTGTAAAATTATTACCTATATCTGCAGGTCACTTGAAAATGCCATTAATGCGCCGAAACAGTCTGTTGTGACTTAATAAAAATATCTAAACTTAGCAGCAAATTGGAATTTCTTTAGTAAAACAGTAGGTTGAGTCACTAGAACGGAATTATTTCAGCAATGGCGTGGTTTCAGGTTAATATTATGATTACGTGTGACGTACTCGCTATTGTTACACTTTACTCACCTCCTATGACTAATAACGTAAATTGCTCTGTTAGTTCTATATTTATTATGAAGGCAATACGAAGTGAATTGCCAATGAACACAGTTGTGCGAGTGGCCGTCCAATATTACGCGCGCTTTAATTTTCTGAATTATTGTGTGTGACAGAATCATTTGTAACTGTATTGACCCAATTAGTTACGTTAAAACGTTTAACCTATTTTCGAAATAATTTATATCTGGGGAGCATTTAATTTGCACTGACACGTTTTAAACTCGTGTATCAGTTGGTTCTATTTTCAGAGCCCTGCTGCCTTGGTACTGGCGTAGAAAAGTATCTACAAATTTTCAAGTATATCTAATTCCTAATAAGATTTGTCACTTCATGTTATGCCTTTATGTCCTGTAATTCAGGCTGCGTCGCTATGTGAGTAAGAATGATATCAATGAAAGTGTAATTGTTGCTTTCCTTTACTTTTTTTTAAAGAAAACGATATGAGCAAAAAACTAATTATTATTATTACACGAATAAGCAGAAAAAAAAGAATGCTCTGAAAGCCTACAATTAAGAAGCTCATAGTGGTTTGTTATATTTGGGGCGATCTTTTAATCAATTTATTGAAGACAAGAGCCAAGATCGCTTTTTATTTTTATTTTTTATTAAGATTACCGGTTTAGGCAGTTTAACTGCCATCTTCGGATCTTACATTTCATTCTTCATAACATTATTTAAAAGCTTTTAATAATAATGTTGTGAAGAATGAAATGCAATATCCGAAGATGGCAGTTCAACTGCCGAAACCGGTAATCTTAACAGAAAATACAAAATAAAAAGCGATCATGGCTCTTGTCGTCAATAAATTTAGAAGCTTTATTCACAGGACATGTACGTTAGTATGTTCGAAGAAATAATTAGCATTTCGTGAAACTCGTCTGCGAATTTATCCAGATGTTAGACTGTTGACTAATTAGAGTCAGAACACTGAAATTCGCTGTTATTGATACAGATAAGCGTTGTCGTACAAGAACTGATGAAACGAAGTTTTCTGTTCCATCCCGACCGGTGAAACTCGGAGCTCGACGAAAATTATCTTTTAAATATATCGTTGCGTCGTGTTGAAATCTACTGTAAAGAATCGTGTGAACTATTGTTCAACAATATGTATGTGGTGTACTGTTATTATTACACATTTCTAGGCCCTGATAATGTTTCTTAATCCTAAAAATGTTGATGTATCTAACCACCTGTTATTTAAACATTTTTCATGCATCCAAGTAATGAAATAACGTGTGGATACATGTGACTCGTTATTTATGAGGCTTTTAGAAATTGGTCTCACTGTAGTAGTGATAGCGTTGCCTTTAAGCATTTTAAAGGCGACGTTAAACGCTGCTCGGAACGCAGTTTAATTTATAAGAACACACAAGGTGCTCTTTTACTCTCTAAAATAAATCTGATGTGAATATTTTCACTGCACATTTATGACGATGGATTCACAACGAATGTTACTAACCAAATTTCACTCTTTTCTGAAACTCCAACATTTAATATTTTATTCTTAATTAACGCATCTGACAAAATTGATACTTAAACTCATTCAGAAAATAAAATGATAACTTTCTCAACAATGTGACTGTTGACAATAGTGGAAATCTTTGCGGAAAATAAATTCCTTCTTTCTCACTAATCACAGTCTAATACTATTTCTTCACATACGTGAGACGGGGCTCTGCTGATGCAACTCATTTACACATGCAACACATGAAAATCATAGTAGGGAAAGATGATAGGCCTACTTTCTAACTACAATAATCAAGCAGAACGGTATTTAACTACTTCATTAAGTAGTCAAAAATCAAGCATTGTTGCACAGAATTCTACATAACTGATAATCCTTACAAAATCTTTATACTGTCAATCCAAAATTTCTTATACAAAATACCTTTTATTACTATAATACGTAATCAATGATTCGTTCACTACCAAAAAATGCTACGAAATTACAAAACTGATCTTTTATTTAATTTTATAGCTGGAACACCTAATATAAATCAGTGTTTGCCGTCCATGCCGAACGGACAATTTCACTATTCAATATCTCAACCTGAGGTGTCGTGTCTGCAGGCATTGCAGGTCAGACGACCGTCTCTACGACAGACAAAACTGGAGTGTTTGTCTCCGGCCAAACAAAGACCTCCGCGAGAGGAGCCAATGATATTATACCGGGTGATCTAAAAGTCAGTATAAATCGTGGAATAATGTAGATAGAGAGGTAAAAATTGACACAAATGCTTGGAATGACATGGGGTTTTATTAGAATAAAACAAAATTAAAAATGTCCTACAGATGGCGCTGGACAGCAAAACGTCAGTGACTGCACATGCAAATCGTGTATAAAAGGAGCTGTAATGAGAAAGAGAATTAGATGCACCAGCAGTCGCAGCATGTTGACGTTGCCTGGAAAGGCGTTTTTTGTGAACTTGTATTATCAGAATGGGGAACGAGCTAGTTCAGCGTTACGATCCTATCGCCCTAGGAAGGGAAACAGGTAAAGGTCTGTTGGCAAATGCAGCTGTGGCGAGAATGATTTCCAAGTTCGAAGTCACAGGTAATTTACACGATAGACCCCGTAGTGGCCGACCCAGCACAAGACGTAATGCTGCTGAGACAGTTCAGGAAGAAATGGACACTGTAGCGGGTTGGTCTATGCACAGGGAAGTCAGAGCACCGGCATTCAATACACTACTGATTGGTTGGCACTTAGGCGTACCCTCCGATGCTAACCTAACTAAATCCATCGGCATCTTGAAATGTTACCTGGCGATTTAGTGAAGCGGAGGTCATTTGCGGTGGGGCGTTTCAAAAGATGGCGAAAGATAACGATTGATTGAGTAACGTGTTATGGACACACGAAGCTCATTTCACGCTCCGAGGATCTGTCAACGCCCACAACTGCAGAATTTGGGCTATCGAAAATCCTAGAACTCTCGTGGAAGCTCCATTGCACGAAGAGAAAGTTACGGTATGGGTTGGATTTACCACATCTACCGCTATCGGGCCTTTTTTTTTATTCGAGCAAACGCGTGATTCTAGCTGTTTAATTGATACCATGACGGGTGAGAGGTACGCCAGTTTGTTACAGAATCGTATCATCCCCAGCCTGGCTTAAAAACTCCTGCTGGAACGTACGATTTTTATGCAGGATGGCGCTCCACCCCATATTGCTAGACGCGTGAAAGATCTCCTGCGCGCGTCGTTTGGTGATGATCGTGTGCTCAGCTTCCCAGGTCCCCTGACCTCAGTCCGTACGACCATTGGCTTTGGGGTTACCTGAAGTCGCAAGTGTATAGTGATCGACCGACATATCTAGAGATGCTGAAAGACAACATCCGACGCCAATGCCTCACCATAACTCCAGACATCCTTTAGAGTGGAAACAAAGTGTATCATTATTTCAAAATACATATTTGGTTTTGGAAAAAAGTAAAGTTTGCAAATTCATTATTTGTAATTATGGAATTAGATGATCATTGTTATAGTAGGTGTTCTTCGTTTCCTTATTAATGAAGTTAGTTATCAGAAGTTTCAAGTTTTGACTTAACCAGAATACACTTAAAAGTTCCCCATTCCATTCATTATTTTGAATATTAATTTTCAATTTGGGGAGATTTTTATGTTGTGTGTAAATTCCGTCTAGCAAAGCAAGTCACTGAATTACATCTTGAAAAGAATAGAGAAGGCATGTAAGGTAACACACAGTTAGGTAAAGCGAAATTCATAAAAAGAGACATCGATTTTATTAATGAAAGATCACATTGTTATATTAATTCATAAGCTTAATAGTTACAAGCAAACCCAGTCATGTAAGAAAGAAAATACTTACATTCAGTTATGAAATAACGTTAGCGGAAGTTCCTTTAAAGCTAATCAAATATAAAAATTACATAGGTGCAAATAAGACAGTCTAGTAATTGTTGTGCAATGCGCGTTATCAATTTCATGATTTGATCATTAACACATTTTGAGTAATTTAAGGGAGCTATTAATTCAGCTAAACAGATAAAAAATATTCCAGTAGCAGAGTCCGTTTTTGTATGAGTATAGCCTATTTTGTGCAAGCTGTGAATTTTGCAATAACGTTAGAAGAAGTTACATTTCAAACATACAAAATTAGTATCCAATCAGATTACAATTTTAGTTACAATTTTGTCTTTAACAGTGTTGCTTTCATTTACTACTAGAGGATCCGTGCGAATAATTCGCACCGTTAGTGGAATGACAATAAAAGTGGGTAAAAATGCAAGCAAAGATGGAATGTTCAAACATAGCTTTGTTTAGAATCAATCAATGCAAGTATTTAAAGGCGAAAATGGAAGAGCTTGATCTGCTGAGTGTTGTTGCATCAAAAAGAACTGCGCACGTTAATTATAACCGAAGATATCGTGAAAACAAACCGATTAAAATATTCAATGCAAGGACAGAAATACCGCGTATGAATAAAAATAAAGGATGGGGGGATTTTAGTCTGATACTTGATGACAAATCTGCGAATTAATACCTTTCGTTTAAAGCAAAGATCGGTCGGATAGAACGGCCTGACCGACTGACTTTAGCTTACAGCAAGGATATCACCATAAGAAATATACAGAAGGAAATTACGTTCGAGTGTAGAAAAAGAAAGGCGAGAGTTATGTAAATTCTGATACTTTATGACAAATCTCTGAATGAATACCTATCGATTAAAACAAAAATAAA
Source organism: Locusta migratoria (assembly GCA_026315105.1). NCBI lineage: Eukaryota > Metazoa > Arthropoda > Insecta > Orthoptera > Acrididae > Locusta > Locusta migratoria. Next base: position 112,568,737 of record CM048744.1, on the reverse strand, counting down.
GGAACTCGAGCGGGTAGTTTGGTCTGACCGACTGATTTGGTTTTTGTAGATTATTTTAATATATGTTATCATTTACGCTCCAAACAATCACACACACGTAATTTCACAGTGTTAAATGTCAGATGCGTTTAACCTATTTAAAGAACAGAATCTCACTAATATTCTTACTTTACCCAGTTTATTTTACTTTATTAGTAACATTCATGTCACAAATTTCGAGTGACAGTCTTGCTCAAATACATAGTTTCACGTTTCAACGACATAAGAGACTTATGGGTGCACTGCGAAATTACTGTTTCGGGTGAATATTGGCATTTGTTGTTGTTGTGGTCTTCAGTCCGGAGACTGGTTTGATGCAGTTCTCCACAATACCCTACCCTGAGCAAGCCTCTTCAACTCCACATAAGAACGGCAACCTACATCTGTCTGAATCTGCTTACTGTATCCATCTCTTGGTCTTCCTCTGCGGTTTTTACCCCACGCACTTTCCTCCAACGCTAAATTCACAATTCCTTGATGTCTAAGAATGTGTCCTACCAATCGATCCCTTCTTTTAGTCAAGGTATGCCAGAAATTTCTTTTCTCCCCAATTCTCTTCATTACCTCCTCATTAGTTATTAATCTTCAGTGTTCTTCTGCAGCACCGCATTTCAAAAGCCTCTATTCATATCCTCACTGTTTATCGTCCATGTTTCACTCCCATACAAGGCAACACTCTACACAAATGCCTTCAGAAAGGACTTCCTCAAGCTTAAATCAATATTAGATGTCAACAAATTTCTCTTTTTCAACAACGCTTTTCTACCCCTTGCCACTCTGCACTTTATATCCTCTGTACTGCGACCATGATTCGTTTTGTTACTGCCCAAGTAACTAATCTAATTTCTTGAGCATCACCCAACTTTCTTATACTGCATTCCATTACCCTAGTTTTGCTCTTACTAATGTTCGTCTTATATGCACCTTTCACCACACTGCCCATTCCTTTCAAGTGCTCTTCCAGGTTCTTTCCTGTCTCCGACAAAATTACTATATCGTCGGCAAAACGCAATTTTTTAATTTTTCCTTCTCCATATTTTTCCTTACTTTCCTTTATAGCTTGATCAATGTACAAATTGAATAACATTGGAGAAAGGCTGCAACCCTGTCTTACTCCCTTTCCAATCACTGCAGCCCTTTCATGCCCTTCAACTCTGACAACTACTGTCTGGCTTTTATACAAGTTGTAAATAACCTTACGCTCCCTATATTTTACTCCCGCTTGCTTCACAACTTGAAAGAGTTTATTCCAACCAACACTGTTAAAAGCCTTCTCCAAATCTACAAAAGCTAGATATGTAGGTTTGCCATTTCTTAATATGTCTTCTAGGATAAGCCGTAAAGTGAGTATTGCCTCCCGTGTTCCTACATTTCTCCTGAACCCAAACTGATCTTCCCCGAGGTCGACTTCTACCAGCTTTTCCACCCTTCTGTAAATAATTCGTGTTAATATTTTGCAACCTTGACGTATTAAACTGATGGTTCTGTAGTTTTCACGTCTGTTTGCGCCTGCTTTCTTTGGAATGGGGATTGTAACATTCTTGTTAATGTCTGAGGGTACTTCGCCAGTCTCATACATCTTACAAACCAGGTGTAACAGTTTTGTCATGGCTGGTTCTCCCAGAGACTTCAGTAGCTCTAAACGGCGAATTTATAATCTGTCAGTCTAAAAATAGATGACTTAGGGCCGGTTTGTCAATGTCTCGTTAAGTTCCAGATATGATTTTAACTCATCGTTAGTGAAGAATTGCGTTTGTCAATGTTTCGTTATGAGTTAGCCTGACGTTAAAGGACCTTAAGTTATCGAGTTAAATTCCGCTCATTACACGGCTAACGACCAGTTAAGTGAGAATCTGTATCAAAATGGCAAGATTCCAAAGCGCTATAATGTAATATATTCACGTGAAATAGACCGATTTATCGAACAAAATAACAGAAGCACTACATTTATGAAAAACTAGTGTGGAAAGCAGCTTTGATGGTAAATTGTATCGTCATATTTGTCGCCCCATCCATGTCAGTAGCGGTTAGATGTGTTTGATTCATTGCAGATACACAGCATAACATTAAAAATATTGTTGCGATACAGTATCAAAATACAAACTAACGGGTAACGACTAGTTAAGTGAGAATCGGTATGATGAAAATGGCTGGAATATGATTTGGTTGACAATTACCACAATGTCAATATTTTGGATGATCTAGAGGACATTGCCCCTATAAGGCGTCCTAGACGTATTTATGTTCGTCCAAATCATTTGGAATACTGGGATAATGCAGATTTTGTTTCGCAATTTCGTCTTCGAAAAGCCATTTTGGAAATGCTGCATGAAAAACTCCACGACCATCTGAAGAGTCCAACATATAGTTATGACTTATCTGTTGTAATAAAAAACAATACATTATTTATGTGTGCAAACGTATTAATTCAGTACTTACATATGCTTGTTGCACCTAGTGTAAGACCTAAAATGTGATTTCTTCCTCCGATCTACAGAAACAGTGCACTTTCGCCTGCCGGCCGCGGTGGCCGAGGTGACTAAGGCGCTCCAGTCACGGTCAGCACGGCCGCTACGGTCGGGGGTTCGAATCCCCCCTCGGGCATGGATATTTGTGCCGTCCTAGTTCGTAAGTAGTTCATATGTAGTTTGTAAGTTAAGGGACTGATGACCCCGTAGTTAAGTCCCATAAGCTTAACAAACATTTGAACACTTTCGCCTATGTGCAATTTACTGCTTGCACTAACGTACTATGCACTTGGCAGTATATTATCGTACTAGGCCCTAAGCACTTTTGCTGTCCATGTTCCAGGGACAGCATTGAATTCATTTGCCGTAATGTCGCCTCCTTTTCCTTCCATGTCGTAGCGTCATTTTTTTTTAATTATGTTTTATACATATTCCAATGTGTCATATTTCCAAGCCAAGACACACACACTAATTTCTTGTAAAATTTGAGCTTCTTTCACGTTTGTTTGCATTAGCACCAAATAACAACTGTCTGCTAACCTCTTCCCTGAGAGTCAAATATGGGGAACAACAGTTTATTCAGACTGCACTTTCATTTGTTTCTATTGCTAACATAGTCGAAATATATTGTAATTTCTCGTTTTCTCCAGGTTAGCAAACGAGAGGTGTATCTGGCAATGACAAACACAGTGCATGTAACGGGGATATTTAACGAGACGTTAAAGGAATATTCTCGTCTACTAACGACAAGATTAACGAGAGATGGACGAATCGGCCTTTAGATGGTCCTTTCCCAGTTAAAACATGTGACAACTTGTGTGCAAAAATTAATAAATACAATGAAATAAATCGCAATTTGCGATGTTATGGCTTCACTGTATGAGGTTTAGACGGAATACCAAACTGTGGCGAATGAAAATTTGTGCCCGGCCGGGATTGGAACCCGGGATCTCCTGCTTACTATGCAGACGCGTTGACCACTCCGCCACCGAGGACACAGTGACCATCCCGACTGCAGAGGACTCTTCCCTGCACGTCTCCCGCCACACACAAATCTCCATTCACCACGCTGTCTTATTCCTATACCACAGCCTATTTATTCTATAATGCTCGCAGCCACAATACTGTATTCCCGCATCAGGGAGAACAGACCATGAGGTATCGAAACACAATTAATTGTCGTCAGGAGCCCAGCCTCGGCTTGTATACAATTACATATATTTTTGACGAATTGCAGCGTTCAAATGAATGAAATAAATCGCAATTTGCGATGTTATGGCTTCACTCTATGAGGTTTTGGGCACAAATTTTCATTCGCCACAGTTTGGTATTCCATTTAAACCTCATACAGTGAAGCCATAACATCGCAAATTGCGATTTATTTCATTTATTTGAACGCTGTAATTCGTCAAATATATATATAATAACTAGCTGAACCCCCGCTGCTTCGCATGCGTAGGCTGGTTGGTCTGCACCAGTCGTTTCTTTTTAATCCTGATGAAGAATCCATATCTTAAGTTTCGTAGTTGTACCTTGAAATTTGAGTTAACAGCACCATATTTTTGAAAATCATTTTTGCATCTTGTATTTCACCCACTTATTGGTCGAATTTTCAAAAATACCCAAACACGTGTCTTTTAAATTTGAACCCCGAATACAAATCCTAAAATTTGTAGTTCTAACTTCAAAATTGCCTAAATAGCAACAGACTTTCGAAAAACATCCCCTCTCCAATTTAACCCCTTTGATCGTTGAATTTTCAAAAATACCGAAACATGTATTTTTTAAATCATAACGAAAAATACAAATACCAATTTTTGCAGCTATAGCTTCAAAATTGTCTTGACAACAACGTTTTTTCGAAAAGAATTTTTTATCCCCTCTTTTACCCCTTAGTTTTTGAATTTACAAAAATACCGAAACTCCTGTCTTTTTAATCCTGATCAAGAGTCCATATCCTAAGTTTCGTAGTTATAGCTTGAAATTTGAGTTAACAGCAACATATTTTTGAAAATCAAATTTTTGCGTCCTCTATTATACCCCCTTATTGGTTGAATTTCAAAAAACGCCGAAACACGTGTCTTTTAAATTCGAACCGCCAACCCAAATCCGGAAATTTGTAGTTCTAAATTCAAAATTGCCTATATAGCAAAATATTTTCGAAAAACACCCCTCTCCAATTTAACCCCGTTGACGGTAGAATTTCCAAAAATACCGAAACACGTATTTTTTAACGTCTAACCAACTATATAAATATCAATTTTTGCAGCTCTATCTTCAAAATTGTATCAATAGCAACGAATTTCCAAAAATAATTTTTGATTCTCTATTTAACCTTCTTACTTGTTGAATTTCCAAAGATACTAAATATCATGGATTTTTAATCATGACCAAGATTCCATATCCGAAGTTTCGTAGTTGCAGCTGAAAATTTGAGTTAACAGCAACATAGTTTTGAAAATCAATTTTTTGCGTCACCTATTTTACCTCCTTATTTGTCGAATTTAAAAAAAAATGCCGAAACACGTGTCTTTTAAATTCTAACCCTGAATTAAAATCCGAAATGTTGTAGTTCTAGCTTCAAAATTACCTAAATAGCAACGTATTTTCAAAAAACGTTTCATCCCCTATTTCACCCCCTTACTGACGGAATATAAAAAAATCGCTTCTTAAATGACGCCTACAGAGTAACATCAACACCCTCCAGAAATTTCAAGTTTCTATCTTCAGTGGTTTGGGCTGGGCGATGATGAGTCAGTCAGTCAATCGGGACAATTCCTTTCATATACAGAGATAGATATATTTTTAAAAAAAGAAATAAATGACATTATCTTAAATGTCTGTTCGAGAACTAGCATCTTAAATCGCATACCGCAGTTGTCGTTTCATCTTTCCATCTATGAAAATAGAAAGTACAAGCACCGTTAATTACTGCTGCGGTCCCGCTTCGCTGTAAAGCGGAGCATTTACCTCAGCGCTCGAGCGCCGTAACTTCCGCTTAAAACTTTCCCCAGGCCTGCGTTCCGCAGAAAATTTAACACGCGACACTGTCGCAGACTGCTACATCAAAGGACCAACTTCTGCAGAGGCTGAGGACTCTGCCGTTAATAGCGAAACAATATTGCAATTTTAGACTTAACGAGTCGACTCTCATCCGTGAGCTTCGAAATAAGTAGGGCAGAGATCATCCCATTCGGCAAGTGTATAATGTTAGAATGGAGTTGACTTCTCTTATTCGCGAAAAAACCTTCTGTACGATGTAAATCAGGTTGGAAAATTTTACGAGGGGACTTCATCTGTCCTTCATTAAACAGCCTACTTCATTTACGCATATTTTCGTCGTTCATTACACCTCCACTTTCAACAAGTTGCTGATGAATTTAAGCAGGACGGAACTGTAGCTGTTGCGACTTTCATTATTCATCAAAGCACGAACTGGTTATAATTAATAAACCTGCGTAACTTCTCCTCCACAATTAACTGGTAGGCTTACTTGAGATCCAGAAGACCACCATGGAGAGAGCTCAAAATCTTATATCCACCCCTTTAGATGCCAAGACCACCTCGAAACATGATTGGTCCAATTCTGACATAAATGTTTAAATGTTTGTATAGCTTATGGGACTTAACTAGGGGGTCATCAGTCACTAAACTTACAAACTACTTATGAACTAGCTAATCCTAAGGACGGCACAAATATCCATGCCCGAGGGGGGATTCGAACCCCCGACCTTATAGGCCGTGCAGACCGTGACTGGAGCGTCTCAGTCCCCTCGGCCACTGCGGCCGACAATTCTGACATAGCCAGGAACCATAGGGAAATATTTTTGTGTCCCGACTTCGTCGCCGCTTTCGTGTCCCAGCCTCGTCGTAGGTGTCGGTGGCCGAGTGGAATGAGACCGACACGCTGGTGCAGGTACGGAGGGGAGCAGCCAGAAACTATAAACACTCGAGTAAATTAGAAAGATATATATATTGCACAGAATGTAACAATACTTAACTTTTACATAGTTATTAGAGGCCTGCCTAGTGCCTGTACAATAGCAAAGTCTTCACTCGTGCCTATCTGATTACGAAGGTCCTAACTCGTTGCTATCTCAGTCCGAAGTGCGAAGTGCGAAGTGCGAAGTGGCCGATGTCCTTCAGTGGTGGCCACGAGCGGCGTTGTACCAGAGGGCGCTCGTGGCTGTCGTCGGAAGAACGCCGCGCCGTGCATGCATGGCGGCGCGCGGCGAAAGTAGGTGGCGCGCACTTTGTACTTGTGCGACACCACACCCCTCCCCCCCAAACCGCCGCGCCGTCGTGGCGTAGGGCTGAGGGCCACGGCGACGGCACTGGGAGGAGGGCCTGAGCGGGGGCGTTACTGGTGGGACGGGCGTCGTAGCGGAGGCCGGGATCGAGACGCCGTCCGCGCCCCGGCATCCGCCTTGCGATCCTCCAGGGAACCCGCCGAAACCTGGGGAAGGGCGCCCGCCCCCGCCCAGAGGGAGCAGGTCATCTTCTTCTGAGGTGCGTGGCCCAAGCTGGGGGGGCCCGCACGGTCCCGGAGTCCCTCTCGGTGACGCTGTCATCTGCGGCGGCGACAGCGGCGGCGACGACTGCGTCGGATGTACGTCGACGTCCATAGGGATCTCGTAGTCCGGGGACGAACGATGTGGTTGTGCTCCCTGGCGCAGAACTGGGTCTGGAATCAAGAAACCGGAGACAGGATCGCGCGGTCTGTGCAGGCGCAATTGGTTTGCGTGGCGCCGCAGCTCCGACCCTGTGGAAGAACGTACAATAAACATATTGCGCCCGAGCACGCGCTGAATGATGCCCGGCATCCATTTCTTCTTGTTTCCAGCAAACACCCTGTACAGCACCGGCGTAGAAACCTGAAAACGCGTAGCGCCATACGAACCGACTCGGTGCGTGGGAGGCTGCAGCAGGTGAAGGAGAGTGCGGTGACGGCGGCCGTGTAGCAGCTCGGCAGGAGACGGGCCGTCACGTGGCATGCACCGATACGTAGACAGGAAAATTTGAAGAGCTTGCTGCCTGGAGTGCTGACCTTTCATCTTTTCCATGTGTGACTTGAATGTTCGAACGAAACGTTCTGCTTCACCATTGGACTGAGGGTGAAAAGGTGCGGTGGTGAAATGCTGAATGCCGTTCACACGACAAAACTGTTGAAATTCCGCACTAACAAACTGAGGTCCATTGTCACTGACGATAGTTTCAGGCAAGCCTTCGATGCAAAACACTGATGTTAAGGCACTGATTGTACTAGACGCCGTCGTTGAGTTCATGGCAATCACAAAAGGAAACTTGCTGAAAGCGTCTATAACAATTAACCAGCGCGTATTCCAGAAAGGTCCGGCAAAGTCAACATGTAAACGTTGCCATGGTCCCTTGGGGCGTGGCCAGTCTGAGAAACGCTGTGGAGGAGCCGCCTGATGCTCCGCACAAACTGTACACTGTGATGTCATGCTCTCTATCTGAGCGTCCATACCAACCCAGGTACAATGACGTCTGGCCAATTGCTTTGTCCTAACAATACCCCAATGTCCTTGATGCAGGAGGCGTAACACTTCTCGTTGCAGGGAACGAGGAACAATCACTCTTGCTTGGTCGTTGTCGGTATGCAACAACAGTACACCCTGACTTAAAGATAATGCATGACGTTGTGCAAAATAACGTCGAACCAGAGGCCGATCAATGTCTTTGGCTCTGGCAGGCCACCCTGAGCGAACAAAACGTGCTACCACACTTAGGTCTGCATCCGCAGCTGTTTCCTGTGCAACCCGACGAGAGTTCAAAGGAAAGTCTGCGACAGCGGAAGCATCTCTGGAGTCTATCTGACAACATGCCATTTCTGAAGAATCAAACGACACATCCTGGCCAATCGGAAGTCGGGAAAGTGTGTCCGCGTTAGCATGTTTAGTGGTAGGTCGGTACAAAATCTCATACTGATAATTTGACAATATCAAGGACCATCTCTGAAGCTTTTGTGCCGTTCGTGGCGGAATTGGCTTTGTGGGTGAGAACAACGACGTGAGAGGCTTGTGGTCTGTCAACAAATAGAATTTTCTGCCATAGAGATAATGATGAAACTTTGCGACGCCGTAAATGATTGCTAAGGCCTCCTTTTCTATCTGACTGTAATTCTGTTGCGTCGGCGTCAGTAGCTTGGATGCAAAGGCAATAGGACGATCGTGACATCCAATACGATGTGAGATTACAGCGCCTAGGCCGTACGATGAGGCGTCAACTGCTAACACTACAGGCTTCTGGGGGTCAAAGGGAATCAAACATGCATCACTGAGTAGTGCAGACTTTAGTTTGTCAAAGGCAACCTGACAATCGTTAGACCATACAAAAGGAACATTCTTCCTACGTAAGTGATGCAGTGGAGCTGCAATCTGAGAGGCATTGGGAATAAACCTGAAATAATAGTTAAGCTTTCCCATTACTGCTTGCAATTCATGCACATTCTTAGGAGGAGGCAAGTCTTTGATTGCTCTAAGATGTGACTGTAAGGGATGAATTCCTTGGGCATTAATCACATGGCCTAGGTACTCTATTTCAGTTTGAAAAAACGAACACTTTGCTTTATTGCAACGTAGACCTGCTGCAGACAAAACTTTGAAAAGGCACTCCAGGTTTGCTAAGTGTTCTTCAACTGTACGTCCGGATACCACAATATCATCTAAATAGTTCGAACAACACGGTACAGAAACTGTCAGCTGTTCCAAAAAACGCTGAAAAATAGCGGGAGAGGAAGAACTGCCAAAGGGTAGGCGTTGAAATTGAAAAAGGCCCATGTGAGTATTAATGACGAAAAACGTTTTTGACTCGTCATCAAGTGGAATCTGTAAGTATGCCTCTGCTAAATCAATCTTGGAAAAGAAACGAGACTGTCCTAATTTGTCCATTAGTTCGTCAGGTCTGGGCAGGGGATAAGTGTCTACAATTGTTTGACCGTTCACTGTTGATTTGAAGTCAGCACAGAGACGAAGTTTTCCTGACGGCTTGGGTATAATTACTAAAGGCGAGGCCCACTGACTCGCAGAAACAGGAGAAATCACCCCACTATCTTGCCAACGTTTAAGTTCTTCGGCAACTGTATCACGCAAGGCGATAGGCACTGGTCTAGCTTTACGAAATTTTGGAACTGCAGATTCTTTTAAAGTGACATGTGCCACGAAGTCTTTTGCACAACCTAGTTCCGGCGAAAACAAATCACTGTATTTTTCACATAATGCATTAATTTTATCCTGAGGCACTATTGACGAAATTTGAAGCACATCTCTTTGAATTGATAAACCAAACAAGTCAAAAGCATCTAGTCCAAAAATATTCTGCGTAGATTTGGCCTGAAGAACAACAAAAGCAACTGTTTTCGTAACACCTTGAAAAGAGGCGGGCAGGCTACACGTTCCTAGCACGGGAATATTTTCACCTGTATAAGCTGTGAACACTTGCTGTGACGGCGACAATTTTGGCGAACCCGGAAGTTCATAAGTATCTTTATTGATTAATGTAACAGCGGAACCAGTATCAAGCTGAAATTGCACAGTCTTATTTTCTATGGAGAGATTCACAAACAGTTTTTTGCTTGCGGCGCTCGACAGGCGCGCGAATGTGGGCAACGTCTGCTACGGTTTGTGTGCTGCGTATGCGCGGGCCGCGTATTGAAGGAAGCGGCTCAGACTCGGCACGCAGGGGATTAACAACACTGTCACTAGATGACACTACCGCCGGATCGGCGTCCGCGCAATGCGAGGCTACTGCACTAAAATTACTTTCAGTATCTACAACAAGTCTACTGGCACTATCTACACAGTACTGGGCACTTTTACAATAAGAAGTTGCAGAAGGCACTAAGTTCACTACAGGAATGCACTGTTCATAGTCATTTTGCGTGTCCCGAACCCGTTTCCGTTGCACTGTTTTACGCGCTCGTCGGCGCTTGCTACGTGGCGCACTATATAGATTTGCCATAGGCGCCGAACTACTTTCTTGCAATGGAGAACCAACTAAAGCACTGTTAAACTCCACAGCGTCTATGACATTGACTGTATGCACTGCTCTCGCACTATGCGAAGCACTGTTTCTAACGTTACTGTTCGAGTTTTTAATTTGCATACACACAGACTGCACATGTCCCGATTTGCCACATTGATAACAGGTTGCGTTGCGACTAGGGCAATGAGCACGCTTGTGGCGAGACACACACTGGGGGCAAGATTTACGCACATTTTTCTGAAATGAGCGTTGGCGCCCGTTATTCAAATTACTGTGTCTAACACTACGGGGCGACCTTTGCGTCGCACTTTTCCTCTGGCTACTGTTCACTGTCTGTTCAGCACGGCCGGTAGAAAAATAAGAATCACTAGTGCTATACTGAGAACTACGGCTAGGAAAGCGTCCGTTGCGGCGCACTGAATTAACACTGTGGCTTTGCATTTCTACATCTGCTAAGTCAAAAGTATCATGCGCTTCTATAAGCTGCAGTACACTGTCTAATGAGGGGTCAGACTGTTTCAGAATTGCTGCTCTAATTCTGGGGTCCTGAATATTCTGCGTAATCGCATCCCTCAACATCACGTCACTATACGAAAGTCCACAAGAGCAAGTAAATTTACATTGGCGGGTTAAGCCCTTCAATTCCGTAATCCACTCTTGGTGTGACTGCTGCGGTAATTTTTTAAGTCTGAAAAATCGGTATCGTGCAGCGGCTACAAGAACTTTTCTCTCATAATGAGCATTCAGTGCATCTACAATTTGTTCAAAGTCTACATCACGAGGAGATGCGTGCGGGAATAGTTTTTGCAGTAACACGAAAGTTTTGGGGCCCACCACAGACAATAAAAGATGCTTCACTTTCTGACCTGTAATTTGATGAGCCGCGACGAGTTCTTGAAACTGCGCCAGATAATCACTCCATTCTTCCTCACGTTCGTTGTACTGGCGGAACGTCGGAAGCGGTGCGGCGGCAGGTGTGGGCTGCTGATGTGACGGCTGTTGTTGAGTTGCCGTCAACTGCGCCACTGCGTTGAGAAGTTGTGAGATTTGCGCCGTCTGTAACTGAATAATTTCCATTAAGTTTGGGTTCGGGGTAGTGGCCATGCTGACCGATTAGGCGCCGCGTATACAAGTAACTTATAACAAAACACAAATGCAATATGAAAGAGGACTCGCTCTGCAACAAAAAAGTCCACAAAATACGTAACAGAATATGTTCCCCCAAAAATCTTATAATAAGGGTGGGTGGGCGGGAGCAATTTTTGCGTGCTCCGACTGCTGCTGTCTGGCTGCTGCAAGCGGGCTGGTCCAAGGTTCTATCACTCCTCGTCGCCACTTTTGTGTCCCGACTTCGTCGCCGCTTTCGTGTCCCAGCCTCGTCGTAGGTGTCGGTGGCCGAGTGGAATGAGACCGACACGCTGGTGCAGGTACGGAGGGGAGCAGCCAGAAACTATAAACACTCGAGTAAATTAGAAAGATATATATATTGCACAGAATGTAACAATACTTAACTTTTACATAGTTATTAGAGGCCTGCCTAGTGCCTGTACAATAGCAAAGTCTTCACTCGTGCCTATCTGATTACGAAGGTCCTAACTCGTTGCTATCTCAGTCCGAAGTGCGAAGTGCGAAGTGCGAAGTGGCCGATGTCCTTCAGTGGTGGCCACGAGCGGCGTTGTACCAGAGGGCGCTCGTGGCTGTCGTCGGAAGAACGCCGCGCCGTGCATGCATGGCGGCGCGCGGCGAAAGTAGGTGGCGCGCACTTTGTACTTGTGCGACACCACAAATATCACCTGGCAGAAATGTACCTGGTACCTGCTAAGAAGAACACGGGTCACACTCAAAAGACTCCGCACAGGCCATGACAGAAGTGGAGAGATGCTCTCCAAATGGGCATGCGAGATACTCCCCAGTGCGACTGTGGACATCCTGAACAAACGATACAGCACATCATTCTGGAATGCCCAAAGCGTGCATTCACCGGAAGTATTGGAGAACTGTATGAAGCCTCCCCTAAAGCCGTCGAGTGGATGGAAAAGCTGGACATACAAGTTTAATATAATTTTGTAGTTTGTTTTTGTTTGCTTGCTCAATTGTCAATTTGATTTCAAAGTCCATTGTATATACCTATACGTACGGAAGTATTTAAACCATTTGTACTTGTAAACCACATTCGCTAAATAATGATAAATAAATTCGTCCACTGTCTAAATTAGGAACCTGTAGGCAACCTGTACAGCATGTGCCGCTTCTTAGGTTTCTTTCCTGCAGAGGCGTGACACGGCCGACATAAGGGCTGTGAACAGGTGCTCCTCCGCCGCGAAGAAGCAGGTCCAGTCGCCATATAGCGAATTTATAACTAATTAATTTGGTACCTAGAAAAATACGACATCCGCAATAATCGACAGTCTTGCTTAGGCAAGCATCATGTGATATTAGGTGTGCAGGGAAAATTATTTTTATGTGATGTAATTCGCGAATAATTTTATCGACCTTAACTTTTAATAGGGCTGCTTTGTGACATATCTGTCGAGTATTAAATTTTCGTACTGTCTGAATCAATAATTAGAAAGTTAATAACTATTTAATTAATGGAGACACTGTCTTAAAGACTAGACAAGGTGGCTCAGTTCCACTTTTGTGTTCGGTTGGGGAAAATACTCAGCTCTACAAACTTGTTTTTTGCATTTAAGAACCGAATAACCGAGTGCACTTCACAAACCACATACTTGACAATCTCCACAATGGTGACGGACAAAGCAGTATAATCAACCATCCAACAGAACGTAAGTGAGACGTAGTGAGACACTGACCAAGAGTGTCCGACAGTGAGTGGACGTCACGTGACAAAGTGCGCGGACAGGATGCATTTTCGGTTCTTGTTTTAAAAATGACACTGGTATGTTACGTAGTGAGACCGTAGGTTTTTCTAAGTTTTTTCATCGTAATTTGCTAACTCGATAAGGAAGGTTCCCCTCACTGTGGGTCAAAAACTTTGTAACCAAGTTGTTGAAGCCGATTGGCTGTGCCTTTCATATTCTCCTACGGCTTCCACCATCACATTCAACGTTGTTAAGTTACAATTTATTGCAGCAGCCCTAGTAACGTCAATTGAGTGTTCCAATGCAAATGAAAGTAAGACGAATAGGAACATTACTCAACAGCTTCAGGAAGGTTTTATTGTCTGTGTTTGCTTAACAAATAATTATTAGGATGGAATCTGCCTTGAGCGACCGTAGTTTTTTTCTTCTATTACCTACACGTATGTCGCTGAAGTTTTAGTATCATCAGTCGGCTTCATTTCCTTTCTACCCGCGCGGAAATGGCCTGCTGTCAAGGGGCTTTGCCATGGGCTGCGCGGCCGATCTCCATCGTTCAAATGTTTTTCAACCTATTGGACCAAACTGCTTCGGTCATCAACACGTAGACTTATTAACTACTTTAACTTACACTAAGGACAACACACACCCCCACCAATGACCGAGGGACGACTCGAACCTCCGGTAGGAACAGCAGCCCAATCCGTAACATGATGTCTAATTCCACGCCGCTGCCATAGGTGGCAATCCTCCCTCGAGCATGGGTATTTCTTCTTAGTTTAAGTTTGTTTAAGCAGTTTGCAAGTCTAGGGATCGTTGACCTCGGCAGTTTTGGCCCAAAGTTTACAGACATTTCAACACTTTTTGTTTCCTCTCTTTTAACCAACCGAAAAATGATATTTTTTTCTGACTGATTTGATGCAACTCTTCACTCTACCCTATCCTGTGCTCTCCTCTTCACCTCCTAATACACTACTGGTCATTAAAATTGCTACACCAATAAGATATGCAGATGATAAACGGGTATTCATTGGACAAACATACTAGAACTGACGCGTGATTAAATATTCAAGCAATTTGGGTGCATACATCCTGAGAAATCAGTACTCAGAACGACAACCTCTGGCCGTAATAACGGCCTTGATACGCCTCGGCATTGAGTCAAACACAGCTTAGATGGCGTGTACACGTACAGATGCCCATGCAGCTTCAACAAGATCAAGAGTAGTGACTGGCGTATTGTGAAGAGTCAGTTGCTCGGCCACCATTGACCAGTCGTTTTCAGTTGGTGAGAGATCTGGAGAATGTGCTGGCCAGGGCAGCAGTCGAACATTTTCCGTATCCAGAAATGCCCGTACATGACCTGCAACACGCGGTCGTGCATTATCCTGCTGAAATGTACGGTTTCCCAGGGATCGAATGAAGGGTGTTCCCACGGGTCGTAACACATCCGAAATGTATTGGCCACTGTTGCTTGGAAAGACATTGATGCATCGAGTTTGCTGCAATGGGAATTGATTAGTGTTTAAAATTGATGTTCCTTCTCCTGCAGTAACTTGTTTTGTTAATTTAACTGCTAGCATTCAGGCATGTTGAAGCCTTTTCTTAAATTATACGTTTTTTATCTCATACTGGCGAAGCATTATTTACCTATCGTGTATTTACTTTAGTGTGTCCTTCTATTACACAATTTTCCAGAAATTTATATAAATATTTTGTGGCATTCGTGGTCAAGCTCATGAAAGCTGGTTTGTCTATTTATTTGTCTCAGACTATGTAATACTAATTATTTTTTTTTTTTTTTTTTTGTATTTTAATGTCATATTAGTAAGGAAGTGAATTCAGATGGTGAATTTTTTACTTACAAAAATATCTCTTGTTAAGATGTATACGATTTTGGTAAGAATGACGGTCAGCGAACGATGAAGCGACAAAGGGACAGAACTGGTGGGGTGTGTGTGTTTGAGAGGGACGGAGAGAGCGAAGGGTGCGCGAAAAAAAAATGAAAGAGAGAGAGAGAGAGAGAGAGAGAGAGAGAGAGAGAGAGAGAGAGAGAGAGAGAGAGATAACTCTACGTCTAGGCCTGGCAGAAGAACGAACCTCCTGGGCAAAGGCGTATTTAGGGGTAGGGGGCACAGGGGCACGTGACCCCCATTAGGCAGACAAAAATGAGAGAGAGATAGAGAAAGAAGGCAGGGGGGAGAGAGAAAGGAAGAAAGGAGGGGGAGAGAGAGAAAGAAAGGAGAGAGAGAAAGAAAGGAGGGGGAGAGAGAAAAAAGGAGGGGGAGAGAGAAAGAAAGGAGGGAGGGAGAAAGAAAGAAAGAAGGGAGGGAAACAAAGAAGGGGAGAGAGAGGGAGGGAGGGAGGGTAGGTGAGAGGGCCTGAGGGTGGGAGAGAAAGAAAGGAATGGGAGAGATAAAAATAGGAGGGGGGGAGAGAAAGGAGGGAGAAAGAAAGAAAGAAGGGAGGGAAAGAAAGAAGGAGAGTGAGAGAGAGGGAGGGAGGGAGGGAGGGAGGGAAGGTGAGAGTGCGGGAGGGTGGTAGGGTGGGGAGAGGGAGGGAGGGATGGAGTGAAAATATTCAGAATAAGAATGAGTTTTACTTACAAACAGCATGTAACTGAGTTTAAAAAGGCAAATCCCTCTCATTAACATAACATAAATTTACTTTTTGTATTATACTTCCTTTTAATTGCTTCTTGCTCCTTTTTTGTAAGTAATTTACGATAAAACTGAAAGTCGTTTATTGTTTTGCGATTACTTGGGAGATAAATAATATATATTGTGTATATTTCATTCATACGTAAATAATGAGGCTCATCCGTAGATACTTTGTTAGCAGCTGATTGTTATTCATTGCATAATCTCTGCACTTAGTGTTGATTCTCCTAATAGCATGTACATTCGTTAAGCAACAATACTAAAATAGACCAGAAGGAGGACACTCAAGCGCCCGAAACCGGTCGTCTAAAATAAATACTCACAAGCAACTGGTTGCTGGATTTTATTAATTTATAACCTGAACAGTTGCTGAAATGGGTAAATTAAAAATGTGAAAAAAATTGTGAATTTCTAGGGCTGCGTTTATGCCGGCGCATTCAGGTGTTTTCGGTAATCAGTTAATCACTCTGGATTCTTTTCCTAGACACTAAGAAATAGTACTGCCACGTATTATAAACAGATTTATTTGAAACTACAAGTTTCGATTTTGCAGTTATTGGAGCTAATTAGAAATTTCAATGGCATTTTTCCGCACATCAGATACAAAGGATTTTCATGCTAGTATAAATCCTTCTAGAAACAAAATCATGTGTAATTTAATTGAACGGGATAGCTTTCTTGAAAAATTAACATGTTTTTCGTAGTTACTTTACAAAGCACGAAGAAGAAATCGTTTCAGTTCAACGCGAAGCAGTAAATCCGATTTTTGGTTCTGAGTAAATATCAAACTTTGCGCGACCTGTTTACTGGCTGTTTGATTGTTGTTCGGTGCAATGTTTGATAATGAAACAGCTACGCCGGATACAGTATTGTCTGTCCACGGTAAGTTGATAATTCGTGCGCTGGTTGTTGGCAGCGGCAGGAGGCGTGTACCATGGCTGCCGAGAGGTTCACAATCTTGGAAACGTTACCTGTAACAATGCGTGCAGTAATATTTCGTGTCTAGTGGCAGCGTAAAGCTGACAGCGCTCCAAAATAAATGAATGCTTGTGGAACTAGTGCAGATGATTTTTGCTCCTGTCATCACCGGGTAAAATCGTCTTCACTTGTCGAATTAATATACTTCCATCTAACTACCGATGCACTACTACTATCGGCGCACTATGGAATCATTGTCAAGAGCCTATGATTACAAAAAATACTGTAATGATTGAACCAGATTAAACTGTGAAAAGTTAAAAATTTACCATAAATAAAGAAAAAGAGTATCTGGAGTATGGAACTCTACATTTATAAAAGTGACAATCAAACAATGTGCGCCGGAAGGGAATGGCCGTGTGATCTGGGACGCCACGTCGTGTAGTACGCTGCTGCTCCCGCCAGGGATTCGTGTCCTCCCTTGGGAATGATTGCACCTGTTGTCCTTAGAATTAGTTAGTTTAAGTAGTTTGTAAGACTAGGGGACGAGGTATTAGCAGTTTCGTTCCTTGGGATTACAAGCATTTGAACTATTTTAATTATTTTTTAAAGCAAATACCATAGATTTTTGTACCGTTACCGTTAATTCATTTGGTACATTTAATACCATAATCCTGTGGGCATCATTGTACAAAACCTACTTTTCGACCGTATTGTACAATTTGAGTTTTCAAGTAGTCAGTCTAATCTTTTAGTCCAATTATTCCAAAGTAGTAAATATGTGGAGAAACCAGGCCAATTTCGCATGGCTTTCTGTGTCTAGGTATTCGCATATCCCCATCTGCCAAGCAGAGAAACAGTTTCAAATCGAATTAAATTCAGAGACTGAATGCCCTGTGTTCAATTGTGGTAAAGTGTTTCATCCTCTATGATAATACGGGATAAAAGAAATGTGCTGACAGCTGTCACAGGGCATTCAGACTCTGAAGACAGTGCTGTATTTTTTTTTTTCGTGTGTGTTAAATTTTAAAACTTTTCACTATTTAATGCAATTTAATCATTGTAATGTTTTTGTAAGCATGGGCACTTTAAAATGACGCCATAAAGCACAGAAAGTAAGTGCATTAATAGTACTAATAGATGGAAGTATACTAGAAAGTTTTTTCTCAGACGCGACTGCTTTGGAGTATGTTATGAGTATGAGTGTTTTCTATATCAGTGATGTGTGAATATATATATACAATGTGTTTTTAAGTTGGTCACACGACGCCTTTAAGGATATGTTTACCCTCCTGAGCCTTATGCCCCCCCCCCCAGTAAAAAATTCTGTATCCACCACTGCTTCTGGGTTGTGATATGAGTGATTATATTGGGCAGAGTGTTAATATTTGCGCAGCTAACGGTAATTTAGGGACTCACCAGTGCAACTGATATGCGTTTGCTTTTATAGATAAAATGTTGTTCGGGAAACTTAAACCATTATGAACTGTGGACGATTTCATGTTGATTGATCGCGAAGTACACACTTTCTGAGTTTCTAAACGTTATGATTACTTTGTCGGGGGAAGATGCAACCAATTTCTTATGCCAAACAACACAAGTGTATAACCATTTTATTCTACTTATGATTACTAATTCATCCTTCCCATAAGGAAACAATTTGATAGAATACACCTTATTCAACTAAATCTCTGACTTTTCGTACATCATTTGAAGATGTTAGAATAAAACCCTTTTTATTAATGAACCAGTTACTGTATGCAATATTTCTTATTTATTTCGCAAACTACATGAAATTTTTTAACTACAGGATGACAGATAAAAGGTAATAATTGCAGGGTAGTTGCCGGAGAATGTAAGTAGACACGTACGATTCGACCCTAAGATAAAACAGAGCCAAACTTCTAAATCAGCCCTGTGGTGTCGCACAAATCCAAAGTGCGCACCACCTACTTTCGACGCGCGCCGCCATGCACGCACGGCGCGGCGTTCTTACGACGACAGCCACGAGCGCCCTCTGCGGCAACTCCGCTCGTGGCCACCAGTGAACGACATCGTTCACTTGGGACTGAGTTGGGAACCAGTAAAGACTTTGGAATCCGATAGGCACCAGTGAAGACTTGGCTATCAGTTAGGCACTAGGCAGGATTCTAGCTCAACTATGTATCAACATTCTGCAGTACTATGTAAAAGTTAAGTATTGTATAAATTCTGTGCAATATATATCTCGTTCTAATTTACTCTAGTGTTTCTAGTTTCTGGCTGCTCCTCTCCGTACCTGCACCAGCGTGCTATCTTTATTCCTGTGTCAGTCTCATTCCACTCGGCCACCGACACCTACGACGGAAACGAGACACAAAAGCGGCGACGAGGCTGGGACACAAAAGTGGCGACGAGGAGTGATAGACGAACCTTGGACCAGCAGCCAGACAGCAGCAGTCGGAGCACGCAGAAATTGCTCCCGCCCACCAACCCTTATTATAAGATTTTTGGGGGAACATTTTCAGTTACGTGTTTATGGATTTTTTGTTGCAGCGCGTCCTCTTTCATATTGCATTTGTGTTTTGTTATAATTTACTTGTATGTGCGGCGCCTAATCGGTCAGCATGGCCACCACCCCGAACCCAAAATTAATGGAAATTATTCAGTTACAGACGGCGCAAATAACACAACTCCTGCAGGCTGTGGCCCAGCTCACAGCGCAATCAGCTAACCAACAACAACAGCCGCCGCTTCAGCAGCCCACACCTGCCGCCGCAACGCTTCCTACGTTTCGCCAGTACAACGAACGTGAGGAAGAATGGAGCAACTACTTCGCACAGTTTCAAGAACTCGTCGCGGCTCATCAAATTACAGGTCAGAAAGTGAAGCATCTGCTATTATCTGTGGTGGGCACCAACACCTTCGTGTTACTGAAAAAACTTTTCCCCGACGTATCTCCTCGTGATGTAGACTTTGATCAAATAGTAGAGGCACTAAATGCTCATTATGAGAGAAAAGTTCTCGTAGCTGCGGCACGGTACCGATTTTTCAGACTTAAAAAATTACCGCAGCAGTCACACCAAGAGTGGATTACGGAATTGAAGGGCTTAACCCGCAAATGTAAATTTACTTGCTCTTGTGGACTTTCGTATAGTGACGTGATGTTGAGGGATGTGATTACACAGAATATTCAGGACCCCAGAATTAGAGCAGCAATTCTAAAACAGTCTGACCCCTCATTAGACAGTGTACTGCAGCTTATAGATGCGCATGATACTTTTGACTTAGCAGATGTAGAAATGCAAAGCCACAGTGTTAATTCAGTGCGCCGCAACGGTCGCTTTCCTAGCCGTAATTCGCAGTGTAGTCCTAGTGATTCTTATTTCTCTATCGGCCGTGCTGAACAGACAGTTAACAGTAGCCAGTGTAAAAGTGCGACGCAAAGGTCGCCCCGTCGTGTTAAAAACAGTAATGTGATTAACGGGCGCCAACGCTCATTTCAGAAAAATTTCCGTAAATCTTGCCCCCAGTGTGTATCACGCCACAAACGTGCTCATTGCCCTAGTCGCAACGTAACCTGTTATCAATGTGGCAAATCAGGACATGTACAGTCTGTGTGTATGCAAATTAAAAACTCAAAGAGCGGTAACGTTAGAAACAGTGCTTCGCAAAGTCCGAGAACAGTTAATTCTGTAAACGTCATACACGCCGTTGATTTGAACAGTGCTTCTTTTGTTTCTGAATTGCAAGAAAGTAGTTCTGCGCCTATGGCAAAACTATACAGTGCACCACGTAGCAAGCGCTGACGAGCGCGTAAAACAGTGCAACGGAAAAGGGTTCGGGACAAGCAAAATGACTATGAACAGTGCATTCCTGTAGTGAAAATAGTGCCTTCTGCAACTGCTCCTTGTAATAGTGCCCAGTACTGTGTAGCTAATGACAGTAGACATCAAGTAGCTACTCAAAAGTGTAGTGCAGTAGTTAGTACATCTGGAGTAGCTTCGCATGCTTGCGCGGACGCCGATCCGGCGGTAGTGCCATCTAGTGACAGTGTTGTTAATCCGCTGCGTGCCGAGTCTGCGCCGCTTACTTCACTACGCGGCCCGCGCAAGCGCAGTAAACAAACCGTAGCAGACGTTGCCCACATTCGCGCACCTGTCGAGCGCCGCAAGCAAAAACTGTTTGTGACTCTCTTCATAGAAAATAAGACGGTGCAATTTCAGCTTGATACTGGTTCCGCTGTCACATTAATAAATAAAGATACTTATGAACTTCTGGGTTCGCCAAAATTGTCGCCGTCACAGCAAGTGTTAACAGCTTATACAGGTAAAAATATTCCCGTGCTAGGAACGTGTAGCCTGCCTGCCTCTTTTCAAGGTGTTACAAAAACAGTTGCTTTTGTAGATCTTCAGGCCAAATCGAGACAGAACATTTTTGGACTAGATGCTTTTGACTTGTTTGATTTATCAATTCAAAGAGATGTGCTTCAAATTTCGTCAATAGTGCCTCAGGATAAAATCAATGCATTTTGTGACAAATATAGTGACTTGTTTTCGCCGGAACTAGGTTGTGCAAAAGACTTCGTGGCACATGTAACTTTAAAAGAATCTGCAGTTCCAAAATTTCTTAAAGCTAGACCAGTGCCTATCGCCTTGTGTGATACAGTTGCCGAAGGACTTAAACGTTGGCAAGATAGTGAGGTGATTTCTCCTGTTTCTGCGAGTCAGTGGGCCTCGCCTATAGTAATTATACCCAAGCCGTCAGGGAAACTTCGTCTCTGTGCTGACTTCAAATCAACAGTGAACAGTCAAACAATTGTAGACACTTATCCCCTGCCCAGACCTTACGAAGTAATGGACAAATTAGGACAGTCTCGTTTCTTTTGTAAGATTGATTTAGCAGAGGCATACTAACAGATTCCACTTGATGACGAGTCAAAAAAGTTTTTCGTCATTAATACTCACATGGGTCTTTTTCAATTTCAACGCCTACCCTTTGGCAGTTCTTCCGCCCCCGCTATTTTTCAGCGTTTTTTGGAACAGCTGACAGTTTCTGTACCGTGTTGTTCGAACTATTTAGATGATATTGTGGTATCCGGACGTACAGTTGAACATTTAGCAAACCTGGAGTGCCTTTTCAAAGTTTTGACTGCAGCAGGTCTATGTGGTAATAAAGCAAAGTGTTCGTTTCTTCAGACTGAAATAGAGTACCTAGGCCATGTGATTAATGCCCAAGGAATTCATCCCTTACAGTCACATCTTAGAGCAATCAAAGACTTGCCTCCTCCTAAGAATGTGCATGAATTACAAGCAGTAATGGGAAAACTTAACTATCTCAGATTTATTCCCAATGCCTCTCAGATTGCAGCTCCACTGCATCACTTACGTAGGAAGAATGTTCCTTTTGTATGGTCCAAAGATTGCCAAGTTGCTTTTGACAACTTAAAGTCTGCACTACTCTGTGATGCATGTTTGATTCCCTTTAAACTCTCGTCGGGTTGCACAGGAAACAGCTGCGGATGCAGACCTAAGTGTGGTAGCACGTTTTGTTCGCTCAGGGTGGCCTGCCAGAGCCAAAGACATTGATCGGCCTCTGGTTCGACGTTATTTTGCACAACGTCATGCCTTATCTTTAAGTGAGGGTGTTCTGTTGTTATATACGGACAACGACCCAACAAGAGTGATTGTTCCTCGTTCCCTGCAACGAGAAGTGTTACTCCTCCTGCATCAAGGACATTGGGGTATTGTTAGGACGAACCAACTGGCCAGACGTCATTGTACCTGAGTTGGTATGGACGCTCAGATAGAGTCACGGTGTACTGTTTGTGCGGAGCATCAGGCGGCTCCTCCGCAACGTTTCTCAGACTGGCCACGCCCCAAGAGACCATGGCAACGTTTACATATTAACTTTGCCGGACCTTTCTGGAATATGCGATGGTTAATCGTTGTAGACGCTTTCAACAAGTTTCCTTTTGTGATTGCTATGAACTGAACGACAGCGTCTAGTACAATTAGTGCCCTTACATCAGTGTTTTGCATCGAAGGTTTGCCTGAAACTATCGTCAGTGACAATGGACCTCAGTTTGTTAGTGCGGAATTTCAACAGTTTTGTCGTGTGAATGGCATTCAGCATATCACCACCGCACCTTTTCACCCTCAGTCCAATGGTGAAGCAGAACGTTTCGTTCGAACATTCAAGTCTCAGATGGAGAAGATGAAAGGTCAGCACTCCAGGCAACAAGCTCTTCAAATTTTCCTGTCTACGTATCGATGCATGCCACGTGACGGCCCGTCTCCTGCCGAGCTGCTACACGGCCGCCGTCACCGCACTCTCCTTCACCTGCTGCAGCCTCCCACGCACCGAGTCGGTTCGTATGGCGCTACGCGTTTTCAGGTTTCCACGCTGGTGCTGTACAGGGTGTTTGCTGGAAACAAGAAGAAACTATGGATGCCAGGCACCATTCAGCGCGTGCTCGGTCGCAATATGTATGTTGTACGTTCTTCCACAGGGTCGGAGCTGCGGCGCCACGCAAACCAATTGCGCTTGCACAGGCCGCGCGATCCTGTCTCCGGTTTCTTGATTCCAGACCCAGTTCACCGCCAGGGAGCACAGCCACATCGCTCGCCGCCGGGCCCAGCTTCCCCGGGCTACGAGCTCCCGATGGATGTCGACGCGCCTCCTACGCAGTCGGCCCCTCCGCCTCCGTCGCCGCCGCAGATGACAGCGTCACCGAGAGGGACTCCGGGACCGTGCGGGCCCCCCCAGCTTGGGCCACGCACCTCAGAAGATGACTTGCTCCCTCTGGGCGGGGGTGTGCGCCCTTCCTCAGCTTTCGCCGGGTTTCCTGGAGGATCGCAAGGCGGATGCCGGGGCGCGGACGGCGTCTCGATCCCAGCCTCAGCTACGACGCCCGTCCCACCAGTAACGCCGCCGCCCAGGCCCTCTTCCCAGTGCCGTCGCCGTGGCCCTCAGCCCTACGCCACGACGGCGCGGCGGTTTGGGGGGGGGGGGGGGGGGGAGGGGTGTGGTGTCGCACAAGTCCAAAGTGCGCGCCACCTACTTTCGCCGCGCGCCGCCATGCACGCACGGCGCGGCGTTCTTACGACGACAGCCACGAGCGCCCTCTGCGGCAACTCCGCTCGTGGCCACCAGTGAACGACATCGTTCACTTGGGACTGAGTTAGGAACCAGTAAAGACTTCGGAATCCGATAGGCACCAGTGAAGACTTGGCTATCAGTTAGGCACTAGGCAGGACTCTAGCTCAACTATGTATCAACATTCTGCAGTACTATGTAAAAGTTAAGTATTGTATAAATTCTGTGCAATATATATCTCGTTCTAATTTACTCTAGTGTTTCTAGTTTCTGGCTGCTCCTCTCCGTACCTGCACCAGCGTGCTATCTTTATTCCTGTGTCGGTCTCATTCCACTCGGCCACCGACACCTACGACGGAAACGAGACACAAAAGCGGCGACGAGGCTGGGACACGCACTTCTTTACGGAGTATAGTCACACTTGCTTTAATAATAGCTGTGATGAATGCGGTGTAGGATAAAGCCCTCCTGTATTGCCAATATTTGGTTCCACGGATAAATTAACCCCTTCAGACTTAACGTGCATAATTATGTCCAACTACTTTTAATTATTATTGCGGCTTAGAAACATGTTATGTATTGAAAGTATATGTGCATGTTTTTTGAACTTTTTAGAACTGACTGTTGGTGCTTTGCATTAGAACGTGTTTCTCGCACGCAAAAGTTATTAAAAGAAGGTGGGGATAATTATGCACAGGGGGTCTGAAGGGGTTAAGTTAAAAACTGTCGCCTGAACGTGCGATTTCTCAACAATCAGCCGCGGTCCCTCAACGATTGTACGAAGAACTGTAATACAAGCAAATGAATAGCGATGTGGACGAAATATTGTTATTCTGCAATCTGAACAAATAGTCAACTTTGTCCCCATCTTGCCAGTGGTGTGATAAAAGAGTGAGAAACACCCTCCTCGGTGGCGTAAGTTATCCCTCAGAAGGCTGGAGGGCTGAGCGCTTATCTAGCCAACGTCCGTCACGCCTGAGATACTGGCGTGCTGGCAAGACGTACGGCCTCTGCCGCTGCAAGAATTTAATTCCTGAATAAATGTGGCCGCACGGGCACTGAAAAGCAGACCAGCTCATTCCTCACTTGAGGCCACCTCAGCCAAAGGTGGAAATGTAGATGCAGTAGTGCGGCCTGTAAGCAGTGACGCAGCCATGAAGGTGAAGGGTGGCGGCTAATGGGGCTGAGGTCGCCCTCCCTCAGGAACTCCCAAAGATTTTTTTAAATTCTATTATTTTTTACTGTTTTCATTTTTTTTAAACAGGTTGGCACCGGTAATTTGAAATATTACTCATGTAATAAATCACAACGGAACTGTAATTTGCCAAGCACAAGTGAACGTGACACTGGGTCGCCAACGTGATGTCGCCACAGAGAACGTGTGCTGCTGAAACTGTGGGCGGATTTAATGCCGCCGCGACCAGCTTTGATGCTGCCGCTATTGTTACTCCTATGCTGAATTTACGCTTGTTCATATGCGGCAACAGTGTTGCCAGCCTCTGAAGCTCAAAAGTCCCATCTAGGAATTCAAAATGTCCCTTTTCAGCGTTAAGTGTCCCACAGCAATAAATAAATAAATAAAAATAAAAAAGCACCCATGAAATGTCCCATACTTTTCTCACTTTTTGCAAAAAAATCCCATTGTCCCTTTCTGAAAAATAATTGTCAAAATGTCCCACGATATGGGATAAATCCCACGGGCTGGCAGAAACGTGCGGCGATCCACTGTTTAACAGGACAGCGGTGCCAATGAGTGCAAACTTAGGAACAGCAACAATGTTAGTTTAGTTCCAGTTTTACACACAGTCTCATGTTAATTAAACTGACCTTTCTCTTTGGCTAATAACATAGAACCTGCTTACTTATTTTACGACCTGATTACATACACTCCATTTCCACTAGCTCCACTTCCACTTTCAAATTAATGCGAGCCTACTCATTTCATTTGTTGTGGAATTGTTTCCGTAGTACGATTGGTTCTATTATAGAAAGTGTGAAAATAAGCCATAGAATAATAAATTCAATGAGCTTTATTTTTAAGAAATGAGATCCTTCAGAACCAAATCCTAGCTGCAACACTGCCTGTAAAACCACATTTATATCGACATATATTCTCCACATAACACGGTGTAGTCTTTTCACAAAGACAAATGAGTACCTCTTTAAGACGAGGCGGAAACGATTTTTGGATGTTTGTTTATTTCTTACGTAAAGCAGTTTTTGTTTCATATAAATACTACGATGGTTTCGTGAGTTAAGCCCTTTTCTACACGGAAAGTGAGCGCTTACGATATTACCCATGATGCACCGGTCACGCCGGCCGGGTACAGTGTAGACGCGTCCACTTGCACAAGATGCATGCATACGATCGCTAGTAGACGGAACAGGATGGATCCTATTCTCACGTGTAAGTGCTTCACGCATGCGCAGACGACCGAATGGGGAACCCAGCTGACAAACGAAGCCAAGTCGCGAATTTGTTTGAGAATGAATACTTGTCTCCTGCTCAGAGGAACGTAGTTTTTCGGCTCAGTCGTATTGTTGGAGGCGATACTATAGATGAATTACGTTAAAAATTTTATGTAACATATGTTCAATTTTTATTGAATACAGAGATATAGCTGTCAAGATGAATAACAAACAAACTTAGAGCAAATTTAAATGAGGATATTTTCACTGATTTATCTGTCGGTTCTTGGGTAGTATGACAACACACTGAATTCAAAGTAGAATTTTGTGTATGTTCTACACGTTCATTTCCACTTAGTTACCAGGTTTTCGGCTTACCAGGACATATTCAGACTTTAAAGTACGTCGAAAACCAGTTGTTTAAATAGAAATAAATATGGTGATCTACCAAGAACCGACGAAAGAATCAGTCAAAAAATCCAAATTTGCATGTGCTTTAAATTTGGTGTACATACCGAGAGTTGTATCTCTGTAGCCAATAAAAACTAGACACACGTTATATGAAATTTTAACTGCAAATCGTCTTTATTACCATCTTCTAAAACATTTGCTATTTTCCTGAAACATCCAGTAGGTAATAGTTGAAATATTTGTTTTTGGTGAGCATTATTTGAAGCTTTATCACAGTTAAAGGTCTATGTATAGTCAACTGAGCTTGTTCATCATATACATAGATTTCTAAAACCGCAGGGGCTGGAAGTATGTAGTCGCATTTTATAATGAGAACGTAGTTACCATGAACTGCACGAAAACAGTTTCACAGTGGCAGTCCACAACACAAATGTTATAATCATCACAATAATCATATCTTACAGTTTCGAAAAGTAATCTTAACTCTGCGATTCATTTTACTGTAATTTGACAACAAACCAAGTAGTCACGTGAAGCAGACGATTCAACAAATTCGTACCGTTTGAACGCTTCTTGTAGTTCGACGGTCTATCGCAAGGAGAGCTACAGCTGACAACGACTTTCTTTTGCGTGTTGCACGTCTCGTATAGAAAGGGCTTTAAGATGGTTTACCTTACACCCTGTGCGATCTGGCATTACCTTCCTTCTTGTACCATGCATGTGCATTAATTCCAGCTTATTTTGCTTTATAGTATCAAGACTGTAAAGTTACGTTGATAAGAAACGTCTTCATGGGGAAGAACAAACTGAAAAGAGATGTGAGAATTCTACCATTTGAACCGGGGTAACGAAAATTATATTTGTTTATAAGCCCCAAATTTGGTGTTTATGATGTTTTCGTTATTACACAGTGCTAATAGGGACACTGTACAAATACAAAGGACAGGGATGGAGATGTGGCTTTTTATTTATACAGCGTCCATAATAGCACAGTTTAACAACGAAAACTGAAAAAAGGCCGCATACGTCGTGGGTGACTTCATGTAACATTTGGAGTTTATGATGTTATTTTTTTATTCTGTGATGGTGTAACAAGGAAACAGGGTATTTAGGAATTATTGCGCATAAAATCTAGTGAAAATACTACAAAATCCTTGGTGCAAATTGATAAAGAAAGAAACCGGACAGCAGAAATTTCTAATTTAAAATGCATAAAAGACGTTCGACAGAAAAGAAAATGGACCAAGATAAGAAAAGTAGTACTATTCAGATGTTGATCAGTATGCTGCAGGGAAATGTTTCTAAAATTCCTACTCTGAAACTGAAAATTACTATTTTTTCCGGAAGCAATTATTTCTAAAATGTTTTCTTTAAGCTTATGGGACGTAACTACAGGTTTATCAGTCCCTTACAAAATACTTATAAACTACCTTATAATAAAGACAGAACAAACATCCATGCCCGAGTAATGGTGTTGGAAATATGAAATTTGGTTCAAAAATGTTCAAATGTTTGTAGCTTATGGGACCTAACTACGGGGTCATCAGTCCCTAAACTTACAAACTACTTATCATTAGCTTATCCTAAGGACGGCACACATATCCATGTCAGAGGGGGGATTCGAACCCCCGACCGTAGTGGCCGTGCAGACCGTGACTGGAGCGCCTCAGGCCCCTCGGTCACCGTGGCCGGCTGAAACTTGGTCAATTTGACTCAGGATGGTAATAAGCTATGCCAACAGAAACTGTTTTATAATAATTAACTAGAGGACCCGTGAGAATACTTCGCACCGTTAGTGGAATGACAAAAAGGTTGGGAAAAGTGGAATTAAAGTTGAATATTCACGCATAGTTTTCTTCAGAATCAATCAATGCAAATATTTAAAAGCGCAAATGGATCTGCTGAGTGTTGTTGAATCAAAAAGAATTGCGTACCTTAATTAGAACCGAAAATATCTTAAAATAAACCGATTACAATATTCGATGCAAGGACAGAAGGACACGACGTTTGAATAAAAATAAAGGCTGGAGAGACTTAAGTTAATTCTGATAGTTGATGACAAATCTGCGACTGAATAACTTAAAGGAAATCTGTCGGATAGAACGGCCTGACTGACTGACTTTAGTTTACAGCAAGGACACCCCCATAAGAAATAAACAGGAGGAAATGGTGTCTGAGTATAGAGAAAGGAAGGCTAGATCTATGTAAATTCTGATACTTACGTCAAAAAAAAAAAAAAAAAAAAAAAAAAAAAAAAAAAAAAAAAAAAAAAAAAAAAAAAAAAAGGAAATCGGCCGTGTAGTTTGGTCTGGCCGTCTGACTTTAGTTTTCGTAGATTCGTAGAAGAGGAAGTAGATCAAGATGAAATAGGAGATACTATACTCAGAGATGAATTTGACAGAGCCTTGAAAGACCTAGGCCGGAACAAGGCCCCAGGAGTGGATGATATACCCTCAGAGCTACTAAAGTCTCTGGGAGAGCCAGTCATGACAAGACTATTTGAACTGGTGTGTAGGATATATGAGACAGGTGAAATGCTCTCAGACTTTAAGAAAAATGTAATAATCCCCATTCCAAAGAAATCAGGTGCAGACAGGTGTGAAAATTACAGAACCATCAGTTTGATAAGTCATGGTTGCAAAATTTTAACACGAATTATCTACAGGAGAATGGAAAAGCTGGTAGAAGCTGACCTAGGGGAAGATCAGATTGGATTCAGGAGGAACGTAGGAACCCGGGAGGCAATACTCACTTTACGTCTTAACTTAGAAGATAGATTAAGGAAAGGCAAATCTACATTTTTAGCCTTTGTAGATTTAGAGAAAGCGTTTGACAATGTTGACTGGACTACACTCTTTCAAATTCTGAAGTCAGCAGGGGTACAATACAGGGAAAGGAGAGTTATCTACAACTTGTACAAAAGCCAGACCGCAGTTATTAGACTCGAAGGGCATGAAAGGGAAGCATCAGTTGGGAAGGGAGTAAGACAGGGTTGTAGCCTTTCTCCGATGTTATTCAATTTGTACATTGAGCAGGCGATGAAGGAAAGCAAGGAAAATTTTGGAATAGGGATTAAAGTTCAGGGGGGAAGAAATAAAAACATTGCGTTTTGCTGATGACATTGTAATTATGTCAGAGACAGCGAACGACCTGGAAGAGCAGTTGAATGGAATGGGCAGTGTGTTGAAGAGAGCGTACAAAATGAACATTAACAAGAGCAAAACAAAAATAATGGAATGCGGTCTTAGAAAATCAGGCGATGCTGAAGGAATTAGATTAGGTAACGAAACAATGAAGGTGGTAGATGAGTTTTGTTACTTGGGTAGTAAAATAACATGCGATGGTCGCAGTACAGAGGATATAAAATGCAGAATGGCAATGGGAAGAAAAGCATTTTTGAAAAAGAGAAATTTGCTAACATCGAATATTAATTTAAGTGTAAGGAAGTCTTTTCTGAAGGCATTTGTCTGGAGTGTTGCCTTGTATGGGAGTGAGACATGGACGATAAACAGTGCGGACAGGAAGAGAATAGAGGCTTTTGAAATGTGGTGCTACAGAAGAATGCTGAAGATTAGGTGGGTAGATCGCATAACTAATGAAGAGGTACTGAACAGAATTAGTGAGAAAAGGAATTTTTGGCATACCCTAACTAAAAGAAGGGATCGCTTGGTAGGACACATTCTTAGACATCGAGGAATCGTAAATTTAGCATTGGAGGGAAGTGTGTGGGGTAAAAATCGCAGAGGGAGGCCAAGAGACGCGTATAGTAAGCAGATTCAAGTGGATATGGGTTGCCGTTCTTATGAGGAGATGAAAAGGCTTGCTCAGGATAGAGTAGGGTGGAGAGCTGCATCAAACCAGTCTCCGGACTGAAGACCATAACAACAGATTCTTTTATTATGAA
Source organism: Locusta migratoria (assembly GCA_026315105.1). Taxonomy (NCBI): domain Eukaryota; kingdom Metazoa; phylum Arthropoda; class Insecta; order Orthoptera; family Acrididae; genus Locusta; species Locusta migratoria. Next base: position 112,538,028 of record CM048744.1, on the reverse strand, counting down.
AGATGTACTGAAATGTATATTACTCATAGAATAAAAAATTCTTCAAATTTATATCAGGTATGTTACTGACATTACTTTTAAATTCAGACATATAAGTTACATATATTCGGCAAAAATTTCTTTTAAATATGTATTTACTCAAAGGGTGACATATCATTGGCAGAATATAAAATTGCCTTACATCTCCCCTGAAGGCGAAACGTAAGCGAGCACAAATATATAAAAATAATCTTATGGGAATTCTCCACTGACCGTGTGTTTTTGACTTTTATTATCTAGAATAACATGTTACAGATTTTTGGTTATGCAGTCATTTATACGAGTTGTTTGATTTCAGAATACTGTTACATATTAGGCCTAATTTATTTACTACTAGCTTTAAACCCAGTGTTGCCAGGGTGTTTATTTATCCTACTCTATTCACATCCCCTACCTCCCTCTCTCTGCATCCACCTCTTTCTCTCCCATCTCTGTTCGGTTCCACCTTTCCCTCTCTAGACAATATTTTCTGCAGGGTACCCTCTGTCATGTACCATACAAACATTTATGTACACAGTGATCTTCCTCATCGTTTAAAGGCCATGGGTGCAAAAATTCATAAACACTGGAGCAAAACTATGCATTTCGTCAAATTCCGTAAGTTACGTAACCTCCACCGCGCACCGAACGAAATTTTATACAGCAGTGACATTCTTTTTGTTTTTAAGGTACAGTGTGCAAAATTTCATCAATTTCGGAACAAAACTATAGATTACTATGCAATAGTAACGCAGGGTCGCATTGAAAAACGCACTTTGTTGTTCTCAAATATTCCAGTTTTGTTTCATACTCTCTTTGTTCTGAGAAGAACTAAAACAACAAAAACAGCATCTGTGAAATCGGTCTAGCCGTTTTCTAGTTATGGCGCGACCAAGGTATTTAGGTATCAATTTTTATGTTGCAAAGTTCCCTCCCCCATTCACCGTATGAAACCTAAGGTAGACGGTGACGATCCTCTGAAGGTCAATCGTTCGAAATTTCGTGAAAATCGCTATGAAACTGTAGATTTCGTGAGTCTGTAGGAGAAGTATACTGCTCCATGAACCTATCACAAAATACTTTCTTAGCTGACTATTTTACCTATAAACTATATTCCTGCAAATTTCAGCTTCATAGGTGAAGTAATTTTCGAGATTTCGTGTTTATTCAGTGAGTGAGCTAGTGTCCTTTCGCTTTTATATAGATAGAGATTAAGAAAACAGACTGCTTAATTATGGATGCAGGAGAGTTAAGGGAGACTTGCCGGCTAAATACTAACATGCAAGTCTGTAATCCTGACTTTATTTAATACAAGTTGATGCCTGATGCGACAATTTTATGGTATCTACAGCGAAACTTGTGGGCGGTAGACTTCGTTTCATCATTTTTTTTAAAAAAAATTTCTGTTTTCGGGGGTGAGGGGGTGTTTCAGTTACAAAACGCTTATTGAACGTCCGAAATTACATGCAAACTTTGCTGCAGGTCCCTAATTAATCCCATATTCCAATAATTGACGCCTAATTCTGGCTTCTCACGAGGTGGCATCTTATTATTTATGACGTCATATCTCCTGAGCTATGTGTCGTGCTCTTTTCTTTTCGGGGTCAGGAACCTACGTGGGCATACGGTGAAGAGTTCACCAAAGTTTCATTGAAATCAAATGAATGTTTTATGAACACATAGAGGACATACAGACAAATATTCATTTATATATACTTACATTATGTCATTCGCAGGATTTGTATCTTCATATATTGAGGAATGACAAGTTTTCACAGCATGTCATCGGCAAACCACAATAAGTTTTTATTTACGAAAACTAATAGATTTTTTGTACATTCGCCTGGGAGTTATGTTGAAACATCGTTATACAATAAATGTTTGTCAACCTTATGCGACTTAACTGCGGGTTCATCAGTCTCTAAACTTAGAAACTACTTATAAGCTACCTTATGCAAAGCACAAACATTCCCCCCGAGGGGGGGGGAGGGAGATTCGAATCACCGACGGGAAAATAGTCTCGCGCATTGGAGCACATCGTTGTATGTGGCTGTTTAGTGCCTTACTTACATTCAAGTTGTGGTGTTGCAGCTTGATTATTTGTGGCGTGGTCTTATGTTTAATTATGTTTAATGCGCTTTTTGTTGTGAACTGGCACTGTTTATGTCACAATTTTTCTTGTTGTGGTGACTGTATCGTTTTCATTTGTTTGTGTGGCGTGTGTGTTGTGCCGCACGATTTTTGAATGGTTTTGATACTGGAATATTTTGCGTTTGTGTCTTCGTCTGTGCTTTCTATGTTTGTTGGGGTATGAGTTTGTTTTATTAATTGTTAAGCAAATGTTGAGTGACAACTGCTACTTTCTAATGCTCTGAGGTGTTCAGTGTATGTTGCAAGTAATCTGATATATTCCTGATTGGCTGTACTTATTAGTGTTGGTGGAATGTGTTCCAAGTCTGTTCTGTATTGTGTTTCTGGTTCTGTATCATATGTTCAGTCCTTGTTTCTTAAGTATGTTGCCCGATCTGTGTATGTCATCATGCATCATTTGTTGCTTATTGTGTGTTGGTTTGTTGTGTGCAGAGCTTCATCTCTGTGTGTGGAATGTTCATGACTGTGTGTTGCCTGTTTTCTAATTTTCTTTATAGTCTGTCCACTATTTTTGTGCCATACCCATTTTCTTGTTTACTGAAGCAAGAGCCAAGATCGCTTTATATATTTTTTATTATTTTTTATTGCGATGACCGGTTTCGCCAGTGTAACTGCCATCTTCGGATCTTAAATTTAATTCTTCAGAACATTATTATTAAAGGCTTTTAAAACACGTTTTTTAGAAACCTTTAATAATAATGTTCTGAAGAATTAAATCTAAGATCCGAAGATGGCAGTTAAACTGCCGAAACCGGTAGCCATTATAAAAAAATAATTTAAAAAATAAAAAGCGCCCTTGGCTCTTGTATTCATTAAATTGATTAAAAGATCGCCCCCAAACATGACAAACCATTTTCTTCTGGAATTTGTTTTACTCTGTCCAATTCTTCTGTGTTGTAGTTAATTGGTGTAGTAGAAATTCGAAACTTTCTTCCTTCTGGGTTGTCACAGTGCTGCTCATCGTAGGCTTCCTATAGATATGAATTCATGTTTGTTGGACCTGCGTTTTTGTGATGTATATAGTTATAAATCTCTGTGTACCCAAGCAAAATTCCATTGCTTAGAAGTCTCTGAAAGACATGGCTAGATAGTTGTGCAGCTACTCACAAATATTATTTTATCACAGAGAGCTGTGTCAACTGCAGAAGTCCCCAAAGCTTTGAGAGGATTTCGAGCTGTGAAGAGTAGTTTGTTGTGTCTTCTTGCGACTCGCTTAGTTTACATTCGCGAATCCTCCTGCAGTCCAAAGTTTCGAATTAATAGTCTTTTTACAACCTCTTAGATATTGACGCTTTCATATCGCTGTAATGGTCACTTTTCACTAGCGACTTCTCTCCCTATAGCTTCACAGTGGGATTCCAGCAGATCCACAGAAGTTCTCTTATTAAAAAAGTGACATCTCAGTGCTTAAATAAAACTGGAAACGAAACAGTCTGCTGTATGCAAAGGTTCGTTTTTGGAAACTACTTCTGTAGAGTAATTTCTGCTGTGCAGCACGAAACAGATTACTGATCCTTTTTTATTTATAGTTTCTATGTTATTGTACAAATCACACTAAAAAGGCTGAAAGGTCACGAAAATGTATTGACAGGATGTTGCTGAATACATTTATTTTGCATGACGAATTTCGGGCTCTGCCTCTCTTCAGATGATGTGGTGAAACGTACAAAGTAGCATATTACAATTTTTGGCACAACATTTTAACGTAGACAGAAAGTGTATAAAAATCAATATGAACTGATAAAATATACGTACCATACCAAATATATCGTGTGGTATATAATTTTATCCTATGGTATATATAGTTTATCAGTTCGTATTAATAGTTTATTACAGACCTTCTGTCATACTTTAAAATGTTGTGCGAAAAATTGTAAAATGTATGTTCTATCAGGTCATCAAAATATGGGCAAGAGGCTGGAATATATCACCCGAAAGAAATGTTTTCAGAAATATCCTGTGAATACTTTTTCACGACGTTTCAGCCTTTTTCAATTTGTGTAACTGAATTAATAATAGTCGCACACTTCTACTACAAGATAAATGCTTTCAGAAATAGCCTGTGACTACTTTTTCGCGGTCTTTCAAATGTTTGTTAATCTATGGTACTTACTGCCTGATTATTAGTTGCCAGCTAACAAACTACTTTAACTAAGCTAAACTTACCTAAGGACAACACACACCCGCATGCCCGAGAGGGGGGGAGGACTCGAACCTCCGAAGGCGAACGGCCACGCGCCCCGCCGCAAGGCTATTCCACCACGGCTCACGATCTTTCAGCCTTATTATAGATATTTACATAATTGAATTAATAATGGTCGCATACCTCTATTACGACTTTCAGTTACGTGTACGAGTTCCTGTGTACTCAGTGCAGTAAAGTATGCTACAATAAATTACAGATATAGCCTACTGGGTTATTAGGAAGGAAGGAACGAAGAATGATTAGGGTCATTAGACAGCGAGGGTAATGGAGCAGAGGCTCGGTGTGTTTTTTGTTTCGGCGTAATATATGGGCCGTGCTGAACAGAACCGTTCCTGTATCTGCCCGATCGATATAGAAAAAAATGGCAATCTCAAAAATGATACAGTACTAGGAAAATACGCTCAGCTTCTTTAATGAAGAAGGTAAAAGTAACGTGTTAAGGACAGTGATGTTATACTACATACTAAAATTTGCTAACAGAAGGAAGGAAGCTTAGGGTTTAACGTCCCATCGACAGCTTGGTCATTAGAGACGGAGCTAACGCTCGGAGTTTTTGGGTAAGGGCGCAAAAGGAAATCGGCCGTGCCATTTGAAAGGAACCATCCCGCCATTTGCCTGGAGGAATTTAGGGAAATCACGGTAAACCGCCCTTCCGAATACGAGTCCAGTGCGTTACCACTACGCTCGGTAATTTTCTGACAGCTGCCATTCTTTTTTCTTTTTCTTTATTCATTTTTGCAATGTGAGACAGGTATACCTAGACTGACCTGTTCATTAATTTAAAAGTATACAAATGTATTAAAGAGAGACTGTAGCATAATGTCTTACAAAGGAAGATTGATGGTATTGAAAAAATGTGTTTATTTACTACCAAATACTATTTTATTTCCAGAAAAAAAAATTAGTAAACCTGAAAAGAAGACGTCTACTTTGATTCGATGACGAGAAATACCAGCTTGGGGATAGTAGACGTAATGATAATGTTTCAACGTCGTTAGCCAACAGTTAGCGTAGTGACATACACTCCTTGATAATAGAAAAAGAACGCTATGAATTTGTCGATGCATCAGAGGGTAATTTGAGACATTCACGAGGATGTACACAACATACGATAACATACATTCATGAAAACATAAATAGTCATCAGAGCGTGCGCAATGTCGATGCTAGTACCGTGTATATCTTCCTTTTGTAGCAATACAAGCTGCAATTCTCCCATGGTTATGATCGTAGTGGTGCCGAATTTAATCTTGGAGAATGGCCTGCCACACAGTTCCCAGCTGGTGCTAAAGATGGGCCAGATTTAGTACCCGTCGTGCAGACCACGCAAGACGTCGTTTCATGCGGTTCTAAACATGCTCAATGGGGACAGATCTGGCAATCATGCTGGCCAGAGTAGTTGACGTACACCTTGAAGAGGTGTACCTAGCAGGGTTCAATGTTCCCTCGCCGATCACCGGAGAAAAATGGCTGGTGTAGGAGATGGTTCCAGACAACATGATACCGGATCACGAGTGCCGCTATGGCCTCTTCCGTTCATGCCCCAAAATTGTCCAGTAGTGTCGCGATAGGCGCTTATTGGAGGACGATTGGAGACGTGTCGTCTTCAGTATTGAGATTCAATTCTGTCTCAGTGCCACGCGTGTGTGGCGTCGTTAAGGAGACCACGAAAATCTGGAGTATACAAAATAGAGGTACACCGGGTCGACATCTGGCATTATGGTGCCGAGAGCCATATCCCATACTGGCTTTTCTCCTCAGGTGATCGTCGACGGAACACTGAATGGCGCATGGTACTTCGAAAACAGTCTCCCTACCGTTTATTCGTCTACAAGACGATACGCTTTTCCAAGCGGACAATGCACGTTCATGTGTGTTCCGTGCCACGAACGAGCTCATCAAGGTGTACGCCAACCACCATCAGGATCACCAGATGTCCCCATTGTGCATGTTTGGGACTGGATGAAATATCTTGTGCGGTCTACAAGACTACCACGAAGCAAGAAAACTCCATAGGTACATAGTGTGATGTTAAAATCTGAACATGACATTAATTTTGCTTTTCATAATCGTTAGTTGAACTTATATTACCTGGTTCAAATTTGTATGAAATGAATATAGGTCGGGTGCCGAAATATTAAGGCCAATATAGACTCCTCTGATACATCCCTCAAGAGCGTAATTTTACGTTGAAAGATTAATTATTGTTCGTGGCTTGTCACGTGAGATTTTTTTATTGAGGAGACTAATATTTGACAAAAAATTAATCTTAAAAGAAACGATATTACCAAACGATAAAAATCCTAATATAAAAAACATTTCTTGCTGGACTAAAATTAGTCATAAGTTTAATCCGTTGAATAACAACACTAGATCAGCCAGAACTAGAAATTCGGCATAATTATAGAACCGCGAACATATTGATGTCGTTATTCGTAGAATGATACCCTAAAAATGACCATGCTGAACATAAAATCTATTTCATATCAAGACCACATGGATCCGAGAGTTAGAAAATCTTAATTTTCTGCTATCATTCTATGATCATTCACGGGATGTTTCTGAATACATTTGTTTTGCATGACGCGTTTGGAACTCTGAAACATACAAAGTACGATCTTATAATTTTCTCTGTTAGTAATTGTAAGTCTACGAGAAATTTAATTTTTATGTTACTGGAATAGGAATAAGTATTTTTTTATTATATTGTTAGTACTCGTACATACAAGTATATCTGACAGTGTATATCAAGTAAGAGGTACAGTAGTTTTCAGTCGTGTTGATTTCGATACGCTATCCAAGAACTTGAAATAAACTACCGTATAAAAGCGAGTTTACCTATTAAATACAATTTTTATCACCTTATTACAATATTCACTTCATTCGCTGGAAATAAAACTATTTCTGTTAACGGAAATGGAAAGGATGATCGCTACAGAACTGAAAATAAAATAGGATCATTAGTAAATAATATTGCAGATTTCTTTCTCCTTGTATCTCTGATTACTTTTTGACACCTCAAAATTTAACCAACTAAAACACATCACGCAGCTTTAAACAGTGTCACTAATTATAATTAACAAATGGATGTAAGTATATTAATTTGCTCATTTGTTACGACATCGAAGTGGTTGCTATATGAACTGATCGAATTTGCACCAATTCCATAAACATGAATATTATAATTATATAAAGATTAACATTGTAATGTCAGTATGGCCTGTAATCATTCAACAGAGAGTGACACCTCCATCCTCCTTATTCCATATATTCACGTGTTTTAGTTGACTTCATATTAGTTTATTCAATATATCCTTGTTGCTTGCGGTCTCCCTGGATATTGTATTTATAGTATTACATTTTTTCGTTACAAACACGGAGAAAAAAAACCGTAAACTATAAGAGAAATTTTTGTGAACGTTACATATCATGGGTCAGAGATTTTAGTTCACATGATTTTGTATTGTACTGCTTTTGTTTGGACAGTAGGTATAAGTATGTAAGTACTGTATATTATTCACACATGCAGTATAATGATAACTGCAGATACATGTTCGTGAATTAGATTTATCATTTCAAGAAAAAAATTATATCACATTATTTTACGGTTACAAAATTATCAACATATTTGCAATACATTGAAGATACATATTGTGGTTTATTTCACGTACGGGTTCTGAACGATACTCTACGGCTGGAACTAATAGTACACTAGATTCAAGTTAAAGATTTACGTCTCCCATATCAGAGATGAGTCAAATGAAAAGTTTAACGATTGTTAGCTTAGTTTTCAACATCTGTATACACCTTTTTGTGGCGGCGCAACGGGGATTCAATGTCACTGGTAGGAGTTACTAACTTGGATTTTGCACGTCAGCTCCTGAAGTTCATTAAAACTTTTACCCTTCGGCTACCGAAAGTGCTTGAAGGCGTTCGCTAACAACAACTGTGCGAGAGTGTAGAGATATGGGTTTCTTACTGAAGGAGAAGCCTAACAAAGTTTCTGGGAGCTACAGCACAAAAGACGTGAATCTCTCTGAGGTAATCAGTTATAAAATCATCTTCATCCTGTTTAAATTACCAGGTTCGTTTCGACAAAGTGTTATTTCCTAGATAAAATCTGCGAGTGTAATGAATAATTGAACACTGCAACGAAAAGAAATGTCTTTCATGTAACAACCTCTGTAATGTCTGTTGATCGATCAGTCGAGACTGAAGGCTGTACGAACGAAGCGGAAACATTCGTTTTACCCTTATGATAGGCTTCTGTGTTTGAACCAAGGACTCTGAAGCCACGGAGTGCTGATAGGAACACGGCCCGAGAGTAGCGGACAAAATGGGCCGTCCATTATTCATCGACGCGGTCCCACTGCGCATTACAATCGCATGATAGGAACACCGGTTCGTAGTCTGGGAGGCTTCGCGACCATTCGGTAAAGAGACTATAAAAAAGGAGATAACTTTTTATCTGTGCAGTTCACGTCTCGTACGGAAAGTTTCTACTATTTTATTACTTGTGAAGTAGTCAGTGAGTGAAGATAGTATTCGTGAAAACATAGAAACTATGCGTTTTACGACGTCACAAAGGCTGTTTATGCTCATGTGAAAACGCTACAGATCACATAGCTGCAAAAATGTTTGTACGCCAGGAAATTCTCAAGAATAGGGGTTATTGTTAATCCATTTGATTAAGGTAAGTAATCTGGAGCAAATGTTGGAGATTGAAAATAGGTGATATAAATAGTTATGGACAACTAGCACGATTTACACAAATTAATGTTTGTGGTTTTTCTTCCTTCAAAAGTGTTTTACAACTCCTAGCCATCCTTAATGAGTGCTTCATTTCCGTGTGTGATATTAGTATCTATATATGTAGTAATTACTACATTCCTTTTCCGGCGTATTAATTTAAGCCCCTCAGTTTATAATTAGATACTTACTGCATGTACAAACTACACGAGTGTAAGGTGCGACGTTCATGACACTAGTAATTTAAAATGTGGCTTACAGCATTTTATGTTAACAGCCAATCTTCCAGTTTCTCAAAACATATTTGTATTCTGGGTTTCATCTTATATGTAATACACACAGCGTTTTGTCACATTATTAATATCGTCATCCACTGCGATACTTCTATAACCAGGTGTTTTCTCAGTCACAAATTAACTAGAAATTAGATATCAGACACACGGCAATTAAGTTTCAACTCCAAGGTGAATCAATACTTAATCTTACGATTATTCCAATTCGAGGCTATTTATCTTTGCCTTCTTCAGACCTTCAAAAGTAGCCATTGACGAACATATACTGTAACATGGAGATCATTCAATGGTGTATTTTTGCAGTCGGGACGATAGCTATATGTTGTAAGAAAAGGAGTCTTGAAAGACCAATGCGGCAATGATACTTTTAAACAAACATTGTTTATTCGGTCCGCACTTTATTTCTGCAAATAATAATCGTAATTCGAAAGTCATTACCAACTTGAAAACTCAAATAATAAGTACTACATATTAAGTCAAAATACTAAGAGATTGTACGTATACAAAAACAAGCTGATGTTAACAAAGACACAGGTGAACAGTAAATAGTAAATTTCTAGTCAGCGTGGTCCAGATGCAATAAACCTGTTTATTTAAATAACTTACCCGAAGAAATAAAATGTGGCAAGTATGGGTACTTTTTGTACTCTTACCTGTAACTTACAGAAAATAACGCCCAGATGATATGGGAACTGAACATTTTGGATTTGTAGTCTGTCAATTATACATCCGCTGAAGTGCACTGTATGTGTGTGTGTGTGGGGGGTGGGGGGGGGGGGGCGGGTGCCCCAGGGTTCTGTTCTGGAGTCACTGTTGATTTTTATTTACGACATGGCTTCTAACATAACAGAAAATTCTATTTCTGTTTGCTGATAACACTAGCATGGTAGTGAAGGGCTATGTTGACAATATTGACGTAGTATCAAATAAGTCCATAAACTGTACAAAATAAATTGATGTAAAATCACAGTAGTACTCAGTTTTTACAGTTCCTAACATTCTACAAAAACATATTTCAGTTACGCTAAATGGTTACACGATAAGTGAAAACAAACAGTTGAAATTTATAGTGATTCAGTGAGATAGCAGTAGTGGAAAGTCCATGTTCAGGATCTTGTTCATAAGTTAAATGCTGTGGTTTTACCATTCTAACAGTTTAAGAAATAAATAATATTTAAACACGAAAAATAGTCTATTGGGCTTATTTACATTTGTTTATGACGAATGGTGTTATTTTACGGGGTAACTTCTCTACTTCATAAAGGCTATTTATTGTGCAGAAACATGCGGTTCGAGCAATATGTGGCATAATGTCTCGCACTTCTTGTCGATTGCCTATCAATATATAATGGGCCGTATGAATACAACAGAATATCTACTTTATTCTCTTGATTCCAGAGAACATGCTTAGGTTCGCATTAATAAAGCGAGTGGGAGAATATAATTCAAAGGACTATGTTTTCAGCGTGAGTAATAGAGTGCGGGACGTTGCTCACAACAGAGAACGTTCTCCGATTTCGTATGAATAAAACTAGAGAAGTTTCTCACGACCGGAGAACATTCACCGTTTTCTGAATTGAGCTCTCTAGCTCACTTCGAACTGGGTAACTTCTATTAAGGTTATGTTTTACTGTGGTTTATAATAAAAAAAGAGGCCAAAAGTTGTGTTGCTTAGAACGCAAAAAAGTTCCTTTATACGTAGTCTGAATAAATACGAGCTTGAATAAAAGCAAGTTGCTGACGAGTAGCTTCCTTCAGAAAAATCGTGTAAGTGTGACAGTTCAAGCATTTTATATAGTGACGTAAGTGATGTCAGAGGCGTTTTTTCATTACCGATATAGCTATTCCCAAAAGTTACCAGTTTTCACTCAGTTAACACTAGACAGAAAACTAATCTGCATTTGTATCACACCTGTTTGACACTGTGCAGAAAGGTGTGCAGTATTCTGCCACATCAACACTTAATAAATTACCAAAGAATCCTGACTTTCAAGGCTAAACTGAAACGTTTTTTCATGGCTTATTCTTTCTCTTTTGGCAAGAAATTAGTCAAAGAATTAAGCTAATTTCTCTGTTGCGTTATTGGTCCTTTTTACTTATGCTGTGACCTGTGGTGTGCATTGGATTGCAATTCATATCATTTTACCTATTTTACTCCTCAATTACGTTCCACGAACATTGAGAGTTGCTTTTCAATCTGGTCCCGCGGAACATGATAAATGAACATAAATTTAAAAATAATAATAATACCAAATTTGAACACAAAATATGGTAAGATTAACAGGGTTGCACATTTTAAGTACCTAGGTGAAGTGATCGAACCTAGAGGAAAAGAGAAAATTGCGCAGAACACTAGAGTATTGAACATGAAGATAGCGTTATACGAAATGCAGGATATCTATTTTAAGAAATGTCTTTCCACCTTCACCAAAATTCGTCACTACAACACCGCATTCAAACCGGAGGTGCTATTCGCCAGTGAGACACTGATGCTACACCCAAAGACCTTGAGAACATCCTCATACAGGAAAGAAAAATCATTAGGAAAATTATTGGACCAAAAAATTACAGATGAAGGCTACAGACTTCACTCTTGGGATGCGACAGAGAAGTTCTGTAACGTCGCAGCGGACATTAGAAAGAGGCGACTAAAATTTTATGGACACATCAGCAGAATTAAACAGACCAGACTCACCAACAGAATCCTCAGGTACATCCAGGGTCTCAAAACCACTACATCCTGGATGATACAAGTCAAAATTTATCAGGAAAGGGCACATATAGCTTTAGAAGATATCATAGACCCAGCCGTCTTTAGACTCAAGGTGTACAAGTGGGAAGTGATGTCAGAGAAAAAAGCACCTACAGCCCAACGACCAAAGTGGTCTGAAGATAGCAAGAGAGCCTTTAGTGAAAGAATGAAGGATTACTGAAGAACAGGAAGAACACGTAGTCATGAATGTTTCTCGTGGTCTGATGAAAGGCCTGTAACGTGTGTAATAATGATAATTTTAAGCTATTAGATGTAGCGAATGAGTTGAATGTTTTCTATCTATTTTCTGCAGTACTTTTGTCCAAGGATATATATTCTCGCTTTAACACAGTAACAGTGAATAGTAGTCTTTTGTAAAGAAAATATGTTATTAGCATCAGGTAAACAGACTGAGCAGAAATCTAAATAATGAAGCACACTAATATATTCTGCTTGTTGATGTTGTTGGAACGTGGAGGTAGCGGGTGATATCCGCTTCCCGCACATTTTTCTCTGCTGAAATACCGCGAGGACGCCGTTATATTTCACAATCCGCCATCCGGGCCTTAGCCTGTCTCCCAAAAACGCTTGTTGACAGTTCTGTGGCCGGAAAAATTCCTGTACCAACCTCCAGCGGCTGATATTTCAAGGGTTAACATCCTTGGTGACATCCAAAGTGTGTATATGTATGTAGGCCTGTGTGTGTGTGTGTGTGTGTGTGTGTGTGTGTGTGTGTGTGTGTGTGTGTTTCCCAGCGTTTCACTCGCTTTACTTCGAGAACGATGTTTCACAATTTTACTCGAAGTCAACATATTAGTAAACGGAACTGTGAATGATAATTTTGTGAAATACTGGTTTTGCACATATTAAGAAGGTTTAACCTTTCACACAGCACAACTGATTCAGTTACGTATTGTCAGAAACATTCGAATTTCTTGTAACATTGTTTATCAAGGAAAGTAGTGGTATAGTGTACCGTCCGCCACGGACCTTACAAATGTTCGTATAGTCTATGGGACTTAACTACGGGTTCATCAGTCCCTAAACTTACAAACTACCTATGAACTACTTACGAACTAGGACGGCACAAATATCTATGCCCGAGGGGGGATTCGAACCCCCGACCGTAGTGGCCGTGCAGACCGTGACTGGAGGGCCTTAGTCTCCTCGGCCACCGCGGCAGGCCACTCACCTTACAGTGGATTGCGGAGTGTGTATGTAGATGTAGAAAATAAAACACAGGGTATAGGATGAAATACCTACACGGTAAACCGATACTGTAGACGTAGCAAATATTCAGTATCGGATCTTTCGTCATGCGAATAGTTTCGAAATTAGTTGATATACAAGTAAAAAAAATGTTAAATGTTTTTAAATCTATTGGATCAAACTGCGTGGTCATCAGTCCGTAGCTTACACATAAACAATGGTAAACTAACCTAAGGACAACACACACACACACCCATGCCCTAGGGAGGACTCGAACCTCCGACGGCGAGCAATCGCGCGCTCCGCATCGAGGCGCCTTAGACCGCTCGGCTACACCACTGCGGCAATATACAAGTCATTTAGTCAACATATTTTCATCCAACAAATTTGTTATGAACGACGTATTACACTACTTGTAAAGAAGGTATTCGCCATACAAAAGAAAATATGTATGTGATACTCATTTATATGTTGCAGATCTGTAATAAGCACCTGTAAGAAGAAGCCACATCCTACAGAGCATTTATTCATTAATATATCGTCTCACAAGCAACCAGTTTAAGAGTTCAACAATCCAACTAACAATCACTTTAAGAGTAACAGAGATGAAGTAATATGCATTACTCATAAATCAACATAACATTTTCATTAAACATGGAGTCACAAATCTAGAACCGGAAATGAAATTTCTACGACATAGAAAAAGTGTTTTCAAATGTAGGTGAAAGTACTTGTCCCTTACAAACACGTACTTTACCAGGTAGCAGGATTTACCAAACTGTGTTACAAAGGATGTGAATACGTCTTCAACAAGAAAACTATTCGAATCATGGCTTTCTTTCAACTTTTTGATAATACCAATCAATACGTTATTATTACTAATGGTACAATTAAAATTTAATACCTAAAAATCATAAAATAAAATAAGTTTATTTTATTTATTTATTTATTTATTATTCTGAAAAGTACAGAATTATTGTTGTGTTTTATCAAATTAACAGGATTGCCAACTGTTCTCTCAGAGTAAATGTTTCCACCTCGTCAAACAGAAGACTTAATGAATAGAGATAGTTGATTTTAATCAGAAAAAAAAGAAAAAAGAACTTTAAATGGCCGACAGCAGGTTGAAATACTATTTTTCTTCTTTGTCATTTTGTTGTGTTTCTGCAAGTATGAACTAACGAACTAACTAGAAGTGTCAGTCAATGGTACGTTAATAAATAATATGGAGAAAGAGAATTTATCACATGGGAACGATGGCACATTAACAACTTTGTATATTTAATTCAATCACTTTTTCCACATTGTAAAAAAACGCTAATGTTTTGTTTTTCCTAATGCGTGGGCGCGTGAAGTTTGCAGACACTTCTCATATTCAGACCGTTCAACAAGGAAGGAAAGAGGATAAGGCTGAAGGCGTCTTTGACGTCGTGATCAGTAACGGAATAATTTTCAGAAACGATAAGAATGGGAAAGGAAATCGCTCACTTCCTTTTTCCAAGCATCACCTTCACGTTTCGCTGTTCAGTTCACAGAAAACAAGGAAAACGTTTTGTATCAGCTCATAATATGTATTGGAATTTGAAACCTTCTCTTTTGTATCAGCTCATAAGAATATGAATTTGAAACGTTCTCTTTCTTAATTGCCATTAATAGCTTCCCGGCCTCTCTATAGTGTTCGAATAATATGCATGAATAAAATATACATTTCGTAAACACGTAATCATTTTAAAGAAATTGTTATGATATTTTGCAAGGTTACTCGTTCTCCCATCATGAAATAATGCGGAAGAACAAATAGTCATGAAAAAGGCAGTCTCAAGACACTACCGTAAAACTGCCGCTAGATGAAGTAAGAATAAACAATGATTAATTGCGTGAGGGTGTAGAAGGTAATGGAAACCACAGTATTAAAAACTCATAGTATCTATCCACTTCATACGTGGCCTGTATTTAAAAAAAAAGTGTCATAATTATCTCTATATTGGCAAAAGATTGCATAATAGTCCCTCATTCGGATCTGCGTGGGGTAATTGCGTAATGGGAAGTGACCATGAGACAAAGATTGACTAACGAACAACGGCATAATATTCTACGAATGGGAGCGTGGATAAACAATTGTTTGAATACAATAAGGAAGCTAAAAATTCTGAAGATGAAAAAGCGAAGTCTGAATATAGTGGATATCAGTGAAGTCGATTAGAGATATTGCAAACATTTCTGATCAGAAGAATAGAGCGCTTTTTTTATTCAACATTGTCACAGGAGTGTGACTAAAAATTTTTATTTTAAATTTCGTACCACATATACTGTTCAAGCTACAGTCAATAATAATTGAAAATTTTGATTTGGTTGCTTAGTTTCAATGCCCTACGACATCATTCTCAAATGTATAAATAGAAAAAAATCTCAAATGGAAAAATAATAAATACTGACTGACATTATCCATTGGGTATACCTTGAAGAGAACAGTTGATTCAGGAACTGGAGCAAAGCGGCACAAAGGAATCCAACCGGTTCCCGACAGTTTGCAGTATCCAAAACATTGACTTATGATATGATAATAAGTCAATCCACACCTTAACACAACACTGTTTTGGTACAACAGGTAGTGTACTGGTGTTATGCTGCATTGGTCGTTTTGCAAGCAAAAAAATTGTTCTAAGGTTGCAATATTGAGCACTCCTGGGACAACTGTCACCCAGCAGAATCTCCACACCGTGATGTGCGCTTACTGTGGCAAAAATTTGGGGGGGGGGGGGAAGAGTAATGTAAAGATAAGTAAATTTTAAGCAGACACTGTATGATATTTCGTATCAGTTTTGCTCCTCATATTCAGAAGATAATTTGCACTGAACTTGTCCAGATAAATTTTTTTATTGTTGACATTAAATCATAAAAATATAGCTATTTTGAAGCAATAAAAAGGAATGAACTTCACACCACTAACATCCTACCTCCTGAGCAACACACGGCCGTGTGACTGTCTACCATAGCGATGGCTTCACGTACCAGTCATTAAAATAATTCAGAGGCCATCCTTTCTCCGTTATACACTCCTGGAAAACGAAAAAAGATAATGAATTCTTCGACTCAGCACAGAGAAATTTTCTTGACACATTCTTGAGGATGTATGCAACACACGATCACACAGGCAGAGTCGTACGCGCGTGAGCTTCCGCCATTTTTGGCGTTACTACCGTGCAGCAATGCAAGCTGTAATTGGTTCATGGAAACGATCGTAGAGGTTCCGAATGTGGTTATAAGGAATGGCCTGCCATGCAATTTCCACCTGATGCCTCAGTTGGGCCAGATTTCGTGCCGCTCATGCAGATCGCCCAACATAACCTTTCATGCTGTCCAAAGCATGCTCAATGGGGGAGAGATCTGGGGATCGTGCTGGCCAGGGTGGTACAGGATACATGTGGATCTGCATTGTCCTGAAACTTCCTGGCAGATTAAAATTGTGTGCCGGAACCGGGATTCGAACGTGGGACCTTTGCCTTTCGCGGGCAAGCGCACTGCCGACTGTGCTATCCCGACACGACTCACGATGCCGCCTCACAACTTTACTTCCGCCAGTACCTCGCCTCCTACTGTCCAGACATCACAGAAGCTCTCCTGCGAACCATACAAGACTAGCACTCCTGCCAGGAAGTTTCATATCAGCGCACACTCTGCTGCAGAGTGAAAGTTTCATTCTGGCTGCATTGTCCTGTTGGGAAAGCATATCGCCTTGTTGGTGCATGATTGGTAGCAAGACAGGTTAAATTATGGTTTCAGTGTACCGTGCTCTGTTTAATGCTCTCCGGCCGCGGTGGCCGCGGGGACTGAGGCGCTTCAGTCACGGACTGTACGGCCACTACGGTCGGGGGTTCGAATCCCCCCTCGGGCATGGATATTTGTGCCGTCCTAGTTCGTAAGTAGTTCATAAGTAGTTTGTAAGTTTAGGGACTGATGACCCCGTAGTTAAGTCCCATAGACTATACAAACATTTGAACATTTGTTTAATGCTCTCTAGACGATCACTAGAGGACAATGGCGATTGCAGAATATACATCCTCTCAGAATGATGCACGATCATATGTGCCGTTAGTGTGTCCTCCGCTCACTCCCCGACAACGTTCAGCCCGCCTCCAATGGAATGTGTCCTTAATTTTAGTTCACTTCTTTGGCGTTTTCTCTTATAAACTTTTCCTTTTTCTTTTACTGTTTTGCAGTGACTTCGTTACCACTGAGTCACATGCTCCCTCTCTTTCCCCTTTGTGTCGGACTGCTGTTTTTCATCCTCAATTGATGTTTTGTATTTTTACCTTTGCTTATGGCAGGTTTAGGGGTTCTCTGGGTGGGATTGGGGATTTGTCCTCACTAGGTCCCCTTTGCAACGTTCCCTTACTCTTCGTTGTCCCCTTGACGTGGTTAGTTTTGTTTCGTTTTGGTGCCATGTCACAAATTTCGACTTTCGCCACACCCTCACGGAGCGGGTACCTGACTGTGGTGGTCTTACGGTCTCCTTATTTTTTTTCGGTTTTTAAATTTACCATGTTTTCGTCCACTTAGAGTACAAGTTTTATATGCTCTCTGCGCCCGGAAATGTGTTTTGTCGGTGGATGGACACTGATGTGTCGCACTATTCTTTCCAGGCCGTGGAATGTGCCACGTTTATATTTCGGCGGGGATACGCAACTAATGGGATGTACGGCTGGTTGTTTCTGTTTTTCTTTGCGTTAATTCAAATAGCCCTGAACCGTATTTTCTTTTTAAAAAATGCTTCATGGTAGCCACTTATGAAGGGACGAATGGAGACGTGTCGTCTTTAGTGATGAGAGTCGCCTCTGCCTCGGTGCCAGTGATGGTCGTACGCGTATGTGGTGTCATGCAGAGGGAGTGCAGAAATCTGGAGTGCACGCGACAGAGGGAAACGGAGCCAACACCTGTCATCATGGTGTCGGAAGCTATATCCTACACTGGCCGTTCCCCTCTGGTGTTCGTTGTGGGAAACGTGAACAGTACACAGTACATTGAAACCATCATTCAACCCGTCTTGCCACCGTTCCTGCACCAGCAAAGCAATGTGTTTTCCCAACAGGACAATGCATGTCCACACGTATCCCGTGCAACCCAACGTGCTCTTCTAGGTTTACGTCAACTACCCTGCCCATCATTATCTCCAGATCTGTCCCCCATTGAGCATGTCTGGGACCGGATGAAACGTCAACTTGGCGCGGTCTATACGACCGGCACGAGATCTGCTCCAACTGAAGCATTAGATGGAAACTACATGGTAGTCAATGAGTGCTCAAAAGAGGGGAGTAGAGTGCATGGAATATGCGAGAATTTTTGACTTCATTACTGAGAAACGATCGAGTGAGTCACTAGAAGTAAAAGTTTGACAAATTAGTGAGGTAAAAATGATTTTTTTCCAAAACTGGCAATTTTCAATAACGTATATCTCGAAAACTGTTGGGAATTCGACGTATTTGTAAAAAACAATATTATAGCAAATTAAATTATCTTTCATTTTTATTTGGATCATTTTTTTCCAAAAGCGGAACGTTTTCTAGATATAATCGAAAAACCAAAATTTGTTCCTTTCACCCCCATCCCCGCTTTAGTTTCCACCCCACCCCCTAGGGACGGGAACTTTTAGTATGTTCACCTCCTAACTATCCCAAAGAAAGTCCTGAAGTCTATTCTCGCATATTCCATGCAATCTAGAATGCTTTCATTGACTGGACTAGCAGGCCATATCGGTAGACTCCATTCGGCGCCTCTACGATCGTCTTCATAAGAAAGTTGCATTCTGCATTGCTGCAAAATGACGGTACACCAATACTAGTGTCGACGTTGTGTACGCTCTGGTGATTGTACTGCCTTACGTATGGTTCTGACTGCATGATTCTGTGTTGTATACATCCTCAAGAATGTGTCAATAAAATTTCGTCCTGTTGGGTTGACAAATTCTTGTGTGTTGTTGTTTTTTATTTTTTTATTTTCCAGGAGTGAATTCCGGAGGACGGGGGTGGTGAGGACAGCCCCTGGCCACCTTACAAACGCCCCTGTGCTGTGGTCACTCCCCCTCTACAGTGCAGACATGCTGTCCAGGAAGCTAGCAGCGGCGCTGGTATCGCTCACAGCCCAACAGAAGCGCCCTCAAGCGGGACACGGAGTGCCAGGCGTCGGCAGGGAAGACAAACGAGCCACGAAATTCAATTTCCTGGCACGCGGTTAGCACGTGGCCCGCCACCAGGCCGCCGGCGACGTCACGTCGGCAGAGCCGCAACACTCGAGCCGCATATAGTGGGCGTCAGGTAAGAAGGCGGCCCAGTTTTCAGCCGTTCTGCGCATCTCCCTCCGTTACCTCAGGCATGGCTGGCCTCGAGTTACGCAATGCTTCTCCCGCAGGCGCAACTGTTGGCGCTTGCGAGTAGCTCCTTCCCTCCACGCGCTCCCCTATCGCACCGCCTCTATGCGCGGAATCGCTTATATGACGCCAGGTATTGGACTTGCGGCTCTGCCGCGAACTAGTTCGCTCTTTTAGAACTTCCGCTCCCAGTGAAGGCTGAGCGGCGTGGTCTGCGCGTGCAGGTGGAGGGGGAAGTTCCCCCACCTACCTGCTTCATGCGCTTGCTGCTTGAGCCGCTAACGATATCAGTTCGTGGATAATTTCTCGCGTTTAAGTTTAATATTATTTCTATATCTTGGCATTATGGAATTTATTAGTCAGATATTGCAGAGTGCAAAACGCATCAAAACAGAAATTTTGTAGCACTGAACTATGTAATGTAGCAAGCAGACGCTCACCTCGAAATGACTCATCAGCAGAAGGCAAACACGTGATTTTTATTAATTAAAACTTCCGGGCTAAGTTGCCGTGGTCCATCAAAATTTATTACTCCCGACGTTTCGTTACCTACTGCGGGCAGCATCTTCAAGGGTTAGTCGACGACTGCCTACTAGACGCTGGAGGTCCTTATATAGAAGGCATAGATGGCGCCACCACTTGTCACGTGCTGCCGACTACGAAGTTATCTTTGACCAACGTCATCTCTCTCGATTACAGGTAATCGATTGTCACATTTTTGGTTCAAAGTTGACCGTCAAATCTTTTCTAATTTCAAACCTTCTTTCCTGTTAAAGTTATTGTGGTGTTTCTGTATTTCTATAGCTTCTCTGTACATGTGTGTGTAATAATGCGACGTCCTGGCTAGCACGCTCGTTTCACTAAATTTTATTTCATGGTCACCATGTGTAAAAACATGCTCTGCCACAGCTGACTTGTCTGTGTGACCCAGTCGACAATTCCTTTCATGTTCCATTACGCGAGTATTAACACCACGTTTTGTTGCTCCTATATACACCATGCCACAGCTACAGAGAATTTTGTACACCCCAGGGGTTGTTAAGAGATGTCGTATGTCTTTCACCGATCGTAAGCTTACGCTAATTTTCTTGATAGATCTAAAGACGGTCTACACTTGAAACCTAGCCAAAACTTTCCCAAAAGGTCCGTAATTTTGTGGATGAAAGGAAGAAAAACTTTTCCGGCCGACAGTAGTTGTTGTGGCTTGTTTTCGGACCCTTTTCTTCTTGGTTGGAGAGCTCGATCTATCTCTTTATCGGTATATCCATTTTTCTTAAACGCTGTTCGCAAATGGTTTAATTCATCTCTCATATAAATAGGCTCACAGATATTATTAGCTCGATCCACCAATATTTTAATGACACCTCTCTTCTGCCTAGAATGATGGTTCGAATCCTCATGAAGATAACGATCGCTGTGGGTGTCTTTTCTGTATACCTTATGCCCTAAGGTGCTATCTGCCCGTCTGATTACCGATACGTCCAAAAAATCAGACTCGGTAAGGTTGAAAAATACCGATCTAAAGTAACGGTTTCTCTTCTTTTTTTTTTTTTTCGTGATCAGTTGTAATATCATGCTATGAAAGATTCTTGTTAATGAAAATTTCTGTTCTTATTTTATGAAAGGAACTGTTAGAGAAACACATTCCAGACATTTTTCCACAGATTTCAAAACAAATAATGTTGTTCCACGACTTTCTGGAGACGAGATAATACTTTTCTTTAAAAAATAATCAAATGGGCGTAATAAACATGTTAAAGCGATGACCTATATTTTATATATTTTTTTTAATTTTTCGGAAGAGTACTTACTTCACTTAGCCTGTGCCATCCTTACTGCAAATAATAGGAACGGAAACGTGAATGTTGACCAGTTATAAAGAATTTACTTTTTAAAGGTTAAGTGTTTCTTCAACATATCTCGAAATGTAACAAAGCAATCGATACGTGCAAAAAAGCAATTGATAGATAATCTTAAGGCCTGTAACTTGCTATTTCGGAGTTATGATTTTTTTATTATTTATTTAAGAAAAAATGTTTTTCGCAACTTCAAGGGTTTTATTTTATTTATTTTTTAACAAATTTCGCGATCTTGACTCGAGTTACATGTAATAGAAACTCTATATAAATTTTAATTTCCTCTACGCTCATATTTTTTTGTTTTCAGGTAACAATTTTTGCACCCACTTCTCGCAAATGCCTGGACTAACACGTGAATCTATGCTTGTCCGGCGCAGCATGCGTTCGGCGGTCGCGTCGATTTGTACGAAGTGTCGCTCAGCTTCACCAGTGCTGTACCTGTCTCAGTTTGCGCCTAGCCTGACGCTCTAGTACTAGATTCGTTCCGTCGTTAAGCGGCCACAGATTCATAGTTGCCGGAGATGTTGATCGGCGACACCGGTGGCCGAGGGGACTGAGGTGTTTCAGTCACGGTCTGCACGGCCACTACGGTCGGGGGTTTGAATCCCCCTCGGACATGGATATTTGTGCCGTCCTAGTTCGTAAGTAGATCATAAGTAGTTTGTAAGTTTAGGGACTGATGACCCCGTAGTTAAGTCCCATAAACTGTACAAACATTTGAACATTTACAGTGCTATCTAGAGCATGAGTGCAGAGTTTTGCATAAAAACGACACCCACCAGCACATTGAGGTGAACTTAGAGATCCTGTAAGCAAACGTTCATACAGATATGTTTGTTCGAGCCCATGTCCTTTCCTTGTGAGTGTACACTTGTGTTATCCGTAAACGTGCTCTAAATGTAAAGTGTTGTGGTCTGTTAACGATCAACCTTCTAATTCCGAACCCCCCTTCAGTTTGCAACGTGACACTTTCTGGGGGAGGCGCCGGGTATCCTGAAATACATCTGCATCATCGTGGCTCCGATTAGGTAGCATAGGAGCTGGCTGTCGCATACATGGATAAGAACCGGAATACACAGGTATACTGACTATCTCTATCCAAACAAGTGGCTGATAAGATTCGATTCAAATGTTCAAATGTTTGTATAGCTTATCGGACTTAACTACGGGGTCATCAGTCCCTGAACTTACAAACTACTTATTAACAAGCTAATTGTAAGGACGGCACAAATATCTATGCCCGAGGGGGGACTCGAACCGTAGTGTCCATGCAGACCGTGACTGAAGCGCCTCAGTCGCCTCTGCCACCGCGGCCGGCGATAAGAATCGACCGAGACCCCAAGTATAATAGGTGAGCCCACATTATGTGCTTGGCAAACGTATATCTGTACCTGGATGTGACGGCCCAGCAGTGGTTTGAAAATAACGAGAACAAGTTTGATAGCTGGAAAAAATTTCAGACAAAACTTAAAAAAGGCGTTTGGAGACCACCAGCAACAAGTCCGTTTATCAGAAGAGCAATTGGAGAACAGGGCCCGGCGACAGTGAGTCAACACAGTCGTATATACAACATGTTTTGTCCCAATGTCACGTAGTTAACCCGTTTATGACCGACGCCGATAAAATTTCACACCTGATGAAGGGCATTGCAGAAGACATGTATCGAGCTCTTCTGTTAAAAGTCGCTTCAACGACACAAGAGTTTATCCAATGGCGCCAGAAAAATGAAGAGATGCAACAGTGGAGATTTCGATGAAAGAAGTACGACAGACTCCCAAATGTTGTCCCTATGGCCGTTGTGGAAGACGAGAGTATTCTTCTCTCACCCGACAAATTCTGAGAGAAGAATTACAACAGTTTACGGCAGCCAGGACTATTGGACTAAGCGAGGAACGGATTATGGCCATAGATGTCAGTCCTGTATGTCATGAGCAAGCCGACCCTGCTGAGGACGAGGTATTTGAAACATTACAGCCTGTCAGCACTGAAAGTCGCACCCGATGTGAAGAATGGCCTCGCCCTACTATGACGCCAAACGGCAGTCTAGGAACCAACTGACGCAGCCACAACCAAATCCTCCGGCTACTGTAAAGCCTCGCATGAGGACAGATATTTGGGGAAAGTAGCTAGCTCGTGAAGAAGGATAGCACGTGGCATTTCTGTGTCGACTATCGGCGGGTAAACAAAACCACAGAGGAAGAAGTGTACCCATTGCCGCATATTGACGACACCTTAGACTGCTTGAAAGGAGCTATATACTTCTCAATCATGGACATGCAGACAGGTTTCTGGCAAACCGAGGTCGACGAAGCTAACACTGCTTTTATTGCACCTGACAGCGGGAGAGCCCATATGCTGCCTCCAGGGTGTTCAGAAGAAAATTTGAACCTCAGTCGCGCATGCACATTGCAACGCTTCGGACACTACCGCCTGTATTAGTCAGCCGCGCTACGACTCGTATACGTGCTGTCCCGCGACGTAAAGCGTTTCTCATGCGATAAAAATACTTTGAATGTGCATATATAATGATCTGTTAGAAGAACGAAACAAAGAATGATACCTTAACAATTTTATTTATTTACTTTTTTCACTACGACCTTTTTCCGTAGGTTCACTGAATCAGTGAACACACAGGGAACGCCGCCACTGCTCATATTTTTAAGTACTTAAAGACAAAATACTTTTAGAACCACTATTACAGTAAGTAGTTAATCGGTATGAAACTTTCACTCAGAAGCGGAATGTGCGCTGATATGAAATTTCTTGGCAGTTTTATAGTGTGTGCTGGAATCGGGACTCGAACCTGGGACCTTTGCTGGGCACTTTTTTTCTTTTTGTTTCATGTAGTTCGGTGCTTTGCGGACATTTGTTCATGTTCGTTCTTGGTGTTAGTTGAGGATTTGGTCAGCTTTTTTATTACAGAGAGCGTTAAGACCTCTGACCTGGTGCGCTGACCACGGCGCTCTTCATGATCTGTCCTCACACCTTTACTTCTGCCAGTACCTCGTCTCCTACTTTCCAAAAGGACCGTGAAGCGAGCCGAGATAGCTAATACGGTAGAGGGCTTGCTCGCGAAATGCAAAAATCCTAAGTTCCAGTCTTGGTTCCGACACACAGTTTTAATCTGCCAGGAAGTTTCACAGTTAATCGGCGTTTTTAACTGTTTTTTGGCAGTAACTAAAAGCACTGGTTACAACTGACACTAAATAAATACCTAAAAACGGTTATTCAGAACTAAAGTATAGGTATCGGTTAAAGCAATAGCTTTTTTCTATCCCTAGTGCGACTGAAGAACCAGATATACCGGGTGATCATAAAGTCAGTATAAATTTGAAAACTTGATCAATCACGGAATAATGTAGATAGAGAGGTAAAAATCGACACACATGCTTGGAATGATTTGGGGTTTTATTAGAACAAAAAAAAAGTTCAAACTAATCTCTGACCGATGGCGCGTGTTTCTGGTTTTGTAACTGCCATCGTGAAAGGTGAGAGGTACGCCGATATGTTACAGAATCGCATCATCCCCAGCCTGACTGATAAACACCTGCTGGAACGTACGATTTTTATGCACGATGGCACTCCACCCCGTATCGTCAGACGCGTGAAAGACCTCTTGCGCGCGTCGTTTGGTGATAATCGTGTGCTCAGCCGCCACTTTGGTCATGCTTGGCCTCCCAGGTCCCCAGACCTCAGTCCGTGCGATTATTGGCTTTGGGGTTACCTGAAGTCGCAATTGTATCGTGATCGACCGACATCTCTACGGATGCTGAAAGACAACATCCGACGCCAGTGCCTCACCATAACTCCAGACATGCTTTACAGTACTGTTCAGAACATTATTACTCGACTACTGCTATTGTTGAGGAATGATGGTGAACATA
Source organism: Locusta migratoria (assembly GCA_026315105.1). Lineage (NCBI taxonomy): Eukaryota > Metazoa > Arthropoda > Insecta > Orthoptera > Acrididae > Locusta > Locusta migratoria. The sequence goes on along the minus strand of CM048744.1, from coordinate 112,512,543 downwards.
TTGAGCATTTCCTGTAAAGAACATAATCTTTCTTTGTCTTAATTTGTTATGCTAATTATTGCTTTTCTGATCAGATGAAGCGCCATCTATCGGACACTTTTGAACTTTTTTTTCGTTCTAATAAAACCCCATGTCATTCCAAGCATGTGTGTCACTTTTTACCTCTATATCTACATTATTCCGTGATTAAGTTTTCAAATTTATACTGACTCTTTGATCACCCGGTAATTTTAGAGTTATCAGATAGTGAAGTAAATATGGAGACAGGTAAACGACTATAGTGAAGTAAATAATTTGGATATCATCATCGTCATCATCATCGTCATCATCATCATCATCAGCCATTTCAATCAATGAATGTTGTGGCCTCTTCGAGTCGTGGATTTAGGTAGGCTTTCAGCAGTCTTCTGCAAGTGGAACGGTCTTGAGCAGTTCTCTGCCAGGTGCTACCAGCGACCTTCCTAATATCTTTGTCCCATGTGCCCGGTGGTCTTCCTCTAGGCCTCCGGTGCTCTCTCGGACTCCACTCCAGTACTGTCCATCTGTTGTCTTTTCTTCTCGCGATGTGGCCGACCCACTGTCATTTCAAGGAGCCTACGGTCTCTAAGATGTCCTTAACCTTGGTCACAGATCGGATGTCATCTGCCCTTTTCCTGTCCTTACTTGCACAGCCCAGGATGGCTCTTTCCATGGCTCTCTGTGCTGTCCTAAGTTTCCCTTTTGTAAATGAGTTCAGTGTCCATGTCTCACAGCCATACGTCAGCACAGGAAGATTGCTTTGACCAAACACTGTCTTCTTCAGATTTACCGGCATTTTTTATGGGAATATTGCAGAATTTCTCCCAAATGCTTGCCAACCAAGCTTGATGCGCCGATAGATTTAGGGCATAACATCTCCCTTCATGAAACTTTCTGGCAGATTAAAACTGTGTGCCGGAACCGGTACTCGAACCTGGGACTTTTGCCTTTCTCGGGCAAGCGCACTACTGACTGTGCTATCCCGACACGACTCACGATGCCGCCTCACAACTTCACTTCCGCCAGAACCTCGTCTCCTACTTTCCAAACTTCACAGAAGCTCTCCTGCAAACACGCAAGACTAGTACTCCTGGAAGAAAGGATATGGTGGAGACATGGCTTAGCCACAGCCTAAGGCAAAGGTCCCAGGTTCGAGTCCCGGTTCCGGCACACAATTTTAAACTGCCAGGAAGTTTCATATCAGCGCACACTACGCTCCAGAGTGAAAGTTTCAATCTTCCTTCATGTTTATAATCTGCTCAAGGTAGATATATTCACTGACCTCTTCTAATGGACTGTCCTTGACTTTCACATCGTCAGCTGGGACCCCTTTGTTTGACATTACTTTTGTTTTGGAGAGGTTCAAATTCAAGCCAACTAACTGACATTCCGAAGCAAGATCCGTAACTAAGTTTTGGAGCTCTGTGAAGTCGTTGGCCAGTGAGGCAATATCATCAGCTAGTCCCCCATCGGGCGCCCCCCCCCCCCCCCCATTTGGCGGATAGGGGAAAGCCTCTCAGATATGGGTGGCACCGGGGAAATGAAATACCCGGCGTGGACCAAAACTAGCAACGTGGAGGCGTCTGTACTCCAGTGGAGCGACCTACCAAAGGCGTCTGTACCCCATGTCAGGGGCGGCCTGGAAATTATATCGCCAATCCGTTCTGAAGCAAGCGTGGCGATTATGCTTCTCACCTTTGAGTCATGATGTACGACATTAATGTTAAATGATTTGGATATAGGTAAAGAAATATAAAGTGGTCATTCGATATCTGTGATTTGATTGATTTGATTTTTCCAGGGAAGCCAAAACAGTCTTGGTCCAACCCGCCACTGCCCGCACCGAAACTAAGTTTATTGTGCGGTATCGCTCCCTGTATATCTAGTAAAGCCAACCAATGCCCTTTAACAGTGCAAGGAGCCCTTTTACCAGTTCTTTATTGGACACAATTTCTTCGGGTCTGGTTGTCCCAAATGTTCTGTGCCTTTTACTCTCCAATGCAATGCATTCGAAGATTTGATGTGATGCAGTTTAATCACCGTCATCACAGATCCTACATTTAGGGTCCTCTTCTGTTATTCCCATTGTATGTAGGTGTTTTTTGAAATTCCCATGGCCTGTCAGCAATCCAACCATGAGTCTAATCTCTCGCCTGTTAAGGTCCAGGATTGCAGAGCTTCTTTTAAAACATGACTTTGGCATCATTACCTTGCCAGGTTTTTGTTGGTAGACTTTGGTCCAATATTCTATGTGCTGTCTTCTGAGACAGTTACGTAGCTCCAATTTGATCATTGCCTTGGTGATTGTCAGGGCAGGTTCCGGTCTAATAAATGGAGTCTCTGCCCCCATCCTGGCTAATCTGTCGGCATGTTCGTTGCCACTGATCCCCGAGTGGATCCCCGTGGGACCCACAATAGGTGTACTCTATTGGTGTCCCCTAGCTCCACCAGAACCCTGTGACATTCTGCAACAATTTTAGACCTTGTTGCAGGAGCTGCGAGTGATCTCAGGGCTGCCTGGCTGTCTGAATAGGTATAGATGCTACGATCCTTGTAGCACCTACGCAAATTCTCCTTCATACATGCTCTGATGGCAGTGATTTCGGCCTGGAATACTGAGGCCAGTTTCCCCAGAGAGATGACGCCATCCAGTCTTGGCTGCACCCCGTATACCACGGCCCCACGATATCTGTGAGTCTGCGTCACGTGTCCTTTGTACTACTGGGGACTCTCGAAATAGTCGAGGACAAAGCAAATGGCGGAGAGCGCACGGTAGCAGATGGCTCGGGCTGTTCAAACAGCGACAGGAGTAGCCGTGCAGGCCTGAATAATTCAGGGAGGACAGGAACCAAAAAACTGCGCCAGCGGCGGCGGCGCGGTCGCAGCCTGCTGAACACGGTGGATAACTCTGGGAACAGCCGCTATCTAGTGGCCGAGCTGACGGCCAACTTTGGTAATTTCGGAATGCGGCCGCGTTTAAAGTCGCACCTGCCGTGTGGCGACCAAGGTAATCACTGCTCAGACTCATGAGCACGTTTCCCATTAGATGTGAAATTGTAATAAAGGTCTGAGCCATTTCAATGCTTCTGTGGCTGCCATACTTCGTATTTTCTCCAAATCTGTCCTGATTTGGGTCGGGGGTGTCGTGTATGGGCGAAGACTGAAGAGGAAAGTATTAGTTGGGAGGAGGAAGTTTTTTTAATTATTATTATTAATTATTTGGCCTTCTGAGTGTTAATGTGGTCATCTACAACACACAGTGGAAATGTACATATATTTAAATAAACGGACAAAACGTACATTTTTCAAAATGGGAAAGTGGAAACAAAGCGGAAACTGCATTACATTACAATTTAAATAATGTTGGAACATTTTCACATATTCACAAGCAAAACCTTATATTGCTAACACACTTGATACTTATAGATCTTAATAAACTTAATTATAATGAAATAAAAGGTTTTCGCTTGGTAGGCGATGTGAGATGTTTCTTTTATTAAACTTCAAACATATCGATTTCGTCCCTATGATGGGACATCATCAGTGCAGAATTGCAAGTCATGATGACCTATGTGCTCTGCTTAAAAACATTTTTATCAGTCATGTCATAAAAACATTTAAAAGGTCTTGCCGGTACAAGTCACAAGAATTTGATTCTGATTCTTTTCTTTGATTTTATTCTTGTGACTTGTACCGGCAAGACCTTTTAAATGTTTTTATGACATGACTGATAAAAATGTTTTTAAGCAGAGCACATAGGTCATCATGACTTGCAATTCTGCACTGATGATGTCCCATCATAGGGACGAAATCGATATGTTTTGAAATTTAATAAAAGAAACATCTCACATCGCCTACCAAGCGAAAACCTTTTATTTCATTATACTTCTGTGGTGGGCTGGCACAAAATGGAATCTAGTTAAAAAAAAAAAAAAAAAAAAAAAAAAAAAAAAAAAAAAAAAAAAAAAAACTTAATTATGATTTAATATACAAGAATGTCTTTTGTAAACAATAGGGAAGAAGCTCACTGGGGAAGGGGATATCCCATCTTCACCAATGTCTGCAGGAAGTTCAAAAGTTCTCGGTCAAATTTGGGACACCTTAACAGGATGTGGTTGACATCAGCTTCCGTTTCAGGATCACACTCACATGCCGCCGAATCGTAGACGTTGATCCGATGTATATGTTTTGGATAAGAGGCGTGATTGAAGCGAAGACGAATAATGGTAGAAATCGCGGATCGGTCCAGATGAGTCTTCATAAACCACGGCTGCGTAGAAATCCGAGGTTGCAGCTCAGCGTAAGAAGCGCCTTTCGTTTCTTCGGAAACGTTGCACATCTGTTGCCACTGTTGTTTTGCGTATTCCTTGACCGCAAATAAAATAAAGAGCTTTACATTATGCTTGTATACTGCAAGTTAGAGTGTCGTCGTGTGCAGAGGTGAATCACGGGTATATCATGGCACCTGGCTTGAACACGATTAACACATGGTCATTCGAAGAAGTAGTGGCTGCAGCCGGGAAATGTCAGTAGCATTAAGGCAGATAAAATTCACCGTGGTGAAAACTAAGTATATTTAAATCAAATATTCTTGTTATTTGTGTCTTATTTGTTCTTGTATTAAGATGTTTCATTTATAGGTCCAAATTTTTACTGTAATGTGTGTAACAGCCGTAATATACTTTAAAAATGCTTGTTGGAAACCATCAGCTGTTGATTATATTTATAACTTTACTGAGTTCAGTTTTGAACAATCATCAGAAAAATAAATTGAACAGACCGATTACGTTGGTAAATTGTCTGCTACCTTATCTATGTCCACCAGTAAAAGATTCGTAAAATGTAACTTGACATTAGTTGTTGATCATAAAAAGGAACCAATTTCAAGTGACTTTTACGTATCCTTTATTGACAGACATGGATAAGATGGCAGACAATGTACCAACGTAATCGGTCCGTTTAATTTACTTTCCTGGTGATGGTTCAAAACTGCAACCGGTAAATTTATAAATGTAATAAACAGATGATTGTTGGTAACATGCATTTCTAAAGTCATTTATGAATATTAATGTCTTCTGCGTGAGATCTAAAATAGTGAATTAAAATTACTATGTTTCGTAATCCACGAAAGTTAGCGTTGGTAAAAGCATGTGTATCATGCGACTGAGTAATAATCTAACGGGAAATTTTTAAAACACATCGTCGAAGAAAAGAAAAAAAAAATTGTACACCTGAAAAAAAATGTCGAATTTGATCCTACACGATATGACCTTAAGTATCTGTTCTGACGCCCTCTGGCGACCTGCGAGAGTGGAAGCTGTCATTCGGCCTTAAGGTGGGTCAACACCATATTGAACTGCATCATTACGAATGGGTGGTGCAACGCACTTCCAAGTTATTTTCAGCCACGTGTGCGACTTTTAATCACATAGTGTATGGTGCCACTCGCCACCAGGGGGATATCACATTTCCTGATATTAGTGTCAATGTCTTCCGTTAATAGGATAGTGAAATAGATGCCAGAGATTTAGCTGTGTTTATCCTTTACCAGGGAATCCTTACCGCGATAACCCTGCACGGAATGACAATGTGTGAAGCACACAGGCCCCTTGGAATGGAGACGCACTAGTGCTTCCTACATTCAACTGCGCGAGGATGAAAAGTGAGCCGCGGTGGAGTAGCCGAGCGGTCTAAAGCGTCTCGCTGCGGAGCGCTCGGTTGCTCGCCGTGGAGGATCGAGTCCTCCCTGGGGCATGGGTGTGTGTGTTTGTCCGTAGATTAGTTTACCTAGGTTTAAGTATTTTGTAAGCTACGGACTGATGACCACGCAGTTTTGTCCGATAGAATTACAAACATTTGAACATTTTGATGAAAAGTGATTAGATAATAGCCTTCCTAGTGGTAGGACAACGTGCCACATAAGTTGTATGTTTCGTGTCAGTTATGCAACGATACTGGTCCCGTGGACATTCTCACATCCGTCGGCGAGGTTCTGGTTTCCACGGATCGTCATATTGTAATAGCAGCACTGGCAAATCGTACAGCTACTATAGCCACAGATAAGAGGGTTTGTGAATCCAGAAATTACAAAAAAAAATTTCAAATGTTTGTTAAGCTTATGGGACTTAACTACGGGATTATCAGTCCCTAAACTTACAAACTACTTATCAACTACCTTATCCTAAGGACGGCACAAATATCCATGCCCGAGGGGGGATTCTAACCCCCGACCGTAGTGGTCGTGCAGACCGTGACTGAAGTGCCCAGTCCCCTCGGCCACCGCGGCCAGCCAGAAATTACAAGACTGTTGGCAACCGCTGAGTGTCGTATGCTCTATGCTTCATAAAGCCGTCCTGATGCGCGGACAGAAGCTTTTCCTTTTCAAGGAAATTTACTATATTAGAACGGAGAATATGTTCAATTATTCTACAGCAAAATGATGCTAATGATATTAGTCTGTAACAATGTGGGTTCCGTTTTCTTGTCTGTACATCATGGAGAGGTGCCGTATTATGGCCGCGATGGAATGGTCGAGCGTTCTAAAATGCCTTACTTCGAAACACACGGTTGCTCCCCGTTGGAGTTTAGAGTCCTCCCTCGGGAATGGGAGCTTAACGACTGATATGCACAACAGTTAAGTCCCATAGATTTACAAGCATTTAAATTTCGCTGGATTTTGAAATATAAAGTTGCATACCCATACACCAAAGTTTGCCGCGGCGGAGTGGCCGAGCGCATTGAGGCGCTATGCTGCAATGCTCGAAGCCGTTCCCCGTCGGGGGTTAGAATCCTCCCTCGGACATGGATGTTTGTGTTGTGTTTAATATAAGGTAGTTTGTAAATTTAGAGACTGATGACCCCGCAGTTAAGTCCCATAAAAAAAGGAAAAAAATAAATAATAAATTAATAAAATAACTAAGTTTTGTCCAAACCAGTCATCTTGAATAAAGCCTTGAAAAGATATCTTCGCATATAAATTTTACAACATATAACAAATACGGTCGCTCTCTTGCCTCGAAGGATGTCAAGCATATACGATTGTTTATATGCTTCCATGTGATAATTTCTTTCATTTCCGTGGCACTTCCACGAAATTTAAGTTGCCGGATATAGAGTCGTTCTGCAATTACATATTTGCTCATACATGTTCCTTGGAAAGAAAAGTCTTCTTCCGTCCAGGAAGTTCCATTTGAGTTCCTGAAGCATCTCTCTGATTCTCTATTCGCTTGTCAACTGTCATGTTTTATTTATGTATTTTTACACGCAGACTAAGTGCTCTGTTTCACCCGTTATTTAATCAGCATTTTTTAAAAATAAAATGACCAACTTATAGAGTGCCATATGACCAGAAGATGAGGTGGCACAGTCCTCCGGCACCGGTCGTCATTAAATAAATACGTATTTAATATTCACAGAATATATGACATCAACTGCGATTGGGCAAAGCTGAAAATGTGTACACAGCCGGGATTCGAACCCGGGTCTCCTGCTTTCTAGGCAGTTGCACTGACCTCTACACCGCTGGGGCCACAGTGATCACCGCACCTGCAAGGACTACCTTAGGCACGCCTCCCGTGCCCAATCGCAGTTGATGTCATATATTCTGTGAATATTAAATAATAACAACTGCAGGATCAGAAGTGACGTCTTTTGATAAGATTATCTGAGATAGTCTGGAAGCGATCTAATCGTTTTATTGTTTTCAAAATGACAAGAAAAGATCGCACACAAACAATGTATTAAATGACGACCGGTTTCGGTGCACTGTGTCACCATCATCTGGTCACATATATGTTATAATCTGGCCATCTTGTTAAAAAAATTGGGTATAAAATAACAAGTGCAACATTGCACTTAGTTCACTTTTGAAGAATATTAAACTAGCAGATCGCTTCCAAAACCTGCGATACCAGGTAATGTCAACTCTCCTATTGAGCAGCTGCCGCCAGTATCACATCGTAAACAGCGCCAAGTATCATAATTTAATTTGTCAGTCAACATCCTCGTTGGTACTTCTGCTTTAAGAGGTTTATTATCGCGTACTTGGCAAATTTCGTACTGTTTTAATAGTTTATTCTCGCGTATTTGATAGGTGGTGTTTGTCGCGCCAGTCACAGAGTCAGCAGCACCAGCAGAGTTACAGCTTAGTAGATGTGAACTGTTGTAACTTATTTGTGGGCTGAGCAGTGTCAATTTCTATAAACTCGCAATAGTAACAAGTTAATACTTGACTATCTACATGCAGCTGTTGATTTGTTAGGATGGATAGGACGTGTGACTCCTGTGTACGAACGCAGGAGGAGCTGGCCGCTGTTCGCGGGCAGCTGAGCGTGTTGTTGGCCGCGGTCAGCCGTCTTCAGGCTGCTGCCTCGGAGTGTTGCGGCAATGGGGGCTCTGGTGCGTCGCATGGGACACCACAGTTGTTACATGCCTCACCCAAGTTCCCTGCTGTTGGGACATCTTCGCGTGTACTGGACGCGGTTGAGCCACCCTCTCCTAAGGGATGTGACGGGTTCAACGCCATTCGCATCGCTCGGGGCGAAAGGTCAACGTGGAGGCTGGCCGTGCGGCATCGCTCGCTCTGTGAGCCGCTCCTTCAGCAGTGTCCGAGCAGGCACACGCGGGGAGGGGTATAATAGTGATTGGGAACTCCAATGATAGGCAGGTGATGGAGCCCCTTAGGGAAATAACGGAAAGGTCGGGACAGAAGGCCAGTGTGCTTTCCGGAGGGTCTCATCCGAGATGTGGAGGAGGCCCATCCGGCGGCGATAGAGAGCACTGGATGCACACGACTGCAAATTGTTGCTCATGTCGACACCAATGACTCCTGCCGATTGGGTTCAGGGGTCATCCTAAGTTCATGCTGGCGGATGGCAGAGTTGGTGAAGACTGGAAGCCTCGCTCGCGGGCTGGAATCTGAGCTAACTACCTGTAGTATCGTTCATAGAACCGATCGCGGTTCTCTGGTTTGAAGCCGAGTGGAAGGCTTACACCAGAGGCTCAAACGATTCTGCGGAGGTATGGGGTGCAAATTTCTCGATATTCGTTATCGGGTGGAGAAATGTAGGGTTTCCCTGAACAGGTCAGGCGTGCACTATACGCAGGAAGCGGCTACAAGGGTAGCGGAGTACGTGTGGAGTGCAAATGGGGGTACTTTAGGTAAGAGAATGCCCTCCCTAGACCCCACAAGACGCAACAAGGTAGCAGTAGGCAGAACACATCAGGGAACGAAAAGATCAATGTAGTAGTAGTTAACTGAAGAAGCGTCTATAGAAAGGTCCCAGAACTGCTCTCATTAATAAACGGTCAGTATTCCCACATAGTACTAGGGACGGAAATTTGGCTGAAACCAGATGTAAACAGTAATGAGATTTTAAACTCAGACTGGAATGTATACCGCAGAGATAGGCTACACAGTGAAGGAGGAGGCGTGTTTATAGCGGTAAAAAGTCCACTAGTATCGAAGGAAATTGACGGAGATCCAAACTGTGAAATAATTTGAGTGAAGGTCACGGTTAAAGCAGGTTCGAACATGGTATTTGGATGTTTCTATAGGCCTCTTGCCGCAGCAGCTGTTGTGGCAGAACACGTGAAGGAAAATTAAGAAATTATTTCAAGTAGATTTTCTGATCATGTAATAGTTGTAGGAGGAGATTTTAATTTACCGGTTGTGCAGAACTATAGGCCTATATCTCTGACGTCGGTCAGATGAAGAATTTTGTAACACGTATTATGCTCGAGTATAGAGACATTTTTGGAGGCTAGAATTCTGCTGTGTAGGAACCAGCAAGTGGTTCGAAAAAGGCGATCGCGTGAAATCTGGCTCGCGCTATTGGTCCACGAGTCTCAGAGTGCGATATACACGGGATCTCAGGTAGATGCCGTGTTTCTTGACTTCCGCAAGGCGACACAGTTCCCCACAGTCGTTTAATGAACAAAGTGAGATCGTATGGTTTATCAGAGCAATTGTGTGATTGGATTGAGGAGTTCCTAGATAATAGAATCCAGCATGTCATTCTCAATGGAGAGAAGTCTTCCGAGGTAAGAGTGATGACAGGTATGCCACAGGGGAGTGTCGTGTGTCCGTTTCTGTTCAGAAAATATATATAAATGACTTAGCGGACAATATCGGAAGTTCACTGAGGCTTTTTGCGGATGATACTGTAGTATATAGAGAGGTTGTAACAATGTCAAATTGTACTGAAATGCAGGAGGATCTTCATCAAATTGACGGATGGTGTAGGGAATGGCAATTGACTCTCGATGTATACAAGTGAAATGTGCTGTGAATACATATAAAGAAAGATCCTTTATCATTTAGCTACACTATAGCAGGTCAGCAACTGGAAGTAAATTCCATAAATTATCTGGTAGTAGGCATTAGGAGTGATTTAAAGTGGAATGACCATATAAAATCAATCGTCAGTAAAGTAGATGCCAGACTTAGATTCATTGGAAGAATCTTAAGTGAATGCAGTCCGAAAACAAAAGAAGTAGTTTACAGTACACTTGTTCGCCCATTGCTTGCATATTGCTCACCGGTGTGGGATCCGTACCAGCTAGGGCTGATAGGGGAAGCAGCGCCCTTCGTTACAGGTTCATTTAGTAATCGTGAAAGCGTTACTAAGATGATCGATAAACTCCAGTGGAAGACTCTGCAGGAGACACGCTCTGTCGCTCGGTACGGGCTTTTGTCGAAGTTTCGAGAACATACCTTTACCGAGGAGTCTAGTAGTATATTGCTCCCTCCTACGTATATCTCGCGAAGATATCATGAAGATAAAATCAGAGAGATTAGAGCCCACACAGAGGCATACCGACAATCTTTCTTACCGCGAACAATACGTGACAGATATAGGAGGGAGTACCGATACTCAAGGTAACCTCAGCCACACACCGTCGGGTGGCTTACGGAGTATGGATGTAGATGTAGATCTAACCTACCAGTAACAAATGAAACAGCCCGCCTTTATATTGTAACTTTGTGTTGCTTTATTCCAACCCAATGGAGATGCCGAACACTCGCAGAACGGGTTACACTAGGTTTCTGTCCCAAGTTTCTGTGCAGATGAATGATATCTTCCCATAATTCCACCTTAAACGGAAGTTAGCACCTACCCTTACGTGTCCGTTCCATTTCATTTAGCTGTGAAACGAATGAAGCTGTTGTCAAATATTATGGAACTACAGGCCTCCATTGTGCCAGCGTGTAGCTGTTCGATAAGCACATTGGTCGGGCGCCATCTTTTTTTTTAATCAATTGTAAATGCCTATTACTTATCTGCTACTGTGAGCCGCAACTTCATTGTTCGGAATCAATTGCAAGTGTTCGAACTATACTACGTTGGCACCATACAGCGCTTGAATTCAGGGTGTCCATTGCCAGAGGATTTCGACATTTTTCTTGCGATCTATGACCGTACTATAGTAGTTAACGTAAATATCACGGTGATTTCTGCACGTGTTATTTACATTTAGGCAATATTTTCGAAATCGTAAGTCTTGGAAAGAAAAACAAGCATGTATTTCTTACCATCAAACACGAAAGTAGAGCCCATAAAACTCATAGAGAAAGGTGAGAATATAAATATTATAATATCGACTCGTCAGCAATTTAGGGCATAAAAAAATCTGAAAGATGTTCAAGTGCAATTTGCTACTGAAGCGGTAACAAAGAAAAAAAAGGCTTATAAACATCACCAAACCCAAACTAAAACAATTAAATAGTGTATTACACAACTGGTTCAGTGCAGTACGCTCCGGACAATCGTTAACGGGGAAATGGTTGGGAAGACAAATTGACTTGGTCAATATTTCAGATATGGAGAAAAAATTGGGATTTTTGTGGTTGTTGCCTCAGAAACCCGTTCCGGCATGAAATTCAAAGACTTCTATCACTCGAGAATAACTTTCAGCAACCGAAAATTTAATAAGATACAAACACATGAAAACACGAAGTGAGATTTACAATGCGGATGTAACACCTACTTTGGTGGTGTTTGTAACATCTATACTAGCTGATGGAGGTGAAATTACGGCTAAAGTGTTAGGGAAGGCAGTTTGACAATTTAGGCATTGGCGAATGCTTCCGTAAGCCACCACATGCTTTTGTTATACGTATGTCTGGAGAAATCGTGTGACTACGAGCAAAAGAAACTTACGTTTCAGTGCGGAAACACACGAGGCTCCAGCTCTTTATAGGAATCGGCTGACCAGGACGACGAGTAAACGGGAATAATGGGCTAGGAACATTACGATAGCAGATTAAAATTGTGTGCCGGAACCGGGACTCGAACCTGGGAACTTTGCCATCGCGGGCAAGCTCACTACCGACTGTGCTATCCCGACACGACTCACGATGCCGCCTCACAACTTTACTTCCGCCAGTACCTCGTCTCCTACTTTCCAAACTTCACAGAAGCTCTCCTGCGAAACATGCAAGACTAGCACTCCAGGACGAAAGGATATGGTGGAGACATGGCTTAGTCACAGCCTAAGGGATGTTGCCAGAATGAAACTTTCACTCTGCAGCGGAGTGTGCGCTGATATGAAACTTCCTGTCAGATTAAAATTGTGTGCCGGAACCGGGACTCGAACCTGGGACTTTTGCCTTTCGCGGGCAAGCGCACTACCGCTTACCCGCGAAAGGCAAAGGTCCCAGGTTCGAGTCCCGGTTCCGGCACACAATATTAATCTGCCAGGAAGTTTCATATCAGCACACATTCCGCTGCAGAGAGAAAGTTTCATTCTGGATTACGATAGCAGTTTAGGATGTAAGTTGAGAATTATATCTGGCTGAGAGTATGCCAGGGGAATTCCTGAGCTGCTGTACCTACCGTGTCCAGGTGGCTTAGTAAACAGAGAATCTGTTGCCCCCTTCTTGCAATGGTGTTCCGTAGAGCGTAGTATTCCAAATGATTGGAAAATGGCGCAGGTCATTCCCGTTTTCAAGAATGGACGTCGAACATATGTGCAGAACTGTAGGACTATATTCCTGTCGTCAGTCAGTTGTAGAATTTTGGAACATGTATTATGCTCGAATATGATGACATTTCTGGAGACTAGAATTCTGCTATGTAGGAATCAGTATGGGTTTCGAAAAAGGCGATCTTGTGAAACCCAGGTCTCGCTATTCGTCCACGAGACTCAGAGGGCCATAGACACAAGATCTCAGGAAGATGCCATGTTTCTTGACATCCGCAAGGCGTTTGATACAGTTCTCCACTGTCGTTTAATGAACAAAGTAAGAACATATGGTCTATCAGACCTATTGTGTGACTGGATTGTGTGTGTGTGTGTGTGTGTGTGTGTGTGTGTGTGTTTGTTTGTAAGGTTTTTTTTTTGCCCTGTTTGTGTGTGTGTGGGGGGGGGGGGTTGGGTTTGTGATTATGTGTTGGGATTTGTGTCTATCATGCCGTTCTAATCCCGCTCAAAGCAGAAATTTTTAACCTATTATTGAAATTAATTCCATGCTCACATTGAGCAGCTTAAATATCTCTCATATTTGTGATTCTAAATAATTTTCAATTATTTCAGTTTTTCTCTGAGCAAGGGATGACTATTACTATTATTTCCAAAATCAATATGGAAAACTGCAGTTTTTCCTTTGCTGTTGCCACCCAAAGTGACTAAGCCGATAGAGGCCTTCAACCAGCTAATCAATTTTTCGTACGACCAGAATGTTCTCTGGTTACCAGAAAGTTCCTTCTTGCTAGAAACACAAATCTCTAGTAAACTCTGTGTGCCATCTTTTACTAGTTCTTCTCTGAAGCCGATGTGCAAGAGTTCTTGCTTCTTTGGCATTATTCGAATTTTGTTAGAAAGTAACGGCCAGTACTTTCCGTTCTTAATCCACTTACCGGGCACACAGAGCGCGATTTGTAATCCTTTTAAAGTTGGCCCATAATTCTGCTACAACCATATAGTATCAAATTAGCTCAATGTACCGGACGTTGCTAATACCGGAGAGATTTCGGTGAAACGTTTCGAGATAGAACGTTCGTCTGTAATCTAATAAGGCAGTATCAGAGACATTCATAGAGTTCGCTAGTATACGAAGAAAAGTGCGAAGTATACTTAAATGTTATTGTGTAAATCGTAATAAATCACTATCTAAGTAAAAGGACACTAATTCACTCACTCAATCACTGAGTAAACAGGAAATCGCAAAAACTATTTCACCTATGAAGCTGACATTTGGCAGGAATGTTGTTGGTAGGTAAAAGACGTCAGCTAAGAAAGGATTTTGCGATAAGACGGATAGTTCATGAGATATGACGCCATAAACAATGAAAACTTCCCCGTCTTGCGGACGTGATAGTGTAACTTTATCAGTCCACTATTTGAGAAGGAGAGGACTTAGCGACTTCCAACAACCTTTAAAAATAATTTCAAACCTTTCGGGAACTTCTTCTCACTGACAACCCCAGATAACGACGAAAGGAAAAAAAGTTCGTCGTCTACTATTTTTTCGGCGTTCATGCTGTAAAATTATGGCATTTGGCATGTCGTTACAATTTATTACTCGTACATTATTAATTGTATTCGCGAGAAATATTACAGATAATATACCCACATACCACTGAACGAACGTTCGAAATTTTATCATAGTAGGACACACAGTTCATGAGATATGGAGTCATAAACGATTAGGTTCATGAAATGCAGCAGCATCACGTATGACGTTTTGATTCGTTACGTCTTTCGCACTAACTCTATTCGCAAAGCATTTTAGATATGCACCACTGGCTGTACCTTCGAAATAATATCGTATTGTGACATGTAGTTCAAGTCTATGACGTCAAAGACAATGAAAAGCATGAAAATTCGCCCTAATAAGCATTAGGTTGTAATATACGATGTCTTTACTAGCAATTCCATTTATAACATTTATCAGGCATTTTCCTAATATTCCATTTATATATAATATGTATTAGTAAATAATGTTTTTGTAAGGCACATAATTCAGGAGATGTTACGTCATAAATGTGGCAGCCATAAATAGGTACTAAATTATGTTTAACATTTTGTTAAGTCTTTATTACTCTGTTCGCAGGACATTCCGTAAGCAATATCCGAATATACCACTGAAATAAGCTACTATGTTTTATCACTGAACGACATATTGATCAGCAAATACGACGTCATAATGCAATAAATGTGGAAGAAACTCTGTCACGCTTTCACGACTAAACCGCTTAACCGATATTAAAGAAAGTGGGTATGGAGATAGCTTGAACGCTGAAGAAGAACATAGGCTAGTTTAGGAACGGTGTAATTAAATGTTTTTGTTTCTTTGAAGTATATAACTCGAACTATGGAACAGCCTAGCACCAAGGTTTCTCTCATAGTTTCTGATACGCTTGAAGACTCCTTGGAAAAGCTATATATTTATGGAAGTTTTAAATTTATCGCATTTAAAAATACTTATAATGATTGCAGTGTTGTATGTAATTCGATTCAATATAGTGAATGCAGTGCTTACACAAGACATCAAGGTCTTCAAACCTTTGAACCGCTAACAATTACATTTGAATCCTGCATAATTATTCTTTGTTTTTCACTTATGAAGTAATAAATAGAGTTTCTTTTCGTATTTAATAATACTGTCTTTATTTTCGTCTCGGTAAAGGGCAGTATTTACCGTCAATCTATGCGCGGTTTATATTTAAACCGGAAAATTGGAATTTTTTTTGTAACTTGATGATTCTGAACAATGATGGACATAATTTTTTCTAAACGCACTGACGTGTTTTACGGCACACTTTAGATTTATAGTTTTATAAGTTTTTTCAAACATTTTGGACCAAAATAATGATGTAAACAATAAAAAAATTAAGTAATAAGAGTGTCTGAAACCCTTTTAGGATACAAAAAAATTACGTAGGGGCGGGATTTGAACCACTTACCTTCAGTGTCACAGTTTTTTTTTTTTTTTTTTTTTTTTTTTTTTCCCTGTGGGTAGTTCTCTTTGTTGCGGACGCTGACCGTTTTTGTTCGTTCTGGTTCGTTGGGTTGTTGGCTCAGCTTTTTTTTTTTATTACAGAGAGCGTTCAGCCCTCTTACCAGGCGCGCTAAGCCCACTACACTACGGACAACACTCAGAAGCTGCGTTCTTTAATCTCATACTATTGCTGGCCGTTGTTAACTGATGCTAATATGGCATTTGTAGACACTAGATTATAATTTATCGTACGAAGAACGACGTCTTTTTGTTAATTCTTCAGTGCGCCATTGCTTTGAAATGAAAACGTGTAAGTTACAATCAGAAAATCATCAAATATGCAACGCAAGATGGCGTATGCCAGAGAGAGGTCTGGGCGAGGAATGTCACGTAACATCTGCATACGGCTGGTTTTCGTTAATTCAATGGAGGGTGTCAAAACTCTGTTATTTTTGCAGATATCTCTCAAACGACACGAGATATGAAAAAAAAAAACATAAGGGATCAAAGTTGTAGAGAATTTTCTCCTCTACAAATTCGTTTATTCAATTTTCGCGTCAGATGAACGGTTTATTTGCAATTAAAATTACATTAGAAACGGCTTCTTTTAGTATTACTAACGTATTTTGTGTCCTAAATATTTCAAAAAGCGAGGTTCTGGTCTCTGATAGCCAACAATTATGTCTGTAAAATTTGGTGCCGATCGGTTGAACGGTTCGACCAAAAAAGTGGGAACACGTTACAGGCAGCCAGACATTGCCAAATCGACGTTATTTTTGCAATTATCTCTGCAACGATGCAAGATATGAAATAAAAAAAAGAACATAGAGGTTATTCAATTTTCGTGTCAGATGAACGGTTAAGCCGCTTTTTTCATTCTAAATTTCGAGCTGTCGAAAGACGATCTCAAAGACCCACTTTTAGTGTTACTACCGTAACCTAAAGTGGACCAATAAAGTTGCAAAATAATTCCCACGATTGTCCTTGACATGTATGCAAGGACATGAACGCGAGCGAATCCGCGGATAAAAGCAAGTAAATAATAAAATACCAGGATTTAAATTGTAAGACATATCCAGGGGCAGATATAGGCTCTGATCATAAATTATTAGTTGTGAACTGAATATTAAAACCTAAAAAACTCTATGAATGTAGAAAAGTAAGATAGAACGAGGATGAATGCAAGAAAACAAAGATTGTCGAGAGTTTGAGAGAGATTATTAGGCAAGGTTTGGCCCAAACAGGGGAAAGTAATACATAATAAAAGTTTTGACAGATAAAGTAGTGAAAGCTGGAGAGTGTCATAGAAAGACAAAGCCTAACAGAAATCGATGGGAAACACAGGAGATACTGAAATAGAAGTAAAACATAGAAATGCAGCAAGTGTGGCAAGCTAAAAGTACTTCAGATGGCTAAAAATGTGGTTGACAGGAAGTGCAGACTGGTAAAGTAGGAGTGGCTTAAAGAAACACGCAACTTCGTAGGAGAATGAATAACTAAGGGAAAGATAACACACTGTCAACAGAAAAAAATGATTTTTTTTTTTTTTTTACAGTTGCACTGTTTGGAAGCTGGTAACTAGTTTCGGACTTGTTGGGCCATTTTCAAACCATATGCCTTATTTCAATCATAACAATACACTGCATGAAGCAAATGACGTAAAATCTATACTTTGTCCACTGTTAAAACATGATTACATTGAAATTTAAAATAGAGTTGATTACACGTTGGAGGCCCGTGAACGCAACATCTATTTTAACCTATTAAATTTAAATGTAATCATGTTTTAACAGTGGACAAGGTATAGATTTTATGTCATTACATATCCTGTTACTGATCCTGCCCGATCTTCACGATGAATTTTAAAAGAATGGAAAGCTGAGAGGTGGACGTATGTAGTTAGCGTATACAGAGAAAATGAAGGCAGTATTTTAGAATTGTAAGAGGAAGTAAATGATGTTGAGACAGCTACTGCGAGAAGAATTTGATATAGCACTACAAAACCTGAAACGAGGCACCTGTAGTTCATGACATTGCCTTTTTTGATAAACTTGGGAGAACCATTTCCAACCTTTGTGCGAGACTTACGAAACAGGGGAAATACCTTCAGACTTTAAGAGGACTATAATAATTCAATTCCAAAGAAAGGAAGAGCAAAACTATTTGTTTAACAAAGCATGTTTTGCAAAATACTAACACTAATTACTTACAAACTAATGAAACACTGGTGGATTTCGACCTCACGGAACGTGAATTTGGTTACAGAAGAAAGGTAGGAATTCGTGAGGCAATACATTACGACGAATCGTAGAAGATAGGTTAAGGAAAAGCAAACCTTCTTTTCCAGCTTTTTGCCAATGTTGATTGTAACTCTTAAAATCTGGGATTTCAAGGGTAAAATATAAGGAGCGGAATGTTATATTCGTATAGATGGAAACCAGATACCAGTTCTAACAGTCGAAGGGTGCTAAATAGGAAAGGATAAAAGAAGGTTGTAGCTTTTCGTCAAAGGTATTAAATCTGTACACTGAGCTACCTGTGAACGAAAATGAGATTTATAGCCTAGAAAAATATAAGCTTTAAGAATGAGGTATTAGCAAAGGATGCTGCCGCGCAGCTTGAGGCATCACATCTCGAATTGCGCGGCCATTCCCGTCGGAGGTTTGAGTCCTCCCTCGGACATCAGGCATACAAAAAGCTGTTAATTGGAATGATTGATAACTTTTAGCATTTCGAAACGAAAAAAATGTAGATATCCAAGGATGATATATTACAGGATCGAAAAACATGGCGAGTTGTAGCAAACCAGTTTTCAGAGTCAAGAGAACAACAAAATAACGACAACAATTACGACAACGATAACGACGACCATGTTCACACGACTTCCTGCATTCTGTCAAATCACGTCATTACTTTGAACCGTTCTGGAATTAGAGCAGATTTTAAATCTCGTATGTACGACTTAGCTCGAGCAAAGTAAAAGTTATTTAAGGTAACAAATTTGGCAAACGGCAAGACCGTTGATAAACGTTTTCATTTAACGTTACTTGAGAAACGACGCTGGATAATAGTCTAATAGATAAGCTGATAAATGTTCAAGTACACAGTTACAAAAGAGAAAGAGAGAGAGAAACGCCGGCCGCAGTGGCCAAGCGGTCTTAGGCGCGCCAGTCACGTTCTGCATGGCCACTACGGTCGGGGATTCTAACCCCTCTCGGGCATGGATATTTATGCCGTCGTTAGTAGTAGCTAGTTCTTTTGTGTCTCGATACCACCGGTTGTCGTAGGTGTCGGTGGCCGAGTAGAAAGAGACCGACACAGGAATAAAGGATGCACGCGTGTGCAGGTACGGAGGTGACCAGCCAGTGGGACAGCAGAAACTAGAAACACTAGAGTAAATTAGAACGAGATATATATTTCATAGAGAGATTACAATACTTATCTTTCATAAGTTTCATGACTGTAGAAGGCTGATACATAGATTAGATAGAGAGAGGCCTGCGTACTGAGGATTCCTAGTGCGTATCCGATAGCCAAGTCTTAACTGGTTCCTATCTGATTCCTAAGTGGCCAATGCAGGTCAGTGGTGGCCACGAGCGGAGTTGCAGCAGAGGGCGCTCGTGGCCGACGTCGTAAGAACGCCGCGCCGTGCGTGCATGGCGGCGCGCGGCGGACGTACATGGCGCGCACTTCATACTTGTGCGACACCACAAGTACATAAGTAGTTTGTATGTTTAGGGACTGATGGCCCCTTAGTTAAGTCCCATAAGCTCGACAAACATTTGAACATTTTTAGAGAGAAACCATCTCTGACGCCACAAGCGTTATTGTATTTCCAGGAGATTCATTCTTTCTACCAAAAAGTTTGAATCCGACCTCGGGGGAGATCAGTTTGGATTTAGGAGAAATGTAGGAACACGGGAGGCAATACTCACATTTCGACTTATCTTAGAAGATAAGCTAAGGAAAACCAAACGTACTTTTTTTGCGTTTATCGATCTGGAGAAAGCTTTTGACAGTGTCGACTGGAATACACTCTTCCAAAGGTATCAGGGGTAAAATATAGGGAGCGAAGAGTTATATTCAACCTATACAAAAATCAGACACCGATTATTAGAGTCGAAGGGCAAGAAAGGGACGCAGAGGTTGGGAAGCGAATAAGACAGGGTTGTAGCATTTTCCCAATGTTGTTCAATCTGTACATTGAACAGGCAGTGAAGGAATGGAAGGAGAAATTTGAAGAGGGCATTAAAGTGCAGGGAGAAGAAATAAAAACATTGCGGTGTGCCGATGACATAAAATTCTGTCAGAGACCGCAAAAGATCTGGAAGAGCAATTGAATGGTATGGACAGTGTCTTAAAAGCAAGATATAAGATGAACATTAACAACAGTAAAACGAAGGTAATGGAATGGAATGTCAGAAAATCAGGTGATGCTGAAGGAAATAGGTTAGGTCATGAGGCAATAAAAGCAGTAGATGAATTTTGTTATTTGGGTAGACGAAGTAAAGAAGATATAAAATACAGAATGTCTATCGGAAGAAAAGCGTTTCTAAAGAAGCGAAATATTAATTTAAATGTTAGAAAGTCCTTTCTGAAAGCATTTGTCTGGAGTGTAGCATTGGATGGAAGTGAAACGTGGACGATAAGGAGTTCAGATGAAAAGATGACAGAATCTTTTGAAATGTGGTGCTTCAGACGAATGATGAAAATTAGATGGGTATATCACATAACTAATGAGGAGGTGCTTCACCGAATTGGAGAGAAAAGGAGTTTCTGGCATATTCTGAGTAAGAGAAGGGATAGATTGGTTGGAAACATTGTGAGACATCAAGGAATTGTCAACTTAGCATTAGAAGCAAGTGCATGGCGTAAAAATCGTAGAGGGAGACCGAGGGACAAATATAGTAAGCAGATTCAAAAGGATGTAGGTTGCCGGACGTATTCTCAGATGAAGTGCCTTGCACAGGATAGGGTAGTGTATACAGTTGCATCAAACCAGACCACAACAACAAGAACAACAACATTCTTTTTCATAAGAAGGAATAATCTGTCAGGTCGAATTACAGTATATGTCATTTAAAATAGTCCTTCATGTGGTTTCCATAAGAGTTCCACAGTTGTCTATCGTAATATTTATCACGAGAAATTTTGCCCTTGTATATTGTGAAACCTTCAACACGACATTTTTTATTCCTTTGTCGGGAATGGAAAGTTCCTGACCTTGAATGTCTGTATGCAATTCTCTCTCTCTCTCTCTCTCTCTCTCTCTCTCTCTCTCTCTCTCTCTCTCTCTCTCTCTCTCACACACACACACACACACACACACACACACACACACACACACAGACATGCTGTGTATTCGGTATTGAAGAGTACGATTTAATGTACCGTCGACAGCATGGTCACTTGAGATAGACTGAAAGGTGAATTTGAAAGAGTTTTTGGTTACGTCATGTGATACTTCAACTGTAGGAAATATCTTCTTTCGCACTCTGAGAAATCTCCCGAAAGCACTTTTGTTATTTCTTGTTCTTCGGGCCAAAACTAAAACTGAGACGGGTATCTTTCAGATAAATCTGAAGCTAGCTCAGGAAGTAGCGGCCGCCAGCGTATATTATAGGTAAAAAGAAACCATCTTTCACGTATCTGTCAACTGAAAGTGCGACAGGGGTTTACAGATTTTTAAATTCTGTCAAAACGTCCCCTCCAAAATGTACCTTTTGTCGTAGTATGTACGAGACATTTGGCTGAATTCAAGATGGAATCCATTACATGTTCAAGGTAAAACCCGTCTTGTTGTCACATGTACTTATGGATTACCTGCCACTGAATATGCAATAGATGAACCAATGTGCAACATTGCGAAAAATTCAGCAACGGCTAAACTGCTACAAAAGCGCAAAGTAATTATTGGGAATGAGTATATGATGGCACACAAACGCGCATTGGAGGCAATCGATAGTACTTTGAATGATTTGCGTAATAATGAGGAGCCCATTGAAGTTTCGACGATTCTGCTGGCTAGTGATACTCGCCAAACCCCGCCAGTCATACCAAGATCAGCTGCTGATGATGAAATAAACACTTTCTTGAAGTAATCGACTGGTTAGAGATACGTAGAAACTCAGACGTTAACAACGAATATGCGAATCGCATTACAAAATGACAAATCGGCTGAAGAGTTTTCCAAGCAATTATTAGACATAGAAATTGGGAAAATTCAGGATAATGCTTCCACTGGCCTTATTTCGTTTTCACCTAATTTTTGTCAGTTGAGAACATCAAAAGAAGAATTGATATAGAAAGTGTGCTGTCAATTACAAAAACAATATTTGATTGAGCGAACGAGCTATTTCGGCAGCGAAAAATAAGGGCGTAGACAATTTGAACATAAATATTCAAAGTCATATCGCTGGTCAATTGTATTCATTTACTTTTATCGATTCCATTTCCGATCCTGATGTAGTCGTCAGTTATCCAACAAAATTCCTGAAGTCATTGGATTTGCGAGGACTGCCACCACACGATTTGCAGCTCAAGGTCGGGTCTGTGATAATCATGTTACACAATCTAAGCAAACCGAAACTATGCAGTGGGACAAGACACTCTGTGATGAACAATGTAAATGAAGCAACGATAATTACATCGAAGTTTGAAGGAGAAAATGTTCTGAGTCCAAGACTACCACAGTTTCCAACCTTGTTCCCGTTTCAATTTAAGCTTGTCCAATTTCCCGTTCGCCTTGGATTCGCAATAACGATTAATAAAGCGCAAGGCCAGTCGTTAGAAGGTTGTGGGATAAATCTTAAATGGACGTGTTCTTTCCATGGGCAGTTGTACGTGGCGTGTTCGAAAGTTAAATAAACCACTTGTACTTATCATTTCCTCTCCGGACGGAAAGATAAACAATACCGTTCATCAACAAGCGTTACAATCAACACAACATGAAGATTTTCGAAACGTTGTATTTCCATTCCACTTATAGTATTTCGATTAATTATTTTGCTTCATATGGAATTTCTAGACGCGGCGTAGTGGCCGAGCCGATTGAGACGTATGCTCCGATGCGTGACGACGTTCCCCGTCGGGGTTTCGAATCCTCCATCGGGCTGTGTTGTCTTTAGAATAAGTTGTTTGTACGTTTTGGGACTGATGACTCCGTAGTCAAGTTCCATAAGTTAACTAATATTTGAAATTTATTTGGAATTTGTAGCTTTTGAACAATTATTTAGAATCTATGAATCATTAATTTTTCAACATTATTCAGTCATACTGTCCTCAATTCATAAAATTGCAAAGCAGACACAAACGTCTTATAAAAAGCATTTTCATTCTGCTAGCTGCGAGAAAAGCATACTAAACTGTGCCGTAAAAATGTGCAGTTTTGACTTCCTTTTCCCAGTCACTTGTAACATAAACAGGAAAGTTTGTTACTGTGCTTGAATTTATAATCATAGACCTACCATTTAGTTGGACGAAATATTATCCGCTACTACTACCTTTACGTCAGCCCAGTTTCGCAGGTAAAAGAACATGTTCATATACAGGGTGATTCACTAAGTGTGTTTGCCTCTGTAACTTATAAAGTAATAGGTGACGGGAAATTTTAATACGGTAGGTCAACACAAGAAATGTTACACTTTCTGCGGAGCTTTGAACATAGTTTATTGTATCATTTTCCAAAGAGTTACAGCACAAAGATATAACTTTTTTAAATGGAACAATAGTTTTTTCTATCGTGTATTGGATTCGTTTAAACCAGCTGCGCCCAAATCAATTTAAACTACATTCCTATCACTGTTAGTTTGGGAGCTACAACCCTTCAAAGTTCCGGGGGCGGAGGCTGCGATAGCGTAGCTCACTGGCCGAGTGGCTATCCCCTGGGGCACAGCCCACCGTCTCATGGCCACCAGCCAGTGAGCTACGCTGCCGTAGCCTCCGCCCCCTAAACTTAGAAGGATTGTAGTTCCCAAACTAACAGTGATAGGAATGTAGTTTAAATTGATTTGGACGCAACTGGTTTAAACGAATCCAATACACGATAGAAAATACTATTGTTTCATTTAAAAAATTATATATTTGTGCTGTAACTCTTTGGAATATGATACAATAAACTGTGTTCATAGACGCGCAGAAAGTGTAACATTTCTTGTGCTGACCTTCCGCATTAAAATTTCCCGTCACCTATTATTTTATAAGTTACAGAGGCAAACACACTTAGTGAATCACCCTGTATGTTGTTGTTAATAATGTTTGGTCTTAATAGGTTGTATTTCATTTTCAAAGGAAATATGTGTTATTTTTATGTTTCATGTGCGGTGACAACGGAGCAACCTACGAAAATAGCATCTTCTCTGCTGAAACCAAAGGTGATGTACCTGGCCACCAAATGTCGCTGGTCGACAGCCACAAACAAGAGAAATTGAAAAATGTATTGTAATAAAAAATCTGTTCATGTTTTATGATAAAAACATTTTCAGTATTGATGCTGAGTCCTTACGAGCAAGTTCTGATTGTATGTCATGTGTTACGTGGACTTATAACTTACGAAATAAAACGTAAACTTTTACTTCCTGTGTGTGAAAAATAATTATTGCACTGAATAAGAAGAAAAGATATTTACACATTGAACTGAATTCATATTTTTGGAACTTATAACAGAATTTCTCCGATTTTATACTATTGTAGGGACTCAGCAATAATTTTATTAACTGGAAAACAGTGAGATCAAGTTTTATGAATCGATGTATTTTACGACTGATTCAGTGAGTAACATGTCTGATAGTAAAATATTACCTTAGGAAATCTTCAACAAGATATTTTTTTTTAAATATTCAACGAAAGTGCGTACCAGATTTTGAACTTTTACAGTATTTTATGGAACAGTTTTATTTTTCTATTATCTTGCGCAAGAACCTAGCAGCGAATATTTAAGAGACTTTTTTCCAATGAGTGAAGATTTTTATTAATTCGAGTGTAGTGGAATGGCCAGGGTCGAAGTCCGACTGAATCAAACTTAAGGAATTTACTCCTGAATACACAATTCCATTATAATCTGAAGGAAGAATCGGCTGTTCCACCACAACCTGTTCGTACAATAATACCATTAAAAGTACGGCCATTAAAGTTAGATGAAGAGCAGCTCGAAATCTCTTTCTAATAACCCGTTCCAATTGATTTACCCATCGGACTAAGAATAAATAATATCAGAGAGAGGGGGAGGAAGAGAAAGAGAATGGGGGAATGAAATGGATTTGAAAAGAGGGGATGATATAGGCGCAGAGAGGAGGGCAGCGGAGATGACTACGGTGTGAAAGTGATGCAAAAAGGATATGTACCAAGCAAGGGGGGAGAAGGCGATGGGGAAATAGAGGAGGGAGGATGGGACAGACATAGGGAGAAGAATAGAGGAGGTTACGGTATATATCCCATACACATTAGTTACTGCGAAGCGTTGCCGTGTTATATACGAGGGTTGGAAATTAAATAGTGGCAACACTATTGCAATGGAATCTACTATTGTCGCTGATAGCACACGTTGTTGACATACCTGCCTTACCTCCGAGCAAATGGACTCGCCTTCCCAAGTCAACAGCGTGCGCACAAATCTAGGGAAACACAGTCACTTGTGAGCGAGCTGTCTGACGTTATGGTGTATTTCGAAACAGGAACCACGGCAGACCGCCAATGCACAGTATTTCTGTTCGTTTTTGGAGCATCACCTGCGATCAGCATTGCGAAAGATGCAGCGACTCTTATTACGCTACCCACCCATCATTTTGCACGACAATGCGCGGGCAGATGAAGCGAAAGCTGTGGCTGCTCCGTTCAGTTGTTAGGACTGGGAAGTACTGTACCATCCACCATACTTCCCAGACTTAAGCCCTTGTGACTGATTTAATTCAGAAGACGAAGGAACCACCTCGTGGCATTCGCTTCAGAACTGGTTCGACAAGCAGTAGACCGCTCCATTCGCACCATCAACAGAACAGGCTCTGCTTACTGTATACTACGCGTTCCACATCGCTGTTGACTACTTTGAAGGAGAGTAACGGGTGCAAACATGTAACGCTTTTCTATGGGTTGTGAATAAATAGTTACTACTATGTAAGTTCCAACTTAGAAATAAAATTTATTATACGTATAATTGATATAGGAAACACACAAAATACGTGCCGAGGTTGGAGTCGCTTATCAGAAAAAACTTTTTTCTATAATTCTATCTATCAATGCACTATAAGTTTCTGCGCACTATGGCGTCATATTAAAGTGTATCTGATTATAAAAAATACTACAATGACTCAACCACATTAAACAGTGAAATCAAAATGACAAACAAAACTGTTGCCCTCGGTTTTCGTACAATTACCAGTAATTCACATCACCCTCTTCATTTTCAGAAGCTTCTTTCAAAGTAGTGTAGAACTTCTTTGCACGTCTCTGGTGTATGATCATTTCTGCAGTAACATTAATTTTATCATTTTCACTTAGATCAGGGTCTAATAACTTCAAAACTTTCGCATTGGCTGCACACATCCACTCGCGGCCTGCCAAAACTATAATCAAAGTTTTCTAAGAAGTATTTTCGATAAAAACTGTATTTAACCTTGTTTACATAGTCCGGGAAATCTTGCAAGAACATCTCACGCATGATCTTAATATTCAGACGTGCGTCTAAACATTGTTTCGGTTTGCCAGCATAGTTTGTTTCCTTAACAGTAAAGCTTGATATCTGACGATGAATGTTTGCACAGATTTCACCAAAAGTAGCATTACACATCGGCTTTTCCCTCGTAGATCTTCTGGACTTTTTCCAGTCACAAGAAGATTATAGAGCCTGCGTACTGTTCTTTCTTTAATTCGGTATAAATTCATAAAGGTGTTTTTACATACCTTTTGAATTGTCCCATTCACTTTAACGTTGTAACTGAAAAAGTTGCTCGTCTTTTTCTGGTTACGGCTGCAGGACCAGCTTCTGGTTCTTCTTCATGTCCATTTGATTTTTTCACCTTACGTCTTCGTACGCACTCTCTCGTTTCAAAAAATGTTCAAATGTTTGTACAGCTTATGGGACTTAAATACGGGGTCATCAGTCCCTAAACTTACAAACTACTTATGAACTAGCTAACACTAAGGACGGCACAAATATCCATGCCCGAGGGGGGATTCGAACCCCCGACCGTAGTGGCCGTGCAGACCGTGACTGGCGCGCCTCAGTCAGCTCGGCCACCGCGGCCGGCTCTCTCGTTTCAATCAGGCTCTGTAAATGTATATCTTGCATATTTTTACTATCCAGTGAATAAAAATAACTACACATCTCCCTTCTGGCTTCGTCAGTAATGTTCATATTAGCATTTCTCAGCACACTTGCAAGAGTAAGTATCTGTCACGTTTTCAGGAACTGCTTTGCCTGCAGCAGTTAAACAAAATGTCACAACTTACGAGAAATGGTAATTGTTTGTAACATTAAAAATCTATAAATAATGACCAAACAAGTGCAGTACGCACACGCGTTATGACCAACTAAACGTGTATAAGGAATTGAAAATAAATCCGAAATAAGCTTATAATACGAAAAAAATAAAGAATCATTAATCATCAGCAGGTAAAAATTTCAACAACAACAAAAAAAAATGTCGTATTGTGACATATATTATGCTGCTGCTCTGAAACTGCAAGTCATTTACAATAATTACTTACCTTTATATGACATATACGCCTTTCCTTTAACCCTGGCCCTTCTGATTGCATTCCTCTGATATTTATCACTGTTCACCACACCCCTCTTCTTTTTGTGGGGTGATCCTGCTTCGGATTTACTGCTAGACATTTTTTACACTGTCGCTTCTCCTTCTCAACAATACAAGAGTGAAGCTCCAAGCTCTACTGTTTGTAAGCATTTGTTTCACACTGGAGAGTCAACAACATAATTTCCCCGAAGTCTCTGCGGGTTTTCTGCCGGATAATAAAATCAAACTGATTCAATATTTCGACGGTACAGCTGTCCGCCATCTTCAGGAAACTGCTGCTGCTGAGTCCCGCTGAATTTCAGCGGGACTCAGCAGTAGCAGTTTCCTGAAGATGGCGGACAGCTGTACCGTCGTAATATTGAATCAGTTTGATTTTATTATCCGGCAGAAAACCCGCAGAGACTTCGAAGATTTG
The DNA here is from genome assembly GCA_026315105.1 of Locusta migratoria. Lineage (NCBI taxonomy): Eukaryota > Metazoa > Arthropoda > Insecta > Orthoptera > Acrididae > Locusta > Locusta migratoria. Next base: position 112,484,414 of record CM048744.1, on the reverse strand, counting down.
TCAAGCCGGGAAAGACTACGAAGTTACAACATAATTTCCCTTCACAGCAGAAAGGCACAAGAGTGATGCACATAAATGATTTCTGTCGGTTAAATTTCGCATCTGTAGCACGTCATCTTCGTGGTGTATCCTTTTTAATGGCCAGGAGTGTATGTCGAGATTGTACAACGTGAAATTCACTTTGAAACTGTAATGACATTTTCAGAGAACTGTTGGGTGTACGTATTTTGAAGCTTTGTATATCTTTCTATTGAACTGTGGACTGGATTGAGCTTTCCTTTCGGTACAGGTTCGCGAACGAGAGAGATTTGAAGACATTCGGAAGAACTTATATCGTTGTAAGCATTTACGAGAAATTCGATGAAGTTCGTAATTGATGGATCCTACAACGTGGCGGGAGAGATGGATGAGTGTGAAAAGACCATTACTTTTGTGAAACAAATAATATTGCCAGCTAAGAAACGTCGTAAGTGTAGACTATGGACTGTCAGTGAAACATGCAACTTAACAGAACAAAAGAGTTACGTAGATATTAGTTGGTCAGTCAAATAACTGTAAGTAATGGTAGGATTTATTATCAATGGAACACCTTATAATCATGAAATAAAATTCTGTTTTGCGTGCACTGCTGTCATGCTGTCAACGTTCAATATTTTGCAAAAACTACACGTCTTGTTCGTAACGCCATAAAATGTGTGTTTTGAAACTTATTTTTCAAACTGTTGACACATGGCCTGAGTTTGACAAACAAATAAGTTTATGATTTATTCAAAAATCCCTGCCGCAGGACGCCATTTGCAATGACAGTTTGCTTCTATTAATATTACTATTGTTGTGGTCTTCACTCCGGGGACTGGTTTGATGCAGCTCTCCACAATACCCTATCCTGAGCAAGCCTCTTCATCTCCACATAAGAACGGCAACCTACATCTGTCTGAATCTGCTTACTGTATCCATCTCTTGATCTTCCTCTGCGATTTTTACCCCATACCCTTCCCTCCAACGCTAAATTCACAATTCCTTGATGTCTAAGAATGTGCCCTACCAATCATCTCTTCTTTTAGTCAAGGTATGCCAGAAATTTCTTTTCTCCCCAATTCTGTTCAGTACCTCCTCTTTAGTTACGCGATCCACCCACCTAATCTTCAGCATTCTTCTATAGCACCATATTTCAAAAGCCTCAATACTCTTCCTGTCCGCACTGTTTATCGTCCATGTCTCACTCCCATATAAGGCAACACTCCATACAAATGCCCTCAGAAAGGACTTCCTTAGGCTTAAATCAATATTCGATGTTAACAAATTTCTCCTTTTCAAGAACGCTTTACTACCCATTGCCATTCTGCATGTCATATCCTCTGTACTGCGACCATCATTTGTTATTTTACTGCCCAAGTAACAAAACTCATTTACCTTCTTTATTGCTTCGTTTCCCAATCTAATTCCTTCAGCATCACCTGATTTTCTTACACTGCACTCCATTATCCTAGTTTTGCTCTTGTTAATGTTCATCTTATATGCACCTTTCAGCACACTGTCCATTCCGTTCAATTGCTCTTCCAGGTCCTTTGCTATATCTGAGAGAATTACTATGTCGTCGGCAAAACGCAATGTTTTAATTCTTCACCCTGCACTTTAATTCCTTCTCCAAATTTCTCCATGCTTTCCTTTATAGCTTGCTCAATGTACAAATTGAATAACAATGGAGAAAGACTACAACCCTGTCTTACTCCCTTTCCAACCACTGCATCCCTTTCATGCCCTTCAACTCTGACAAACGCCGTCTGGCTTTTGTACAAGTTGTAAATAACCTTACGCTCCCTATATTTTACTCCTTCTTGCTTCAGAACTTGAAAGAGTTTATTTCAAACAACATTGTCAAAAGCCTTCTGCAAATCTACAAAAGCTAGAAATGTAGGTTTGCCTTTTCTTAATCTATATTCTAGGATAAGCCGTAAAGTGAGTATTGCCTTCCGTGTTCCTACATTTCTCCTGAACCAAAACTGATCTTCCCCGAGGTCGGCTTCTACCAGCTTTTCCATCCTTCTGTATATAATTCGTGTTAATATTTTGCAACCATGACTTATTAAACTGATGGTTCTGTAGTTTTCACATCTGTCTGCACCTGCTTTCTTTGGAATGGGGATTATAACATTTTTCTTAAAATCTGAGGTTACTTCGCCTGTCTCATACATCTTACACACCAGGTGAAACATGTTTGTCATGGCTGATTCTCCCAGAGACTTCAGTAGCTCTGAGGAAATATCATCTACTCCAGGGGCCTTGTTTCGGCTTAGGTCTTTCAGTGCTCTGTCAAATTCTTCTCTCAGTACAGTTTCTCCTATTTCATCTTCATCTACATCCTCTTCCCGTCCTACAATATTGTCCCGAAGTTAATTTCCTTTGTAGAGCCCCTCTATATACTCTTTCCACCTTTCAGCTTTCCCTTCTTTGCTGAGAACTGGTTTTCCATCAGTGTCCTAGATATCCATAGAGCTGTTTTTCTTATCTCCAAATGATTCTTTGATTTTACTGTAGGCTGTATCTATTTTTCCCCTATTTATACATTCTTCTACATCCTTGCATTTGCCTTCTAGCCACTCCTGCTTAGCCATTTTGCACTTCCTGTCAATCTCATTTCTTAGTCGTCTGTACTCCATTTTGCCTGTTTCATTTACTGCATTTATATATTTTCTCCTTTCATCGATTAAATTTAGTATCTCCTGTGATATCCATGGATTTTTTGTAGGTCTTTCCTTCCTACCTATTTTGTCCTCTGCTACCTTCACTATTTCATCTCTCAATTTTACCCATTCCTCCTCTACTGTTTTATTTTCTCCTGTTTCTGTCAATTGTTGCCTAAAGCTCCCTCTGAAATTCTTAAGAACTTCAATTTCCTTCAATTTATCCAGGTCCCATATCCTTATTTTCCTACCTTTTTGTAGTTTCTTCAGTTTCAGCCTACAGTTCATAACCAACAAGTTATGGTCAGAGTCTTACACTGTAAAACCTGGTTCCTAAATCTATGTCTTACCATTATAAAATCTATCTGGTATCTCCCGGTGTTGTAAAATCTATCTGGTATCTCCCGGTGTCTCCTGGTCTCTTCCACGTATACAGTCTTCTTTTGTGATTCTTGAATCAGGTGTTTATTATAACTAAATTATGTTCTGTGCAAAATTCTACCAGGCGGCTTCCTCTTTCATTCCTTTTGCCCAGACCATATTCACCTACTATCTTCCCTTCCCTTCCGTGTCCTACTACCGAATTCCAGTCTCCCATAACAATTCAGTTTTCCTCTCCCTTAATTGTCTGAATAATTTCCTTTAGCTCCTCATATATTTCTTCGATCTCCTCATCATCGGCAGAGCTAGTTGGCATATAAATCTGTACTACTGTTGTCGGTGTTGGCTTCCTATCTATCTTGACAATGATAATGCGATCACTGTGCTGCTCATAGTAGTTTACCCGCATTCCTGTTTTCTTATTCATTATCAATCCTACTCCTGTGATACCCCCAATTGATTTTGTATTTATAATCCTGTACTCACCTGACCAGAAATCCTGTTCATCCTGCCACCAAACTTCACTATTCCCCACTATATCTAACTTCAACCTATCCATTTCCCTTTTTAAATTTTCTAATTTTCCTACTCGATTAAGGGATCTAACATTTCACGCTCCGACCCGTAGAATGCCAGTATTGTCTTTCCTGATGATCACATCCTCCTGAGTAGTCCCCGCCCGGAGATCTGAATGGGGGACTATTTTACCTCCGGAATATTTTACCCGAGAGGATGCCATCATCATATGTTCATACTGTAGAGCTGCACGTCCTCAGGAAAAATAACGGTTGTAGTTTCCCCTTGCTTTCAGCCGTTCGCAGTAACTGTGTGGCATAGCGACATTAGCTGACGTTACAAGGCCAGCTCAGTCAATCATCCAGACTGTTGCCCCTGTAACTACTGAAAAGGATGCTGCACCTCTTCAGTAACCACACGTTTGTCTGGCCTCTCCACAGATACCCCTCCGCTGTGGTTGCACTTCCCGTACGGCTATCTGTATCGTTGAGGCACGCAAGCCACCCCACCTCGGCAATGTCTGTGGTTCATATTTATATAAAAGCTAAAGGAAACCCATCCATACACTCACTAACTCACTGAGTCAACACGAAATTTCGAAAGTTACTTCACCTATGAAGCTGAAATTTGGCAGGAATGTAGTTTATAGGTAGTAGACGTTAGATGAGAATCGATTTTGCGATAGGAGCGATAGTTCAGGAGATATGACGTCATAAACAATAAAAACTTCCCCGTCTTGCTGCACGTGATAGAGTGATTTTATCAGTCCACTATTTGAGGAGACCACTTAGCGACTAGCAAGAGACTTTAAACATAATTTAAAACCTTTGGGAAACTCACTGACAACCATAGCAAAATGATGAAAGGAAGAAAGTTTCTCGCTTACTACTTTTCCGCTGTTCGCGGAGTGAAACTCGGTTTTATTATTATTATTATTTTCACTTTTGATTCCTCGCTCTGAGGGGGTGAGGCGAGCTGCTTGAGAGCTTGCATTTGCTCTTTTCAGTCTTGAGGGTTTTACCCACACGTGTGGGTTACATCATCTTTATTACATTTTATTTCATGCATTTTGTATTGGTTATATTTTACAATAAAAAAAATTCTTACAATTTTTTTTTATCAAAAATTTGAGGAATTTCTTCTATTGAAGTTAATGATTTACTATTACAATATACAATTGGTACTTACAGAGTTGCATTGCATATAATAATATATATCTTAAGAACTGAATAATTTTACATGTCTTTACAATGTTTCTGTTTAATTGTATTTTATCTATCGAACATGTTACAGAGCAGTTTGTATTTGACAAAATAAAATGGGGATGAGGATGGGATGATGAAGTGTGTTATGTACAAATAATGTGATGATGGGTGTTTGAGTGTGCAGATGGGTGGTGCAGTTCAGTTGTGTTGAGCTTGGTTTTGAGTTTGTGTATATTCATGTGTGTCTATGGAGGGAAGTTGGGAACTGGAGGATTTGGTTTTGGTCGGAGGCCCGTGGTTTGAGTTTCTTGGTATGGCTGTGGATATGTGTGTGTGTTCAATTGTTCCTGTTCTCCATTTTGTTAAGGTGAGCTGGTAGGAGGGCGTTTCTAGTTAGAGGCTCCATAGTGGGAGATAAGTCGGGGAATTCCAGGAAAGTGTTGTGAGCTACTGTGCGCGCTGGTTCAATGTAGGGTAGACTGGGTACGGTTGTGCCAGGGTACGGTTCTGATAGTCGCCATATTAGCCAAACAAAACAGAATTACGTGGAGAGTGCGAGGGAGACAAAAGAGGCGTGCCTGTCTCGACTTGTGTCAAAATATTGCGTCAGCCGTCGCGCGACCATAATGCTAGCAGCGTCTACATTACTTTTCAACAGTTAAAAGTAAGTTTCTTGATTCCATTTCTTTTAATGATTGTTGCTATATGTGTACTGATAAAGTAACGAGAGTTTCTTCTCGTTAAACGTTAAACATTAGTAGTTTAATATCAGTGATTACTTTGCTCGTAGAAAATTTTGTATTGCCATTGCGATGTTTTTCTTGTGGAGGAGTGCGTTGGGTACGGTTGTGACATATTTTCTGTGTATGGTTGTGACACGAAGATAATTTTTTTTTCTAGATGCCCAGAAAGAGGTGGAGGAAGACTGACAGAGGGCAGTGTGGCATTACAAAATATGAAGATGCTTAAAAAGAAGTGAAAAACGGGAGTTCTATACGCATAGCCGCGGAAATGCACGAAGTTAATCGCATGTCTTTGCTACGATACATTCGTAAACGCGATGGAGTCACTGCAGGCCAGAATGAAGACAGCGTCAGCATGGGATATGTCGCACATAATAAAGTGCTCTCTGAGGAGCAGGAACAGCAGCTGGCACTTCATGTAACACGATGCGCAGAAATATATTTTGGCCTTTCTCCGAAAGAGTTGCGGAAGCTAGCTTTCGAACTTAGTACTAAATACAACCTGAAGCGACCTGCTACTTGGCTCGAGAATGAGATGGCTGGCGAGGAATGGTTTCGTTCATTCATGAATAGAAATCCTTCACTATGTTCGCGTAGCTCAAGCAACTAACCTCTCACGAGCAACGAGCTATAATAAAACAAGTGTAAAAGCTTTTTATGACAATTTGCAAACTGTTATGGACAGACAGAAATATGAACCACAGGATATATTCAATGATGACGAAACGGGCGTCACTACTGTCCAAAAACTTGGCAATGTAGTAGCAAGACATGGGATACGCCAAGTGGGAGCTCTTACTTCAGCTGAGCGAGGCACATTAGTCACAGTTGCTTTTGCAGTAAATGCCTTGGGGAATCTACATCTACATAGATACTCTGCAAATCACATTTAACTGCCTGGCAGAGGGTTCATTAACCACCTTCATAACTTTTCTCTACCGTTCCATTCTCTAATAGCGCGCGAGAAGAAAGAACACCTAAATCGTTCCGTTTTCGATCTGATTTCTCTTATTTTATTGGGATGGTCATGTCTCCCTAAGTAGGTGGGTGCTAGCAAAATATTTTCACATTCAGAACTAAAAGTCGGTGATTGAAACTTCGCAAACAGATCACGCCGCAATGAATAACGTCTTTCTTTTAATGATTTCCACCCCAATTCGTGCAACATTTCCGTGACGCTTTCCCCCCCGTAACGTGATAAAACAAAACGAGCTGCCCTTCTCTGAACCTTCTCAATGTCTTCCGTCAGTCCCACCTGGTGAGGGTGGGACAAGGGGCAAGGGGCAACAGTACTCCAAGAGAGGACGCACAAGTGTGATGTAGGCAGTCTCTTTGGTGGAGCTGGTGCATCGTCTAAGCGTTCTGCCAATGAAACGTAACCTTTGGTTCGCCTTCCCCACAATATTTTCTATGTGTTCTCTCTAGTCAAAGTTGTTCGTAATTGTAACTCCTAGGTATTTGGTAGAATCTACGACCTTAAGGTTTGACTGATTTATCGCGTAATTGAAGTTCAGCGGATTTCTTTTAGTGGTCATGTGTATTACTTCACACTTTTCTTTATTTAGTGTCAATTGCCAATTTTCGCACCAAGTAGAAATAATGTCTAAATCGCTTTGCAGTTGCTTTTGATCCTCTGTTGACTTCACTAACCGATAAACGACAGCATCATCTGCGAACAGTCTAAGGGAGCTATTCAGATTATCTCCTAAATCGTTTATAAACACGAGGAAGAGTAGGGGACCAATAACGCTTCCCTGTGGAACGCCAGATATCACTTCTGTTTTACTCGATGACTTACCGTCAATTACATCGAACTGTGTCCTTTCTGACAGGAAATCGTGAATCCAATCGCACAATTGGGGAGATATTCCATAAGCACGCAATTTCATTAGAAGCCGCTTGTGGGGTACAGTATCAAAAGCCTTCCGGAAATCCAGAAATATGGCATCGATTTGAGATCCCTTGTCGATGGCACTTAACACTTCATGTGAATAAAGAGCAAGCTGTGTTTCGCAAGAGCGATACTTTCTGAATCCGTGCTGACTATTGGTTAATAGGTCGTTCTCTTCGAGGTAGTACATAATATTCGAACAAAGTATATGTTCCAAAATCCTACTGCAAATCGACGTCAATGAGATAGGCCTTAATTTTGGGGACGAAGAAGATTATTTCTGTCTGGTTTGCTTAGGTCCATATTCAAAAAGTATGCCTGGCGAAAAATGGATAAAATGTTAAGGAAAATGTGAGCTCTGGTCCCACTTGGAGTGTGCAGGTGGCAGTCGATATTACATTTGTCATATTTGTGATGAGTCAGAGTAGATCTCAGTGTCGTACTTTTGCACTTTTAGAACTAAGAATCAACCTTATATTTCTACTGTTCTTTGTTTTTTTTAATCATATTTACACAGATGTTTAGATTTTCCTTGAATCAGACATTTTAAGATTTTTTTTCACTGTTTTTTATAATGCCTATTTATTTATGTGTTTTATATTTTAACACACTTATTATATTGTATAGTTTGATATTTTAGTTTAATTCTTTTGCTAATTATAATATGATGACTTTTATAATAACAGCTATAGATGCTAGAGTTCCTTATTAACTACAAGCTATTAAAGTGGTCCAAGATTATATTTCTTTTGTTGCATAAAAGTTAAATTTTTACAGAAGAAGATTATGTTGCTATTACGATATATATTAGTTGCAATAAAACTGATATTATTTTGATGCAATATTTAACGTGTCACTACCAACCCCAGGCACTGACACAACCGCCCCTGGGGTGGGGTCGGTTGTGATATTTTTCATTTTTTTTCTAATTTGCTCCTATGAGGTAACCATTGTAATTAGCGACAAAATTTTAATATTTTCATTTAGACAAATGTACACTGTACTATAAAAAACATTTTTACTCCATCTAACTCGCATAGTAACAACAATATAGGGAATCAAATGAAAATTGTCACAACCGTACCCAGTCTACCCTACTTGAATCTGGGTAGTCTGGTTTGTCTCGGTCTTGTTGTCGAGAGGTCTACCATGTCGGCTCTCTTAGTTAAAATGTGTCGTCCGTAGTTTGCTCTAAGTTTCGTTAGTCGGGTTTGGAGCGGGTTTACTCCAGTGATTTCGTAGACGTCGTCGCTGGAGGTGTTTTGGAAGTTTGGTGATGCCTCGTAGAAAATCCTCTTTCTGTCGAGTAATTCGGTACAACGTTGAAATTTATAATTTCGACACTACATATTGTACCTGCAAGAAATTTTACAGTGTACACACATAAAGTTCAATGTAGCTTCTAAATTATATCACAGTACGACACGTAGTTCATGAGATACGAGCACATAATCATTCACGTTCATGGAAAACCGCCCCATCAAGCACCAAGTTTTAATTTATAAATTCTTTACTACTAATTACATTCGCAACAGATTTTTCAGACATGCAGCACTTATACAAATGCATATATACCTGAAAAATTATACCATTGTACAACATACAACTCAGTAAATATGAGATCGTAATATATACTGCGATGGGTAAAAACTTTTCACATCAGACATCAAGTTTTATCATATTTCTTATTTACTGCTAAGACACTCCTGTATTCCAGTGAGATTAAGAAAATTCCTGAAAGATGAGGGTGCTGTTGAAAACCTTGAAGCAACTGAACTGTAAAGCGCACACCGCTGTAGGAACACGCAGCAGACCTCTATATAACTATAAGGAAAGGAAGAGAATGAAACAGAGTACATCCGACGGATACCCATTATTTCCGACAGATCTGGCCTTTACCTTTAAGAGACTGCAGTTTGCAGTGGGACTTGCATTTTCTATGACGATTAATAAATAACAGGGCAATCTACTCAATACTGTGGAGTGTACTTGAAATCTCCATGTTTCTCACACAGACAGCTTTATATCGCTTGCTCTGGCATGGGCTCTCCACAGAAAATATACATATTGAATCCTGGATAAGTCACAAACATATTGGTTATAGTCAAGAAAGGAATGATTGTTAGCGTTTAACACCCTGTCGACAACATGGTCATTAGAGGCGGAACTTACGCTCGGATTGTTTGGGTAAGGATGGGAAAGGTAATGGTAATTTGAAGTTTTTGTGTATACTATGCTCATAAGTATGGTGGAGTACAGCAAATCTCCAAGAGTGCTATACGAACATTCATGGGGATTAATAGGTCGACTGAGAGTACCGTGGGCAACATATAAGCTTCATTCCATCAAAATCGGATCAGGGGAAGAAAAGATATTGTAATTTGTAGTTTCTGGTGTGTGCTAAGCTTGAATTGCACTGTAGTATATCAAAGTTCCGATAGAGCCGCTGCTACAAAGGATACCAAATAACTAATAGATGACGATGCTCATAACAAAGGTGTAATACATTGAAACATGGGCTACGATTTACGATTTTCCTTACGGCAGCGATGCAGTGTATTGACGTTGGCAACGGCCGTTGAATCCTTCTTGAAAAACCAGTCACATAGAATGAGGGGAATAATTCATTATGTTTACGTTGAAATAAATAATTTATGCTGTTCTGGTCAGTAAATTATTCATCCTAAAGCGAATGGTTCGTCGTCAACGAAAGCAAACAAAACCGCTGCCACTGCAAATAAAATTTAATCCAGGTAGGACACAAATTTTTCTTCCTAGCTGTATCCCATACGTTTGCAATGTCATGGGAAGAAAAGAAGTGCATCTTTTTATGGGTATAACCACTAAGTTGTATATAGAGTATATGGAGTGAGCTTTGCGTTCTGTGCATCTTCTCAACATTAAGCTGGAATTACCACATGGTACCGAGACAAATCCACTCGTTCCACACATTTACCTGCAAGTACGATTGGTTTGTACTGCATTGACTACAAAGAAGCGCCACCTCCTTTTCGCAGAGCAACTGCATAACATGAAATAATATCTAAATAAATGTGTCACAGAAGCAACCAGTTGAGGAAGCGTCGTTAAAAGGGCCATTTACACATAGCGTCTTAACCGAAAAATAAGGGACCAAGATAAAGTCAGCGATTAGTAATTTTTCCCAATATGATGGAACATTTCCACTTTAATCTGTTCTGCGAAGTTGAATGCTCACTCCAGAGATATTTCTGCTCTCTGCGTGCCACTAGACATAATATATACTCGCGAGCGACACAAGGTAGATTTGAACTTCGTGTTTTATGAAGTAATCACTGCAGGCCGTGGGGTCATGTATTAGCTAAAACAGTGGCCGATTCTGTTAACACAGTCAAGGAAATTCGCCGTAAATACTATATTTAATGAATGTTGTATACAGACGATCAGCTGACGTCATTCCTTCAACGATTACCCAGACGTACTTTATAGCACATTGACACCACCATGACGTTTAATTTAAACAGACATGAACTACTCTGTTGATGAATTGCCAGGCTTTCAGCATTCGTCGTGGTTTCGATAATTGCATACAGAATAACTACATTGTCCCCAGTGCTATACTGTAACATACACTTACTCAGAGAGATATCAGTGTAGTACTATACCACATGGCACTGTTATTAATATTGCCCATCTCAACGACACAAGTGTTTTCAGAAGTTTTCGCCAAACAGACAATTACACACTGCAGTCTTAACTTTATGAACACAACCTAACATTGAATTTACATCGGTCCAGAGTACGGGCATCAAGTATTTTCACTTTTTGTGTGAAAAAGTTTATGAACATTTATCGTTTTCGACAATGACTTCTACTTCAATTTGACATTTTGGTTAGGACAACTGAGTTTATTGACAGACGGATCCAACAAGGATTCTGTTTTTGCTGACCTAGGTCCGGAACCCTAAAAAAGACATGATATACACAGGTCCCTGTTTAACAACCGTCGCGAAGCACGGGCATATAAGCTAGTTACTACATAATACTGAAACATTACAAGATATGAACATAACATTTCCCAGCGCCGGTCACAAATAAGATCAAAAATGTTTTTAAAAGTAATCTTGTCTCGTCTGCTTACTACAATTTTAGTTATAAGATATTAATCGCGTCCCAGCGGTTTCAGTATGTAAAATGGATTAATTAATAAAACTGTTGAATCATCAGAAGTCAAAAGATGATTTTACAAGGGATTTAGAATATTTTTAAAAAAAGTGGCCAGTGGAATTGCGAGGCGTGGCTGTATAGAGGTAGGGGGGTGATGCTGGTAAAAGCTGTTTACTACTACTAAACAGAGGGTTTTTCTGTCAATTATCCCATGAGATCCTCTGGCGAGCCTTCTATTCGTGAGCATTCACGCATGAATTACTGATAATTTCCATATACGTAACGCGTAACGATAGCTGCCAATGTGGGCACCGCTTATAAAATCCACAACAAGGAATTGTGATGAATATTTATAGTTCCACAGACGTGTGCCCTTTCATACTTTGTAATTGATTTAGCTTATGCGAAGATTAACTTGATTCAGCTGTACGCAACTAACGCTGGCTGACAAAGTAAAGGAATATTTAGGTGCCATTATAAGAATTAACGACATAATAGCGGAACGGAGACAAGTCCACTGATCAAAGCAAAGCTTGACGTAACAGACGAAAATCTGAAGGGCCTAAAATACTGAATATAAAATACTTGATAAATACTCAAACTTTATTGTCTCAGATTTTGTGACCTAACGTACTTGGCTTTCGTTAATTAGAGCAATTTTTGACATTTGACAACTACGACTGCGTTACTCTTATCAAACCACGAGTTATCTTGCCTAAATGAAATGAGGCAGTAGAGTGGAATGAACAAAAATGCAGTTTATAACTCGGTAGGCCTATGTGTCTCAGCAGCGAAAACGATGTATGGTGGATTCAGTTGTGAATCTAGAAAATTTATTATAGTCGTAATATGTTTCTGTAAGAAATATATGATTCATGGACGGAAGGCAGCAAGTTGGCAGGAAAGAGCATCTTCGTAGCCGCCGATAACTATTAAAATAGACAATATTGTATTCTGGTCGTAAGCTTCAACCTGCAAGACGATAACTGGAGCAACGGGTTTCTATCGTGACCGTTATATCTTTAATAATTAAAAAAAGATATGAATGACCAATTGCAAATGAAATTTTAGTTCTGTATAAACTCTTGAAATAAATATTTTGTGTTCGTATGTGGTGATAAAATGTCAATGAAACCCAGAAACAATATTACCATTTCCGAAAAATTTTGAGAACGATTACAAAGCAAAATTTACATAGAATATATATTTTAAGACTGACTGATTAGAAAATATGCAACAAGATCTCTGAGGAGATAATATTCAGCAGCCGCGGTGGAGTGGCAGAGCGTTCCAAGGCTCCTTGCTGCGAAGCGCACCGCTCCTCGCCGTCGGAGGTGCGAGCCCTCTCTCGGCCATGGGTGTATTTGTTGTCCTTACCGTAAGTTAGTTTAAGCAGTTTGTAAGGCTGGGGACAACCAGAGTACTTACGTCCCATATTCTTCTAATATATAAAGCAGAGTGTCCGTATGTTTGTACTTGTTGCATACAAATCTACAGTTTTGTTCCAATCTTTATGAAATTTTGTACACATAAGCTTCAAATTATGAGGACGGTCGCCGTAAGTGTAAGAATCACATACGATATAGTTCACAAGATATGACGTCATAAACAATGAGATGCGCGAAAAATTGCTGCATTTTGCGACAATGACGCTCATTTTCTCCTAAATCAATGGACCGATTTCAACCAAATTGGGTACACTCATTCCTTACGGTGATATAACAATTGCTGCATGGTTAAGAATCACATACAGCACATGGTTCAAAAAGATATTACGTCATAACCAATAGAAATCACAAAAAATGCCATATAAAGCGGCAGGACTTTCGAAATACACCGTATGATAATGACAGTACTTAGCGACTTGCAACAAACTTTAAACATAATTTCAAACCTTTATTAAACTTTTTCTCGCTGGTAACCATAGTAAAATGATGAAAGGAAAAAAGTTTCTCGCTTACTACTTTTCCGCTGTTTATGGAGTAGAACTACGGCTCTCGGTATGACGTTACAATTTATAATTTGAACACTATAAATTGTAGCGACAGGAAATTTTACAGACAGTATACACATATATAAGTGAATGTACCTTCTGAATTGTATCACATTCCGACACGTAGTTCATGAGATATGAGCACGTAAAGAGTAACGCTCCACTGTTAATGGACTAAAACTACGGCTTTCGGTATGACGTTACAATTTATAATTTCTACACTACTAATTGTAGCTGCAGGAAATTATACAGATAGTATACACGCATTATATATATATATATATATATATATATATATATATATATATATATATATATATATTCTAAATTGTATCACAGTACGACTCATAGTTCATGAGATATGAGCACATAAACAATGGCGTTCATGGAAAACCACCCCATCACGCACCAAGTTTTAATCTGTTACTTCTTTAGTACCAATTGTATTCCCAAGAGATTTCACAGACATACAGTCCTTATACAAATGAGTATATACTTGAAAAACGGCAGGAATAAATACATAAATATCCGGCCAACGCCTGGTTTTCAGCTAGTAAATTTATAAAAAAATGAACATTTATTGGAATATTCCGCAGCCTTAAAGTAAAAAAGGATATTTCGGGAGAACGTGAGTTGACGTATGGAGACGACTTAAAAGCTCAGTTTTATTTCAAATTTGACTCTTTGGCGAGTTTCGTTGTTCAATGGTGAAAAGATTTTGTGTGTGATGTATCGGCTCTGAACTAAACTTCCTATTTCTGGTATACTGGCTGTTCTGACGTTCTCGTTCTAAGGAAAGTCCTTTGAAAAGACTATGCTATCGTGGTAACACAGGCCATCAGAAACGGGTAATTTTTATAGTAACTTAAAGTGACTGTTTAACAGAAGAGAACAGTTTAACGTTTGTTCAAACTTGACCAACTGCATAACAATGTTTTTTAGCTATGGCATTGATCTCTATACTACCTGGATGTTGAACTTAAGCTGTTTGAGCGCGGCAGTCCTAGATGTTCATATTTCGTTTCTTTTCAAATTCAAATATCGCTGATAAGAAGTATGGTATTACAAGAAAACGAAAAAAAAAAAAAAATACGTTTCGATTCCTTATTCTCATCAGCCTATTATATCGCATATTGACATAAATTACAGATCAAGAGGTAAGAAAGCAATTGTTCGTCACTTAATAACTAACAGAACTTCATTTGCCACATAAAACATGGCGGGATATACGAAATCTTGTGCCAAACATACAGTTTGTATAGAGCGAGGATGTTACAATCTCTGGAGATGCTCTAATACTGAAAAAATGCTAACTCCGGCATTTGTTTGTGCTGAAAACATTGGTCGTACTGTGTGGTAAAGTGTTTCTGGTCGTTGAAATGTATGTCCTATCTAAGTAAATACTCCGTTGTTTTGGCTTTACGTGAAGAGGGCAATATTCACATACGATTATAAGCGAGAAATCCTTGTTTTGGGCACATAACCATGGCCCCCTGGCTTCATCAATTCTCTGTTCTAAGCGAAGACAATGCTCCCTTTTTTTATTTTAACCTCCTTGTATAAAATCTTGTACAAATCATTCGAATGTGCAAGCACACTCCAGTTGTATGCTCAGACACCAGTCATACATCCAGTTTGTATAGAGATCACTAAACAAGTGTATTGGGGCTAGATACCATCTTTGGTAAAGTGAAATTACGTCTTTCGGTAACAGAAAAACAGTTAACGTAAATTTAATGGACAAAGATCATCAGATTAGTGCAACGGACTGATGTAATGAACTGTAAATATTAGTTTTTCTTACAATTAACTCTCGACTATTACATTCAAAGTTAATTAAAATATTATCTTCGTTCGCTGGCATAGCAGCGGGACTGCAATCTTTGGAGAAACATACGAAAGCTATCTCGTATGTAAAAGATTAAGTGAAAAACTAAAAATAATTTTTCCACATTCAGATTTGCAGTGGAAGATTCGAACCAGAAAAATAAAAGAACAATCCTTCTAATACAGCAGAAGCACAAGTTTCCACACGTAATATTTATTGATAAACTGTGAAATAATCAAGGACTACTGTTCGAATTGTTGACTCCGGTAAGCTACATGGTCAAAAGATTGTAGTACGGTAAGGGCCAAATAACTAGTTAATAGAAAAAAATCATCTGAAGCAGCCTTCTTCAATCTGGTACAAGTCTACAGCTGTGGATACTCAAAATAAAAAAGTGTGTGAAATAAAAATAATTGTGCGAAAAGTACCCAGAGCAGATAATTATGCAAAATGAGACATTTCCGTAGAAAACAGAGAACAAGAGAATGCAACACTTCAGGTAAACCAAGATAAATAAAATTTTCTTCTGCATTATAAGGCGACGCCACGGCACGTAAATTCTTGAAAAAAGAAAAACAACGATGTCCACTTGCATTTTGACATTAATGCGACCACCTGTCAGAAGTCGGCAAGCCTTCTGCAGTGCATACATCTGCAAGACGTACAGCAAGTGACCAGTGCAGCTCTGCCATGTACCAACAGCAATGAGCAGCGACGCCACAGTCCCATAGGAAGCGGTCATAGGCTTCTCGGCTATGTAACCATGGGGTGAAAAGCCCGACTCAGGCGGTCACGCAAATCCGAGACGTTTGGTGGACGGAGAAATTCAGTAATATCACCCAGATTCTCTTCGAACATTGGTTTCTATACTACCTGAATGATGAAGTAAAGATGGTCTGAGCCAAGGAGGTTAGAATAGGGGGAGATGCCCTTAACGCTACAGAAGTGACGCCGTAGTCGCCATATTGCGGAGCCAATAATTTTGTGTTATTAAATCACAGTTCACCTATTCGGAAGATCTGTATTTTTTCACAGAAGTGTACTATATCAAAAATGTACTAGAAATGACAGTTATCTAAATGCATGAGAGTTAATATGGCAAGAACCACACAGTACTCTAATCTGAATCATATTTCGTTGACTCCACAAAGTGGCGACTGGCTTCAATCGGTAGATAAGCCTTTCATAGCAGCGTCGTCTTCCCTTATTTTAATCTCCTTGGTCTGAGCATGTCAGCAAAAGATGTTGTTGTTTCTTGCCTAATTTCACATGGCTACTAAAGTAATACAAGAAAACCAAAAGAATATACGTTTCGAATTCGCGCCGACAACATTCTGTTACATCACATGTTGATGTAAATATCAAAACAAGAGATAATCATGCAATTCTTTATCACATTAACTGATAAAAATTCGTTTGACTAACTACAAGATGGCGTGCAATATCGAATCATTTGCAAAACATACGAAATTGTAGGTACGCTACACCTCTAGCTCATATACCAGAGCTATATATCCAGGTGATACAGAAACCACTGTCTTCCAACCATGCACGTAGACTCCGAGCTGTGTATCACGTCGCAATTTCCTCCTGGAATTCGTCTTCGTGCGGAGGAAAATAAAGAGTTGCCTGTAGGAGTGGACACAATCCCCAGTTATAGGTGCGTACTTCTGTTGATTGTGCTTCCCACAAAGACGAGATAATCCAAAGCATGCACCGGAAGTATTCCTCAGACCATAACGCGTTTTCAGGCCTCAGATATTTCTCATAGTAGTTGTAGGGTGTTTGTTCTCAAACGTTTCACACCGTATAGACCCATGGTTTCATCTGAAAAAGCTAGCTGTCACCAATAAACTGACATCCAGTTGCGACGTGAAGGAAGGACGAGTGAAAGGAGGGTAAGAATTATCTTTGGCTGCATTATGGCAATGTAATAATTCAATAGGAGAATATTTTTATCATGGAACGACCTGAAAACGGAGTGTTTCCCCGGTATTTATTTATTCCATACTCTCTTACTACACGTTCCCTTTCCTTCTTTCTCTTTCTCCATCTTCCTCTCCCATCTCGCTGTTCAGCTTCCTCTCTTTCTCATTCCATTTCTTCCACTCCCCCTCTTCCCTCCCGCCTCCTTGTTTAATCTTCTCTCTCCCCCAATCCCATATCTAGGAAAAATCATTTATATTTGTCAACTTTCACGGTACCCTTTGCCAATCACCATACAAAAATTTATGTGACCTTTATCTTGGTTTAAAAGGCCGTGAGTAAAGTACCCTCCGCTCTTCAGTATACTAAATTTTACGTTTTTAAGGTCTAGTGTACAAAATTTCATCAAGACGGGAACACACACACTAAAATGCATTGAATAACGCACTTTAAGGTTTTCGCAAATTGCTAAACATTTTGAATCATACAAACCTTGTCCTGATATTTATGAGATATCAAAATAAAACAAAAGGAAAAGAATAAAAATTAAAAAAAAAATCTGCTAAATCGACCAAGCCGTTCTCAAATTAAAACGTGATTAAATTGTGGTGTCGCACAAGTCTAAAGTGCGCGCCACCTACATTCGCCGCGCGCCGCCATGCACGCACGGCGCTGCGTTCTTACGACGTCAGCCACGAGCGCCCTCTGCTGCAACTCCGCTCGTGGCCACGACTGCTGCATCGTCCACTTGGGACTCAGATAGGAACCAGTTAACACTTGGGAATCAGATAGGCACCAGTTAAGACTTGGCTATCGGATAGGCACTAGGACTCATCAGTAGGCAGGTCTCTCTCTATCTTAACTATGGAAGGAAGGAAGCTTGGAGTTTAACGTCCCGTCGACAGCGTGGTCATTAGAGACGGAGCTGACGCTCGGAGTGTTTAGGTAAGGATGTGGAAGGAAATCGGCCGTGCCCTTTGAAAGGAACCATCCCGGCATATGCCTGGAGTGATTTAGGGAAATCAGGGAAAACCTAAATCTGGATGGCCGGAGGTGGATTTGAACCACCATCCTTTCTTAACTATGTATCAGCATTCTGCAGCCAAGAGCTATGTAAAAGTTAAGTATTACTAAGTCTCTATGAAATGTATATCTCGTTCCAATTTACTCTAGTGATTCTAGTTTCTGCTGTCCCACTGGCTGGTCACCTCCATACCTGCACACGCGTGCATCCTTTATTCCTGTGTCGGTCTTTCTACTCGGCCACCGACACCTACGACAACCGGCGGACGAGACACGAAATAAATGAAACTGGTATCCATTTTGACATATAAAGATATGCACTGTCTGGTCGCAACAGTGGGGATCCATGAATGTTTCCCCATAGTAAAATGTTGTGTCGCGTTCTATTTCTGAACGCAAATGAGTGAACATCGGTATCAGCTTCTCTTACCCTAATCAACACTGCTGCGGGGGAACGCTTGCATAAACTGCAGATGATGATAATGACGATGATGATGATCGTGTGGTATTAATGGCCGTAGACCCCAACTGGAAGTTGCGTGTCGATGACGAAATGATGATGACGACGACACTAAGTCCCCAAGTGGAGAAAATCTCCGACAGAACCGGGAAACGAACCCGTGCCCTCCACGATGTCCACTAGACTGCGAAAGCGGACGAGATTAGCAGAAATTTTACGATATCGGGAAAATCACTGCAATTCATTCTGACGCCATCGACACATCGCAAAACTTTCAATTTCTTCCGCGCAAATACAGTAACACAATCGAGCCCTAGTGAGAATTCACATGGCGAGGATAAGAGCTCATGAACATAGAGGGGAGTGGCTACTTCTATAGTACGCGAAATGTTGGAATTTGGAGGAGGTCTGTAAACGTAACCGGGTTGCCTAGTGGCTAGGCAAGTGATCGCGAAAAGCAGAAAATCCGGATTCGCATCAGAGCATTGTATAAATTTCACTCTTCGCCATTTTCAATGTCCCACTGCAGTTATATATCCTACATTTTAGATGCAGGAAATGCTTGGAAAGTACATAGTGATAAACAATATATATACAGTTGTGACAGAATAAATAACAATTCATTTAGCTACAGAACTTAGTATCAAGTCCAGTATCAATCTTAAAACATTTTAAACCTGCACAATTACTTGAGCGCGAATTGTAATACGTAATACGTTTCCTCTCCTTTTCTCCCTCTCTTCCTCCTCTCTCTTTCGCTCTCTCTCTCTCTCTCTCTCTCTTTCTCTTTCTCTTTCTCTTTCTCTTTCTCTCTCTCTCTCTCTCTCTCTCTCTTTTATCTCTGTCTATCACCACGAAAACACACACACATACACACACACACATATACACATACACATACACACACTAAGCTTCAATCCCCCACAAAATGAAACAAGTATAAGCTTCTTACACTGTTCTTTGTCACTGCTCTAATTTGGAGGATGATACGGTTCCTCATAAAAACTTTCCTCCAAGAAATTAAAAAAAGTCTCCAGATAAGTCACTGGCCAGACGAGAACACGGCAAAAAATAGGTATTTCAACTTTATAGCAAACTAGAGGCATAATATTAAATTACAAACTCTAATTGAGCGGACTGCTGCGAGAGATGTCGATTGACGACAATAACAGGCATATGATTAAGTTGTGGTTTAAATAAAAGATTCGCAAGGCAACTGCTGAAGTATTTGTGAGTACTTTCCATCGTCTCCTACTAGGAATGGTATATTTTTCATGATACTTCAGCCTATAGCTGTAGACAGCTAGGTACACTCTATACTAATCTACGAAATGGTATATTAACATTCTTGTGTGCCATATAGGGTCAGGCACTAAAACTGTTTTACGGAACTTTTGGGGAAAATATAAATCGGATTAACCTAAAATGGTAGGTTGTTCGGCACTGAGAAGTCCATTGACATAAAGCTCATCCCCTCATCCCTGAACCACATAGTGGGCCAGATGTGTGGGACTTTGAAATTCAAAAGAGGAACCCATATTTTTATTGCAGATTTGGATTGTACGTGAAAAAATGTGCAACTTTTGTATGAAACTTATTTTTCGTTTTATGATGGCGCTGTAATCACAGAAATGAAAATGAGTTTAACGTTGTCGAAAAATCTCTTTACACTACTAGACATTAAAATTGCTGCACAAAGAAGAAATGCAAATTATAAAGGGGTATTCTTTGGACAAATATAATATACTAGAACTGGCATGTGATTACATTTTCACGCAATTTGGATGCATATATCTTGAGAAATCAGTACTCTGAACAACAACATCTGGGCGTAATAACGGCCTCGATACGCCTGTGCATTGAGATGACAGAGCTTGGATGGCGTGTACAGCTACAGATGCCCATGCAGCTTCAACATGATACAACAGTTCATCAAGAGTAGTGACTGGCGTATTGTGACGAGCCAGTTGCTCAGCCACCATTGACCAGACGTTTACAATTGGTGAGAGATCTGGAGAATGTGATGGCCAGGTCAGCAGTCGAATATTTTCCGTATCCAGAATGGTCCGTACATGACATGCAAATTGCGGTCGTGCATTATCCTCCTGGAATGTAGGGTTATGCAGGGATCGCATGAAGGGATCGAGGCGTGGCTGCACGATCCGTTACAGCCATGGGGATAAGTTGTCTGTCATCTCGACAGTGATACGAGGCCGTTTGGATCCAGCACGGCGTTCCGTATTGTCCTCCTGATCCCACCAATTCCATATTCTGCTAACAAAAAAATGTTCAAATGTTTGTATAGCTTATAGGACTTAACTGCGGAGTCATCAGTCCCTAAACTTACAAACTACTTATGAACTAACTAATACTAAGGACGGCACAAATACCCATGCCCGAGGGGGGATTCGAACCCCCGACCGTAGTGGCCGTGCAGACCATGATTGGAGCGCCTTAGTCCCCTCGGCCTCCGCGCCGGCTTCTGCTAACAGTCATTGGATCGCGACCAAAGCGAGCAGCAATGTCGCGATAAGATAAACCGCAATCGATGTAGGCTGCAATCCGACCTTTATCAAAGTCGGAAACGTGATGGTGTGCATTTCTCCTTCTTATACGAGGGACCACAATAATGTTTCATCAGGCAGCGCCGGTCAACTGCTGTTTGTGTATGAGAAATCGGTTCGAAACTTTCCTCATGTCAGAACGTTGTAGGTGTCGCCACCGGCGCCAACCTTGTGTGAATGCTCTGAAAAGCTAATCATTTGCATGTCACAGAACATTCATCCTGTCTGTAAAATTTCGCGTCTGCAGCACGACACACACACACACACACACACACACACACACACACACACACACACACACACACACTTCGTCCTGTCGGTTAAGTTTCGCGTCTGTAGCACGGCATATTCGTGGTGTAGCAATTTTAATGGCCAGGAGTGTATATCAAACAGATACACATCAGATTAGCAAAATCAAAGTACAGTCTTTGATATTTTTGACAATGCTATCATGTGACATCTCCACAATCGAATGAAGCACAGACTGTGATCATGGTGTCAGTCTACGGTCCGACTCTGCAGTGTACTTCAATGATTCGGCAGTACACATCTCTATCCCGCCCCCCCCCCTACAGACCCCCCTATGACCTTACTGTCTTTCCCCGCGTTCTAAAGTTCTTTGAACATATCCAGATCCTTCACGTCATCCGAAAAATCCACTGGTCTCCACCTTCCTCTTGAATCCCAGGCCTCTAACACTCCGATACATATCCCTGATCCCTCCTGCCTTACAACTACACAGTCCACGCATCCTGTCCGAGGGTAAGTTCCGCCCATTTCCCCCTCCGGGATGACGCCCTCCCACCAGCCCGGATCTTGCCCTCTTTCAAAAAAAGGGGGAATTCTCTCATTCCGCCCCCTTTCCTGTTTCCCTACCCCGTTTGGGTTTCCATTCCCCACCCTCACCTGTAGAATCCTTACGCCCTCCTTTCCCCTTAGGGGCCTACCGACTACTCGCGGTTTTAATCGTGCGCTACATGTACATTTCACTCACAACCGCCGAACAGGCAGAACAAGTCTTAAGTTCATGTGTTGTCAAACGTTCAAATTTTCAAATTTTCAAATGTTTTTATAATCTATGGGACTTAACTACGGGGTCATCAGTCCCTAAACTTACAAACTACTTATGAACTACTTACGAACTAGGACGGCACAAATATCCATGCCCGAGGGGGGATTCGAACCCCCAACCGTAGTGGCTGTGCAGACCGTGACTGGAGCGCCTTAGTTGTCAAACGTCTCTCCGCCAGTGTGGCCGTCTGGATTTTAAAGACGGACTTCTATTTTAGTCACCGTGGCATCGTGTGAATATGTAGTATATCTTAAGCTCCATGTGGTTTTTATTAATTCTTCCATTTTTCTCTCCATGTAAACTTTAATCACCATTTTGTCAACGATTTACTCATGCTCTGTCACCTTGTCAACTCCAATACTCTGAGGTTTTCAGCTATCAGTCGATATTTCTTTTTAATTCTTTATTAGCAAATCGTGATTTCGACCATATCTGGCCAGCATCAATGCTAAAAAGTACAAGAAAAACACACTATTACTACATGAAAATAAGTACCACTTCTGTCATTATGACAGACCTAACAATGTTCTAATTGCCGGCCGCGGTGGTTGCGGGGACTGAGGCGCTTCAGTCACGGTCTGCACGGCCACTACGGTCGGGGGTTCGAACCCCCTGGGGCATGGATATTTGTGCCGTCCTCAGTCTTAGTTAGTTCTTTTGTGTCCCAGCCTCGTCGCCGCTTTTGTGTCCCAGCCTCGTCGCCGCTTTTGTATCTCGTTTCCGTCGTAGGTGTCGGTGGCCGAGTAGGAAGACCGACACAGGAATAAAGGTAGCACGCTTGTGCAGGTACGGAGGTGAGCAGCCAGTGGGACAGCAGAAACTAGAAACACTAGAGTAAATTAGAACGAGATATATATTGCACAGAATTTATACAATACTTAACTTTTACATAGCTCAGTACTGCAGAATGCTGATATGTAGTTGAGCTAGAGGCCTGCCTAGTGCCTGTCCGATAGCCAAATCTTCATTGGTGCCTATCTGATTCCGAAGTGCTACCTGGTTCCTATCTCAGTTCCAAGTGAACGATGTCGTTCAGTGGTGGCCACGAGCGGAGTTGTAACAGAGGGCGCTCGTGGCTGACGTCATAAGAACGCCGCGCCGTGCGTGCATGGCGGCGCGAGGCGAAAGTAGATGGCGCGCACTTTGGACTTGTGCGACACCACAAGTTCATAAGTAGTTTCTAAGTTTATGGACTGATGACCCCGTAGTTAAGTCCCATAGACTATACAAACATTTTTTTTAATGTTCTAATTAATTATACATACCATGTGTGTAACTGAAGAAATTATTAATATGGATAATTCAAACCACGCCAAATATGACAACTTGACATTTTCCGTTTCAAAACTACACAAACACTATTTCAAAAACTTCTTCCTGTTCCTTTGGGCAAGCCGCTGTGTCATCTTACCACAAAATCTGAGGGGGGAGGGGGGGGGGGGTTGCGATACGGATAGTTCCCTTGTAAGTGCAAAGTCTAATCGCGTATATCGCGAATTTTCATTTTACCTTCCCGTTCTTCTGTATATGACTGTGGTAAGCATCACTCAAGCATGATACATGTAATCGATAATACAATGACTATATAAAAAGTTATGTTGAAATATACACTGCGAGTGTGCCATGTTTCTCACACAGCAAGAAAAATACAGTTATTCGAAAGAAAGATACAGCTATCAATTTTTCTGACAACACTGGGCATCAGTGCCAAAAATTTACGGAATTGGTCCACGAAGCATATTCTTATTAATAAGTTATTTTTGGCACACTTTAGGTTACTACCGTAACACTAAAAGTGGGCCTTTGCGATTGTCTTTTGACAGCTCGAAATTTAAATGAAAATAACATCTGACACGAGAATTGAATAACCTAATTTGTAGAGGAGAAAATTCTTTACAACTTTACTCTCTTATTTTTTTCATATCTTGTTACGTTTCAGATAAATTTGCAAAAATAATGGAGATTTTGGAATGTATGTTTGTCTGTCTGTCCGTAACGTGTTCCCTGCTTTTAAGACGAACCGTTCAACCGATCAGCACCAAATTTTGCAGACATAATTTTAGGCCGCCAGGGACCAGAACCTTCCTTTTTCAAATTTTCCGGTCAAACCATACGGCAGTAATACCGAAGAAAAGCCGTTTGTAATATAATTGTAATTGGAAAAGAACCGTTCACCTGACACGAAAATTGAATAACCTAATTCATTATAACTCTACAACTTCGCTCTATTATGTTTTTATCATATATTTCATCGCTGCAGAGATATTTGCAAAAATAACGGCGATATGCCGATGTCTGTCTGGCTGTAACGTGTTCCCACTTTTTAGGTCGACCTGTTCAACCGATTTTACGGACATAATTGTTGGCTATCAGAGACCAGAACGTCGCTTTTTGAAATATTTCGGAGAAGAAATACGTTAGTAATACCACAAAAGCCGTTTGCAAATTAATTTTAATTGCAAATAAACCCTTCATCTGACGCGAAAATCGAATAAACGAATTTGTAGAGGAGGAAAGTCTCTACAACTTTGTTCCCTTATTTATTTATTTTTCATATCTCGTGTCGTTTGAGAGATATTTGCAAAAATAACGGAGTTTTGACACTCTTCATTGAATGAACTAAAACCAGCCGTTCGCAGATGTCACGTGACATTCCCCGCTCATAACTCTCTCTGGCACACACCATCTTGCGTTGCGTATTTGATGATTTTCTTATTGTAACTTACACGTTGCCATTTCAAAGGAATGGCGCACTTAATAATTAACAAAAACACGTCGGTCTACGTACGATAAATGATAATATAGTGTCTACAAATGCCATATTATCTTAAGTTAACACCGGCCATCAATAGTATGAGATTAAAGAACGAAACTCTTAATTGTTAGCTGTAGCGTAGTGGGCAATTCCTTGGACTTTGATGCTGTAGGTCAGTGGTTCGTAACCCACCATTACCTCACATTTATTTCCCTAAAAGGGTTTCAGACACTCTTATTAATTTTTAATTATTTAGATTAGTATTTTGGTCCAAAACGTTTGCAAAAACTTATAAAACTACAAATCCACAGTGTACCGTATAACACGTCACTGCGATTTTTTCAGTTCTATTCATCTATGGGATTGGCTTCCCAATGACTTTTGGCAGAAACAGATCCTAATTCTCAGCACTGAAATGACCAAACATACTATGTAGACATATTGTCTTAGTTGACATCAAATACGGTATTGGATTCGCGAATAAACTGTGGCTACTTCGAAGCACTGGGGCCGCAGAAGATTTCTTCGCGCTGGTACGCTGTGCGCTGTTCCCAAATCGCCTTAGAGCACTCTCCAAACAAGAGGCAGGAAATTGGTTTGTCCTGCAGAGCTCTAAGTCGGCCAAGGCTGACTTCACGGTCTTCAAAAAGTCCAAGTCCCCTTGGAACCACATCACCGTTGATTAAATCTTGATAACTAGCAGAACCGTACTACATCGTCAATTTTAATCCATGAGCTCTTAGGAAATAAATGCGTAGTGAGTAAGGAAGAAGTAAACTTCAGCGAACGCCTTCCGTCACTCCTATTAAGGCTATCGGCCTTCACTGTAAGGATTTTTTTAATCCTGACATCTGTAATACCTGAAAATCTGCAATGTTTGTCACATGTAAATCAATTTTTTCTACTAGCTGTAAACCCGACGTTGCCCGGGTGTTTATTTATTCTACACTCTCGTAGTCCATCTCCCCTTTCCTCCTCTATCTGCATTCATTTCTTTCTTTCCCATGTCTCTGTTCGTTTCCACCTTTCCCTTTCTAGGCAATGTTTCTTGCAAGGTACCCTCTGTCATATACCGTACGAACATTTATGTATCTTGTGACCTTCCACTTGGTATAAGTGTCGTGTGTGCAAAAATTCATCAAGATCTGAGAAAACCTTTTCATTTCGTCAAAGTTCGTATGTTAAGTACCCTCCACCGTGCACCGAACGGAATTTTATACAGACAGTGACATTTCTCTTGTTTTTATGGAGAATTGTACAAAATTTCATAAATATAGGACAAAACTATAGATTTGTATTCAATAGAAACACAGAGTCACATTGAAAAACGCACTTTGTTGCTCTCAAATTTCCCAGTTTTATTTCATACAACCTGTGTTCTGAGAATAACGAAAACAACAAAAAAAGCATTTGTGAAATTGCTCGAGCCGTTCTCATGTTACGGCGCGTCCAACATACTTAGGGATCCGTTTTTATCTTGGAAGATATTTTCGCCCATGCACCGTTTGGGTAGAGGGTGACCTTCCTTTTTATGATCAAGCGTGCAAAGTTTCGTGAAGATCGGAATGAAACTGTAGATTTCGTCAGTCTGTAAGAAAAGTATCCCCCGCCATGAACCTTCATTCCGTCCTATCGTAAATACTTTCTTAGCTAACATCTTCTGCCGGCATAGGTGCAGTAGTTTTAGAGATTTCAAGTTTCGTCAGTGAGTGAGTGAGTGAGTGACCTTTAACTTTTATATACAGAGAGATAAATTGATTTGGTAGTAAAGACGTAGTAACTTACAACCTCATGCTTTTTAGAGCAAAGTTTCATGTATTTCAATGTCTTTGACGTCATAGCACCTGAACTATATGTCATACTACGATATTATTTCGAAGGTATATCCAGTGGTGCATGTTTAAAACGTTTGCAAAATACGTCGCGAATACAGTTAGTAGGAAAGACGTATAAAATCGAAAAGTCATGCGTGATGTGGCGTTTTTTTCATTAATGTAATTGTTTATTACTCTACATCTCATGAAATGTGTGTCCTACTATGATAACATTTCGAACGTGCGTTCAGTGGTATTTATGCATACTGTCTGTAATATTTCTCGCGAATACAATTAATAGCTTACGTGTAATAAATTGTAACGTCATGCCAAATGCCGTAATTTTATTTCATGAACGGCGAAAAAGTAGTAAGCGACAAACTTTTTTCCTGTCATCATTTTGCTGGGTTTGTCAGCGAGAAAAGTTTCCTTAAGATTTGAAATTATGTTAGAAGTTTGTTGCGAGTCGCTAAGTCCTCTGCTTCTCAAATAGTCACACTATCACGTGCCGCAATACGGAGAAGTTTTCATTGTTTATGACATCATATCTCCTGAACTATCGGCCCTATCGCAAAATCCTTTCTTAGCTGATGTCGTCTACCGATGAACTACATTCCTGCCAAATTTCAGCTTCTTACGTGAAGTAGTTTTCAAGATTTCGTGCTTAGTCAGTGAGTGAGTTAGTGAGTGTCTGAATGAGTGTCCTTTCGCTTTTATATAGGTATAGATGTCGTCGGTTTAAAGCAGCTCTAGATCAGTAATTACAGTTACAGAGTAACCTGTTACTTGTGAACAAGAAGTGCACTGCCACAACATGACAGTAACTCCACAAAAATTGATCTGAAGATGGGCAGCTGGCTAGTAATCCTTGATATCCATACCAACACCGAAAAGTGAAACAACCTGTGTCTGTTACTCTTTCACGATTAAACCTCTCAATCAACTTTGATGAAATGGGGTATGGCGACAGCTTGGACGCTGAACAAGAACATAGGCTACTACAGAAAGTGTGTAATTCAAGATATTTGTTAAATCAATTAAAATCCTAAGGTCAGTCACAGATCTCTCTCATTTTGTACTAGCTTTCAATCTTGGCTTCGCTCGCATTGATGTCTTTGCATACGTGTCAAATAACACCGAAAGTGTTCTTAAATTATGAATAGGATCATCAGGATAAAAGAAACGTTTCCCATTCTCCGATTTAAACATAAACAATGCGCAGACTGAAAAATGTTCAAATGTTTGTTAAGCTTATGGGACCTAACTACGGGGTCATCAGTCACTAAACTTACAAACTACTTATGAACTACTTACGAACTAGGACGGCACAAATATCCATGCCCGATGGGGTATTCGAACCCCCGACCGTAGCGGCCGAGCAGACCGTGACTGAAGCGCCTCAGTCCCCTCGGCCACCGCGGCCGGCGCGCAGACTGACGGTAAGTACTGTCCTTCTTTATCGAGATAAAAAATGATTGAATACGAAAATAAATTCTGTTTGTTACACCATGACTGAAGAAGCTATACCTGATACAACGTGTAAATTATACAGGATTCAAATGTCATCGAAATCGTTTCGGCGGTTAGAAGACGTTGAAGTCTTGTGTAAGCATTGTAGTCATTATGTTGAATCGTATTACGTACAACATATCAACCATTAAAAGTATTTTAATAAATGTGGTTAATTGTAAAAGTCAAACAATTAATAGTCTCCAAGGAGCCTTCATGCTCATTTGTTCCATATTGCGAGATATACACCTACACAAATACACACTTTCTAAAGTATTACTACAGCGTAAAATTGTAACACACAAACTTGTTTAAAATGTTAGATTGCCCGAACAATCGCCAGCCAAGCTAGGCGGAAGCCAGTGATATCTATACTACCTCGATGGTCAACTACATATTTCCGAGCGTGTAAGCCAAAGACATTCATATTTTCTGTTGACTGCCATGAAGTATTAGAAGAAAACTAACAGGAAATATGTTTTTGTATGAAATTACCAGCCGAGTTGCTTCAAGAAAAATGATTACAGCGAGAATCAAATAAGGAGGGCTCTGAAGACTGACCACAAGAAGAGAGAAGAGAGACTCGAAGAGGACGAAGCAATGGGCTGTGCGTTCTTGTCATACGCAGGTCCCCCAACAGCGAGAATTCTAAAGAAACACTAAGTGAAGACCGTTTTCCGTACAACAGGAAAAATCAAAAACCTTCTCGGTTCACCTAAGGATCCATTAGGTCTGACAGCGCCTGGTGTGTACAAGGCTGAGTGTTAATGTGGGATGCAATACATAGGACAGACACAGCGTTGCATCTCACAGCGCCTCAATGAGCACATCGGGCACGTCCGCCTGGGTCAAACTACAAATCTGCTGTGGCGGAACATAGTATTGACGAGAAGCACGCCTTTGATTTTGAGGACACAAAGAAAATTTGCAGTGCAAACGGGTTTTGGGACGCAGTAATCAAAGAATCCATTGAAATACAGTTGCATGACAACCTAATAAACCGGGACAGTGGCTACCACCTTAGCACAGCCAGGGAGCCCACAATATGATAAATCAGAGAAGAACTCTCCAGGCCACCGAGGTCCGCGCCCGGAGCAGCCGGCGGCGGACGTCGGGACACAAACCCCGCACCAGCGTTCCCCCCCCCCCCCCTCCCGTCCCACCGCCGGCCACTCCAGGCTCATCCGCAGATTCCGCATGCGCCTGATTGGTCGGTGGCGGCAAGCAGGAAATGGTCCAGCAGAGATATAAGCTCGCGATACACAAACCAGGGAAAGACCCCTTATTTCCGCAGCATTACAGGCCAATTAGCCTCCTGCCAACTCTCAGCAAGATCTATGAGCGCCTCCTGCTAGTACCCATACAGGATCACATTTCCAGAGAACACATCCTACCGGATTTCCAGTTCGGTTTCCGGGAGAAACATTCTGCCCCCCAACAGATCATGAGAGTAGTTGAAGCTGCTACATCAGCCTTCAATCGAAATGGCTACTGCGGGATAGTGCTACTGGACGTGGCAAAAGCCTTTGATTCAGTATGGCACAAGGGGTTAATTTACAAATTATACACACAGGGATTCCCCGGAAGTATAGTAAAGATTATCCACAGCTATCTCACGAATAGGACTTTCTCTGTCAAAGTAGAAACTTCCACCTCCACCAAAAGGCGTATACGTGCTGGAGTGCCACAGGGATCGGTGCTGGGCCCTGTTTTGTACAGTCTGTACACTGCAGATATCCCGACTGTCCCCCTGGTGCACACAGCTCAATACGCTGACGACACAGCCTTTTTCACAAGAAATGCGAACAAGGGCCTGGTCATACGTAGGCTACAAAGGGCACTAGATGACACAGACACATGGTCCCGTCGCTGGCGAATCACCATCAACGCTGAAAAGACTCAGGCTATGCTGATCACCAAAAAGATCGGAAAACGTGGTGCTCCTCAAAACCCACCTCCTCTCCTTCACCTCCAAGGCTCCCAACTCCCTTGGCGCAGAACTGCCAAATATTTGGGCGTAACCCTGGACCAACGTCTCACATGGAAAACCCATGTGGACGAGGTATACAGGAAAGTCTGCGCCAGAATGTCCGATCTCTACCCCATCCTTAACGTCAATAGCTCCTTATCCCCCTCCGTCGGAATCAACGCATACCTATCCCTAATCCGTCCCCAAATGGAGTACTCCTGCCCTGCCTGGGCGTACGCAGCCAGGAAACACCTGGGTAGACTCCAAACACTCCAAAACCGTTGCCTCAGAAGAGCCCTGCACCTACCGTATGGTTTTCCCACCATCGACCTGCACGTTGCTGCTGGAATTCCCCTCCTGAAAGATCGTTTCCAAGATCTGGCAAGGGCTTTCTATGAGAGTTCCTCCAGATCTGGAAACGAACTTATCCGCTCCTTAGGTCGGTATGACATGTCCCGCGATAAGCACAAACGTCCCATGACCATCTTTGATCCCTAGATCAAAGAGGAATATCCCAGACACCCATCCTCATTCCCATTCCTTCCCAACAAACCCAACACCATGCCCACCCAGGGCAAGCACTAGACACTCAAACAGAAACTCCAACACCATCCACAGACAATAATACACAGTAAAAGACACACACACACACCAAAACGCACAAAGAGGAGTAAAAGCCAACAGGCTACAAACTCCCCAACATTCTCCCTCACAGAGAGGGAAGCAAAGGAGTGAGCAGTAGAGATATAAGCGCGCACCCGACGATACCCGCAGCATGAACGCGCACACGATGAGACGCCGCCTGCAAGCTGGATGCGACGTCCTGGGGGCATGGGCCACTAAGTGGCGGTTGAAATTCAACGCCGCGAAAAGCCAGGCAGTCGTCTTCACTAGAAGACGTGTGCCAATTGGGCTACCGCCGATCGAAATTCTGGGGGCTCCCATCCCCTGGAGCACGACGGCGAAATACCTAGGGGTTACCCTAGATCAAAGGCTCACCTGGAAACATCACGTCAGTGATGTAAGACAGAGAGCCATTGAGCGACTACGCGTAATTTATCCGCTGCTTAACCCGCAGTCGTCGCTGCCGCCGGAACATGGGATCACGATGTACCTGTCACTGGTTCGCCCAGTGCTCGAGTACGCGTCCCCAGTATTTGGAAACGCCGCAGACCTCCACATCGAGTCGCTGCAGAGGATCCAGTACCGCGCCCTGAAGACTGCCCTGCATCTTCCGAAGCGGTACTCCACCGCCCGGCTTCACGACGAAGTCGGCATTTTGCCCCTCCGGGAGAGCTTCTGCGCCACCGCCAGGAACTTCTATGAGAAGTCGCAGCAGTCCCAAAACCGGCTCGTCCGGGACCTTGGGACACAACAACACTTCAGGCCAACGACTCGTTGGCCTGACCTGCTACGAGATTAATCTTATAATCTCGTAGCAACCGTGGAAGAAATCACACACCGTCATCAGCTGACACACTAAGACCCTTCCTCCAGTCAGGCCACTAATTTGTCTTTCATATGTTTCAGGTACCGCAGGAACAGCAGTTTATGCTCAGCCTGCAACCCATCGGACCAAGGTCGAGGTCCGTCAAGAGAAGCGTGAGCGTGATACCTCGACACTTCGCCTGAATATGATGGAGACGCATTCCATTAAGACGTTGCTACGAGACGACGACGTAGCATCTCGGCTTATAACCCGCGAAGACTTTATACATGAAATTCGCCAAGAAAGCCTACGCTCGCAGGAAAAATGTTTCGATTCCGTACTCATACGAGTCTTTTAGTTCACATACTGACATAAATTGCATATCCACAGATAATCAAGCATTTATTTGCCACGTATTGACAGAAACATATGAATGTCCAGGCACGCCACAGTTCTATCAGGGTATAACATAAGGCTAGCGAAACTCCCAGTGAATTTCTGCAACTTCGCGACTGCAGCACTGCCAAGCGACTGGGTCGTAAAAAAAAAAAAAAAAAAAAAAAAACATGTCGCGAAACGATTGAGTAATGAATGTGTATTTCGAGTGAAGCAGCACATTGAAAATACCTTCGTATTTACGAGCTTTTGTAGCGCTATAATTATAGCAAAACAAAAATATAATTCGAAAATCTCTCATTTTACAAAGGATGCTCAGAAGTAACAGAATAATGTAACGAATAGCAAGTGAACGTTTACGTATTAGTAACTAATACGTGTTAGTAACTAATACGTATTAGTAACTAGAGATCCTCTACAAATTCTAGAAGGTTGTAACTTAGTGTTTGGGATCGATGAGTCTCAAGAAAGTAGTCGTTGATCCAGTGATGTAATCACTGTATTCAGCTTATGTCTCAGATAAAGCTGTACAGACTAATAGCTACTAGTCGCAACTAGGCGAAGGAGTTTTAAGGTACTACTGAACTTCGAAGTGATCATCATTCAGGGATGATAATGAACTGAGGTACTACCGCGTTCACACGCCGGTGTATGCTTCCTGACTGAGACCAACTCACATTTCATTGGTTGGTTCCCTCGAGGGCACTTATCCCGTGGACGTGTTAGCACTCTGGTGCTAACACTGCCAGGCGACTCCAGTGGTTCCAAGTATGCACCCACAAGCAGCGGCATAGACCGAAGATGGGAGCGAGCAAAACTTTTTCAAGGTCTCTCCTTTGACTCCCAGACGCAACGGCGTGGGTAACGTCCGTCCGTACTACACACGGCAGCCAGATCATAGTTGACAAAGAGCGATGGCGAGCTGACGCGACCGAAGGCGACGTCACCTGCTGATCAAGCTCCTGTCGAGCTATGGCTGACACCGCGAATTCTTGTAACAACTGAATAAACTTGTAAACACTAACACTGAATTCTAATCGTCACCTTTAGCAGAAGAGAGGTGTCATCAAAAGTCTCGTTGACAGAGCCAATAAAATTTGCACTCCGGAACACCTGGTTGCTTAATTAAAACACCTGAAGCAAGCTTTCAAGAAAAATGGGTATTCAAATAAAGAAATAAACATGGTTCTGGGACCAAATAACAATAGTCTAAGAACAGGTGATCAAACAAAGCGATGGAAGAACACAGTTTCCCTGCCATTTATCGGGAAAGTAACTTATCAAATAGGAAAAATATTACGCAAACACAACATCAGACCGGTTTTCAGACCAACTAAGAAAATATGTCAGGCACTCCGTTGTGTGAAGGATAAACGATCTACTTGTGACATTTATAAAATTCCGTGTACATATGGTAAAGTTTATATTGGAACCACAAAAACAAGTATAGAAACTGGGCTGAAGGAACATAAGTCTTTGCCGACTAGGAAAACAGAGAAATCGGCTGTGGCAGAGCACCCTCTCAATCTGGAAGTCATGTAGTGTGGTTTTCCGAAACATCAGTTTTATCTACAATGACGAATTATTATCCACGATAATTCAGGAAAGCTATTGAAATATATAAACATTAGGAAAATTTTAACAGGCCAGAAGAAGCTATGAAACTTAGCGACATATGGACAGTAACTTTGAAAGATCGACAAGTTTTATCTCTGACCGATTGCAGTCCATAGTGATGTTTTATCTCAGAGAAGGACTATCTCTGCTGATAACGTGATAGCTTGACCACGACCACTTTTCACAGTATATATGGCGCTCTCAGACACCCGACTCATCAGTCGGCAAGACTCAAAGCAAATAAGAAAACCTCTGAAGATGTCCGGGGCAGCTGTGGACGAAACTTTAGGAGAAACTGAAAAGTTTTATAGACTACGGCTATAACCCGGAAGTTCTACCAGCAACTACAATACTAATACTGTTCTGCTAGCGTCCTCTGGCGCTCCACAAGTTATCTCCGCCTCATCCTGACATAAAGCTAAGAACCTACCACACTGTCCCCAGCAGTTAACCTGTTTTCTTTTTCAGCAGTCATGCTATATCCGTATCCAATTTCATAAAAATCGGTAAAGCTGTTTAGTCGTGAAAGCGTAACAGAGCTTCTTTCGCATTTATAAAATTAGTATGGCTTGATGAATCTCAAGAGGGGAGTCACACAGGGGTTGCGTTCTTTCACCACTTCTTTTCAACATCTACTCACAGGAAATCACCAGCGCCTTCGAAAATGATGCTGGTGAGATAAGAGTCAATGGCGTTCAACTGAACAATTTGCGTTATGCGGAAGATAAGTACTTCTAACTGTAAATATGCAAGACCTACAGCTATGTTGAATAATGTCACCACAGGTATTCAAGGATATGGTATGACACTCAACATTAAAAGACCATATACATCATTGTCACCAAAACTGAAGTGCCAAATGCATGCCTTTATGTGGAAGACGAAAGGCTGGCAAGAGTCCAGAGGTATGACTACGTAGGTACGAATGTCAACTGCTCCATGAATTACTGGTCAGAAATAAAGATTCGCACTGAGAAGGCCCGCGCGTCCTTTATGAAAATCAGGAAGCTGCTATATAATCGCTACTTGAGCCTCGACTTAAGAATTCGGATGCTCAAATGTTCTACATCTATATACATACTCCGCAATCCACCGTAAGGTGCGTGCGGAAGGTACACTGTACCACTACTAGGCACTTGCTTTCCTATTCCATTCCCAAATAGAACAACGAAAAAAAAAAATTCCTATATGCCTCCGTGCGAGCCCTAATTTCTCTTATCTTGTCATTGTGATCACTACGCGAAATGTAAGTAGATGGCAGCAAGGTCGTACTACACTCATCTTCAAATTCCGGCCCTCTAAATTTCCTCAACAGAAATTCACGAACATCGTCTTTCCTTCAGCGATCCCCAACTGAGTAGCCGGAGCATTTTCGTGACACTCGCGCGTAGGCCTAACCTACCAGTAACAAACCTAACTGCTCACCTCTGAACTGCTTCTATGTCTTCCTTTAGACTGATCTGCTGCGGGTCCAAAATACTTGACGTCCAAAAATACTAAAAATACTTTACGCCCATAATACTCAAGACGTGGTCGTACAAGCGTTTTATACTCGGTCTTCTGTACAGTCTAAGTACATCTTCCCAAAATTCTCCCAATAAACTGAAGTCGGCTATCCGCCTTACAAATGTCCTTACATGTTCGTTCCATTTCATATCGCTCTGCAATGTTACGCCTAGATATTTGAACGACGCGACTGCATCAAGAAGCTCACTACTAATGCTGTATTCGAATATTGTGGGATTGATTTTCCTACTCATGCGCATAACCTTAAATTTTTTCTTCATTGAGGGCTAGCTGCCATTCTTCGCCCCAACTAGAAATTTTGTCTAAGCCATCCTGTAGGCTATTACAGTCAATTAAAGACGCCACCCTCCCATACTCCACAGCTTCATCAGCAAACAGCCGCAAATTACAAGTTAGTCTATCCACCGGTCATTTACATAGATAAAAAGTAATAGCGGACCTATCACACTTCCCTGAGTCACGCCTGACGATACACTGCTCACAGACCTATTTATGTAGTAGAAGCTTGGACACTCAACATATATTGGGAGCGGAAAATAGAAGCCTTCGAGATGTGGACGTACCGTAGGATGTTGAGAATATCATGGACAGAACACGTTATCATTGTGGATGTTCTTAGACGAATGAGGAAAGGCTAGTGATATTACAGGACGTGAAAAAAAAGAAAACTACAATATCCCAGCCACATCATGATAGGTCCAAGGTATGAGACTCTCTGACTCATAATAGAAGGAAAGATAGAAGGAAGGAAATCTGTTGGAATGAGAAGAACTTCATTTTTTGCGAATCTGCAAAAAATGGTTTAATGTCTCGACATCTGAGCTATTTAAGGCAGCAGCTTCCAAAACTACAATAGCTACGATGATAGCCAACCTCCAAAATGGAAACGGTACACGAAGAAGAAGAAATCTACGAACAGATCTATACTTATGTCTTGCTTCAGTTCTCTGTTGAATAAACCTTTCCTTATGCTTAGTTTATCGTTATATGAGTTTCACAAATTTATTTTCTACAGTGTTGATATATAATCATGTAGCTGCGGACCCAAATGGTCAACTGGATAATAGTAGCCTATTACGACTTTGACTCTTGGCATATTGTAACTCATTCCGAAAGTACGACAGCACGTCCCCAGTCTCGTAATTTCGGCATACTAACTCGGATAACCATTTTGTTGCCACTTGCCTAAATATTTTCTTGTTTTCGCTCGATTTTTTATTCTTCCTTCCGACCATTTTTGTTGCTACTGCCAAGGATCATTCAAGCAGTTACAATCTCGGGAATGCCTCACACAGCACATACTTTTGGCTGCAAATGAAAATAATTTACGCATCCTTATTAAGTATTTGGCGTAGTTTCAGTTACTTATTTAGTAAAAGGTACTGTCTCACAATGAAAGTATTTAGGCTCGAACAAACAGAAATATACCAAAAATCGTATGATAGATAATGTAATCGTCCCTTACTGCACTAGTGATACTCCCGCATCTGCAAAACTCTGCAGTAGTCCTTTATAGGCCTCTGCTTGTGGCATGCCGCATTGCACTTTGACCTGCCTGTACACCAGTAGTCACGGTGCAGTGTGCCTCTGAAGTTGCGTTTTGTGACAATTTTGTAGTGAAGCGTCGGATAGGTCGGCGATTGGTAACCAATTCTGCTAGTATAGTGTGACTGGTTGAGGTGAAGTTACAAAGAAATCTTCTTCGTGAAGATGGTATTGGTATAGAAGATGAATCACTAGCATGTTACCTGGTGTCTAGTATAGTGTTTCTAATGTATGCTCATATTTCTGCACCATAGTAGATACCATAAAACATGTGAATGATTCATCTTCTACACTAATACCATCTTCACGAAGAAGGGCTCTTCGACATTTCATCTCAACCAAGCGCAATACATCAGCAGGATTGATTACCAATCGCCGACCCATCTGAAACTTCACTATACAAAAAACGTCACAAAACCCAACTTCAGAGGCACACCGCACTGTCCCTACTGGTCCCGACTGGCGTACCGGCAGGTCAAAGTGCAAAGCGGCGTGGCACACGCAGAGGCCTGTAATGGCAACTGCAGAGTTTTGCAGATGCGAGAGTATCGCTAGTGCAATAAGGGACCTCTACATTATCTCACATGATTTTTGGTATATTTGTGTATGTACCTGCCGGAGTACTTGTCAGTTACCTTCAAGGAAACGTTTACATTGACGAAGCCAGCTATTTTATGTCTAAGGAGCGAAGCGCGTGTGTTGAAGCTGTCAAGGACAGACACGTGTTCAGGACAGTGCATCCATTACAGTGAGTGCTTGATCAGTGAGTAGATTACGCGAGAGAAATCCAGTAGGGGCAACATGAGGGTTGCTTACATTCAATTAACGCGTCTAGGTAACAGGACTACTCGTGATTGAAAGTCATTAAGATTATCACAGCCATCAATGTGATCAAAGACAGATTGAAAGGGTAAGCTAAATCTATATCCGGGCTAACAATGAGATGACGACAATGAAATTCAGTGCTACAAGGTAAACCAACAGTCTCTTATATAATGTAACTAGCTGAAAACCCCGAGTTGTCCGGGTATTTATCTATTTATTCCTGCTGTTTTTCAGGTATATATTCATTTCTATGAGGGCTATATGTCTGTAAAATCTCTTGGGAATACAATTAGTAGTAAAGAAGTAAAAGAATAAAACTTGGTGCGTGATGGGGTGGTTTTCCATGAACGTACTGTTTATGTGTTCATATCTCATGAACTACGTGTCGTACTGTGTACAATTTAGAAGATACACTCAACTGTATGCGTGTATACTGCCTGTAAAATTTCCTGCCGCTACAATTCGTAGTGTACAAATTATAAATTGTAACGTCATACCGAATGCAGCAGTTTTAGTCCATGAACAGCGGAATTTCACTAGTTATGTGCTCATATCCTATGAACTACGTGTCGGAATGTGATACAATTTAGAAGCTACATTCAACTATATATGTGTATACTGTCTGTAAAATTTCCTGTCGCTACAATTTATAGCGTTCAAATTATAAATTGTAACGTCATACCGAGAGCCGTAGTTTTACTCCATAAATAGCGGAAAAGTGGTAAGCGAGCAACTTTTTCCCTTTCATCATTTTACTATGGTTGCCAGCAAGAAAAAGTTTAATAAATGTTTGAAATTATGTTTAAAGTTTGTTGCAAGTCACTAAGTACTGTCATTCGCATACAGTGTATTTCGAAAGTGTCGCCGCATTATATGACAGTTTTTGCGATTTCTATTGGTTATGGCGTAATATCTTTTGAACTAAGTGCCGTATGTGATTCTTAACTATGCAGAAATTGGTATCTCACGGTAAGGAATGTGTGTACCAAATTTGGTTGAAATCGGTCCAATGGTTTAGGAGAAACTGAGCTGCATTGTCGCTAAATGCAGTAGTTTTTCGCGCATTTCCTTGTTTATAACGTCATATCTCGTGAACTATATATCGTATGTGATTCTTACACTTACGGCGACTGTCCTTATGGAATAAAGCTTACATGTACAAAATTCCATAAAGATTGGAACAAAACTGTAGATTTGTATGCAACACGTACACTACAAACATACGGACACTCTGCTTTATATATTAGATTCAGCCCCTTGACGGTTTTATGAATGCAGTACAGTGTCTTTCCTTCAACTATCATTCTCTCTTCTCTCAGAAAGTTGTTTGTCTCGTATGACTTACCGCCATGGTTATCGACAAGAGTTTAAAAAATATGGTGCTTTTTATTTAATTAATCAATAATGATATTTTTTATTGAAGATGGACTCCGGATTTTTGTGACAGGGACAACATAAAATAACAGAGATCTTTCTCGACAAGTTTCAAATGAAATCGTTTTTTTCTCGGGCGATGAGTCTTCTAATTTCAGCCAACTTGACGTTATCATCTAATACGTAACGCGAACGGCTAAAATCAAGGGGAAACTACTGACGATATCTTCTTGAACACATGCAGTCTTACTGTGTGGGTACATCATCATCTTGTCCTCTTAAGTAAAAAAATATTGTTTTATTATTGGTACAGGACTAACTAATGCAAGTATTAATTAATAACAACATATCGTTGTATTCTGGTCATCTTCCGCCAAGCATCTTTATCCAGGGCATCTTCCTCGCCTATGACGTAACGTTCCGTTATTTCGTACATGTGACCCGTCCTAGAACGTCATGGAATGCCGTGTTGAAGTCTGCCTGATGGTTTCCATTCATATATTTCCTACGTTCACCGATGATCTGGCATTCTCAAGATACGCCCATATAATTTTGTTTGAGTTCTTTTACTTTGATCCATCACTTTTTCGTCTGCCTTCATTCTAGCTCTTATTTCATCATTAGATTTCTCGATTCTAGATATTCTGTCACCCCTACGTAAAGAACACTTTTGCACAGCTATTAGTCTTCTTTTGAGATCAGCTTTTAAGATCCATAGTTCTGATCCATAGCACAGCATCGATTCCACCAATATCTGACCCACTCTTATTGCTGCTACAGATGTTCTAGTCTCAAACGCTCTCTACTTTGTTGTATTCTGCATTTGATTTCCGCATGGCTCAATACACTTTTATCAATATATGCTCCGAGATATAAATATTTTTTACCTGCCTGATAACTGCTTTTTCATTTATGTGTACTTCAAATTTAGCGTCACTGTTGACCACTAGATGTTCTCATTTTGTTAGACTCATCTGTAGTCACCATTTGCCATATTTATGACAAAGCAGTCTTATCATTAAGTCAAGATCATAATCATCTTGTGCTGTAATGGCTTGATCGTAAGCAAGACTTAATGAAAACTGCTGTACTTTATAGATATTGATTCCCATTCCTTTGCAGTTCTTATTCCAATTTCGAAGAGCCACTTTTACGTATAAATTGAACAAGCTGCGTGACATACTGCAACTGAGTCTCAACACGTTTGATACTATGATCCTTTTCTAATTTCTCTATACATATTTCAATAATAATTTTGCAAACGATGAGAATCCAAACATATATCTATCAGAGATTCGCACAGTTTTGTTCTAGTGACTGTGTCATAAGCTTTCGCTAAACCAACAAAGTTGTTGTAAAATAAATAAGTATCAGTACATGACTTGTGCCTCAATTCACTTTTCTCCAATATCTGACCAACAGTTTGCCTTATTTTTTTTCAGGCATTGTTTTATCGAATAAGCGGCTCATTGTATACAGTTCACACTAACGCCTGTACAGCAAAGTGTCTCTTATTCTCTTCCTCGAAAACAGTAACCAAATGTGACCTTTTCCATCCTGATGGAATTAGAGTACTTTGGCAACAGTTGTTTATAAGGTATAATTTTTATTCTCTCAGATAGTGTCCTCCATCTTTCAATAAATCAACAGGAATATTTCCGGGAACAGGTGATCGGTCATTATTCATTTTAATCATCCCTTCACTTTCTCCATTGAAATGGTTATATTCCGATCATTTGCTGCCGTCTTCCCTTCCTTCTCTTTTGTATAACAGTGCCTATTTTCAGTAGAAAGTTGTGTATAATAATTTCTTTAGCCCTTTAAAGGAATTACAAATTGCTGTGTTTTCTGGTGTTTTTCATATTTCTATTGTTTGTGATCCAAATATCAATTTGAATAGGTTTCTGTTCCGACATCTGACTTCCTTCTACATCATAACTCGTGATTTCTTTCTGGAAAGTTTGCCTAATATCCTGTGATTTAGTTGGTAACCATTTTTTGTATACATTTGGGTTTTCCCAAATCAACATGTTCAGATCGTCACATTCATGGACTCACGTAAAATATTCTAGAAGTAAAACTGTCTCTCAGTCTGATTTACTAGCGGGGATATCTTCATGAAGGAAATAAACTGCTAGTGTACGTATCGCGGCGTGGCATGTTAGATACCTTAATCGGATACGAAAGTTATTCATGCAATTTATATTTCTTCTTAGGACAAGTGTTCATTTGTAATATTTAATGTGGCATATATTTTCTCTACGTTCTGTTGCTTTATGCAGCAATTTCAATGGAATAATACCTCTCAGTTTAGTTGTAAACCTTTAAAATATTACCTTGCTTCCCGTTGTGGGTCGGAGGTTATTGTGTAATTTTGTTCATGGATTGGTTGTGCTGATTTTCAGGTTTATTCCCAGTGGCGGCTGGTGATAAAGTGCTAATGTGATGCAGCACACTGTAAATATATTACTAAAATTATGCCACTTCTCTTCGAATGCAAGCGAGAAATCGCTGTAAAATTACACCCTTTCTCTTGGAATGCGAGCCAGATATCACAATAAAGTTATGCCAATTCCTTTCCAATTCGTATTAGAATGCTAGTAATAAGGATGAAAACGCATTTTGGAGCGCTGTCACCGCGATAGCTGAAAACCAGCTCCGTGTGCTGAAGTGGGATTCAGCCGCGCTGGTACGTGCGCAGAGAGGCGGCGCAGCCGTCTGTTCGCTAGTGCGCATGCGCAGACGTGACGTCAGGCCTGGCGACTCTTGTGTTGAGACCGACTGCAGCACCAGATCAATATTTCTCATCGCGCTACATGTAACGGCTGCTGAATAATAGTATATGACGAATATTGCGGCATACAGAGTCAAATAGCGCACTGGGTCTCGCGTCTTGCGCGTTGTCTCTCAAACCTACCTGTGTGTGGCTTGTATTCAAATACTTCTGAGTCTTAAACGTTATATTTACTATTTGCAGTGAATACATGCAGTTGGCAGCGCTGTTATAGATTCCCCTGAAGGTCTTACTGTCAATACAGTATTAATTGATATTTAATTAAAGGCAATCATACAAAGGTTGACTTTTTATTTTAGTATATTTTGTTTCCTGTTTATTTTTGTAATATTGTAGCGCACTGGTCAAATTTTGTACGAGCCGCCACTGTTTATTCCTTCTTTTGTGATTGTTAATTCAGCAGTTGCGTGTTTTAGGTCTACGCGAAATGAGCCAGCGAGCTTCGTGACAAGCTAGCGCTGTGCTTACTGAGCCGCATGTTTAAAATTAAAAATACTAATCAGTATTTCAGATGCGTGTTTCTGCAGGGGAATTACACTACCTGTTCATTGTTAGAAGTGGTAGTTACCTCATAAGCTTTTTTTTTAATATATAAAAAATATGAAAAAATTTGGACAGGTGGCAGTTACCCGTATCCTTTTTTAAGAGATTGAATAGTTTATTGCGGTGACGACGTATGCCTAGCGGTGAAAAGCTGCTCATCCATCTCAAAATGGCGTCAATTTTGGCACTCGGTTAAAGGTTTGAGCAACGGCGTCATATCTTAAGAACTTGTCATTACTTTTCACAATAAAAACTGATTCATTTACGTGCACGTATCCACTTACCGACTCTTATGATTTAATAAAAAAAATACAAATCATCTGAAACATATCAATTGCAATGGAAATTACATTGTTGTGAAAATTTGTCATTTATGACGCCTTTCTCAACCACGATTTGTTTAAAATGAGAAATCATTTCTTATTGGCTGTTGTTTGGTATCCTGAGTTTTATTGGAGGTGTCAATGAAGTGAACGATACCAGTTTTCTGTTTTTAGTAGTTTGCGGGGGTCATTTGGTATCCAGAATTTCATTTTAGGTGTACTATAGGTCAATTGAAGTGTCCGATACCGTTTTTCTAAGAAGTTTTGGTCGGATAGGTTTGTCGATTTTTCCGCTTAGAAAGTCCACGCCCAAAAAACCCCATCTGTCCCGTTTTCATAGTTTTACGTTAATTTTCACGTATTTATATGTTCGTTGTTTCAGTGTTTTTCGTGATTCTTTTGGTCGCCATATTGTCTATGAGTATGCACGTCATTGCCGCAATGTTGACGTCGTGGATCAAAGTGATGTCCTAGTCTTTAGTTATGCCCACGGTCATAGTTCGACCCATTATAAAGCTTGATGGCTCTCGCTGGTACTGTAGCGCTCGCGGCGGATCGTCGTTTGCATATTACAAGTTCCAATTTCTTTAACCACTCCTAACGGCTGCGTACACACATGTTTTTTTTTATATTTTTATTTATTTAGTTTTTCTTTTGCCTTGTGTACATCTATGGAAAACAACCTCCCGTATTACATAATTTTCATTAGCCTCTCTGCAAATTCTTTTTTTCTTTATAAAAATTGGTGTTTAAATTTTTATGTTTACTTGTTAAACGATAATATTGTAGAATATTAAACGTCTTGTCTTTCCTTCAAACTGATTTCACTTTTTGTTTTACAGAGTTTGCTTTGCTTTCCCGATAGGTTACATTTGTATTTGTCATGTTAGCTACTAAAAGAATATATTGACTAAGGGATCCTAAGAGTATTAAGTGAAATGCGGAACCCTAAACGCAAGGACGCTTCTTCAGCTTGCATTGGGAAGAAAGGGCTCGTAGTAGTATTTTCCGTTGCCTAGACCATTCTTAGATCTCTTGGTAGATGGGAATTAAGGGATAAGCAAGAGTTTTTAATATAAAATGTAACTCAGACCTGTCCTCCATTTATGTTTACAATTAAAATAATGAGGGGCATTCATCTTTAGATTATATCAGGAGCTGCGGAATGTTACAGGAAAATTGTGAGACGTTTAGAGGTAATTA
This sequence comes from Locusta migratoria, assembly GCA_026315105.1. NCBI lineage: Eukaryota > Metazoa > Arthropoda > Insecta > Orthoptera > Acrididae > Locusta > Locusta migratoria. Next base: position 112,440,359 of record CM048744.1, on the reverse strand, counting down.
TACACATGCGAGTGAAAACAGTACAATCAAGATATGTTCACAAGACCTCGGTCACAGAAGTTGCATAATTAATTAGACATCCGAGAAATTTCGTCAGGCGCAATTACCAGATTTGTTTCGGTGATACCTGACTGCAGGACAATTGCAAGAGACGCATGAGAGATTTGGAACTTCGCGAAGTTACCTGCACTTTGCCGCAAAGTCTGGTATCAGTTCTCCGAGAACTGTTATAATCCGCAGAGAACGGTACAGACACGGAAAGGCAACCTAAAATAAGTTAAAACTAATAAAAATGTAATACGAGCTATACAACGTCTTTTTTATTCGGAGTTTCGTCCCGTGCGAAATGTGATTCAAACGTTCAAATGTTTGCAAAGCTGAAGGGACTTAACTGCTGGGTCATCAGTCCCAAAAATTACGAACTGCTTGTGAACTAGCTTATACTAAAGACGGCACAAACATTCATGCCCGAGTGGTGATTCGAAACCACGACCGCAGCCACCGTGCAGACCGTGACTGGCACGCTGCAGACCACAGTTAAGTCCCATAGGCTTTACAAGCAGTTTTGAACATGTTTGATCAGTTGTACGTCACTGTGTTTAGTGCCGAATCTTGATTCTGCCTGCACCACTACGGTGGTCAGATTATAGTCTTGGTACAACGTCCTGATATTGTCGAAATGTTACTTTATGCTTCGCCATACTGGTGTTGGATCCGGTGTTTTTGTTATGAGTTGGTATTGCATTCCATTCCCGTACCCCTATCTCCCCCCCTCCAAAACACATACACGCAGACACACACACACACACACACACACACACACACACACACACACACACACACACACACACACACAGTATGCATGTTTAGGATACGAAATAATAGAGTAATTCATTACAAAAAAGAAAATAAATTTATTTCCTAAATTTTGTACCCACACATAATAACGTCGCAGAATCACATAAAATCAACAGGCTGTCAGATATGATAGTGTCACATGTCAAAACAAGGATAACGACTCATTGTCAACAAGTCTGTCATGCCGCCATTTTAAATATACTAGATGTTTGTCGAGTGCTGGTGTCACACAGAGTAGAAACATGGAACTAAAACAAGTTGCGCACGATACCACAGAGCATCCGGGAATGTGTGATGTGTGATGCACTTCCAAGCGCGAATCACAAAGAAAGAAATGGAGCAAAATCAGAATCGTGCATGGCCTGAAAGGGATATATATAAAGGGTGAGGCAGCTAAGTCATAACATCCCTTTTATCTCTTCAACAGTAATTATAGATACAAAGATGCCGATTGGACAGTGAATTGCAGGGACAGGGGCTACTTCGATACATCACATTTCATGTTTGTGCTATTTTTTTATTTCAGAGATCTGAAGCCATCTTTTTTTCTTTTTTAATGGAACCCTTTGTTAAATTTTAGCGTAACACTGAGGGCTTCAAAAGATGTTTTCAAATATTTGTATATCATAATATTTAGGGGAATAGTTCTTTAGACACAGGTATGTTCTATCGGCCTTCGAAGCGGCGGCGTCCAATGCGACCTTTTGTGTAGGTAAACATCGCGAGTCCGTCCTTACACAAACAACGCCGCTTCGATGGAAGAATACGAAACTGGAACATATCTGTTTCTCTAAAAGTATTTTCCTAAATATGATGATATTCCCATATTTGAAACCGTCGTTTTAAGCCCAAAATGTTACGCTAAAATTTAACATAGTGTTCCATTAGAAAATTAACATGGTCTCATATCTCAAAAATGTTCAAATGTTTGTAGAGCTTATGGGGCGTAACTACGGAGTTATCATTCCCTAAACTTACAAATTACTTCTGAACTAGCTTATAGTAAAGACGACACAAACATCAATGTCCGAAGGGGGATTCGAACCCCCATCGTGACTGGCACGCCGCAGACCGCTCGGCGATCGCGGACGGCATCATATCTATGTACTAAAGAATAGCACAAACTTGAAATGTCATGTATTCAATTAGCTCCTCTCCCTGCCATTCACTGTCCAAACGGCATCTTATATCTGTTACGGTTGATGCGACACTAGGGGTCGTTATGACTTAGCTGCCTCACCCTGTGTATGTATTGCAACAGAACAATGCGCGACCGCGTGTTAAAAGTAACCTCAGCGTCGTAATCTTAAACAAGGGACACTTAAATTTACCGCACTATGCTCCATTGGTAACCATCTAGTCAGGGTGAAATGTGAAAAAAAAAAAAAAAAAAAAAAAAAAAAAAAAAAAAAAAACTTCAGGTGTGCAAGTTTCAATCAACTTCTATACAAACGCTATTGGCTTGAGGTGATTGTCTTATGAGACTTATACATACGGATTTTACGACTTTGAATATTTAAACATTTCGACTGTTTCAAGGCATTGAAATATATTCGATGATAAGGTTGAAAATATGTGCTGGGCCGGTATTTGAACCCAGATTTCCCCATTCTGGTCAGCCGTCGCCTTTATTAGATTAGATTAATACTTCTACCATAGGTCATATATACGACATTTCGTAATGATGTGGAACGTGTCGGTCTAGTAAATGTTGTCTACACTTGACAATCAATATTTTAAGGATTTTTATTACATTTTTGTTTTCTATTTTTTTTTAAATTATTTTTAAGTTTTATCTAAAAATTCATCTACATTGCAGAAGGAGCCGTTATTCAGAAATTCCTTTAATTTCTTTTTAAATTCTAGTCGGCTATCTGTCAGACTTTTGATGCTACTTGCTAAGTGACTAAAGACTTTCGTGGCAGCATAACTCACCCCTTTCTGAGCCAAAGTTAGATTTAACCTTGAGTAGTGAATATCATCCTTTCTCCTAGAGTTGTAGCTGTGCATACTGCTATTACTTTTGAATTGGGTCGGATTGTTAATAACAAATTTCATGAGTGAATATATGTATTGTGAAGCTACAGTGAAGATCCCTATATCCCTAAATAAATGTATGCAGGATGCTCTTGGTTGGGCTCCAGCAATTATTTTGATTACACGCTTTTGCGCAGTTAATACTTTTTACTCAATGTTGAATTGCCCCAGAATGTGATCCTATATCAAAGCAGTGAAAGAAAATTAGGCGTAGTAAGCTAATTTACTGAGATATATATCACCAAATTTTGCATTGACTCTGATAGCATAAGTAGCTGAACTCAATGACTCTGATAGCATAAGTAGCTGAATCAATTAGGCTATCCAGGCACACTTCCCTTCGAACCTAAATTCTCAACTTACAGCACACTACGTTAGTAGTGTCCCCTGCCCGTTATGCCGGTTCACACAAGCAACTAAACTGAGACAACAACGCATGTCTTTCTGCAGTTGCACTGTGAGCTATCGTTCACACAGAACTTCACAAACACGACTTAGTAGTTGTGCAGTTTTCAACATGGCATACGTAGTCTCTGCTAATTCGCGATTTGCACGTTTCATTTCATTCGCGGCCAAACGATCGTTACACTTTGCTCTACAAGCACATGAAGTGTTTTCTTAATTTAGTCGACATTTTATCCGCAAACAAAGGTGCCATAATGTAAATCTAGAAAGCATACACACGGATAAGAAGTAAAATGGTTCGAAATACCCCGCGAGGTGACAGTCGACTGTCGATATTTGGTGGTGGAGAAAGAAAGTGGCGGAACAAAGTACAGCCAAGTTGAACATTTTGTTACATGGAAATAGTAGCGCCTCTTAAGTGGCGCTACTACAACTAGGAAGTTCACACTCGCTACTGAACTACAACTTCACTATGCAATCAGCGGTTTCAGCTTTAGTTTCTCTCTCGCAGATTACACTGGATTTCCGCAGGGGAATGAGCGTTTTAATGCGTCCGCATTGCAAATTGCATGTTGGGTGCAAATTTACAGTTATTGTTGCTATGTCTATTTTTTGGACGTGTTTGTAAAAAACCAGCACCAAATCAAGAATAAACATACGGATTAAAAAACAACGTGCACAGTTGATGTCGTGTACGGCAACAAGTGCAAAAAGCTTACGTCCATAACACCAAGTCGTACGATTCCCCAGCCGGGAAATCCATCCATGTTCCTACAGTAAATAGAAATCTACTTAGGGATTGCCTAATTCTTTTACCTATTCCTTTTAGAAATCTGACTAACGGCTAAGAGCCTTCTCCTTTTATTTGCCTTTGCCTTTACACCGTCATGCGTTTTAACTATGTTCTGACTTCGGCGCTTATGACCTCAGTAACATTGCGGCCTAAAATCAGAAAATAAAAAAAATAAAAATAAGAAACAAGTCGTATGACAATGCAGAAAACGTTAGCCCAGATCAATACAAGAAATGTATTCGTAGTTGTGATTTTCAATCAGCATCAGCTGTGTAAATTAATATTGACATATGAAATTTTATGGTGTACCGGGACTCTAACCCTTATATCTAGCTTCTTTCGAGCGGTCGGGTTAACCATCCGCTTTGCGCTCACGCCTTGCGGGTCGATCCAAACCGCCACGTGCCACATATTGCTCGTACAGTCCACTATGTAAGTCCGCATAGGTAGATACGTTTACTGCAGTTATCGCACGCCTTTATGTGCCACAGTGAAATACGACGTGCAGTTTTCGTTATTATACAGTGCTATAAGAGAAGCTTTACGAATAGAAAGGCGACAGGTGGCGATGCGGCTGTTATTTATTTACGCGTTTCGAACTCGTCATCGTCAGAATCTAAAATATGGGGTAATTATAGTCCAGCAGGACCATGACGTTATAGACTTGTATGAAATTTTCCCCTCAAATGTCAGTTTGGTTTTCAAAAAAGCTTTTCAACTGAAGATGCTATATATACCTTCACTGATGAAATATTAAATGCTTTGAATAACCGGACATCACCAGTAGGGATTTTTTGTGATCTTTCAAAGGCTTTTGATTGTGTAAATCATGGGATTCTTCTAGATAAGGTTAAGTATTGTGGTATGAGTGGGACAGTGCACAAATGGTTTAAATCATACTTAACTGGAAGAGAGCAGAAAGTTGAAATAAGCAGTTCACATGATGTAGATGAGACAATTAATTCTTCTAACTGGGGAGTTATCAAAAATGGGGTCCCACAAGGTTCGGTCTTGGGTCATTTGCTGTTCTTAATAGATATTAATGACTAGCCATTCTAGCTACACGAAGATGCTAAGCTAGTACTTTTTGCTGATGATACAATTATAGCTATCACACCTGACAAACAGGAATTAACTGATGAAATTGTAAATGATATCTTCCAGAAGGTCATTAAGTGGTTCTCTACAAATGGACTCTCATTAAACTTTGATAAAACCCAGTATATACAGTTTCATACAGTAAATGGCATGACACCTTCAATAAATTTAGACTTTGAACATAAATCTGTAGCTAAGGTAGAATATTCAAAATTTTTAGGTGTTTGCATTGACGAGGGACTGAATTGGAAGAAACATATTGAAGACCTCCTGAAACGTCTGAGTTCAGCTACTTATGCTATCAGAGTCATTGCAAAATTTGGTGATATAAATCTCAGTAAATTAGCTTACTACGCCTATTTTCATTCACTGCTTTCATATGGGATCATATTCTGGGGCAATTCAACATTGAGTAAAAAAGTATTCGTTGCACAAAAGCGTGTAATCAGAATAATTGCTGGAGCCCACCCAAGAGCATCCTGCAGACATTTATTTAGGGATCTAGGGATACTCACTGTAGCTTCACAATATATATATATTCACTTATGAAATTTGTTATTAACAATCCGACCCAATTCAAAAGTAATAGTGTGCATAGCTACAACACTAGGAGAAAGGATGATATTCACTATTCAAGGTTAAATCTAACTTTGGCTCAAAAAGGGGTGAATTATGCTGCCACAAAAGTCTTTGGTCACTTACCAAGTAGCATCAAAAGTCTGACAAATAGCCAACTAGTATTTAAAAAGAAATTAAAGGAATTTCTGAATGGCAACTTCTTCTACAATGTAGATGAATTTTTAGATAAAACTTAAAAAATATATATATAAAAAAATCTTAAAATATAGATTGTCAAGTATAGACAAAATTTACTAAACTGACACGTTCCACATCATTACGAAATGTCGTATACATGATCTAAGGAACAAGTATTAATCTAATCTAATCTGACGATGACGAGTTCGAAACGAGTAAATAAATAACAGCTGCATCACCACATGTGGCCTTTGTATTTCTAAAAAGTCCCTTATAGCACTTTTTAATAACGAAATCTGAAAATGGGCGCATACCTCATTGGTGACTTCATGGCACATTAGAAGGATGTGCAGTGTTCGTGTTTATCGACGCAACCAATGCAAATAGCCTTCAGAATCTTTTGTATTTCCGACCTCGTGTCATTTCAGTTGTAAGCCAAGAGCGCTGCTGTAGCACTAAGTTAGAGTGGTTGGAATAATGCTATGACGTTCAGCGATTCATGAGTACATTGACAGGTTCTCTCTGTAGAAATTAGTCTAACAGGCGGTCGTTGTACCAACACGGAGCCGGCCGCGGTGGCCGAGGGGAGTAAGGCGCTCCAGTCACGGTCTGCACGGCCACTACGGTCGGGGGTTCGAATACCCCCTCGGGCATGGATATTTGTGCCGTCCTTAGTGTTAGCTAGTTCATAAGTAGTTTGTAAGTTTAGGGACTGATGACCCCGTAGTTAAGTCCCATAGAATACACAAACATTTGAACATTTTGAACCAACACGGATGGCGGCTTCTCGACTCACTGGCTTGACGGTCAATTACGTTCCCACTACATTGTATTCAGCCGTTGTATGTGTACTAGAAATAGTTTCAGAAGAACATACTAGACGCGGTGGAGTGGTCGAGCGCTCTAAGGCGCCTTGCTGCGGAGTGCGTACCGCTGTCGGAGTTTCGATTTCTCCATCGGGCATGGGTGGGTCTGTTGTCCTTAGGTTACATTAAGAAGTCGACATATTCAAACATTCTGACCGACGACGACTAGAATTTGTGATGGACCGGGTTTCGAAACAGGATTTCCCGCATCGGGCCAACTGTCGCATTAACCAATTAGGTTATCCAGACAAGCTTCTCTTCCAAACTAAATTCTCAACTTCTATCCCCCGTGCCTATTGATTCCTCTTGCTCGCAGCCTATACTGGATTCCCGTAAGGGAATGCATCCCCATTGAAATTTTTCATTGCCTGTTGTGGGTATGTTTATAGTTATTGACATAAGCTATGTATACGTTGAATCTGTTCTTTCTTACATGTCCGAAAGCCGGCCGTGGTGGCCGAGGGACTGAGGCGCTCCAGTCACGGTCTGCACGGCCACTACCGTCGGGGGTTCGAATCCCCCCTCGGGCATGGATATTTGTGCCGTCCTAGTTCGTAAGTAGTTCGTAAGTTTAGGGACTGATGACCCCGTAGTTAAGTCCCATAAGCTGTACAAACATTTGAACATTTTGAACATACATCACTCTTGATCCAGCACCGGTCATCCTATGGAATACAACAACACGGAGATTCTGGCATGAACTTCCACATATTGGGATAGTGTTATTAAGGAAGCTGTTGGAATTAAACTAGCAAGCGACCTTATAAACAGAGATGGTGGTTCTTGTTTAAATTCTGCTTGGAATCCGGCACTGTATCTCGCCAAAAAAACAGAGGGACAAAACTAATGCTGCCTCATCTGTTGATTAACAGTCACTATCTATATATTTGATGTTTGGCCATCTTTGGTTGTGTTGACTCTGCAGTGACTTGTACCGTGTGTGTTATCTTCCTTGTTTTACCCTTCGCAAACGGAGGTATTAAATACGCTTGTACATTGCTTCCTGAAGTGCAGTTGTGCCTTGAGAATAGCAGGGCGTCCTCCTGCCGAAATATCGGCGGTTATCGACGACGTCACCCGGCAGTATACCCGTAAGTTGTTTGAACATTCATTACGCCGGGAAAAGTTAAGGTCCTATATACTCAATGATTTATGCACCAACCCTTGGTCAAGCTTACTTCCCAATCGATTTCCAGTATGGACGATAAAAAGCCGAATAAAAAGTACTTTTCCGGATGCGCAGGGTCATATGTCGTCCTCCTAGAACCCAGCGCGCGTGTGAAAAGTTACGGCCGCCTGCTAGAAACATTCGTTACTCTCCTATAATGGCCTCCTGAGCTCAAACCGGCGCTGGGCACTCTGCGAGGACACAGGGCCCTGTGTCTATTCCATAATTCATACAAGCACCCCCGATGGAGCCATTCGGACGCTCTCGACGGTCGCAGCCTACACCATTCACCGCACACGAAGAGACACTTTAATGGAACGGACACGTAGACGCGATCCTGGCATCCTCTAAATCTGAGATTACTGAGCGGTACACTGTGCGAATATACTGATTCAGCATTGAATTATAAGTATAGATGAGATAAGGGAATTGTTAATGTGTAAATATATTTAGTACATATAGATGCTAAAACGAAGACAGCTAAGGAACGCTAAAAATGAAACTTCCTGGCAGATTAAAATTGCGTGCCGGAACCGGGACTCGAACCTGGGACCTTTGCCTTTCGCCCTTGGGCCGTGGCCAAGCCATGTCTCCACCATATCCTTTCTTCCAGGAGTGCTAGTCTTGCAAGTTTCGCAGGAGAACTTCTGTGAAGTTTGGAAAGTAGGAGGCGAGGTACTGGCGGAAGTAAAGTTGTGAGGCTGCATCGTCTACATCTGCCTACATCTACAACCATACTCCGCAAGCCACCTGACGGTGTGTGGCGGAGGGTACCTTTAGTACCACTATCGATTTTCCCTCCTATTCCAGTCACGTATTGTTCGCGGATATGCCTCTGTGTGGGCTCTAATCTCTCTGATTTTATCCTCACGGTCTCTTCGCGAGATATACGTAGGAGGGAGCAATATACTCGTGAGTCTCGTCGGGGTAGCTCAGTCGGTAGAGCGCTTGCCGGCGAAAGGCAAAGGTCCCAGGTTCGAGTCCCGGTTCCGGCACCCAATTTTAATCTGCCAGGAAGTTTCATATCAGCGCACACTTCGCTGCAGAGTGAAAGTTTCATTCTGGAACGCTAAAAATGTTTAAATGTCTCGACTTTTCTATGGGGTGGGTGGGGATATGTAAATCAGTTGTAAACTACGGCGTGCATACTCTTCATTCAACATGTAAACGTCACTACAGATACTCTGATTTAGAATATGACATGTTCGAGATGGCTGCCTTCCGTGTGTAGTGGGACAAGATAGTCGTACTACATTTTCCTATGTCAGCCCTGTTTCAAAGTTATAAATAAAAAATTAAAGAAAAAAACTTTTATTTAAAATGCATACATATTTGATGTTTATGTAAATATTTTTATTTTTTATAATATGATTCTTAAAATGTTTTGTTTCTGTATGTTTCATCGAGGCGCCGCAATCAACAATGGCAGCGTCGTCGCAGCCGCAGCCAACATTACAGCAGACGGCCACTATTGAAATTTAACCGACAGCTACAGGGCTACGAATGCTGCTGCGCCTTCTTTATTGCCGCGCGTCAATCGTTTCAAAGAAGAAAATGATTAATTATTGTTGTTTGAGATTCAGTCCCAGCGGGTTGTACAGATTCAGGTCTCTTGCTAAACTGACTTCGTATTAGTATGAAGAAGAATAAATATTCGTTAATATTGAAAAGTATCTTGCATTTATAAAGAGTTATTTATAATCAAGAATATGTTATAGCAAGAGTAATTTGATTATTGTGAAGAATCTCGACTTATTTCAGAAAACAATTCAATTCTGATTGAATCACTACTGATTAGCTTAGAATGTGACATTATATGAGTACCGAATGAGAATGTGTAACAACAGTGTTTAGAAGGCTGTGGAATGTTAATATTTTTCAGTACTAGTTAACGACAGCGGACAGAAGTGACTGTGTTTGATTTTGATGAAATGTTAGTAACGGCCACAGACTGTTTTCCTTGCCCCGCTTGTACAAGAATCTTTTTTATTTTTGATGAATTATTTAAAGGAATTATTCCTACACATTTTAATTTATGTTATGGTGCGGGACACTTCGAACGATGTCTAGAGAATTTACACGGTTGGCTTATGACAGTGTTGCTAGGGAACTGTAAATAATTAATCAACAACGTCCTTAGCAACTGATAAAAACTTTCTAGTATTAAAATACTCTCATGATTAGCGAATAAAGATGAACATGACGAACTGTATTAACCATCGCAGTTATCCCGTCCCTGTTCCACCCCATGTGGCTATGATACGGTGGCGACAAATAGCGAAATTCTCCGATTTGTCGAATCATCGATAGCCCATCGATTGCTCTTTTCAGATCAGCAATTATTTTGCGGTTATAGCCGTCCACCTTGTCTTGAATATCGCCCCACTAAAAGCAGTCGCATATGTTCAGATGAGGAGCATATCGGGACCAAGCAAGGCCTTGCCTGTGGCCTCCGGGTATCCCAGAGCCTAACTGTGGTTACGGAAGAGTTCCCCCGGGGTAACATTCTTCTGTGGGGTCGGGCTCCGCCTTGCATCGACCACATCTTCTCGAAATCAGGGTCTCTTCCGATAATGGTGAAATCACGTTCCAACACTCACTTCATCAAGGAATATCGCACCGATTATTCCGTCACTGTATATTGCACACAACACGGTCACATGTTGAGGATGAAGAGACTTCGCGATCACGAAATGCGGATGACATTGGAAAATATTAAATCAAATATAGTCTTAGAAAGGTCGGCTAGTAAAATTTTCAAGGGGAGTAATAAAAGGTTCGTAGCCAATTCTCTGTCGCTAAACACGTAAAAAAAAAAAAAAAAAAAAAAAAAAAAAAAAAAAAAAAAAAAAAAAAAAAAAAAAACAACCTAAATTCAGTTTAGAACTTGTAAAAGGTATTCTGCCAGTATATACCTAAAGTATGACAACATTGAAATAGAAGAAGTTGAATGTGTCAAATTCTTAGGTTTACAGCTCTATAATAAATTTAAATCGTACGAGGATACCACAGAACTGTTGAAGCACCTAAACAAGTCCCTGTTTGCTATGCGAATGTGACACCCGTAGGAGATATACATAATACGCTAGATTTCTTTATTTTTATATTTTCAATTCACAATGCCATATAGGATTATTTTATGGGGCTATTCAAAAGGCCAAGATAAGTTTTCAGAGTCCACAAACGTGCCATACGAATGATTTTGGTGTCATCCTGCATAGGACAGTTTAAGAAACTGGGGATGATAACTGCTGCTTCCCAATAAATTTATTTTCTAATGATGTTTGTCATTAAATATATATATATATATATCTATATATATATATATATATCTATATCTTTTTTTTTTTTTTTTTTTTTCAAACCAATAGCTCAGTTCATGGGATCAATACAAGAAACAGGAATGACTTTCACAAATATTTAAAATCACTTACTTTGGCTCAGAAAGGTGTCTACTATTCAGCAATACACATATTCAACAACATGGCAACAGCCATAAAAAATTTAACTCACAATAAACTAGTGTGAAAAGAGCCTAAAGGATTTTTACTGGCCTACTCATTCTCCTCCACAGATGCATTTTTTAGCAGAAGGTATTGACGTGTGTTACTGTATATCCTATTCACAAATGTGAATATTGTGTTCATTTCAACTTCAGTACTAATGTTGTGCAGTAATGTGATCGTTGTAAATAAGTGTTGTAAAACCAGCCTGAGAATTACAACAGGCACCTAGTGTAATCAACATTTAGTTTGTGGTAATACGTCTTATGACCTTGTAAATATTCTTAAGATAATTGTTTTTTGTAAACAATCCACATCCAAAGGTGAGGATTTTCCGCCGTATGCAAGACACCTGATTTTTAATTTTTCCCAAACATGTTTCAGCACATTTTGTGCTATCTTCAATGGGATGGTTTATTTTTGTTCTGAAAAATTATAGCACCGGTACAATAGTCTTTTCAGGTACTTCTAAAATGTTTTTGTAGGTTCATTCGTTTTTAATTTTGCTTAGGTTGTCTGACGATATAACTATTTCAGTTTAGTGAACTCAACCTAACTTGTTTGTAAACTGTACTATTACTGTTATGATTAATGCATACGTATCTACTCATTAATAGTTAAATTATTAGGACTTGTGACATAAAGAGACATGAATAGTTTTTAAAAGACATGTTCAACACGCAATTAATATTGAAATGCTTCTCCTGAAAAATTTCTAAGTTTTCGAAGAGCCCCTTCTTTCCATGTATGCTTTCACTGTATTTATTTCAAATTTCATCACTTCATCATAATCCTTCAAAATGTGTGTTTGAGGACTAATATAGTGTAAGGTGTTCCCCCCATGCAAATATTACGCGAGACTGCCACTATACGAATGGAAATATCACAGACCGCTGTTTCGTTTGTGATGGGGTGTTATTTTAAGGACACTTACGTGCGCTTCCGAGGATTCGAGATCAAGCATTTCACCTGTTAGTGGCAGGTTCCGAAGCGAGTGTGCGAAAGACAACAGAAGGAGACATCGGCTATTCGAAGCTGAAATCGGATAGGTTGCGGATGGCTGGTTGCTGAAGTCTGCAATTCTTTTGCAGTCAAGTTTAGAGAGGAAAGGGATGAACTTTAGAGCTTAACGAGAACGAGGTCATTAGAGGCAGAACAAAGACTCCGATTCGAAAAGGAAATCAGCGGTGCCCTTTTTCAAAAAAAAGCATACTGCCTTTTGTATTAAGCAAGATGAAGGTGTCAGAGAAAAACTGAAATCTGCTCGGTGGCTTTGGCATCCAAAGATTCGTTCTCCCGAATGTGAGTTCAGTCTGCTACCTGCTGAACCATTCTGTCTACATATAAAGGGAAACAATTATTGATAATATAGTGATGACAGTTTACAACTCACCGCAAAGACGTGGCGACGAGCTGCGACAGGCACATACAAAAGACACACACATACAACACATTCAGCTATCGGCCATGGCCTTCTTCAGAAAATAGAGCACTCACGCAATCACACAGGCACACAACACAGTCATACAACCATCACCTCCGACTGCCACACTTCGAAGTGTGGCAGTCGGAGGTGATGGTTGTATGACTGTGTTGTGTGCCTGTGTGATTGCGTGAGTGCTCTATTTTCTGAAGAAGGCCATGGCCGATAGCTGAATGTGTTGTATGTGTGTGTCTTTTGTATGTGCCTGTCGCAGCTCGTCGCCACGTCTTTGCGGTGAGTTGTAAACTGTCCTCACTATATTATTTATTCCAACCTGGACTTTCCATTATTATATGAAACAATTATTGACGTATCTTTATATATAAAGCAGAGAGTACGTGTGTTTGTGAGTACGTATTGCATAAATATCTACAGTTTTGTTCCAATCGTAATGGAATTTTGTACACGTCAGTATGAATCCATGACGACGGTCGCCGTAAAGGTAACAATCACGTGCAACACAGTTACCGAGATATGACGCAATGACAATGAGTTGCGCGAAAAATGCTGCATTAAGCGACAGTGTTGCTCATACTCTCCTATATCAATGGACCGATTTCAACCAAATTTGGAAGACATTTTTTACGTGAGATAACAATTGCTGTAGGATTAAGGACAATTTACATGGTTCAGAACATATAACGACATAAACAATAGGAGATGCAAGAAACTGACACATAATGCGACGAGAATTTATATATACACTGTATAAGAATTACAATACTTGGCGACTTGCAACAAAATTTAAGCATAATTTCAAACCTTTATTAAACATCTCCCTGACAAACATATCAAAATAATGGAATAAAAAACGTTTCTCCCTGACTACTTCGCCGCTGTTCGTGGAGCGAAACTACGGCATTCGGTGTGACATTGCACCTTATTATTTCTATACTAAAACTGTAGTAGCACGAAATTTTTGCAGATAGTATTCACACATACAGATGTATGTACTTTCTAGCTTGTATCATAGTACGACACGTTGTTCATAAGATATGGGGTCATAAACAGTGAAGTTTATGGAAAACCGCCCCATCACGCGCCAGGTTTTAATCTATTACACCGTTACTACTAACTGTAATGGTAACAGATTTTACCGACATACAGAAGTTATACAATTGCATATATACCTACAAAATTATACGATTTTCCAACATATAATTCAATAAATATGAGATCATATATAAGGTGATAGATAAAAACATTTGAGATTATGCACAACGTTTCAACACATTTGCGTATCTACTACTAAGACACTCCTGTATTCCAGTTAGCTGAATGAAATTCCTGAAATCTGACAGTGCTGTTGACAATTGTGATCCAACTGTGAAGCGTACTCAGCTGTAGGCAATTTTTTTTTTTTTTTTTTTTTTTTTTTTTTTTTTTTTGTGGTTTTAGGGCGTACAACTTCTACGGTCATTAGCGCCCAGACAAGAACTTAGATTCACTAGATCTCAAAAAAAATTTGGTTACTGTCAGAAAATCAAGAAGAGGCTAAAAACGAAAGATAAAGGACAATGAAAGGGTTAAATATCCTTCGATAAGTTGGCCAAGTTGATAAAAAGCAAAACTCGAGCAGCTGCTCGTGTGTCATCAGCTAAAATTTCCTCCAATGTAGACGGAAAGTGAAGGGCTACACAGAGATGATTAAAATTAACACAAGTCAGTAAAACATGTCGCACTGTCAGCAGTTCACCGCAGGAGCACAGCGGTGCAGGGTCGGCGGATAGCAAGTGACGGTGGCTGAAACGGCAGTGACCGATCCGCAACCGGGCCAAGATGACCTCCTCCCGCCGAGAGGGGCGTGAGGAGGTCCTCCAAGCGGTCGGGATCGGTTTGACAGTTCGCAATTTATTGTTGTACAGTGAAAGCCACGCACTGTGCCATGACGACACGATACTCCGGCGAAGAGCCCGTTGAACATTGTCCGATGGGACGCAAAAGGCAGCCATGCGAGGCAAAAACTGATATTGGCGATAGAGTGAGTCGTCAAAAAAATAATCGGTAAGATGGATGGTTGGGCATCGACCGCAGGCGGCATGCGTACCGACACAAGAGTATGTCACGCCGAGTGGTCAAGGGTAATAAAGCAGCCTCGGCATACAGACATTCAACAGAGCTAGTATAAAATGCTCCGGTCGCAAGACGTAAACCCCGATGGTTGGAAACAGCAGCGGGGTCCACGAGGACTGCGTTCTCCACGGTCAGGCCAGGAATCGGGGAGTGGACCTTGATGCCGGATAAACGGCGTAGGCCACCCCAGACAACCGTGGAGGGAGTAAAACGGTTAAAAGAACTAGTAAAAGCAGTCCAGCAAGCTTTCTTGCTGTCGTTTATGATACAACGACATTGCGCTCTCATACGTTTATAATTGATGCAATTCTCCAAAGTTGGGTGGCGGCGGAAGGTGTGTAAAGCACGGCGCCAGGCTCTAAGCGCGTCGCGGCAGGCTGCAGTCCACCAAGGGACCGGGACACGACGTGGAGAAGAGGATGTACGAGGTATGGAACGTTCAGCAGCGGTGAGAATAACCTCTGTGAGGTAGTCGACCTGACTGTCACAGTTGGGAAAATTCTGATCGTGAAAAACAGCCATGGAATAATAAAGCCCCCAGTCGGCTTTAGAAATGTTCCAACTGGTGGACGAGGAGATGGGGAATGATGCAGGAAGTGGATGATACAAGGGAAATGGTCACTCGAGTACGTGTCAGAAAGTTCATACCACTCAAACCGACCGGCAAGCTGAGGAGTGCATATTGCGAGTTCTATATGGGAATAAGTGTGTGTTGTGTCTGAAAGGAAAGTCGGTGCACCGGTGTTGAGGCAGACAAGATCGAGGTGTTGGAGAAGGTCCACCAAAAGGGAGCCTCTCGGACAAGGTGCCCACCAGCCCCATCGGGGTGGTGGGCATTAAAGTCGCCTACCAACAAGAAAGGTGAAGGGAGCTGGTCAACAAGGTGTAGCACATCTGCCCTAGTAAGGGCAGATGACAATGGCGAATAGATATTACAGAGGGAAAAGGTAAATGTGGATAAAGTGATGCGGACGGCAACTGCCTGTAGGTGAGTATGCAAGGAAATGGGATGGAAATAGACGTCTCGAAGGAGCATCAGAACCCCTCCATGGGCTGGGATACCTTCCACATGTGGCAGGTCGAACCGCAGAGGTGTAGTGTGGAAAGTCTGCACGATCACTTGGACGCAACTTAGTTTCTTGTAGACAGACTAAAAGCGGGCAGTGCAACTGAAGGAGTAGTTTTAACTCCTCCCAATTGGAACGAATGCCGCGAATATTCCATTGAAGGAGCGCCATGATAAAAAATGAGATAAGAGATAAGGATAAAAACTAACAAGCAAGCGGGGTCACCTCGACAGCCGCTTAGATCCGGATTTCGAGGGAGCACTGCTATCGCTGTCTAGGGGCAAAGGGTCGTGGTCCATAGGTTCGACCGACGCGCCTGCCACCTCCCTGAGTTGATCAGGAGGGGCAGTTTCCACCGCTGGTAAAGGGCCGGGTGCCCGGCAGACGGAGCGTCCCGGTGAAACAGAAGACGGCTGAGGCCCTCAACTGTTGGGCGGCGTGACGGATGGGTCACGCCTCGGCGGGGAAGGAGAGGAACTCTTTCTTGTCAGCTCTTCTGGAAGAGTGACTGCGGGAAGAGGCAGTTGACGGTTGGGAAGCCTGAGAACGCAGAAAATCCTCACGGACGGGTTCCTTTTTCAAAGTCCGGGCATCTTGTTTAGGTGCCCGCGGTTTACCAGAGGTTGATGAAGACTGTATAAGCAGCAGAAGGAAGCGGGGACGTGGAACGGGCAATCTTCGGGCTGGCGGATCGCACAACAGTGTCAGCGAAGGTAAAATCACACGTCTGGGTACTTGAATCCTTAGTAGGTCGAGTGGAAGTGAGGACCTTACTGTATGTGCCTGCTGAGAGGACAGCGGGCTTTCGACTCGCCAGCAACTTTCGAGCGACAGATGTCGATATATTTTCCATAACCCGAATTTGCTGGATGACCTTCTCATCCTTGTATACAGGGTAGTCGCGAGAGGAAGCCGCATGGTTACCGTTGCAGTTAAGGCAGTGAGGGGACGGAGGTGGGCAATCCCCCTCATGGGCGTCCCTACCACAAGTGACACACTTTGCTGCATTTGGGCAATGTTCACGGGTATGGTTGTACCTGTGGCACTGAAAACAGCGCGTTGGGTTAGGTACATAAGGGCGGACAGAGATGACTTCAAACCCTGCCTTGACCTTCGACGGGAGTTCAACCCTGTCGAATGTCAAAAACACAGTACGAGTCGGTGTCAGCTGGTTATTTACCTTTTTCAAAACCCTAAACCCTATGCACGGGTGTGACACCCTGATCTGACATGTAGGTTTGTAGGTCTTCATCAGACAACCCGTCAAGGGATCTCGTGAAGACTACACCCCGTGACGAGTTGAGTGTGCGATGCGCTTCTATCTTGACAGGAAACGTGTGTAACAGTGTAGTCCGGATTAGTTTCTGATCTTGGAAGGCACTGTCCACTTCCAGCAACAATGTGCCATTGCGCTGACGCGAACAGGTTTTAACAGGGCCAGCAATTGCATCAACACCTTTCTGGATGACGAAAGGATATACAGACGTGAAATCTTTTCCATCGGTGCGAGAGACAACAAGAAATTTTGGTACATTAGACAGGGTCTTCTTTTGCTGAGGCGAATCTATCTTACGTTTCTGGGTCAATGTTACTGAAGAAGAGAAGGAAGTCATCGCGGAGGTGTCCCCCGTGATTACCGGCGTCTCCGATGGCGCGCTCCTTCCTAGTGGGGGCCCTCTCCGAGGGCTTACCCGCCTTAGGTGATTGTTCACACCTCAGGTCACACCTCCCGAGAACTGACGGAGGGACCAATCGGCATGTTCGGAAGGTACCAGCTCGGGTAATCACCCCTCCCTTGGCCTGGCCTTTATCAGGTGGTACGTACGTGCCCTACTTGTCTACCCGGGGCGGGGAATTACGCATTACCCCGTCACCTGCTACGCATGATAATGCGTGGGTCGGCCTTCAGACACGCACAGGGAGGAAAGAAGAAGGATAGAGAAAGTGAAGAGGAAGGAAAGAAGTGTCTCAAACGCCGAGGCGGAGACTAATGAGGAGAAGAAGGCTAGGAGAGTACAAGGAGAGAAAGACAGGAAACAAAGGGTAAGAAAGTAAGGAGCCAAGGAATAAGAGAAACGACAACAAGAACCACCGTAACTCACGAAATTCGCCCGTCTCCGGGCGAAGGCATAAACCGGGAGGGAAAGTGAAGCAGCCTGGGGCAGAAGAAAGGCTGCTCCGGCTCGGGGCCCAGTGCGTGCCACACACGTACCCACAAAAGAACTGTGGGCCCCCTGGGGGGACGCTGGTAGGTGTGCAGTCGATTCGACAGGACTGCACGGAAAGGTTGTAATGGTTTGAACAAAAAAGATTACTCTATCATCAAATCGGAATGTTTATTAACTGAGTCATTAGCAAGTTGCATTAAGGGAAGTTGGAACGCCCTATCCCGACAATGTTACGTTTGGTGACTAGTATTCCCTGTATTTCGAGAACCTCCGTAGACATTGACATGAAACTTTTATAAGATATTAAACAGTATTTTCTGAGAGAAGAAAAGTAGAGGATTTTTTATTCAGGATAGGGAAGGAAGTCGACCGTGTCCTTTGCAATGGAGAGAAGTCTTTCGAAGTAAGAGTGATGTCAGGTGTGCCACAGGGGAGTGTCGTGGGTCCGTTGCTATTCACGACATATATAAATACCTTGCGGATAACATCGGAAGTTCACCGAGGTTTTTTGCGGATGATGCTGTAGTTTACAGAGATATTGTAACAATGGAAAATTGTATTGAAATGCAGGAGGATCTGCATCGAATCGACGCATCGCGCAGGGAATGGCAATTCAATCTCAATGTAGACAAGTGTAATGTGCTGTGAATACATATAAAGAAAGATCCTGTATCATTTAGCTACACTATAGCAGGTCTGCAACTGGAAGCAGTTAAATTCATAAATTATCTGGTAGTAGGCATTTATAAAATCAATCGTCGGTAAAGCAGATGCCAGACTTAGATTCATTGGAAGAATCCTAAGGAAATGCAGTCCGAAAACAAAGGAACTAAGTTACAGTACACGTGTTCGCCCACAGCTTGAATATTGCTCTCCGGTATGGGATCCGTACCAGGTGGTGTTGATAGAGGAACTAGAAAAGATCCAACGGAGAGCAGCGCGCTTCATTACAGGTTCCTTTTGTAATCGTGAATGTGTTACGGGAATGATTTATAAACAGTGGAAGACTGTGCAGGAGAGACGCTCTGTCGCTCGGTACGGGCTTTTGTCGTAGTTTCGAGAACGTACCTTTACCGAGGAGTCTAACAGTATATTGCTGCCTCCTGCGTATATCGCGCGAAGAGATCATGAAGATAAAATCAGAGAGATTAGAGCACACACAGAGGCATACCGACAAACTTTCTTTCCACGAACAATACGTGACTGGAATAGGAGGGACGACCGATAGTGGTACTCAAGGTACCCTACGTCACACACCATCGGGTGGCTTGTGAAGTATGGATTTAGATGTTGGTGTAGATCCCGGCCTTTCTCTGGAGTGATTTAGGGAAACCACGAAAAACCTAAATCTGGATCGTCGGAGGTGGATTTGAAATACCTCCCGAATGCGAGTTCAGTTTGATACCACTGCGCCATCTCGCTTTGTAGGTAGCATTTTCTACGCCTACTGAACTACAATTATTGAATTTTAGCCACTTTTTTGGAAATACATTTTTAATTACATGGTTATAATTTTATGTATCTTTCTGTCCGTTATCCTAAAATATTATAATTGTATATGTTCCTCTTTTAGTTCAGTAGGCTCTGAATATGCACGTCATTACTTCCTGATACAGAAGTTCGCCAAGGTGACGAACTCTCATCGCTCCTCTTCAACGTAGTGCTGGATGAAGTCGGCAAGGAGTGGGAGGAGCTGAAAATACGACGTCACTGGAAGCCAGTGCGACCTCAACGACCAAAGAACAAGCTAGGGGTTGACTGTCTAGCTTTCGCAGACGATTTGGCACTTCTCACGGATAACATAACCACAGCAATCAGACAGAAGATCTCAAAGTGTGCGCGGAAAAAGTATGGCTAAAGATCTCCTCTCAAAAAACTGAATTCTTCTGCACGAAACTAAACATAACAAATATGAACGTGAAGTATGGCAAGACTAACAGGATTGCATACTTTAAGTACCTAGCTGAAGTGATCGAACCGACAGGAAAGGAGAAAATCGCGCAGACTACTAGAGTACTGAAAATGAAGACAGCTTTATACAAAACACAGGATATCTGCAATAAGAAATATCTTTCCACCTTTACCAAAATTCGTCAATACAATACCGTAATAAAACAGGAGGATTCATTGAGTTCTTTATTACATTGTGTGAATTTCGTCAGCATAATCATATCCAATACAATATAGTATACCTACAATTTATACGAATAAAATTAATATTTTACACACATTTTTAAAGTATCTTAAATTTGTTTTGCATTCTTATATAATTTTCTTAAACTACTGTACAATTCTGGATTTCATCTTATAATTATAGTCTCATACATTACAATTCAGGCTTCTTTAATTTCAGAACACGTTTCAATTAAGATAGTCCGTTACAGTGTAATAAGTTTTATTTAGTAAAATTTTGTTTTGTTTTGTTTTGAACTGTCCAAAGGAATCAATGTCTTTTATATTATGGGGTAATTTATTGTATAATTTAACAGCATTGTGCAACAAGCTCTGCTGAGCTTTAAGTTTATTTTTTCTCTCGAGATGCAGATTGTATGTTTCTAGTTTCGTAGCTGTGTACCAAAGAATTTTTAATATAGCTGTCAATATATATTTTTTTTACATGCATAATACTTAGATAGTTAGGATTTCTTACTTTTGAAAATGTTGAAGGCAGTAAGCCCTACTGTCACCGTTCGTTATTATACGAAGTGCTCTTTTCTGTAATTTGAAAACTATTTGAATATTTTACTCCACAAAATATTATCCCATAGGTAATAACAGAGTGAATATAAGAAAAAAAATATACAGATCTGACGCATGTAGTATCACATACTGCAGTCAGAGGTCTAAGAGCATAGAATGGTGTAGGGATCCTGTTACTGTTACTATATATCAGTGAGTGACTGATGTTAGATACAAATACCGACCTTGAGAACATCCTCGCACCGGAAAGAAAAATCATTAGGAAAATTAATGGACCAAAATTTACAAACGAAGGCTATAGACTTCAGCACAGAGGTACAACATAGACGTTCTCCAACGTAGCAGCGGGCATAAGAAAGGGGCGACTAAAATTTATGGACACATCATCGGACTTACACATACCAGGCTTACCAATAGAATCCTAAGGTACATCCAGGGTCTTAAGTCCACTACACTCTGCATGATATAAGTCAAAACTGGGCGCTCCAGTCACGGTCAGCACGGCCACTACGGTCGGGGGTTCGAATCCCCCCTCGGGCATGGATATTTGTGCCGTCCTAGTTCGTAAGTAGTTCATAAGTAGTTTGTAAGTTTAGGGACTGATGGCCCCGTAGTCGAGTCCCATAAGCTTAACAAACATTTGAATTTGAACATTTGAACAAGTCAAAACTGATCTGGAAAGTGCACTTATTGATTCAGCTGACACCATCGACAAAGTTGTCTTTAGACACAAATGGGAAGTGATGTAAGAGAAAACAACACCTAAAGCCCAAAGACCAAAATGGATGGAAGAAAGGAAGAGCGTCCTTAGCGAATGAATGAAGGAATGCTGAAAGAACATGAAGAACAAGCAATCTTGAATGTTTCGCGTGGTGTGATAAAAGGCCTGTAACGTGTGAAATAACAATAAAAAGTATTCCTGACAACGGTATTTTTTTTACATATTTAAATTTCCCACAGTAAACGTGTTTAGATGAACAGACTTTAATATCAGAAACGGAACCCACAGTGTTATAAACCAGTAGGATTGTCGTAACTGTGTATCTGTGTAGAACTGTAGATTTGCTTGAATACAAACGAACAAACACTGCCAATCATATAAGAAGCCGAAGAGGGAGAAGATACGTATTTGTAAGGTTTGTGCTGCGCCATATTAGAGAATGTCTTTTAAATGCAACGATACCTGGAAGATCGTCGTCCCACAAGCTGTAGGAGCTGCCAGCCGCCATTGAAACTCCCCCTTGTGGTCCGGGAGCACCCAATTTCCGCCCGCTCGCTGCCGCAGATATCGGCCTGCTACCTGCAGCTCCCCTCGACAAGCTCTAGGGCCGCTCCGTATTCTGGCCCTGCCAGCTCAAACTGGTGTACATAATAATAATGATCAAATAGAACATAATGTGCACGTAGGAGAAACTCGACTAATACTCGACTAATGCCGCAGTACCATACAAGTGGTTTCACTGCGAAAATGTACTAGCTGACGTGAAGTACAAACACTGCGCCACAGATGGAAGCGCCTATCAACTGTGTGTGGTCGAGAAAGAAGCTACCGGAGCGCATTCTTGTGGCTGTGGTGGAACTTTTTCCAGTGTGGCTGAAAATATTTTCAGTGTATCACGTGTTCGATATAACCTAAAGTGTAAGTATAAGACTTTTATTGATGGATTCTTCACAGGCATCTGTTTAATTTAAGGCCTTGTTCACCATTTTGACACTAATAGTTTGCTCATAATTAACTTTTTCCGGTAGTGAACTTCTTAATGATTTGGTTAGTTGCAATAGGCGTGAAGATCTCTGAAGAAAGGAAAGCAGCAGAAAAAAATCGAAATCAAAGGGGTATGTACCAGCAGAGAGGCAGCAAGGAAAAGTGAGCACCTCAAAAGCTAGAATGGGGAAACAGCAATCGTGCGAACACGTAGCTCCTGCAACAAGACGATGTACGTCTGTACGGAGAAGATTAATAAGAAATGTAGCAAAGGATGATATCATTTGTTCCTCATTTGGTGGAAATTACGAAGATGGTAATGATGGCAAAAGAGTGCATATGTTGTTTGAAGTGCGAGTGCTGGTTTCATCTGTCTTGCGAAAGACTGAAGGCATAGAGGGCTCAGTTCACATGCCGTTTATGCACTGAGGCTGATTCTGATTATCTTGAATCAGATTTACGATTTTAAGAACTACCTTCAATTACATTTTCGAATTTAAGATTTTCTTTGTTTTGTTATTCATTTTATGTCAAAGTATGTAATTATTCAATCATATTACGTTTGATTACATTACTTATAATAATTTAGCAATAGTAAATACAGTAAATGTTAAGTTTATGATGTGTTTGGTTACATTAACTCATGTTCTGATAAGAGTATTTTTTTTAGAATTCCAGTTGTTACTGCAAAATTACACGAGTAGTGGTGCGAAATTGCCCGAGTTCTTATTATTCCAGATAAATTATCACGATTTTATGAATGCGTTTTTCTATCTGAAATATAACTTTCAATATTTAATATTTATACCAACGAATTATACTACTTTTACTTAACCATTCGATACAAAACTTCCATTTGTAATTCATTTCTTTTAAACACAAGAGGGAAAAGACCTTAATACTGCGAAATTAGCCGAGTTTTCCCTATGTCTGTGAAAATCATGATTAATCAGACAGACTCGGCAATGTGTGTCGCTCTTTGAATATGTAATTTATCAAAGTAGGCTGTTACCATGAACGGATGCAGTCCTGAAAAATATCTATCTGCATTAGACTCTAGTGAGGCGTAGTGGCCAGTTGGATACACTTAAAATGATGTAACTGTCTTGACTACACTTAGCACATGGTCTTACGCGATTCGACATATCGTCATTTTAGAAGGCAGAGATTTGTTAAATTCCTCCCATAAAATAATTTGTGTCACAGTCAAACGTCGTTATATATGAAACAGATGTTTAAAATGCATACCACCAGACCACGTCTTTGTTACAAGGACAAGTGCGTCCTGACGGATTCAATTATCAAAACTTCTTATTCCCTCTTGCAATAGGAAGAGAATATGTTGTTCCAAGAGGATAGTGGTCACCCACTGACTGTAGAAGTTGTACGTAATGTGTAAAGTTTAATCTATCGTTTAATCAGACAACAAAAGTAGTTTATTTTAAAGTTACTCATTCGAAACCTGATCTGATATTAATTGCAGGCCAAATAGTTACGTATTGATGTTTAACAGTCAATATCACTAAGTCATCAAATAACTTCATGAAAATGTAACTGAACACGTAAACCGTTCAGTAACGGAGTAATTTGGTTTAATTATGGCCCTGATATTGATGTATATAGTGTTATATGAGAAACAATGCATTAAACTGATTATGTGTGCAACAGATCTTTTAACAAAGCAACTGTGACATGTAACCTACATGAAACACACACTGACTAGACTCAAAAAATTTGAATGCGAGAAAGATATTAAAAACACAAACTACTTTCTTAATGTTCGACTACGAGAATTTTATACACGTCAGTATCTAATTATCAAAACTAAGTATCATACTCAATTCACTGCAGTGTTACATAAAAATCATTTACTTCTTTACCAATGAAGAAACCTGTTCAACAAGATTACCAAATTCAATACTCCACTTTAAATCCAGAAATAACTAATTATGAAATAAAGGAAGTAGGTTAAACTTCTAACTACGTAAATGAAACAGGAAAGAAAGGTCAACTTTGTCACTTATTACTAATAATCACCATTACATTTCCTAAATGATACAACCTTTTCATAATTACATGAAATGCAATATATACATATTCTGGCTGTGCAGCCTCTGCTCTACTTCGGAGCCACATACACAACCGCTCTCTAAGCGAGCTGAACCACAAGTCTGACTCTCTGTCACTCCGCACGAGTTACAATGCTATGTGGTACATAATCTTTGCCAAAGATGAAACTTCACAACTTCACGGATTTATGTAGACATATCGATAAATACAGTAGGTGCAATATTATACATTTTCTTGCAAGCATGTTACTCGACATAAAACAGGAGGCACAATATTTAACTTTTTCTTACAAATTCAGAAATATACATTTCCTATGGATACGTTTCAACTGCATGTGAGACTCATTGGGCTCTGCAAACCGTGGCATCAACTTATCTGGTCAGTACGATTTCTGGTCTGTAGACGAGAACCGGAAACTTGTATGTCGTCGAATACAGGACTAATATTAATGAAACTTGTCTCAAGGTTATGTGAGGTCTGGGCCTCGGCATAAAATTCTGCTTCCTACCGGTCACTGAAAATTGCCAGCGTCCGCTGTTCAATTTATAGATAATACAGAAGGTGCTCTTTAACGCTCGAAGACCACGCTGATGTGAATACTGACACTGCACATTTATGACGATCATTACACTAGAAACGTTACTGATTATTTCGTTGCTTTTGGAACCTTCAACATTATCAATTTATTTTTAATTACATCATCAGACAATTATTTTTTTATTTTTCTTAACGCATCTGACTAACTCGAATTCAAACTCATTCAGAAAATAAAAATAACTTTTTCCACCCTTTGACTGTTGACAATAATGGAAATTTTTTACGAAAAATAATTTCCTGCTTTCTCACTAATCAAATTCGAATATGCTTTTTGCACACTCTAAAAGTGCACTTCTTCCTATGCAACTTGAAACACATGCAAATTACACAAATTTTACACTTGTAAATAAAAAAATTATACTTTCTAACCACAATAATAAAGCCGAAGATTATTTTACTACTTCATTTCGTAATGATAAAACATTGTTATACAAAATTCTACATATATGACTATCATTGTCAAAACTTCTCACACTTTAAATTCAAAATTACTTATACAAAATACCTCACAACAATGTGTACTCGGTAAGTGACTCTTTTTCTACCCAAAATGTCTATGACATTACAAAATGTCTTTACTTTTATAGCTGAAACACACAACATAAATCAGTGTCTCCTGTCCCTGCGGATCAGACCATTTCCCTATTCACAATCTCAAAATAGGAGTGTGTCTGCCACTACTGCGGATCAGACAAGCTCTCTGTACGACGACAGAAACTGGAGTGTTCGTCTCCTGCAGCGAGACCATTTATTCAGTGTTCTCTAGTCTCTGGCCAAACAATGACCTCTGCGACACGAACCAATGATATTATTACATCTCTTAATATCTTTGGCCCATAGTAACAACCTACAACCCACTTAATTATTTTTGTGTCATAGACAAACAGACGTGTTTCAAACTTGTGGAATTCGAAGGGATTCCTCAATCCAAAACTGTTGCATAAGTGGGTGAACAATTCAAGCACGTAATGTGACTTTGCCACACAGTTACTGCGAACGGCTGACAGCAAGGGGAAACTAAAGCCGTTACTTTTCCCGAGGACATGCAGCTCTACTGTACGAACATATGATGATGGCATCCTCTCGGGTAAAATATTCCGGAGGTAAAATAGTCCGGTCTAAAGCGCCTCGCTGCGGAGCGCGATGTTGCTCGCCGTGGAAGTTCGAGTCCTCCCTGGGGCATGGGTGTGTGTGTTTGTCCTTAGGTTAGTTTACCCAGGTTTAAGTCGTTTGCAAACTACGGACTGATGACCACGCAGTTTGGTCCGATAGATATACAGACATAGACATTTGAACATTTTTGACATCACGTTGATTGCATTCGGATCTCCGGGCGGGGACTACTCAGGAGGATGTAATCACTAGGAAAGACAACACTGGCATTCTACGGATCGGAGCTAGAAAATTTAAAAAGGGAAATGCATAGGTTAGATATAGTGGGTATTAGTGAAGTTCGGTGGAAAGAGGAACAGGATTTCTCGTCAGGCGAGGACAGGATTATAAATACAAAATCAGTTGGAGGTATTACAGGAGTATGTCTCATAATGAACTGATAATTAATAAGAAAATAGGAATGCGGGTAAACTATGAGCAGCACAGTGATCGCATTATCGTTGTCAAGACAGATACGAAGCCAACACCGACCACAGTAGTACAGGTTCATATGCCAACTAGCTCTGCCGATGATGAGGAGATCGAAGAAATATATGGGGAGCTAAAGGAAATTATTCAGACAATTAAGGGAGATAAAAACTTAATTGTGATGGGAGACTGGAATTCGGTAGTAGGAAAAATAGTAGGTGAATATGGACTGGGCAAAGGAATGAAAGAGGAAGCCGCCTGGTGGAATTTTGCACGGAACATAATTTAGTTATAACAAACACCTGGTTTGAGAATCACAAAAGAAGGTTATATACGTGGAAGAGACCAGGAGACACCGGGATATACAAGATACATTTTATAATGGTAAGACAGATTTCGGAACCAGGTTTTAAACTGTAAGACATATCCAGGGGCAGATATAGACTCTGACCGTAACTTGTTGGTTACGAACTGTAGGCTGAAACTAAAGAAACTACAAACAGGAAGGAAAATAAGGAGATGGGACCTGGAAAAATTGAAATAACCTGAACTTCAGAGGGAGCTTTAGGCAACAATTGACAGAAACGGGGGGGAAATAAAACAGTAGAGGAGGAATTGGTAGCATTGAGAGATGAAATAGTGAAGGCAGCAGAGGACAAAATAGATAGGAAGGCAAGGCCTACAAAATGTCCTTGGAGATACTAAATTTAATCGATGAAAGGAGAAAATATAAAAATGCAGTAAACGAAACAGGTAAAATGGAGTACAAACGACTAAGAAATGAGTGACAGGAAGTGGAAAATGGCTAAGCAGGAGTGGCAAAAAAGGCAAATGCAAGGATGTAGAAGAATGTATAAATAGGGGGAAAATAGATACAGCCTACAGGAAAATAAAAGAAACATTTGTAGATAAGAAAAACAGCGCTATGAATTTAAAGGACTTTGATGGGAAACCAGTTCTTAGCAAAGAAGGGAAAGCTGAAAGCTGGAAAGAGTATATACAAAGGCTCTGTGAAAGAAATGAATTTAGCGGCAATATTGTAGAAAGGGAAGAAGAAGTAGATGAGGATGAAATAGGAGATACTATACTAAGAGATGAATTTGACAGAGCACTGAAAGACCTAAGCCGAAACAAGGCCCCTGTTGTAGGTGATATTCCCTCAGAGCTATTGAAGTCTCTGGGAGAACCAGCTATGACAAAATGTTTCACCTGATGTGTAGGATGTATGAGACATATGAAGTGCGCTCAGACCTTAAGAAAAATGTTATAATCCCCATTCCAAAGAAAGCTGGTCAGGTGTGAAAACTACAGAACCATCAGTTTAATAAGTCACGGGAGCAAAATATTAATACGAATTATTTACAGAAGGATGGAAAAGCTGGTAGAAGCCGACCTCGGGGAAGATCAGTTTGGGTTCAGGAGAAATGTAGGAACTCTGGAGGCAATACTCACATTACGGCTTATCCTAGAAGATAGATTTAAAAAAGGCAAACCTGCATTTAAAGCTTTTGTAGATTTGGAGAAGGCTATTGACAATGTTGATTGGAATAAAGTCTTTAATGTTCTGAATCAATCAGGAGTAAAATATAGGGAGCGTAAGGATATTTACAACTTGTACAAAAACCAGACAGCGGTTGTCAGAGTTTAAGGGCACGAAAGGGATGCAGTTGTTGGAAAGGAAGTAAGACAGGGTTGTAGCCTTTCTCCAATGTTATTCAATTTGTACATTGAACAAGCTATAAAAGAAAGCAAGGAGAAATTTGGTGAAGGAATTAAAGTTCAGGGGGACAGAATTAAAAACATTGCGTTTTGCGACGACATAGTAATCCCGTCAGATACAGGAAAGGACCTGGAAGAGCAATTGAACGGAATGGATAGTGTGCTGAAAGGTGCATTAGGTAACGAAGCAATAAAGGAGGTAGATGAGTTTTTTACTTGGGCAGTAAAATAACAAGTGATGGTCGTAGTACAGAGGATATGAAATGCAGAATGGCAATGGCTAGAAAAGCATTATTGAAAAATATAAATTTGTTAACATCGAATATTGATTTAAGCCTAAGGAAGTCCTTTCTGAAGGCATTTTTACGGAGTGTCGCCATGTATGGGAGTGAAACATGGACGATAAACAGTGTGAACAGGAAAAGCATAGAGGTTTTTGAAATGTGGTGCTACAGAAGAATGCTGAAGATTAGGTGGGTGGATCGTGTAACTAATGAGGAGGTACTGAACAGAATTGGGGAGAAAAGAAATCTCTGGCATACGTTGACTAAAAGAAGGGATAAATTGGTAGGGCACATTCTTAGACATCAAGGAATTGTGAATTTAGAGTTGATGGGAAATGTGTGGGGTAAAAATCGCAGAGGAAGACCAAGATATGAATACAGTACAGATGTAGGTTGCCGTTCTTATGTGGAGATGAAGAGGCTTGCTCAGGATAGGGTATTGTGGAGAGCTGTATCAAACCAGTCTCCGGACTGAAGACCACAACAACAACATCTGAAGTCAGTATTCTCCATTTGTAAGATCCAATGGCTGCCAAAATCGGCGCCTACGTTTCCGCCTTTGGACGCTACGCCACGTACTAATGTGGATGAATCAGCATGGAGCGGTATCTCGTACGTAAGTACCGCTTGCGCAATTGATATCTAAATACTCAATACGCACATTTTTATCAATAAATCTGGTTATAATCACTTTATACTTTTTACGGTCCTTACGTTTGACAGCCCTGTAAATCATGCACAAATGTAATGTACAATCATTTAAATTTTATTCTTAGACACATTGTATGCCTTAATTTCATCTTTTTAGTGATAACTGACAACTTTATTTATATTCTATCATCATTGTCAGACGCCATTGGAATGGTAACTTTCTACGTTTTTGACATATCAGTTTTATCTTACATAATGTCACCATATAACATGTTTTTAAACAAAAGGGACCACCTTAGGCACTTCACGAACAATTTTAAGATCATTCTGATGACCCTTAACTTGAGTGAGTATCTTAATTTTATCTTTTATACCATTAAGAAACAGTTATGTGTTCCATGACGCCATTTGAATTGTAACTGGTTTTGTTTTTGAGATCTCATTGCTAATATTGTGGAATGTTACAACACAGTATACATTTTTTATTTTTAATTACAACCTAAAGCTTTATACAATAGATCATGGACTTTTCATATGTATATAAAATACATTCCCTTTACCTTACTTTATTACAATAGCATTGTAAAAAAAATCAACCGTTTTTGTACATTATGAAGAAAATAATAGCTTTACACAAATTTCAACAACATATGAACCAAATGGTTTTCTGCAAGGTATAATATCCCGAATTGTTTTTACATTATCTAAAATAAATTTTATAGTTAAATTTTTTAATACCAGTAAAATTACATACAGCGCTGCAGAACCAATTATAGAAAAACTTTGAAAATATTAAGAAGAACATGATACAATTTATTGTTACTATTTTAACGTTTTAATCTTTATTTTAAATATCAGAGAGATGACAAATTATTTTATCTTTGACATCGACAAAGACATGTGTGGCTAATTATAATTTTATATTTTTTGGCAAAATTCATCTACGTAGTCTTTTCATTGGCTATCAAAGATGGGTGGAGCTGGCAAAGGGGCGGAGCCTCAGCTATTTAAGAGGAGTAAACCTTGCTCCAGCCAGCAGTGACGCACTAGAAGGCTCCCAGCTACCTGCCAGCTCCACAACTTCGATGGGTGTAACATCGTTTTATTTCTCTTTATTAATTTAGTTATTTTGACACTAATGTGTATTGCTCGAAAGTCCTCTAATTGTAACTATGATATACTTCAGAGTTAAAAATCCCAAATATGGTCTATAAGAAGACCGAAACTAGTTGAATAATATAAATTATTGCACTCTAGACAGTTCTCTATATATAAATTTAAATAATTGTGCTGTTACACCCCTCCCCCGCAACAAAAAAATAGTGAAACAAAAATGTGTGTTTCAAATTATGCTCGTTATTAAAAACGGCGTGAATATCTGGTAATTTCCGCGTCAGGGGAAAAGCTAGTTCCCGCATCTCAATAGTAATTTTTATCTCCTAAAAGTTCACTGGTATACACACTTAAAAATTTAAAAGGTAGTAGAATTAATGTTCAAGGAGACTACAATTAACACTAAGCCGATTTTCGATGACAATTCTGTCTTTGTCAGCAGAAAGGGCAGTTAAATGGAGTGGACAGTGTCATGAATGGAGAGTATAAGATGAAAATTAACAAGAACAAAACCAGGGCAATGAAATGTAGTCGAATTAAATCACGTTTTTCTGAGGGTACTGGATTTGGAAACGAGACCACAAACAACTTCTGATGGCCGAGTACAGAAGATATAAGAGGCAGAATGGAAAGAAGATTTAGTAACATGAAATATTAAATTAATCTTTTCCTTTAATAACTGTATTCTCAATATTTGTTAATTTTAAACTGTGTCATATTAAATTAAGTTTTAGGAAGTCAATTATGGAAGCATTTGTCTGGACAAATGAAACGAATCTAACATAGTGAAACGTGGACGATAAACAGTTGAGACAAGAAGAAGATAAAAGGTTTTTAAATTTGGTGCTGCAGAAAAATACTGAAGATAAATTGAGTATTTCGCTTAAGTAATTACGAGGTAATGAATATAATTGGGGAGATGAGGATTTTCTGGCATGTCTTGGCTGAAGTACGGGATAGATAAGGCGGATCACGCTGCGGGCTGGGCGGCCGTTCACGCCAGATGTTCGAGTCCTCCCTGGGGCATGGGCGTGTGTCTTGTCCTTAGTGTAACTTAAGTTGTTTGTAAGTAGATGGGTGGATGTAGCAATTTCGTCCAATAGCTTTAGAAACATTTCAATGAACCATTGAGATAGGTAGGACACATCAAGGACTCGCCAATCCAGTATTGGAAGTGCGTGTGTGTGGCGGTGGCACAGGGGACGAGAAAAGTCGAATATAGTTATCAGGTTCAGATTTACTTGAGCTGTCCTTATTCAGAAGGAAGTCAGAAGATAAGGTAATGTCAAGAGCTGCATCAAAACAGTTTTCGGGCTGAAGACTGTATCTCTTGAACAGTGTGCTGTATGTTTATAACAACTAATTTTCCGAGTAGATTTATTCATATATGCGGATGTCAACACAATATTGAACTGTGGCTTGAGTCTCAAATTTCAGTACAGAACACTATAAGAAGTTTATGACGTGTCTAAATTATCACGATATATCTGCCGAAGTACTGTGTGTGCCGTAAAAGTGATGTTATATTGCAGGTGCTTTCAGTAATATATGTAGGGTGAAATGATTCCAATAGAGGTCTTAGTAAAAAAGTAATAAATTAAAACTCGGGGGCAGATGTATAAGTTATGTGTAAAGTTTAGTGGAATTACGTAAGTGATAGCGTTTATGAATTATGGGTGAACAAAGTTGGCAAGTATATATGGCGTCAGCTTCTTGCGAAACACACAGTTTATACTTAGAGTCGCGGTGGAATAGCCGAGCGTTACAAGGTGCCTAGCTGCGGAGCGCGCTGTTGATCGCCGTCGGAGGTCCGAGTCCTCCCTCGGGCACGGGAGTATTTTTTGCCCTTAGCACGAGTTAGGTTAAGTAGTTTGTAAGCCTAGGGACTGATAACCAGACTAGTTAAATCGCATAGATTTACAAACATTCATTATTTTCCCATCCTGAGAAAATATTCTGTGAATTACATTACAGTACCCAGTTGCATAGGTCAAATGTTTGACGGGTTTCAACCACTTGATGCCCTTCTTCAGAAGTATATTGGTGACGTTATATGTGAGTGTGAAAGAGACATAGTACAAGCCAGAGAGAGAGAGAGAGAGAGAGAGAGAGAGAGAGAGAGAGAGAGAGAGAGAGAGAGAGAGAGAGAGAGAGAGAGAGAGGCAGTAAAAATTATAGACATATTGGCTGTGGTAGTAAAATGGAGACAATGGAAATAAAAAAGCGGAGTGTAGACTATGAGTATGCTTTTAGTTCCTCAGATCTTCAATCCAGAACAAACTATCCACAAGGGCATGTTATGAGGCAATGGAAGAGAGAGACAGTGAAATGTGAGAGGGGAGGAGACAGTGGCAAGTGAGGGGAAAGAAAGACGACGGTAGAAAGACAATGAGAGTGGTAGAGTGATGAGAAAGATAGACAAATGGATGAAGAAAGTGTTGGAGACCGACTGGAGAAACTTCCAACGGGGAAAAACGAGATAGCGGGAGATAAAATCACTTCACAGTGACATTACGAGGAGAGATTCGGTAAGAAAATTTAGCATCTACTGTATTAAAATTGGAATATGTTCGTTTTCCAAAATTATAGGGGGTTGTGGCAACCGGTTCTCCATTTTTATGTCAGAGACTTTTAAGCCGGTCACGTATGCCTTTTTTGTGTTCCGACAAGAGCATTTTTCAGATGGTTAAAATACTTTCAGGAGTGGAATCCTTGCTACAGTCACGCAAAGATATGTCGAGGTCATAGTTCAGCTCCGTATGTCGAACGTACACAGACGACTCAATTTTCCAGCGGCTTCAAGTTACAGCGGCTGTAAAACAGCAGTTCATTTGAACGATCACATAAACAGCCCCCTCTAACATTGTGATCAAATGAGCCGCCAGCACCTTCCTATCTCATTTCTGTCCTCGCTACCGCTAACAGATCTACCATTGTTCCATTCCTGCTCTATATCAGCAGCACTGGTCGCTTAGCACAACTTCCTTCTCCAAAGGACGCCTAAATGCAACTCACTGCTGATATCGAGTAACTGTTGGTATCGTATGAGAGAGAGAGAGAGAGAGAGAGAGAGAGAGAGAGAGAGAGAGAGAGAGAGAGAGAGAGAGAGAAAGGTTACTCACTGGAGACAATGGATATGAGTTATCACTAATGCTACAAAGGCTGAATAGAACAGTTTTCGTCGGGCAGCGTAGCGGGAAGGATGAGCCTGTTAACTTTCCGCTACAGGGCTTCGCGTGCGCGCGATTGTTCACGAGTTCGGGTCACTCTGGCGGATTTAGAATTTCTATGAATGGCTCATTCTTGGTGTAAGTCGCCCATGAAGCTTTCCGTACGAATATTCTCGACCGAAAACTTACGAAATCTAAGTATTTACCCGAGAAGATGTTAAAATTTACGTGCAAGATGTTATATAGGCACCTAGCTCTTTGAGTTGTGGTGTCTACTTGAAATTAACCGGTGAAGCACTATGCGAAACAAACATTCGAGGTATTGAGTATTTAAATACTTAAACGTCCATGTAGGGGATGCGGTTATTGCTGCTGGTAGAACTTCCGGGTTATAAGGCCGTGGTCCATAAAACTTCGCAGTTTTTCCTAACGTTTCGTCCATAGCTGCTGCGGACATCTTCAGAGGTCTTCCTACTTCCGCTGAGTCTTGCCGACTGATGAGTCGGGTGTCAAAGAGCGACATATATACTGTGGAAAGAGGGCGTGGCCAAGCTGTCGCGTTATCGGCAGAGATAGTCCTTGTCAGAGATAAAACGAATCGATTACAATCGGTCGGAGATAAAACCTGTCGAGCTTTTAAACCTTCTGTCCATATCTCGCTAAGTTTCATAGCTTTTTCTTTCCTGTTAAAATTATCCTGATGTTTTTGTATTTCAATAGCTTCCCTGTATTGTCGTGGATAATAATTCGACAGCCGGCCGCGGTGGCCGAGGTGACTGAGGCGCTTCAGTCACGGTCAGCACGGCCACTACGGTCGGGGTTCGAATCCCCCTCGGGCATGGATATTTGTGCCATCCTTAGTTGTAAGTAGTTCATAAGTAGTTTGTAAGTTTAGGGACTGATGACCCCGTAGTTAAGTCGCATAGACTATACAAACATTTGAACATTTTTGAAGCAATTGAAAAATTCTTCGTGTCGCATCACAGTACTCACTACGAAAACGACTACAGGCAGATACTAGAACAAGGTCAAAATGTACAAATGTTGTTTTTGTGTTGTTATGGTCTTCAGTCCGGAGACTGGTTTGATGCAACTCTCCACTCTATCCTGAGCAAGCCTTTTCATCTCCTCATAAGAACGGCAACCCACTTCCACTTGAATCTGCTTACTATACGCGTCTCTTGGTCTCCCTCTGCGATTTTTACCCCACACACTTCCCTCCAATGCTAAATTTACGATTCCTCGATGTCTAAGAATGTGTCATACCAAGCGATCCCTTCTTTTAGTCAGGGTATGCCAAAAATTCCTTTTCTCACCAATTCTGTTCAGTACCTCTTCATTAGTTATGCGATCTACCCACCTAATCTTCAGCATTCTTCTGTAGCACCACATTTCAAAAGCCTCTATCCTCTTCCTGTCCGCACTGCTTGTTGTCCATGTTTCACTCCCGTACAAGGCAACACTCCACACAAATGCCTTCAGAAAAGACCTCCTTACACTTAAATTAATATTCGATGTTAGCAAATTTCTCTTTTTCAAAAATGCTTTTCTTCCCATTGCCATTCTGCATTTTATATCCTCTGTACTGCGACCATCGCATGTTATTTTACTACCCAAGTAACAAAACTCATCTACCACCTTCATTGTTTCGTTACCTAATCTAATTCCTACAGCATCACCTGATTTTCTAAGACCGCATTCCCTTATTTTTGTTTTGTTCTTGTTAATGTTCATTTTATACGCTCTCTTCAACACACTGTCCATGCCATTCAACTGCTCTTTCTTCCAGGTCCTTTGCTGTCTCTGACAAAATTACAATGTCATCAGCAAAACGCAATGTTTTTATTTCTTCGCCCTGAACTTTAATCCCTATTCCAAATATTTCCTTGCTTTCCTTCACAGCCTGCTCGATGTACAAATTAAATAGCATCTGAGAAAGTCTACAACCCTGTCTTACTCCTTTGCCAACTGATGCTTCCCTTTCATGCCCTTCGAGTCTAATAACTGCGGTCTGGCTTTTGTACAAGTTGTAAATAACTCTCCCTGTATTTTACCCCTGCTGATTTCAGAATTTGAAAGAGTCTATTCCAGTCAACATTGTCAAAAGCTTTCTCCAAATCTACAAAAGCTAAAAATGTAGGTTTGCCTTTCCTTAATCTATCTTCTAAGATAAGACGTAAAGTGAGTATTGCCTCCCAGGTTCCTACATTTCTCCTCAACCCAAACTGATCTTCTCCGTGGTCAGCTTCTACCAGCTTTTCCTTTCTCCTGTAGATAATTCGTGTTAAAATTTTGAAACCATGACTTATTAAACTGATGGTTCTGTAGTTTTCACACCTGTCTGCACCTGCTTTCTTTGGAATGGGATGATTACATTTTTCTTAAAGTCTGAGGGTATTTCGCCTGTCTCATACATCCTACACACCAGTTCAAATAGTCTTGTCATGGCTGGCTCTCCCAGAGACATTAGTAGCTCTGAGGGTATGTCATCTACTCCTGGGGCCTTGCTCCGACCTAGGTTTTTCAGGGCTCTGTCAAATTCATCTCTGAGTATAGTATCTCCTATTTCATCTTGATCTACTTCCTCTTCCCTTCCTACAACATCGTCTCTAAGTTCATTTCCTTTGTAGAGCTGCTCTATGTACTCTTTCCACCTTTCAGCTTTCGCTTCTTTGCTGAGAACTGGTTTCCCATCTAAGTTCTTGTTGTTCGTAGAGTTGATTTTCTTGTTCCAAATGTTTCTTTTATTTTCCTGTAGGCAGTATCTACTTTTCCCCTTCTTATACATTCTTCTACAGATTTGCATTTGGCTTCTAGCCACTCCTGCTTAGCCATTTTGCACTTCCTGTCAATCTCATTTTTTAGTCATCTGTACTCCATTTTGCCTGTTTCATTTACTGCATTTTTATATTTTCTCCTTTCATCGATTAAATTTAGTATTTCCTGTGATATCCAAGGATTTTTTGTAGGTCTTGCCTTTCTACCTATTTTTTCCTCTGCCGCCTTCACTATTTCATCTCTCAATGCTACCAATTCCTCTTCTACTGTTTTATTTCCCCCCGTTTCTGTCAATTGTTGCCTAAAGCTCCCTCTGAAATTTTTAAGAACCTCAGGTTCCTTCAATTTATCCAGGTCCCATCTCCTTATTTTCCTACCTTTTTGTAGTTTCTTTAGTTTCAGCCTACAGTTCATAACCAACAAGTTATGGTCAGAGTCTATATCTGCCCCTGGGTATGTTTTACAGTTTATCACCTGGTTCCGGAATCTATGTTTTACCATTATAAAATCTGATACCTTCCGGTGTCTCCTGGTCTCTTCCACGTATACAACCTTTTGTGATTCTTAAACCATGTGTTTGTTACGATTAAATCATGTTCTGTGCAAAATTCTACCAGGCGACTTCCTCATTCATTCCTTCTGCCCAGTCCATATTCACCTACTATTTTTCCTTCTCTTCCTTTTCCTACTACCGAATTCCAGTCTCCCATCACAATTAGGTTTTCCTCTCCCTTAACTTTCTGAATAATTTCCTTTAGCTCCTCATCTTCGATCTCCTCATCATTGGCAGAGCTAGTTGGCATATAAACCTGTACTACTGCTGTCGGTGTTGGCTTCGTATCTATCTTGACAATGATAATGCGATCACTGTGCTGCTCATAGTAGTTTACCCGCATTCCTATTTTCTTATTCATTATCAGTCCTACTCCTGTGATACCCCCAGCTGATTTTGTATTTATAATCCTGTACTCACCTTACCAGAAATGCTGTTCATCCTGCCACCGAACTTCACTAATCCCCACTATATCTAACTTCAACCTATCCATTTCCCTTTTTAAATTTTCTAATTTTCCTACCCGATTAAGGAATCTAACATTCCACGCTCCGATCCGTAGAATGCCAGTATTGTCTTTCCTGATGACAACATCCTCCTGAGTAGTCCCCGCCCGGATATCCGAATGGGGGACTATTTTACCCCCGGAATAATTTACCCAAGAGGATGCCATCATCATATGTTCATACAGTAGAGCTGCATGTCCTCGGGAAATGTAACGGCTGTAGTTTCCCCTTGCTTTCAGATGTACAAATACACTTTTAAAAAACTAGGTCCTATTTTGTCACTAGTATGATTTCTTGCAATACAAATTATGTTTTCCTAATTTTGTTAGTTAAATGTGGGAAGATATTGCGAATAATAGCTAGATATGTCGGAAATGATGGGTATTCGTTGGATGTACACTGTTTCAATCTCTTCCTTTCCTTTTAGCTCAATAGAAATGGCCGTGTGCACTTCACATTTCAAAGTTAGTTCAAAGTCCTCAAGATCTGTCAGTTTTCAGGAATTTCCTTAAGCTGACTGGAATACAGGAGTGGTAAATACATAAATGTATTAATATTTCGAATGCGTAAACCTGAAAATAAACATCCAGCCGGGATTCGAAGCCGGATCTACTTGGTACGCTGATTCCTGTACCAATGAGGACACAGCGATTATCACAACTGCATGGATTACTTAAGTAAGCCTCCTGTCAAATTCTCAAGCTTTCCACACCCCCATTACTCAAAGTCGTGGATTAAGCAACTGTTGAAGACCTGATTCTAACTTGGCACTCGTGCAATCTAGTGGCATTCAGCAAACCTGACAGGTCAGTGTGTCCAGAAGCTGCTCCCTGATGTGAGGTTCGGGACTGGTCCTTTGTTCAGGTCAGACAGGAAGGAGGTTCTACAGTACAGCTGGGTTGAAACTTGACTAACTGTCCGAACAATTTACGTCTCAGTTAGGGAAATCTCGGGATATGTTCGAACATTCGGTCACGACGCTATCTAGCAATGTCAGGAGGTACTATCTCTACGATTTATAGCGATGATATTCATAAATCTTTTCGGCACTGAGGAGTAAACTATTTACTTCACGATATATCGCTAGTTTGTTGTTTTTTCGAACCGATTTCGATTAACTATGTCATCTTCAGAAAAAAAAATTTAAAAGAATTTTCTGCTATTTTTCAATAAAATTGTCACTTGAGAAAATGAAATATAAGAAAAAGAACATTGTCAAACAATTAAAATTTGCATTACCAAAGTGGATCGTTATCTGTATTGCACATTTAAAAATTGTGTGTGTTCTTGCCACAATTTTTAAATGTGCAATACAGATGACGAACTACTTTGGTGACGCATATTTTAATCGTTTGACAATGTTCTTTTCCTTATATTTCAATTTCACAAGTAACTATTTTATTCAAAAAGGTGAAAATTCATCATCATCATCATCATCATCAGAGACTGATTATGCCTTTCAGCGTTCAGTCTGGAGCATAGTACCTTTAATAAAATTCCTCCATGATCCCCTATTCAATGCTAACATTGATGCCTCGTCTGATGTTATGCCTTTTACTTCAAAATCATTCTGCACCGAATCTAAGTACTTCCTTCTTGGTCTACCTCGACTCCTCTTACCCTCAGCTGCCGAGCTCATAAGTATCTTAGGTAACCTCGCTTCTCCCATGCGTGTAACATGACCCCACCATCTCAGTCTGTTCGTTCTAATTGCTTCATCTATGATGTTAATTCCAAGTTTTTCTTTGATTTCCTCATTATGGACACTCCTGCCATTCTTATATAAAAATATTGTCTCTGAAGATAATGACAGTTCATCGAAATCGGTAAAAATAAATAAAATTAACTAGCGATCTTGGCTGAAGTAAGTGTGTTTTATAATGTAGGATCTATTTAAATCAGAATCAATGTTAAAAAAGGAACTCCGTAATTTTAACATTAAACAATATCTTTTAAGGATGTTTTTATTATTGAATCCCTAGTTATATTAATGTGGAATGACTTCCCTTTGTGACGGCGTCAACCCGAACAAGAATTTGGGACCGCTCTGGAGGTCGCGATGCACAGGTTAAGAAACCTTGACGTGGACAATTCTAATTTGTCTTCCAGATTGCAACATAAACCACAACCAGTAGTACCCAGCAACACGTCTTCTTGCACTGATGCATGTCTGTATTCGTCGCGGCATACTGTCCAATAGATCAAGGGACTGTTTTTTGGGTTCTGGTTGTCCCACTCGTCAAGGACACATCGGCGTAGATCTCTAAAATTTGGTGGTGGGACCATTCGTCCCAAAACAGTCCTTTCCAATGTATCCCAGGCATATCGGAATATATGCAGCCAATTATAATCTGGCGACTTAGTTGCCATGAAGGAAAGCATTCACAAGATGTGCACGGTGAGTGCGCATTTAGTGACAGTCCACAGATGTCTAAGGAACTGTATTCTCGATACAGTGTACACTTTAAATGTCTGTTTTGATTTTATTAAATTAAAAGAAAAGGAATACTTATTCGTAGCGAGGTCTATGCACAAAATTTCAACCACCTTTGAATGTGAAGGAGAACCCCCACATACAAAGCGACAATGAGTCATCATAAAAGAAATCAGGACTGGAACAGAAGGATGATTTCCCTCATGCTATTCGAGAGTGCAACGGTAGAGAGGTAGTCTGATTCCACGCAGCATTACCTTCCTTTTTCTCGCCGTGTTATTGGCTTTGCTTCTGTTTTATACTCCTTTGTGTAATTCTGTATTTCTTCTTTAGGCTGAAGAGCGCTGTAAGTGCCGCCAGCCCGCCCCATCAGGGGAATGAAGTAACAGTAAAGGAAAAAAAAAATGGTTCGATGAACCTCTCCCATGCACTTGAGTGTGACATTCACAAAATTTATGACATCAACTGCGAATGGGCAAAGCTGAAAATGTGTACCCAGCCGGGATTCGAAACCCGGTCTCTTGCTTTCTAGGCAGTTGCGCTGACCACTACATCATTGGGGACACAGTGGTCAGCGCACCTACAAGGAATACCTAAGCACGCTCCCGTCAGACAAATTCCCCGCTTCACCCAGCCTACAGTACTCAAACTCGTAGTTTCAGAAACTAATTACCATAAGAGTAAGGGCCCCATATTCTGTGAATATGAAAGACTAACCACTGCGGCATCAGAAATGACGTCTGTTCTTTCGGACACACACGCACATATATATTATATAGGGTGTTACAAAAAGGTACGGCCAAACTTTCAGGAAACATTCCTCACACACAAAGAAAAAAATGTTATGTGGACATGTGTCCGGAAACGCTTAATTTCCATGTTCAAAAAATGTTCAAATGTTTGTTAAGCTTATGGGACTTAACTACTGGGTTATCAGTCCCTAAACTTACAAACTACGTATGAACTACTTACGAACTAGGACGGCACAAATATCCATGCCCGAGGGGGGATTCGAACCCCCGACCGTAGTGGCCGTGCTGACCGTGACAGGAGCGCCTTAGTCACCTCGGCCGGCTTAATTTCCATGTTAGAGCACTGAAATGAGGAGTGACACATTCGCAGAAGTGTACCTGTGGAGGCCAATCGGCTGCTGATAGTGCCTGCACACGCTGTACATGGAACGGAAACAACTGATTCTCCCGTTGCACTCTCCATACAGTGACGTGGACAACGTTACCATGTACAGCAGCAACTTTTCTGACGCTGACATTAGGGTTATCGTCAACTGCACGAGGAATTTACTCGTCCATTGCAGGTGTCCTCTTCGTTCTAGGTCACCCCAGTCGCGAGTCATAGGCTGGAATATTCCGTGCTCCCTAAGACGCCGATCAATTGCTTCGAACGTCTCTATACAAACGTACCGCGCCATGGCTATTGCCCCGTGCTAATCCATACATCAAATGGGCATCTGTCAACTCCGCATTTGTAAACATTGCACTGACTGCAAAACCACGTTCGTGATGAACACTAACCAGTTGATGCTACGTACTGATGTGCTTGATGCTAGTACTGTAGAGCAATGAGTTACATGTCAACACAAGCACTGAAGCCAACATTACCTTCCTTCAATTGGGCCAACTGGCGGTGAATCGAGGAAGTACAGTACATACTAACGAAACAATTGGGTTTTTTGACAATTGTCTGCACGACTTATTTCAATTTACATTTAAAGAGAAATACTAAACTGAGCTCTAACATGGAAATTAAGCGTTTCCGGACACATGTCCACATAACATATTTTCTTTCTTTGTGTGTGAGGAATAGATAATATCATGCCGGTGACTGGCAATGATCCTTTCGTTAGTGGGGACGGGTGGGCAATTTTGGGGCTCTTACTCTCACAGGAATTTGTTTCTGAAACTACGAGTTTGAGTACTGTGGGCAGGGTAAAGCGGGGAGTTTGGGTGTAACAGGAGGCATGCTTAAGTAGTCCTTGGAGGTGCGGTGATCACTGTGTCCCAGTGGTGTAGTGGTCAGCGCAACTGCTTAGAAAGCGTGAGACCCGGATTAGAAACCCGGCTGGGTACCCATTTTCAGCTTTGCCCATTCACAATTGATGTCATATATTCTGCGAATATTCATTCCGAACAGACGCCACATGTATATATACTTAAGCGTGAATTTCCGAGTCGTCATGTTGGTGTAGACGTAGGTTTTCTTCCTCCGTTATCACAGAAAATAGACCGTCATTCTGATCTCTAACTGTATCACCTGCAGTGCATAAAATCGAACTATCAGCAAACCAATCACTGAGGAATGTCTACATTTCCTGTACATGTATGCTTCTGTTGATTAAGTATCGTAGCAGTTTGTCCTGAAACCCTCTCCGTTGTATTTCTCGCTTCCCCCCCCCCCCTCTCTCTCTCTCTCTCTCTCTCTCTCTCTCTCTCTCTCTCTCTCCCCGTGTGTGTGTGTGTGTGTGTGTGTGTGTGTGTGTGTGTGTGTATTTTTCGTCTCCGCCATTTATTACGTACAGCTGGAATATCTCCGTAACAACGAAACGGAGAAGTACTGCGATGTACATAGTTGGGTTCTAAAGTTCCCTCAACCTTACTACTCTCCAATACTTTTGTGTGCGAACAGAAACTTAACGACACTATTAGGAAAACTAGTGAACAGAACTTCGTTACTTTATGAACTATGAAGAGACTAGTTCTTAACAAGCGAGCAACTTTGTCGGCAAAATACGAGTCCTCGTGTCATTTGGTAAGTCTTTCAACAGTCTTTTGGCTAACGGTGTGTTAGCTCATGGAAATAAAACATAATAATACACAAAATTCTAAAAAAAAAAATGTGGGTGCACTTCTAGAGGTGATAATATTTTACTTTAAAAAAATAAAGGTACGTTGTCTTGAAAAATGGATGAAAACAGAAACTCGAGGAAACGACGGTCATTAATAAGTGCTACAAAAAACGATAGTGATGTGCAAAAAAAAAAAAAATGCATAATAACTGTCGCGAATAACGTTTCAGCGCGATGTACCAATTCAACTCATAACACCTCTGCGAGATAGATTTCACAATGCTCGGCCTGTCTGTAATCCCTATTCCTTAGTAGCGTAATCATTCGGCGGTCCCTGAAAACAGAAGCAAAAGAAGAAGCTATCGAAAGGTTTAAGAAATCTCACAGAAGCTCTATGCGGAAGGTGAATCGTAAAACAAAAGTTCCAAATATGAACGGTCGGTGCATTTTGAAGCGTTTGGAAAGGAAGTATTAATCCAAGCTGTGAATGAGGTTGATCAAGTCCGAGGAAGTGAATTTTGTGAAAGGCATAAGCAATTCGCATTTGGAAGAATGGGTCAATATGTCAGTTAAGTGGTTCAATCAGTCGTCACAAATATACAGGGGGTATTTACAATAAAATGAACACCTAACACAGATACAATATTTATTTATTAGCAATGAGTTAGCCCACAGGCCAAAGGTGGCGATACGGCAATATGCTTATTGACGCATTTCGAAATATTATTAGCCTCAGAATCCAGACCTGGGGTAAAATATTCATAAGTGTATGGCTTTATGTCCCTGCCATAGTTCACGCGAAATTGTGCAATAGCGCTTCCTAATATCGGACTGAAGAAGATTACAAATATTTGCATTTCCGCATGTATTGTTAGTTATCAGCGACGAAGTGACTTCTAATTTAGTTTTTGCCTGTTTTACAGTTGCACACTTGAAATTATAAAATTACAACTGTATTTTACCCTTCATTTTAATGGTTTTCTTCTAAGACACAATAAAATACGACGAAATTGTTAAAGTGTAAGCATTCCTACAAATTGTAACTATTGAGGTTTTCCCAGGAAAAATTTGACATGTCAAATACACGGGTCT
This sequence comes from Locusta migratoria, assembly GCA_026315105.1. Lineage (NCBI taxonomy): Eukaryota > Metazoa > Arthropoda > Insecta > Orthoptera > Acrididae > Locusta > Locusta migratoria. The sequence goes on along the minus strand of CM048744.1, from coordinate 112,396,328 downwards.
ACTGCCGGATGTCTGTAGCTCTGGCACAATATTTCGGCCACGAAACTCGCTGCCTTCTTCAGGTGCTACCTGAGACTGCCTTTTTGCAGGATCGTGTCCAGTATTTTGCTCAGAAGCCGCTGGGCGCTTTGTTTGCGGTCCTGCGACCCCTGGCGTTGCTTATTACGTATCTTCCGCATGATGTTCAATCGAGACCTCCTCTCTATTATTACCGACAAGACCTACAGTCCCTCAGGAAAGCGCTAGGAACCACCTGGGGTAAAGGACCAATGGAAACTCAGCCGCCACAAGACACGCCACAAGCAACCCCAATGAAGATTAGAGGACAGAAGAGAGCTGCTTCTGTTATTAAATTAAGACGCCGATCTTGAAGTACTATTGGCACTTAAGAAGAAACACCACAACACCTGAGAAGATCGGGCAACAGCTACGCCGCCCATGAAGCAGAAGAAATGTGGAATAGTCACAGCAACAACCATCGCCACTAAGGCAAACCAAATAAACAAAAGTACAGAAGACAACAAATAGTTCCTGCACGATCATGGATGCCCACCCAAAAATAAAGATGTTTTTCCTCCCCCAAATAATCTGAAGCTGTAGGCAATGCTAAATAGTAAATCCTACGTAATAGAGCTAACCTAACGTAAGAATGAGCCTTAAGAAAGCAGTGTGTAAGGTATCTTCCCTGGTCTCTGTCGGACGTCCGCGCCCAGCTCGGCCGCCTTCAGTGGCCGCGGTAGCTCTCTCAAGCCCGTCCCGCGTCGGGCGCTCCGTTCACGGTCTGCGCCCACATGGCACTGCATCTGCCGCAACGAACGACGCCCTACCGGCTTTGCGTTTGCAGCCGAGAGAGCAGCTTGGATGGAAGAAATGGAGACTGTCCGACGGGAAGTAGCCAGCCTCCACGACGAACTACAGACGCTGCGAAAGACATCGCCCCCTGCTTCCCGCCCCCCTCCCCTGCGGAGATGCGGGAGAGAACCGATGCATCAACTCAGACAGAAGTCAACACCACTGCCGCTACGTGGCTGGAGACATGCGACAACGCCGAAATACCAACACGCCATCGACAACGCGAGTCACCACAGCGGTGAAGCGTTTGCAAGGACACTCGTTTCACCTGGCGCTGTTTACTTGCTCGAAGAAGATTGCCTACCACTGCCGCGCAGCAAAAGTGTCGCGCCAGCGCTAACGAAGATCTACGAATCCGTACGAAATGGAATTTATCCTCGCTGGGATAACCACATCCCATTCCTAGTCCCCCCATCAGAAGCCATCCTTTCCATACCCCAAAGTTATTATATCCTATCCTGTTATTGTAGTCCTCAAAAACTCTCTCAATGGAGACAGTCCAAACATCCGACACCTAGCTTCATTTCCTGTCTTCACTCATGGGCAGTGGGACATCATGCTCCGCGATCTTATTAACGACATCAATGGCACACCCTGGGAAGCCACTGCAATGTGCGTGTGTCCTCCCGATACGTACTCTGATATGATGCTTATGGAGTCACCAAACAGAAGAAAAGCTACAAAACAAGGCTCATGACATTGTAGGATACCACATCAATGAAGATTCTAGAAACCACAACAATGAAGATCATACCTTTCTAGACGCCGCCAAGAAGAATAGTCGACGCTATTCCAGAAATAACACAACAACATCTGAAGATGTAGTAGGAAAGCAGTAGTAACGCCGGTCACGTAAAACTACAATGAATACCTCGTCAACAATGAAGACGGCGGAGCAATTCAACAAGAAAAATACGCCAATAAGGCAACAAGAAGAAAATCAACCTCACACGAAATAATAAAGATCCCACACACTGATGCCAAAAATTAAAATAAAGAAGTTCCCTTCCTTACCGATCAAAAATCGGTATGCTGTCGGAAATTCCCAAAGGTAAACCCTACGTAATGTATGTATAGTCTATGGGACTTAACTACGGGGTCATCAGTCAAACCCTACGTAATAGAGCTATTAGCAGATAGTAGGGGTGTTGACAAGTTCTGGTGCTCCGAAGGACGTCCGCGCCCGGCTCGTTCACCGTGGACGTGGCCTCTGATGATCATGGCATAGCCCATCGAAACCATTCGTAAATCAGTTAATTAATCATACTGCGATCTTGGCGTCTTCCTTTTGAAGGTAATTAATCAATTCATATCACCTCCGTCATGCGGTGTTAGGTAATGTCATTCCTGCAAATGTTTCACTGAATTATCTACGTTGTTTTCTTTTGAATTTTTTGGAAGTATTATTTAACGTAAACCTAGCATACTCACATACAGGGTGTATCTCAACACATTTGTATCAAGTTTGGAAAGTAGGAGGTGTGATACTGGTGGTATTAAAACTGTGATGACGCAACATGAAGCATGCCGAGATAGCTCAGTCTGTTCCGAGCGTGGTGCCTTAGCGCTCTAGGTCACAGTACCGAGCAGTGTAATGAAAAAGCTCAGCCAAATACTTAACGAACAACTCCGAACGAACACGAACCAACGATCGCAAGGAATCTAACTACGTGACGGGAAAAAAAGAAAGAATCCTTAGATATCAAATCTGGTGAGATTTGGTCGTTACTCGATGCTGTCTCTTCACCCTATCATCTGTCCAGGAGGTGTTGGCAAAGACTGCCACGTAACGATGGTAGTTCTACTAAAAATATCATTATCCACCCTGAAACATCTTTTCGATCCGTAGAATACACTATTCCTGTAGCAAGTTCAGAAATTTTTCGCCAGTCACTGTAGAAGCAAAGGAGTATGGTCTAATTACACAAAATACTGATAAACAATGTTGAATGAAATACACTCTTTCATATCCTGAAGGTAGCAGGAGTAAAATATAGGGAGCAAAGAGTTGTAATCAACGTGTACAATAACTAGACAGCGAGTATTAGTAGAAGTGCATGAAAGGGTTGCAGTGGTTGGAAAGGAAGTAAGACAATGTTGTTTAATCTGTGCTCTGAGCAAGCTGTAAAGGAATGCAGAAGCAATTGGAGAAGAAACTAAAGTCCATGGAAAAGGAATAAAAACCTTGCGGTTTGCTGATGACATTGTAATTCTGTCAGCGACAGCAAAGGACCTGGAAGAGCAGTTAAATGAAATGGACAATGTCTTGGAAGAAAGATAGAAGATAAACATTAACAAGAGTAAAACGAGGGTAGTGGAATGTAGTGTCAGAAATCCAGGCGATGATAAAGGACTAGATTATGCAATGAGACGAAAAAAGTAATAGAGCAGTTTTGTTATTTGGTTAACAAGATAACTTATAATGACCTACGTAAAGATGATATAAAAAGTGGAATGACTATGGGAAGAAAAGCGTTTTTAAATAAGCGAAATTTTTGACATCCAATATTAGTTTAAATGTTAGGAAGTCAGTTCTGAAAGCATTTTCTGGAACGTAGCATTGTATGGGAGTGAAACGTGGACGATAAGGAGTTGAGTCAAAAAGATAATAGAATCTTTCGAAATGTGGTACTACAGACAAATGATGATTAGATGGTAGATCACGTAACTACTGAGGTGCTCAACAGAATTGGTGAAAAAAGGTTTCTGGCATATACTAAGAGAAACATCAAGAAATCGTCAATTTATAAGAAAGTGTTTGAGGTAAAAATCAGAGAAGGAGACAGAGGGATGAATCCAGTAAGCAGATTCAAAAGGATGTAGGTTGCCGTTCGTATTCTCAGACGAAGAGGCTTACTGGGGACAGGGTTTCGTGGAGAGCTGTATCAAACCAGTATGCGGGCTGACGACGACGACGACGACGACGACGACAACAACAACAACAACAACAACACTGATAAACCACATTGCATAATAACTGTTGGTACGTAGAAATAGTGTTCTAATCTCAAAATCAATTCTCAACTATTAATTAGGTACACGGGATGTCCAAAATAATTTCAAGATCATGTAGTACCTTATGGGAAGTTGGCACCAATGCGTAAGACTAACACGTGACTCGGTAATCACTTTACGTATGAAGTCTTGGACGTTACCTTGCAGTGTAATACACGTTTTATTCTGTGACGGTGTAATCAAATTATCTGTGAAATGCGTGATAGCTCAGTTACCAAAGAGACCAAATCGATGTTGCGCATTTAGTGTTATAGCGTGTGTGACGAGAACGGCTTCATTGAGTAACAATTCACTAGCGACAGTAAGACGCCAGCGTATACAGAACACGGTAAACCATGATGGGCGAAGAGGAATACAGTGAGAGAAACCCGAAATTAACTTACAATGTCCGCCGAATATTAACAAAGATTGTAGACAGACTAAACTACCACGGCAAAACAGACAGGAAAACTTAACATTCACTTGATTTCTGATAAATTAAGAACAGCTCTCATTCAACAATTATGTTAACAATGAGTTTCTCAATCCTTCACAACGGAAGCCAGTGCAAACGTGCATAGAAAGTGATGGCAGATCATAAAACCTGGACATTCGATGATTTGAAGTATGTGGTATGGTCCGATGAATCATCGCTTACATTGTTTCCTACGAACAACCGGATTTGTGTGTCGAAAACTCCGAAAGGTTACAATGCAGCATGCCTGCTTCCTACAGTCGATCATCGTGAACGTGACGTCATTATTTGGGCACCTACATCGTAGTATTTAACTGATTTTATTATTACCCTCATTGGTCTGATAACTGTGAATGAATATCTGAATACTCTCAACAGGAACAGCTTATTATCTCTAACACGTTGCGTGCAAAACACTTATATCTCAAAATTATGATTCCCCCCCACACACACACACAGCCATAAACGTGCACGCGTGCTTTTCAGAGCATCAGTAAGTTATCAGACATCTCTTTTCGACAGCGAAATCGCCATGTGTCAACACAGTTGAACCGTTTTGGTGACTTGTAGAGCAGTGAGTGAAGACCGAATTAACAATTCAAGCGTCGTTAAAGTAATTAGCGGATGTTTTGGTGCAAGATTGGTTGAAGGTCTGTTGGAAACTATGAACACACGTGCACGAATCTTTTCGTCAAAGAGCTGCGACTGTCGTCAAAGCCTCGAGAGTTACAATTTGTAGGAATGCTTACACTTTATCAATTTCGTCGTATTTTATTGTGTCTTAGAAGAAAACCATTAAAATGAATGGTAAAATACTGTTGTAATTTTATAATTTTAAGTGTGCTACTGTAAAACAGGCAAAAACTAAATTAGAAGTCAATTCGCCGGTGATAAGTAACAATAAATGTGGAAATGCAAATATTTGTAATCTTCTTCAGTCCGATATTAGGAAGCGCTATTGCACAATGTCGTCTGAACTATGGCAGGGACATAAAGCCATACACTTATGAATGAATATTTTACCCCAGGTCTGGATTCTGAGACTAATAATATTTCGAAATGCGTCAATAAGCATATTGCCGTATCGCCACATTTGGCCTTTTTTTTTTTTTTTTTTTGTGGTTTTAGGGCGCACAACTTCTATGGTCATTAGCGCCCAACCAAGAACAGATTCGCTATGATCTCATAAAAAAATGGTGACTGTCAGAACAACAACAAGAAGCTAAAAACGAAAGATAAAAGACAATTAAAGGGGTTAAATATCCTTGGATAAGTTGGCCAAGTTGATAAAACGCAAACCTCGAGCAGCTGCTCGTGTGTCATCAGCTAAAATTTCCTCCAAAGTAGACGGCAAGTGAAGGGCTACACGGAGATGATTAAAATTAACACAAGTCAGTAAAACATGTCGCACTGTCAGCAGTTCACCGCAGGATCACAGCGGTGCAGGGTCGGCAGAGAGCAAGTGACGGTGGCTGAAACGGCAGTGACCGATCCGCAACCGGGCCAGGATGACCTCCTCCCGCCGAGAGGAGCGTGAGGAGGTCCCCAAAGCGGTCGGGATCGGTTTGACAGTTCGCAATTTATTGTTGTACAGTGAAAGCCACGCACTGTGCCATGACGACACGATACTCCGGCGAAGAGCCCGTTGAACATCGTCCGGTGGGACGCAAAAGGTAGCCATGCGAGGCAAAAGAGCTACTGCCTTGGCTGCTATGTCGGCGGCCTCATTTCCGGCCACACCCACATGGCCAGGGACCCACAGGAAAGAAACGTGACAGCTGTCATCCGCCAGCAACTGGAGGGAGCGTTGGATCCGATACACGAGAGGATGGTTCGTGAAAGGGTCCTTAAGACTCTGCAGGGCACTGAGGGAGTCCGAACATACGACATAGAAAGGTTGGCGGTGGCGGCAGGTGTACAAAACGGCCTGATGGAGGGCAAAAAGCTCAGCCGTGAAACTCGAACACCGGTCAGGGAGCTTGTATTGGAACCGGCTGTCCCCGACGACGAAGGCAGATCCGACACCGGCAGTGCTCTTGGAACCATCAGTGTAAATAAATATGGCATTATCGAACCGCGAACGGAGTTCGACAAGCCTCGAGCGGTATACCAAATCCGGAGTGCTCTCCTTGGGGAGCGAACTAAGTTCAAGGTGTGTGTGAACCTGGGCCTGATGCCACGGTGGCAATGGGCTTTCGCTCAACCGAAAGATGGAAGGAAGGGTAAAATCGAGCCGCTGTAGCAGGCGGCGAAACCGAACTCCAGATGGAAGCAAGGCAATCGCAGACAACTGATATTGGCGATCGAGTGAGTCGTCAAAAAATAATCTGTAAGATGGATGGTTGGGCATCGACCGCAGGCGGCATGCGTACCGACACAAGAGTATGTCACGTCGAGTGGTCAAGGGTAATACAGCAGCCTCGGCATACAGACTTTCAACAGGGCTGGTATAAAATGCACCGGTCGCCAGACGTAATCCCAATGGTGGATAGAGTTGAGACGGCGGAGAATCGACGGCCGTGCAGAAGAGTATACAAGGCTTCCGTATTCGAGCTTCGACTGAACAATGGCCTGGTAAAGGTGAAGCAGAACGGTACGATCCACTCCCCATGACGTGCCACTGAGGACACGAAGAACGTTAAGGGATCGGGCACAACGGGCAGCCAGGTAGGACATGTGAGTGGACCAGCAAAGTTTACGATCCAACATGAGTCCCAAGAATTTCGTAGTCTCCACGAAAGGGGGAAAAACAGGGCCGAGACGTAGAGAAGGTGGAAGAAATTCCTTGTATCTCCAGAAGTTGATACACAGTTTTCTCAGTGGCGAATCGGAAGCTGTTTGCGATGCTCCAGGAATATAGACGGTCAAGACAGCGTTAAAGAGAACGCTCAAAGAGACACGGCCGCTGGGCGCTGCAATAAATTGCGAAATCGTCAACAAAAAGAGATCCGGAGACGTCAGCTGCAAGGCAATCTACGATCGGATTGATTGCAATGGCAAACAGCACCACACTCAAGACGGAGCCGTATGGTACCCCATTCTCCTGGCAAAAGGTATCTGACAAAACAGAGCCCACCCGTACCCGGAACTTGCGATCCGCCAAAAACGCTTGAATGAAAAGAGGAAGGCGGCCCTGAAGGCCCCTCGTGTGCAATGTGCGGAGAATGCCCGTGCCCGCTCTCCAACAGGTATTGTATGCCTTCTCCAAGTCGAAGAACACTGCTACTGTTTGACGCTTCTTTAGAAAGTTATTCATAACGAAGGTCGACAACGTAACGAGGTGATCAGCAGCAGAGCGGTGTCGACGAAAACCGCTTGGATATTAGTCAGGAGGCGGCGAGATTCGAGTAGCCAGACCAACCGTGCGTTAACCATGCGTTCCATCACCTTACAGATGCAGCTAGTCAAAGAATTGGGGCGATAACTGTAAGGAAGGTGTTTGTCCTTCCCTGGTTTGGGGATGGGGACAACAATGGCTTCACGCCAACTTGTGGGAACATGACCTTCAGTCCATATGCGATTGTAGGTACTAAGAAGAAAGCACTTGCCCGCAGGAGAGAGGTTCTTCAGCATCTCAATATGAATGGAAATGGGCCCGGGAGCAGAAGATCGGGACAGGGCGAGAGCACGGTCTAGCTCCTGCATGGTGAAGGCGAAGTTATAATTTTCACGATTAAAAGAGTGGAAAGAAGGCTGCCGTGCCTCCTCTACCTGTTTGCGAGGGAGAAAGGCAGGGTGATAATGGGCAGAGCTCGAAACCTCCGCAAAGAAACGGCCCAATGCGTTGGAAACAGCAGCGGGGTCCACGAGGACTACGTTCTCCACGGTCAGGCCAGGAATCGGGAAGTGGACCTTGATGCCGGATAAACGGCGTAGGCCACCCCAAACAACCGTGGAGGGAGTAAAACGGTTAAAAGAACTAGTAAAAGCAGTCCAGCAAGCTTTCTTGCTGTCGTTTATGATACGACGGCACTGCGCTCTCATACGTTTATAATTGATGTAGTTCTCCAAAGTTGGGTGGCGGCAGAAGGTGCGTAAAGCACGGCGCCGGGCTCTAAGCGCGTCGCGGCAGGCTGCAGTCAACCAAGGGACCTGGACACGACGTGGAGAAGAGGATGTACGAGGTATGGAACGTTCAGCAGCGGTGAGAATAACCTCTGTGAGGTAGTCACAGTTGGGAAAATTCTGATCGTGTAAAACAGCCATGGAAGAATAAAGCCTCCAGTCGGCTTTAGAAATGTTCCAACTGGTGGGACGAGGAGATGGGGAATGATGCAGAAAGTGGATGATACAAGGGAAATGGTCACTTGAGTACGTGTCAGAAAGTGCATACCACTCAAACCGATCGGCAAGCTGAGGAGTGCATATTGAGAGATCTATATGGGAATAAGTGTGTGTTGTGTCTGAAAGGAAGGTCGGTGCACCGGTGTTGAGGCAGATAAGATCGAGGTGGTGGAGAAGATCCAGCAAAAGGGAGCCTCTCGGACAAGGTGCCGGAGAGCCCCATAGGGGTGGTGGGCATTAAAGTCGCCTACCAACACGAAAGGTGAAGGGAGCTGGTCAACAAGGTGTAGCACATCTGCCCTGGTAAGGGCAGTGACGATGGCGAATAGATATTACAGAGGGAAAAGGTAAATGTGGATAGGGTGATGCGGACGGCAACTGCCTGTAGGTGAGTATGCAATGAAATGGGATGGTAATAGACATCGTCTCGAAGGAGCATCAGAACCCCTCCATGGGCTGGGATACCTTCCACGGGTGGCAGGTCGAACTGCACAGAGGTTTAGTGTGGAAAGTCTGCATGGTCACTTGGACGCAACTTCGTTTCCTGGAGGCAGACTAGAAGCGGGCAGTGCAATCGAAGGAGTGGTTTCACCTCTTCCCGATTGGAACGAATGCCGCGAATATTCTATTGAAGGAGCGCCATGATAAAAACTGAAATAAGAAATAAGGATTAAAACCAACTAGCAAGCGGGGTCTCCTCGACGGCCGCTGAGGACCGGATTTCGAGGGAGCACTGCTATAGCCATCTAGTGGCAAAGGGTCATGTTCCATTGGTTCGATCGACGCATGTGCCACCTCCCGGAGTTGATCAGGAGGGGCTGCTTCCACCGCCGGTAGACGGCCGGGTGCCCGGCAAACGGAGCGTCCCGGTGAAACAGAAGATGGCCGAGGCCGGCAACTGTTGGATGGCGAAGTTGTTCGCGTCCGGAAGCAATCCTCAAAGCTCCACGTGCCCCCTGGGTGGTTCTAAACGGACAACAATCTTTGTTAGCTGGTCCTGTCACCACGGTGATCTCCCAGCTATGTCAGCTACCAAGACAATCCAGAATGGCTCTTGTCAGGGCCAACAAAATTGTCAACAAAACGATCTGAACAGAGCAATAGGTCCAGTCCTAAACGTGTGCCATTTGAATATTGAGGGGATAAGTAGGTCAAAATGTGACTTCCTCAGTAAAAATCTTCTGAGTAACAATATTGACGTCCTTGCTCTACAAGAAACCCATGCAGAAGATCTTAAAAGCTGTTCAAGAGGCAATATCCATGGCTACAGACTTGTGGGAGAGATAGGCCATAGAACATATGGCGTGGCTACATATGCTAGACAGGACTTGGATGATGTATCTATAATTCATGAAAGCTGTGACGATGACATATTTGTTTTGGCAGTGAAAGTGTCTGGAACTACCATAGTTAATGTCTACAAGCCTTCCAACATCCAGTGGCAAGATACGGTTCTCCCAGTTTTCGATCACCCTTCCCTATATGTCGGCGATTTCAACAGCCACAGTAGCCATTGGGGGTACTCGTCTGATAATGAAAATGGAATAGCCTTAGCTGAATGGGCTGAAAATAATAACCTTTCCTTGGTTTTTGACGCAAAAGACTCCAGCACATTTTTCTCAGCCCGCTGGAAGCGTGGATATTCACCTGACCTGTGTTTTTGTTCCTGTGATCAGACATTAAGATCTCTATCAGTTACGAGAAAGGTACTTGGCACATTCCCACGGTCGCAGCACAGGCCAGTGCTGATATTAGTTGGGATTAAGATTCCCCTAATAAGATCTTTTCCGAGACCCAGGTGGAATTTTAATAAAGCAGACTGGGAGGCATTTACTTCCAAATTAGAAGACAACATTAGATTCATTCCTCCTACAATAGAAAATTATGACAGATTCGCTGGACTCCTTAAAGCTATAGCTAAAGCCTGTATACCTCGAGGCTACAGAAAGACATATATCCCGGGATGGAGCCAAGAGTGTGAAGACCTGTATAACGAATTTATCAGCACTGAAGTTTCAAACGCTGCCGACATCCTACTGAACGCCCTTGATAATGCCAGAAGAGAGAAATGGGTGAAAATAGTTCATAGTTTAGACTTCACTCACAGCAGCAGAAAGGCTTGGTCACTTCTGAGGAAATTGTCTACCACTGTATCCGAGAAAAAACTTCCTCCCACACATCCTGATCCTTCCGACATAGCCAAACGAATCGTAGCACTATCCAAGTCAAAACGGCAACAGTCTGACAGATTAATATCCTATAAACTAAATGAAATTAAGAAATGCCAGCAGGCTCCCCTGGAAGTATCAAAACCTTTTTGCTTAGACGAACTGCATGTGGCTATCTCTGATATGAAGACTGGGAAAGCTGCCGGTATAGATGATATTTTCCCAGAATTTATTAAACATGCTGGACTCAAGACCCGATTGTGGCTTCTAAATTTATTCAATAACATTCTTAAAGACAGCTCTCTACCAAAAGCTTTTAAGAGATCTAAAGTAATAACTGTTTTGAAGCCTGGTAAAGCAGCCGAACGTGCAGATAGCTACCGCCCAATTGCACTTCTCAGTGTATGTTACAAGCTGCTCGAGAGACTCATCTACAATCGTATTGTTCCCATTCTCACTGCTAGTATCCCTGTTGAACAAGCTGGTTTCAAACAAGGCCGTAATTGCTGTGACCAGGTCCTAGCACTGACATCTTTCATTGAGACTGGTTTCGAAAAGAAGTGTACCACTTCCGTTGCTTTTCTGGATCTCTCGGCAGCTTATGATACCGTGTGGAAGAAGGGCCTCCTAGTGAAGCTTTACAATCTCATTCCTTGTCCTATTTTATTGCGACTTGTCAACGCAATGCTAAGTGGTCGCCTGATCAAGATCTATCTCGGCAACACAGAAAGTGGGTTTAGACAGCTTCACGATGGCCTCCCCCAGGGTTCGGTTCTTGCTCCCATTTTTTAATGTTTACACCGCTGATCTTCCAGCTACGCAATCTAGAAAATTCATTTATGCCGATGACATTGCCATAGCGTCACAACACAGAGACATCCATGTGACGGAAACTACTTTAACATCTGACCTAGCTCTCCTCAGAAATTACTTCGCAATGTGGAAACTACAGCCAAACCCAAATAAAACGGAAGTATCTTGTTTCCATCTCAATAGTAGGATGGCCGACTATAAACTTAATATCTCGTTTGATGGTGTTCAACTTGAACATAATGAACATCCAAAATACCTGGGAGTAATCTTGGATAGATCTCTTACTTTTAAGTACCACCTTCATAAAACAGCAGACAAAGTTAAAACTAGGAATAACATATTGCAGCACTTAGCAGGATCATCTTGGGGAGCCAGTGCTAAGGTCTTGCGTACAACAGCTTTGTCCCTAGTTTACTCTGCAGCTGAATACTGTTCTCCTGTCTGGCTCAACAGTGCTCATGTGAGAGACATTGATGTACAATTAAATAGAGCAATGAGATTGATCAGTGGCACTCTGATGGCTACACCACTTCATTGGCTGCCAATATTATGCAACATCGTTCCCCCTGATCTAAGACGGAAGGAAGCCTTAATGAGAGAGTATTATAAGATCTTGTCCACTCCTGAGCTTCCTATCCTGCAAGACCTTCCACCACCGGTCAGCCGGCTGAAATCACGTAAACCACCTCTTAAAACAGCTGTGCAACTACATGAGAGTGGCTTCTCACCTAAATCAAACTGGGCAAGAATTTGGGATTCGTTTAATGGAAAAAACAGCATCTGGATAGACGATCCCTCTAAGCAGCTCCAAAGAATGGACCTTCCCAGGAGAGAATGGTCTTTGATCAACCGTTTCCGAACTGGTGTTGGTCGCTGTAACTATTGGAAATTCAAATGGAGACAGACAGACGACCAGTCATGTGACTGTGGAGCAGACATTCAAATTACTAATTGCCCATTACGATCATTCTCAGGAGGGATGACCGAACTCCATATAGTCAGTCAGGAAGCTGTCCAGTGGTTAAAGGAGTTGGACTTGGCTCTGTGACAGAGATATGTTTTATCTTATTAACTAGACACTAGTATATCTTACTAAAGTATTATATGTAGCTGACATTATACCATACGATATATATATATATATATATATATATACACCGAAGAGTCACGCCGCGGCGGGGAAGGGGGGGGGGCTGTTCTTTTTTGGAAGCCTTCTTAGAAGCATGACGGGTTGAAGAAGCGGTTGACGATTGAGAAGTCAGAGTCTTGAGAATATCTTCACGGACGGGTTCCCTTTTTGAACTCCGGACAGCAGATTTGGGTGCCCGGGATGTATGTGAACTGGTCGACGAATTCACCGTAGAATGGGTAGAAGGCATCGGAGAGGTGGAACGAGCAGTTTTCAGGCTAGCCGACCTGACGACAGTGTCACTGAACGTTAAATCGCAAGTCTGAATGCCTACCTCCTTAGTTGGTCGAGGGGAGGCGAGGACCTGGCTGAAAGTACCTGATGGGAGTACTGCGGGCTTCCTACTAGCTAATAACTTCCGAGCTGCATAGGTCGAGACCTTCTCCTTCACGCGAATCTCTTGGATGACCCGCTCTTCTTTATAAACGGGGCAGTCCCACGAAGAAGCAGCATGGTCATCCATGCAATTAATGCAGCGAGGGGATGGAGGTAGACATTCACCCTCATGAGCGTCCCTGCCACAGGTGGCAATGGAAGCAGCGTGTAGGATTTGGTATGTACGGGCGGACGGAAATGACCTCGTAGCCCGCTTTCACTTTCGATGGTAGGTCAACCTTGTCAAAAGTCAAGAAGACAGTACGGGTTAGCACGAGGTCATTGTTAATCTTTTTCATCTCGCGATGAACATCCGTGACTCCCTGATCGGACATATAGTTCAATATCTCTTCGTCCGATAACCCATCCAGTGATCTAGAGAACACTACCCCCCCCCCCCCCCGCGAAGAGTTGAGGGTGCGGTGAGCCTCCACTTTCACAGGGAAAGTATGTACAAGGGTAGCTCGAAGCAACTTCTGCACCTGGAATGCATTTTCTATTTCGAGCAACAAGGTCCCGTTGCGCTGCCTAGAGCAGGTCTTCAAGGGACCAGCGATCGCATCGACACCCTTCTGAATAATGAACGGATACCGCAGAAAAATCCTTATCGTCGGTACGTGATACCACCAGGAACCTAGGAATGTTTGGCAATGCTTTCTGTGGCTGAGAATCATGTTTCCGCTTATGGGTCAGGGTTATAGATGATGTGGAAGGTTTCATAGCGGAGGTGTCCCCCATGATTACCGGCGTCTCCGATGGCGCGCTCCTTCCTTGTGGGGGCCCTCACTGAGGGCGCACCCGCCTTAGGTGACTGTTCGCACCTCAGGTCACACCTCCCGAGAACGGACGGAGGGACCAATTGGCGTGTTCGGAAGGTATCAGCTCGGGTAATCACCCCTCCCTGGGCCCGGCCTTTACCGGGGGGTACGTACGTGCCCTACATGTCTACCCGGGGCGGGGAGTTACGCCTTACCCCGTCACCGGCTACGCAGAGCGTGGGTCGACCTTCAGACACGCACAGGGAGGAAAGAAAGGAGGAAGGAGAGAAAGGGATGAAGGAGGAGGGAGAATCTCAAACGCCGAGGCGGAGATTAAAGGGTGAGTCAAGAACAAGGAGAAGGGAAAAAGAGGAGAAGGCTGAAGAACAGGAAAGGAAGAGGACCAAGAAGAGAAGACAGGGAGCGAAAAATAAACCTTTGACTGATGAAAAAACGCCCGTCTCCGGGCGAAGGCACAAACCGGAGGGAAAGAGGGAAGCGGCCTGGGACGGAAGAAAGGTCGCTTCGGCTCGGGGCCCTGTGCGCGCCACACACGTACCCACAAAAGAGCTGTGGGCCCCTTGGGGGGGGGGGGGTGTAGTGGGGAATGATGAGGCACAATTTAGAGGAACTGTGAATCAACAATGTGTAGTGTCCAACGAAAAATCCGCATGTTTCTTTGAATAAGGCGTTCAGTCTAATGAGGGTTGATGTGTCGTGTGGTGCCGTCCTTAGTATAAGGTAGTTGATAAGTAGTTTGTAAGTTTAGGGACTGATGACCCCGTAGTTAAGTCCCATAAGCTTAACAAACATTTGAACATTTGATGTGTCGTGTGCACTATCATGCAGGGGCTTAATGGGACCCTTTTCCTTTGATAATATAGTCACCTGATATACCTAGAAATATTACGCACATGAGTTTTGCCAGGTATACTTTAACTTTATGGAGCTGATGAAGTCTTTTACCAACAGGACGGATCGCCACCGCACTATCCCATAGCCATATGATATGTAAAATGGTTTAAAAGTACATTATATATGGTCATATAAAAGACATATGTAGCATATGAAAACATGGAAAACAATGGTTTGTTTTTTTTTTTTTTTAGAATTTAAAAAACAGAAATCGGAGATACTATTTTACCGTTATCAGATCATAAATTAAAATATTGTTGTCATTATATGATATAATGTATACGTGCTTCTATCACCATATATAATATACTTTTAACCCATTTTGCGTTTTTCGACCTGATGAACAATCCTGTATAACAATTTGGTTTGTTGCATATTGAAATCCATTGTTGTATAACTTCCGTTACAACTTAAACCTGATTGGCCAACATTTAAATTAGAGGATGGGACTTACAGCATTTAAAGGACGACTGCACCTACTTCTGCAGCAATCAACATTCAACCTTTCAGACAGCTAAAAAATGTTCAAATGTTTGTAAAGCTTATGGGACTTAAGTCGTTTCTAAGTTTAGAGACTGCTGACCCCGTAGTTATCAACTAGCTTACACTAAGGACGGCAAAACTAGCCATGCCCGAGGGGGATTCGAACCCCCGACTGTAGTGGCCGTGCAGACCGTGACTGGCGCGCCTCAGTCTCCTCGGCCACCGCGGCCGGCTCAGACATTTCCAACTGAGAACAACCGGTGGCCATCATTATGGGTATATTTTATTCTTTTAAATACTGACTTTAGAAATAATTTTTCCCACCAATATTATACGATGTATCACTACAGTTGTGGTCTGACGATGGTCATGGAAGTGTGTGAAACCGGTTACTAGGTAAATAAAGGAATTGCGATCTACACTGCTTTGTTTTATGAATTAAAAATTACCTTATGTAATCTTCCGAAACTCAACTATGAAACATTCTGTCCTCTTTCAACGGATGGGGCTGATACCAAAGACGATCGAAATACACTTGCACTTCACTACACGAAAACTTTTCAAGTCCTGCAAACCTCCGTATTTCTCAACAGATATTTTAGGATCACCTGAAAATAACTGTTTCTTAATTGAAAAAGCTGTATTTCTGATATCACAAAAAAAAACTTACCTTCAGAAATCAAGAAACCTTGAAAACCAACTTTTGTAAAGGAATTAACGTATCTTCATTCCTTGCAGACAGGAGATAAACTCCCGTTCTTTCACGCCGGTAATCTCGCCATTTCTTTCGTGGAAGAAGTTACGAAGCTTGCTCATACACTTATTTGAAACCGAACCGATACCATGTGACTTCTGACTCACACCTTAGTTTGTTTTGGATATGGAGTTTCTCCTTGTACAAGTATATTGTATTATCCTGAAGCGTTCTCCATTACATGTTTTTTTTCCTGGCTTATCCTCAACATAAAGTATGAATTCAGAAAAACGTTACACCAATATTTGTTGAATCATATGAACATTTGTATCACATTCGAGGTACGAATGACCTCTTATGGTGAATGTCATCGTTTACACCAATATTTTTCTGTGTGGAAAAACGGTGGAAGAATCAATAAAAAATAAATACAGACGACTATCATTTGTAATTATCTCATTTTGTTTTTATATTTGGACATGGGAAATTTTGCTATTCTTCATCGTTATTGCAGCCTTTTGAGGATTTCTTTCACATCTCTTCTTTGCTTTTTCCTTCGCGTCGTACAACACTTTTTGCTTTTTAAGATGCTACAATCATACGCTTACAAATATGACGGTGGCAACAATGATAACATTAGTTGTAACAGAACTGCACCATTTCATCGTATAATTTTGTTCTTGCGCGCTGTGGACCTCTCGGAATAACACGGTGTCTTCTATTGAGTTGTGATTTTTTTCCCCTGCATACGTTTACAAAATATCGAAATATCTCTCTAGTTGTCAGAGTTTTGACCATTTCTGTAAAACCACGTAAAACTACAGTGGGTAAGCTATTAAATTATGAAATAAACTGAAAATCTGGAGTTTTAGTTATCGGGCCTATCCTCTCCATGTTTTGATTTATTTAAACAATTTTAAAGTTATAAATCGTATAAATAAAATTTATACAATCCCAGTAACAATCCATACGTAAATATCTATAAAGGAACTTAAACAGTATTGTTAGAGGGTATTCATAATGCGTAACTAATTTTAAACGGGCTGACGCTATAATGTAAACCATACATTTTACTTGAAATTCTTACCTGAGCGTAAGTAATCATACCTATGAAGAACAAGACTAAGACAATTCTCTTTATTATGAAAATTCAGACATTTGTTTTCCATCCGACACATATAGACGATGAATAAAGCAGAATTAATGTCAATATCCTATGGTACTTGTATACTGCATTCTTTACACAATGATTTAATGCATTCGAGTGCGCGAAATACAGTTAGGGCATATATGGGCAACCAATCGTGATCATCCGGCCTGTTCATACAAGCGAAAAAGAATGGCGTCCATAGAATGAATGTGAATGTTCCCCTTTCACGGTGACAGTGTTACATAACTCACCCAAAGAGCAGATGCTGGATTATGATTAAGTGGTTAAACCAAAGTGGAACAGATATGTGATCGTTATTTCATCAATCGGCATTACTCAGTGACTTATAATCGTTTCTGTTCAAAAATATAACCCTATGTTGCAGTAAGCTTCACAAAAGGTAGGATATTACACTGGCGTCTCCACATCCTTATTTGAAATTTAGTTACTGGGGCTTTTGATGCTAGGACTGCTTGACCGCGAAAGTGTTGTCCAATGTAACAATGTGGCTTCAGTATTGTGTGAATTTTGTTCTCTTTCACTGTTTCGATCAGATGCACAGAACTATAGGACTATAGGGCTGTCATGTTGCAGTAGTTTGGAACCCGTTTTATGTTAGAGGACTATGACATTTCTGGAGACCGTAAATATCGTTTGTTGGAATCGACATGGTTTCAGAATGTGACCATCATGTGAAACAAGTCCTGCCTGCTATTGACCAACGATCGAAAGATGTGTTGCATATAAACGTAGGGGAGACCGGGGCACATTTTCCATAGGGGCAAGTTTTCCAAATCCGTTTATTTTCGAAACAAACCGCTAGATGTTACCACCGGCGATACTGTAGGAAGTAGCAACAAAGCAATCTTCATTTACGAAAGTTTCAGTGTTGTACCAGCTGTCACAACGTCGGCAGGGCTGTTTTCGTCATCTTTGCAAATCCGAGTAAACTTTCGCGTTTTTATTGAAACAAACATTCTAGCGTTAAACTTATTATTTTGACATTGCACACACTAAAAGTGGGTTTCTTTCTTCACGTAATTGTGCATTTGTTTTGTAAATAGCTTACACTGTTACTCATGGACGTCGTGTTATATGGCGACGGGGCACGTTTTCCGAGTGCGTATGGGGCACATATTCCTTATTGCTTTGAGTCTTACGCCAAGTCTCAAGCAAATGGAAAGTGTGTACAGTGCACGAAATGGGCGCATGGAGACTGTACGACAGGGAATGTTCCATTTTTGGTTTGCTTACATTTTGATTCAGACAATCAGTATAAGTATTGTTAAAAATGTCTGTATTTGTAAAATATTTAAGTCACACATTTTGTAAAACCATTAAATAGCATTTGTTTTTATTTAATGTGGCTATTTTTACTATCCTCTTTTGTAATGTAAATTCATGATAAAAATACGTATTCAGTGAAATCAAGATAATTATCTCTGTTTTAACATTTAAAGTCTAATTGGAATATTTGCCCCTGTACATTTTAAGCAAGCTGGAAAACTTGCCCTGCATACGGGGCAAATTTTCCAACGCAACATGGTCAGACAAAACCATTTGCTACCAAGAATGATATTTACTATTTTCAAAAATATCTGTACAAGATTGTAAATAAAGGTGTAGGAAATATAATGATCCGCTGTTTACCGCAAAATCGATAAAAATAAAAATGTAAAACGGTGGAAAACGTGCCCCGGTCTCCCCTACGTATTGCATATACTCCCATCTATAACGTACGATGTTCAGGGTTGTCACACTGCCGGCCGCGGCGGTCGAGGGGACTGAGGCGCTCCAGGCACGGTCTGCACGGCCACTGCGGTCGGGGGTTCGAATCCCCCCCTCGGGCATGGATATTTGTGCCGCCCTTAGTATTAGCTAGTTCATAAGTATTTTGTAAGTTTAGGGACTGATGATCCCGTAGTTAAATCCCATAAGCTTTACAAACATTTGAACTTTTTTTTTTTTTTTGTTGCCACATTACTGTTAAGTGAAGTCGCCACTCTGACGTTCCTGTAACCCAATGTCACCATTTCTTGAAATTATTTGACTACCTTGAATATTGAAATAAGACATGTATGTAAGGAAGAGTTCTGTCATAACTAGACGATTGGTCTCGTCCATGTTAGAGTTTATTAATGTTATATAACGCAGAATACAAATATACCTAATAAACTGAAATTAAGAAGAGTTTATAATACTAATTATTTCGTAGTTATCTCTACTTAGAACTACTCATCTTCCAGTGAAATTATATTGAAACGTTCATCTTCTTCTTCTTCTACTATCATCTCTTGAAATTTCAACTTGGGGGTACGGATACTTGCACGGGCAATCACATCGTAGGTCTGTTTACAGTTTTTAAATAAATTACTTCAGCATGTTTTCTGTCGATTGCAAATTGTGGCAACACTTTCCTTGTAGCCTCTTAAGAGCACGTACACGCATATTGATACTACCATGTGCAATGTCAAACTAATCCTCACTTCTGTCTTAGCGCCGTTCATCATAAACGACGATCTTTCTTCTACAGCATTAATTATTGGAAGAGAAAGAATACGAAGTGCAAATGTTGCTAGTGCTTTGAAAGCGTGATTTGCATCTGCATCTTTGAATTTAAGTACAAAATTGCGTAACTGTATGGGGTCAGTCATAAATTCAGGAGCATTAATTTATTAATTCTACTTCACAAAGCTCAATTTTTATACTGAACCTCTAGAGACTAAATGTAAAGGAATCATTTCAAATTTATTCAAGTTATTCATTTTAAATGATGGCTGTAACTGTGTGGTACAATTTCAGGTGCGAAGTTCTGCAACAGTTTCAATTAATGGGTAACGTAGAATCATTTCATCACATAAAAGTAGGTCACTGTAGGAAATAAAAGCTTAATTCTGGGAGGAGGCATCCAGATAAGAATTTACTGTTATAAAAAAAGCTTAATTTTAGCAGTAAAATTAGCGAAAGATCCGTGTGAACTACCGGCTACTGCATGCTGTAAAACCTTGTTCCCTGGCCCTAATAGATAATTGACTTGGTTCAAATTACTCTAACAACAGGGAGTTAACGACACAATGACCAATATACGTAGCAGCTCACACGAAATTACACACAGACATTAATAAACAACCACAATTGAAGTTATTTAGTAAAGGTGGCTAAGAAAACATTTATGGCGCAACGGAACATAAACATAAAAAATTGCATCTGAGCTTGTTATCAGCACTAGAGAAAAACAATGTTAAATAAAAGGGGGAAGGTGCTCAAAAACTACAATTTATAGGCAAGTCAAAGTTATACTGAACTTAATTTATATATTCAGGTCGAACACAAGCATTTTTTTTAATACAATAAAAGTGCATCCCTTGTACATAAGTTAATACTGACAATGCCCAGCATTAAATTTAACATAAATTACACGATACTTGACGCTACCGGGGAGGGGGGAGGATTTACAAACAACACTCACTCGCTCACACACACGCAGTGTAACAGCGAAACTCACCAAACTCAGCGTGCTGAAGCGAGGCAGAAGCAGGCGCCGCTATCGTAGCCGACATTCAGCAGACAGAGCCGGAGATACCACAAAAACACTATATACAATTAAACTGCGAAGAAGGCTCATGCCTGATTTGAGATAGTGCGTAAGTGTAGCAAAGTTATGTTGCATCTAGATTAGACTGCGAGCAAACACGCTAACGGTGACATGGCTACGTTACATGATCGCACTCCACTGAATGTGAAGTGGTTAAAAATCGGATTCCTTACACAAAATCAAGCCGGACTTTTAAGTTGCAATCAAAGAGTAAACTATCTAGGCACTGGTTAGATGAGAAGTGGCGTGAATTGAGGTGACTAGCTGCAAACCCCTGAAATCGGAGTTCCGACCCACGTGGTTCCGAAAACCGATAAAAAATGTATAAATTCAATTTCCGAGAAATAAAGAACAAAACCTACAGCATGCAACCCCTACAAATGTTTATAATTACACAAAGAAGCGAATGAAATGCAGCCACACACGATAGGGAGCGATTACAGAGATGGATGAAGTCCGGTCTCATAACCCCGAAAAGTGAAATAATTACAAAGACGGAAAAGTCAGAATAAAAACTACGGATGCCACCTATAGAAATGTATAGAATTTCATAAGCACGGTATTGAAGGAGCTTGTGCAAGGCTTGGAGAGAGTTACTGACAAAGAGTGAGTGCATACTACACGTTCGGAGAAGAAACAGCAAAAGTAAAATAGGCGGGGAGAGAAGATCGCGAAATGTAAGTGGAAATCAGAAGGATACACAAATAGTTACTTGCCTGATGGGCATGGAACAACATATAGTCTGTTAGAAATCGGGCCCCACGAAGCTAGAAAGAGTTAACACTGAGTTTGTACACTGCCACATAATCAAAAAAGGTTTAAATATACCAGGCAGCTATCAAACTGCAACTAGTAACATATACACCACGTTTATCTGTTGGAAATCACTGGATTGAAAAATTAGAAAGTATTTCCGCGCATGATCGGAAGGAATACTCCAAAAATGAATCTAAGTTCGACAGTCTAAGTGAAACATGTAGACAACGAATCACTACCATCTCCACAGGCACAAGATCAGAACCAATCTTAACTCACCATGTTGTGAAGTCCAAGAGGCCACCAGGCGGAAAAGCTACCGGAAACTTTAAGAACCACGAGTACAGAGGTGGTGGGGTGAGAAGATCGTGTGACTCGCCCTGGAGAAGGCTCATCGACTAGCTTGTAACCAAAGGGTGTAGAAACCTCTTTGGTCGCATATCAGCAGGGGTTGGTAACGACTAAATATCGACTGAGCCAGAGAGAACCATGCAAAGCGAGCTATTACCACCCACATTCAGACAGCCATTTACAGCCACTTACATGTAAAACCACTACACATTCTCACAGAGACAATAATGAATTATTAAAATAAGAAAATCCTAGCGACATTAACATTTCAGAAACTAATATTTTAAAACATAAAATAAAAATGCTATTCCTCATGCCTCGAAAAGAGTGGGGTTCTAGTCTTAACAAAATGCTAATTTAGCGACATCAGATAAATTACAATTTTATAAAAAATATATGGAAGACGACAAGCGGTCGTCTTTCACACATAACTTGAAACGACTATTGTAACGTCTCTAACAATTTGGAAATTTTACTTTTCCTTTCACTGGTTGCTGAAGACCACTAAATCCAAAATCAACAGAATTCAGACTAATAAATGAGAAATGCTACGCCGCAAACATTTTGTTTGCCAGTCGAGTATGCTATACAAGATTAATAAACGAGAATATTTTCAGACAAATAATACTTGTTGTGTCTCAATAAGCAACTTCATATTTGCTCGACTGAAATTTACGATTATTTAGATGCATAGTGCAGAAATTAAAATGTTCAAATGTTTGTAGAGCTTATGGGACTTAACTACGGGGTCATCAGTCCCAAAACTTACAAACTAGCTTATACTAAAGACGGCACAAACATCCATTCCCGAAGGGGATTCGAACCCCCAACAGGGAACGGCCTCGCGCATCCACCTTAACGTAGCAACGTGCGTGTGGGTGAGGAAGTTTGCGTGCTCTGGATCCGCAGGCTATGCCGGCGGTAGTGTAGCTACCAGAAGCCGGACAGGACGAAGGGAAGGAGCCAGACAAAGCGTGTTCCACACCTACCTGTCAATCCTGTCTCCTTTCCTATCCTATCCTAAGCCTATCCTTTTTCCTTGTCATTTCTAATCCTTTTCAACATCGGGCAGGGAGGGCTCTAGTGGCGCGGTGAATCCAGTCTCCCTAAGGGAGTGAAACCCATACAAATCACAGAAAGAATCGGACTGTCTCAAACTTACGATAATGGCTACAATTATGGTATATCGTAACATGGAATGAAATAATTATCTTCCAGGAGGGAGCCAGTAGGAGGCTTGAGGAGGAATTATTGAGGTACCGAACTGATGTTCCAGCACTGCAAGAGATAAGGTGGAAACAAACAGAGGTTGTTGATCTTCAGCATTATACATTTATCAATAGCGGGGAAGAAGAAAATAGATTAGGAACAGGTTTTATGGTGAAGAAAGCCATCAGTCATGCCATGGTGGAATATGAAACAAACCACAGATTATGTCGTTTGAGGCTGAAGGGAAGATTCTCCAACGTGTCGTTGATTACTGTGCATGCCCCAACGGAAGATGCAGCTGAAGAAGAGAAAGAAGAATTGTATGAGAAATTGGAGCAAGTATATGATAAGCTACCAATGTATGATGGCAAAATTATTCTGGGGGATTGTAATGATAAAGTAGATATAGAGAAAGAGAACCAACCAGTGGCAGGTCATCATATTAAACACATTGTATCGAATAACAATGTTTGGTTAATGATTGAATTTGTCGTAGCAAAGGTCTAATGATTAAAAGTACGTGTTTCCCACCCAAAGACATATATAAGGAGACTTGGATATCACCAGATGGTTTGACGAGAAATCAAATAGAACATGTACTGATAGATGGACGACAGGCCTCAGTTATTTTGGATGTGATTAGTCGCCGAGGACCAGTCCCTTAAATGGATAGCTTGTTTTTCACTATTTACAATACAAGCTGATCCACTTACGTTCAGTCAACCTACCGAGCTCGATGTTTTAATTAAGGACGCTAACCATACGAGACATTAGTCATTGCCCCTATTCATTTAGAACGCGTCGTTTTTTCTTACAGTACAAACTGAACCATTTTCGTTAACTCAACCACCTACCGACCCGCATATTTCAATTTAAAAAAATACAAATCACGTGAAACATTGATCATTTGTAATGGATATTACAGTGTAGTGAAAATTTAATATGTCAATTTTACCTTCCGGAAGACCGTTTATTCTTGCAAATACATGTTTTCCTTTCAGTACTAAAACACATATGTAATAAGAACAATACTATCATTGTCATTTCGAAACTCGTATGAATTAGAAAGATTTTTCTTACTTGAGAAATTCTTGTTGTACCACTCATAGCTTTCATGCTCTTCTTGTGCCTCTGGCTTTGCGCAGTGGTTTGCTATGTCACTTAGTTTTGGTCATAGCACCGTCTTACATGCTTTTCATTTTGCTTTCGTGTTGTGATCACTAACTGATTCTAACCACTTCTTAAAAAGCATTCATTTAACTATATTTCTGTTTACCTGATTTTTCTCCTGTGCCAGCTCACCCCTGCATTCTCTTATCTTCTTTGGTGTTTTACACCCAGCTTTATTACTCATTATTCAGTAGGCTTAAAATATTACGTTTCCGTATCTAATGACGGCCTTCCGATTCACGCCACTTGGTGTTAGCACTGGGTATTAAAACATTATTGTCGTGTCCTGTGGCAATAATCGTTTTCGTTTATAGTTCCACGTTACAGTTATTATTCGTGACTGCCAATTGTCGGCGGCAGCCTTCAATGTGACATTTTAAACGTTGCCGCCTCAATAATGTAATGAAATCGTTCATTCCACGATATGAAAGCATTCAGATTAAACTGAACGCAACAAGTGTAGACCATATTATTAAATCTATGTTATTCTGTAAATTGGTAACGTTTTGTAAGTAACGTAATATTAAATTGAAACCTTTTTGTAGTTAGAAATGGGTGTTTATAGTTGAGTTGCTGTAAGTTTATCCCTGACAGTTGCATTAATACGGTCGCAACACCTTCATGCACCTACTAGATCAGTTGTGTTATGCAATTTTGTATGTGTCTATATGACAACTCCATATTGGTGTTTTAGTGAGAAGCAGTTTGCACTTCGTTGTTGAAAGCTTGAAACAGCAATGTACCAGTCAGCGATAAACTTACGCCGACCCAACTATAGTGCCTTTTTGTTTATTTATATAGTTTCACAGTCAGTCAAAGGAAGCCAAATTCCGCTAGGTTTGAAGCAATTTCGTAATTCCGCCGCTACGTCGCGCAGGACAAAGTTTCGCTTCGCGTAGCTTAATTCCGCTATTGTTGGCAACACTGAATATATGTCATCGTTATTCGTTATAATAAAGAAAGTAGAACCAGAGTCACGAAATTGGCAGTGAATATTTGCAATTTCGCGACTGCAGCACTGCCAAGTGGCTGGGTCGTAAATACATATGGCGAAACGATTGAGTAATGAAAGTTTATTTCGAGAGATGCAGCACATTCCAAAGACATTCGAATCTACGACCTTTTGCGGCGCTATAAATAGTGGCAACTACCAGAAATATAAATCGAAAATCTCATTTGCAAAGGATGCTAATATGTAAGAGAATGTTACGAGGAACAAGTGATCGTTTACGGTGGTTACCTATACTTTTAGGCATAGAAGTAAATCTTAAGCAACTCATTCAGTCCAAACTTCTGTCCTTAATCAGAATCGCAAATACTTTACTATTATTTCACAATATAATTGCTGTAAAAAATAATGTCCATATGCTTCAAGTAGCAGTTAATCAACTATTTCAGTAGAGCCTGCTTAGTTTCTTACCTCAGTTTCACAAAAATTACATATACTACCATATTTTGGCGGTTACCTACTAGTTTGATAAAGTGAATGGATAAATACAAATAAATATGACCCTATATAAACTGATAATATTTGCTCGTCACATTCTTGAAGATATTCAGTTTGATCCTGTCAAGTAGCTAAAAAAATTAAGATAGATACACGAAAGGCACAGCAGCAAGGGCGAGGTGAAAGAATGATTTATAAGGCGACGTAGAATCTAGTCTCCTACAATGTAAAAGTCACGTGTAGTTTCGTAACTACACTAAATCTACAAAAACAAACCTCAGTGGATAAACAAGCAGCCCTCGCTCGCAAATTAAAATTTAACTAGGTTTCGGCAATGACTATGATTGCCTTCATAAGAAAATATAAAACAAGTCACATAATAAAATATACTATTCAGCTATATAGCTTACGTCACAAACTTTAAAATTAAAAAATATATATATATATATATATATATATATATATATATATATATATATATATATATATATTTTTTTTTTTTTTTTTTTTTTTTATGTAGGCAATCTAAGTCATTGCCGAAACCTGGTAAAATAATTTTTAATTTGTCACCGAGGGCAATAGATGCTATGTTTACATAATAATGTTCAGTTCCTTTTATGCATGAGCACATCAGGTTGCAATTCATCGTTTGGACGATATGAATGCAACTCCGGTATTGTAAACTGTAAGAATTACACTGCACTGATAATCCGTTATTATAGACCGCCATGAACAGGAGCACTGATATTACTTTAATGATTTTTTATATTTGTATTAGAAAGTTCAGCCGCGGTGGAGTAGCCGAGCGGTCTATGGCGTCTCGTTGAAAGCCCGCAGTTGCTCGCCGTCGGAGGTTCGAGTCCTCCCTGGGGCATGGGTGTATGTGTTATCCTTAGGTTAGTTTACCTTAGTTTAAGTAGTTTGTAAATGTATCGGACAAAACTGCGTGGTCATCAGTCCTTAGCTTACAAACATTTTAGAAAGTTCACAACATTCAGTGACTAGGAAACGTGAAAGTAACAGCATTGAAAACGGCAACTACTCAGTTTGTGTCACAACATTCCACTGTTACTACCTACTTGTCGGTTAGAGTGCTAGTATCTCTTCATTTACATTTACATCCATACTCCGCAAGGCACCTGACGATGTGTGGCGGAGGGTATCTTGAGTACCACTTTCGGTTCTCACTCCTATTCCAGTCGCGGAAAGAAAGATTGTCGATATGCCTCTGTGTGGGCTGTAATCTCTCAGGTTTTATCCTCGTGATCTCTTCGCGAGATATACATAGGAGGGAGCAATATACTGCTAGACTCCTCGGTAAAGGTATGTTCTCGAAACTTCGACAAAATCCCGTACCGAGCGACAGAGCGTCTCTCCTGCAGAGTCATCCATTGGAGTTCAACGATCATCTCCGTAACGCTGTCTCTATTACCAAATGATCCTGTAACGAAGCGCGCTGCTCTCCATTGGATCTTCTATACCTCCTCTATCAACCCCACCTGGTACGGATCCCACACCGGTGAGCAGCATTCGAGCAGTGGGCGAACAAGTGTACTGTAACCCACATCCTTTGTTTTCGGACTGCATTTACTTAGGATTCTCCCAATGAATCTAAGTCTGTCATCTGCTTTACCGATGATTGATTTTATATGGTCATTCCATTTTAAATCACTCCTAATACCTACTCCTAGATAATTTATGGAATTAACTGCTAGATGATACAGGATCTTTCTTTCTGTGTATTCGCAGCACGGTACACTTGTCTACATTGAGATTCATTTGCCATTTCCTGCACCATGCAGCTGCAATTATTCCCCTAGAGAGTTTGTTGACTGTTTGTGGTACAACTGTACAAGACATCTTTCCTAAGACAATTAATCAGATATAACTAATCAACACATGAATCACGAGGTTATTAATTGGTTTACCTTTATTTATAACAAGATTTGAAGCATTCGCCTGCGAGAATTTTACCTATCATACGATACCACACAATATAAATATGTTTAAAACCGCAGTGTGCGGGATTACGGTTTTCAGCGGCCTCTACCTCGCGTTCTGTCGATCACAGAAAGTAGTAAAATGTTTTCGATACCCCATAGTCTTTGCTATTTGGATCTGATAACTGTTAGTTAATTATGAACATGTCTATCTCTGTGGGTGGGTGTATGTCCGCATTCCAAGGAGAGATTTGGGAAAAATATTTCGCAAATAGATGAAGCAATGAGTGACTCCTTTATTTTAATGATTTCCAGCCCAAGCTGTCTCCCCTGCATCGCGATAATACTAAACGTGCTGCTTTCTGTGGTCTTTCTCCGTTTCCTCATTCAGTCCCCCACGTGAACATGGTCCCACATTGCGCAACAATACTCCAAAATATAACGAAAAATCCGTTTAATGGTGCGCTCAAAACGAGCTTTCGGCTGAAATGCTAGAAATAGAAAAAAAGAAATATTACATGTTTTCTGTTGATAAAGTAGACATCACTGCTTGGAATGTATTCTCATTATCCTCTTTGCTTTCACGTGCAACAAATTACAGTTTTACTGATGAATCCTGTGTTCTCTTCACGTGCTGTTCTCAAATGTTCAAATGTTTGTAAAACTATCGGACCAAACTGCGTGGTCAGCAGTCCGTAGCTTACAAACTAGTTAAACCTAGGTGAACTAATCACACACACACACACACACACACACACACACACACACACACACACACACACACATGCCCCAGGGAGGACTCGAATCTCCACGGCGAGCAACCGCGCGCTCCGCAGCGAGACGCTTTAGACCTCTCGGCTGCTCCACCGCGGCCGTGCTGTTCTAACAAAAAATGTGGTGTTAAAAAATACGCCACACCGACATTTTCTGCTTCCTGTGTGGTTCATCGTCCCGTAAGTAAATGTCCTCCGTGCACGTTAAACAAAAAACTGCTTTAATAGATTTCTTATTCATATGGATGGGATCTACGTAGCCCATATTGAGAGGAACAAGTTCCCACTATAAGCTGAATTATACACAGAATAATGAATGACCACAACTTTGCGTAAACATGTATGTATGGAAAGTAGCGGAATATCAGCATACAACGAACAGCGAAAGAAACTGCTACACGTGGCTCATATCGAGTAAAGGAAGGAAGCTTTGGGTTAACGTCACGTCGACAGCCTTGTCATTAGAGACGCAGCTTAAGCTCAGATTTTTGGAGAAGTATGTTTGAAGAATTCGGTCGTGTCCTTTGAAAGGAACCATCCCGTCATTTGCCTGGAGTGCTTTAGGGAAATCACGGAAAACTTAAGTAAGGATGGCCGGAGGTGGATTTGAACCACGATCCTACCGAGTGCGAGTCCAGTGTCTTAGCACTGCGCCACCTCGCTCGGTCGTATCGAGTAAGGGCTCTGCTACCACGCGGAGTGTCTCAGCACGACGAGACATGGACCCGAATGAGGTCTGAAGCAGTACTGGATGGAACTGACACCATGCATCGAGCGGGCCTGTCCAGAAACCCGAGAGAGCGCGAGTGCGTGGAGATCGCTTCTACATCTACATCGGATACTGTACAAATCAATTTTAGTGCCTGGCAGAGGGTTCATCGAACCACCTTTAACCTATTTATCACCCATTCCATTCTCGAATGGCGCGCAGGAAGAAAGAACACCTGAATCTCTCCGTTCGAACTCGGATTTCTCGTATTTTATTCTGATGATCATTTCTATGTCAGTGGGAGTCAACAATATATTCTTCCACTTGTGGGAGAATGTAGGCGATTGGAGTTTAGTTAACCCGCGGTCGCTCGCGTACATTGTTGTCTCGCGATAACTCCCGTGTTAGATTTTTTCTAACAATGAGATCTTGCATCTTTTCTCCTCTTTGTGCCAGAAAAGGACACGATTTCTTTGTTATTACAAAAGCATTATAAATTAGTATAAACATGGTATGGAACATGTCATTTGACGAATTTGTGGATGTTTGCTAGAAGAGCAATAGTACCGACGCACTTACAACGATTGATGAAATGTTAGAACCATTCCGCGGAAATTTCAAATTCAGGCAGTGTATAGCAAACAAGCCTGCAAAATATATCATCAAGGTACATGTGCTTTGTGATGCCAAAACTTTTTATGCGCTAAATATAGAAGTATATGCAGGAAAAGATAAATAAATAAAATAAACAGGAAAAAGAACGTTTTAATGTTATCCACCATGCACAGCGTCGATTCTGTAGACGCTTACAGTGGCGAAGCGAACAAACTAAGAATTTACACTCTACACTCTCAAAAAATGTTGTCGACCGTTCGAAATCAGAATATTGTGTTTCAAAAAGAAACCGCTGGCCCCTTACGCTGTTTTTCAGCTTTATATACTTCCATATCCCACAGAGAATGTCATGTACTCTGTATAAACAATTGCTTCATTCAATTAGTAAAACTCAAGAATATCTATTTTGCTCATAAAACACGTAACATATGCTGAACAGTTTCAGGAGAAAACAAATGAACACAGCCGCATGTTACAAGAAACAGACTAAAAGTGAAGCAAGGCGGTTTTCCACGGAAGGAGAAGTAATTGTTGCGTCAAGACTCCCGTGTTAGAAAAAATTCTAACACTGCGCACCACTTCAAATAATGCCACAACTAACAAGCTATTCCTGCTATTTGATTATCGAATCAAAAATTAATTGAATCACGAGATATGAAAGAATGCATTTCTAGATGGTCAGTTCATTAGCTTTGAAATGTTATGGAATATTCAAGTAAAATCGTAAATGTTAGATTTTTTCTAACAACGCGAGTGATCGCGGGTTAAGTGGCCTAGTTGTTGTAATGATTCCTATTCCAGATCCTGTATCATTTCCGTAACGCTGTCTCCCCTGTATCGTGACAATAGAAAATGTGCTGCCCTTCTTTGGACTCTTACGATGTCCGCCGTCAAACACACCTGGTACTCCAAAAAAGGAGGGACAAGCGTAGTGTATGCAGTTTGTTTAGTAGTTCTGTTGCATCTTTTCTCCACGACATTATCTACGTGTTCTTTCCAATTTAAGTCTGAAGTAATAGTAATTCCTTGGTATTTTTGTGGAGTTTACGGCCTTCACTTTTAATTGATTTAACTTGTACATGAAGTTTAATGGATTTCTTTTACTCACGTGGACGACTTCACACTTCATTTTTTAGAGACAATTGCCAATTTGTACACCATAGTAATGTCTTATTTACATTGTTCTGCAGTTGGTTTTGATCTTCAGATGATTTTACTAGAAGGTAAATGAAGGTGACATCTTAAAATCTAAGAGAGTTGCGTAGATTTTCTCCCAAATCGTTAATGTAAATAAGGAACAGCAGAAAACGAATAATCCTACACTGTGGAACGCCCGATATCACCTGTGTTTTAGTTGATGCCTTCACATCGACTACTACAGAGTGACAGGAAATCCCCTATCCAGTCGCAGATTTGGGGCGTAATACCATATCCACGGAATTTGATTAAAAGCCGTTTGCTAGGTACGAAAAGCCTTCGGGAAATCAAGAAATATAATACATATCACTTCATGTGAGTAAAGAGCTAGTTGTGCTTTGCATGATTTTCTATATCCCTGTTGACCTTGGGTCAATATTTCATTCTGTTCGAGATCATTCAAAATATTTGAATGCAGGATATGTTCGAAAACACTGCTGCAAATAGACGTCAATGAAATAGGCCTGTAGTTTAGTGGGTTACTCCTGCCTTTCTTGAATATAGATGTGACCTGTGGAACTTTCCAATCGTTTGGTACAGATCATTCTTTGAGAGAGCGGTTGTATATTGCTGTTAAGTAAGATGCTATCTCTTCAGCATCATCAGATAGAAATCTAATGGGTATACAATCCGGACCAAAAGACGTGTTCTTGTTAAGTGATTTTAGTTGTTTCGCTTCTACGAAGCTATCTACTTCAACGTTACTCATTCTGGCCTGTGTTTGTAATTCGAAATCTGGAATATTTGCTTCGTCTTCTTTGGTGAGTTTCTAAAAGCTGTGTTTAGTAACTCTGCTTTAGTGGCGCTATCATAGGCAGCATCGCCATTACTATCACGTAGTGAGGGTATGGTTTGTGTTTTGCTCCTAGTATATTTAACATATGACCAAAATCTCTTAGGATTTTCAGTGAAATTTCGAGAAAGTTTCGTTGCGAAAAATATTATAGCCATCTCGCTTTGAAGTCCTCGCTAAATTTTGAGCTTTTGTGTAGGATAGCCAGTCCTGGGGATTTTGTGTTCGTCCAAATTTAGCATGCCTTTTCCGTTGCTTTTGAGTAAGTGTCTTTACCTGTTTTGTGTACCAAGGGGGATCACCTTTTATTAATTTATTTGGTATAAATTGCTGTGGATACCACTTCTTTGCATTTGAGCCACGTCTAGTCTACACGTACTTTTAGTATTAGGAACAAGTGGGAACTGTTTCAAGAAGGAATGTATTTTATTTCTATCTGCTTTTCTGAACGTATCTACTTTTTGTCAATTTTTGTTAATTTTGCGACCTTCGATATTCAATCTCACTACGACAGCTCTGTGTTCACTAATACCTTTATCCGTTTTGAAGCTCGTTACGAACTCAGGATTATTTGCTGTAAGAGATCAATGTGTTTTGGCATCCATGTTTTGACATGATTCTGAGCAGCTGGTTGCAAGGCATACTAGATATGCTCAATGCTGTTCAATGTCTGAATTTCGGAGGCCACAAGAGGTGTTTAAATTCAGAAAAGTTTCCCTGGAACCACTTTTTATCACTTCTGGACATTCCTGTTGAAATTGCCCAAGTACGTCGGAATGCCCAATGGACATGAATGGATGCAGGTGATCGACCAGAAAGCTTACGTACGTGTGCCCTGTCAGAGTCGTATCTAGTCTATCGAGGGTCCCGTATCACTAACTGCACACGACCTAGGCCACTGAAAATCCTCCAACAGCGTGAAGAGTCCCATATTGACAGGTAGCGGACGTGTGTTCATGAGGTTAATTCCATGCCTATACATGTCGATCCGCACGATACAATTGAAAACGAGAGTCGTCAGATCAAATAGTTCATAAAGATAATAGCGGAAACTCTTCGCTGAGACGTGCGAAAGCGCTTCCGAGCACTTCCTAGCATGGTGAGTTGTAAACTAAAACTGTGAGTTGACGGCCAATTAATACTGTGAGACTCAGAACACTTACATCATTCTTCGGCGTACTTTATATAAGTAGGAAATGGTTGGAATTGTTGGAAGAGGGAGTATATGTGCTTCTTACGGCTGTAACAGCTAACTACAAACAGGGGTGCACTGACATTTTACTTCAAATTCAAGGAAAATAGAGAATTCTAAATATGATAGTTTGAAGAGCCTGCTTTACACCTACTGAGATCGTTTACTTTTAATTAGCAGTTTCTTTGCCGATTTGATTTACCCTTTTTTATTTTATAGTTAAAGGTAGTGGGTTATTCGTAAGCGAAGAGTTGCCAAGGATTAAATTTTAAGAAAGAAGGACCCAAAGCATTTGACAAAAGCTATGTACCGGGCGATCAAAAAGTCAGTATAAATTTGAAAACTTAATAAATCACGGAATAATGTAGATAGAGAGATAAAATTTGAAACACATGCTTGTCTTCTAGACGGTGTTGTTCCACTACGGCGAAAATTGTGATTACTGCTTTCCTCCAGCCAGGCGGAACCTGTCCCGACTCCCAAGCCATTATAGTTATCCTGTGTAACCATTCGAAACCTGACATTCCACTTTATGTTATTAGTTCCGCCACAGTGGTATGGCCGAGCGTACTCCTGGGGCGCGCGCGCGCGTGTGTGTGTGTGTGTGTGTGTGTGTGTGTGTGTGTGTGTGTGTTTTGTCCTTATTTTAGTTAAAGTTAGTTCAAGTAGTCTGTAAGTTACCTCGAAATGCGTGCATCCGCAGCCAAACGTTGACATTGTGAGATTAGGTCCCGCATTGACTTCAAACAGCTTTTAATTAAAAAGTACAACCGGTTTCGTCTCCTATAGACGCATCATCAGGTACTTAAATTTTTTTGAAACGTGTCTGCCGTTAAGTCACTGCTCAGCGTTCACGTCGGATGTTTAAAATTTTTGAACGTTACCTAACGTTCCAGTTCTCGTTAAACCAATAAAACAATGAACGCTGATGCGGTAGTCATATTTAACCATAGCTCGGATCTGTCACATGGATGTCTAAAGGGGGGAGGGGGGAGCAAAAATTGCCCTCACGTTCTTTTCACTTTTTAACAATTTAGTTGTTTATTTATTTTTTGTTATTTAATGAACTAGGATTTTCTTTATTGGGTTGCAGCATTCTTTCCATAGTTACCAGGAACATTATAAAAGATGCAAACAACAAATAAAGTAATGAATAAGAGAAATGTTGTTATATTTTTTTCACGAAACTAACACTCAGTTATAAATCCGACTAATATTAAGAAATCTTAAACTACGTGCAATACCAAACCACAAATACGAAAACAAAATCAAAGTAAAAATCACAATTGAGGTTTTCCTTCCTACTCACTTTCACTTTCAATTTCACTATTTGTGCATATGATTGTTTTCGTAGAATGAGTGGAACACACATACTTTGAACACCTGCAACTAACAATAGACACTTTCGTCATCTTGTCCTTTTCCCTTTTACAGTTTTTAGTCTTCAAACAGATGTGACATCTTCCTCTTGAATAAAAGTCAACAGCTTGAACAGTTGCAGTAATTCTGATACTGACTAGACATTTTATTAGAACTGCGAGTGATGTAGATCTGCTCTAACAGCGGTGGAGATTTATTTCAAAACAATGGAAACGTAATACAGCGGTACCAACAGTCAGAAGTTGCATTTCTTTCTGTCGTACTGAGAAATATTTTAATTACAAAAGTTGTCTCACCGATGTCTAAGGGGGAGGCGGGAGGGGGGGCAAAAACTGCCCGCACTTTAATCTAATAGGCAGATTGAAATAATTGACAAAAATTATAAAACCGTGACAGCTTATACTCTAGACTTTTTCTACAACTACCTAAATTCTTGCTTCTTTACACCTACAACTAGACATATGAAACTAAACAAATACCGCGGGAAATTTTTGCCCCCTCCCCCCCCCCCTTAGAGGTGCTATGGTTAATGTGCTGGTGGTAGAGGACAGTGCGGTCATGTTTACATAATTTGAACATTTTATTAGTTCCGACTTAATTACATCTATCCCGGCCGCTTTACTGGATTTCAATTTATGGGCCATTCTTAAATGTGATCCTGTTTGTACCTCAAAATCTGACACGTCACTGAACGTTTCACCTACATTGAGCAATTCTTCAAACTATTCCCTGCATCTGCCCAAGATATCCACAGGGTTGCCTAGCAACTCACCTAACCTGTCCAACACATTTGTCAATTCCTTCTTCCCTCCTCTTCGCACTCTGCTAATTAGCTCCAGAAAGGTTTTCCCGCGGCTTGCTCCAAACTTACCTATCTGTTTCCAAACCCTTCCCATGATTTCTACTTGGATTCTGCAATTATCTGTTTGGTTTTATTTCTTTCTTCAACGTAAGTTTTCTATCTGTCTGCCCGAGTTCTAGTATGGAGCCAGTTAAAAAAAAATAAAAAAATAAAAAACCGTCTGTTTCCTTTTACAGGCTGCCTTGACCGTGTTTGCTTCTTCCTACTACTTGCATCGGGACTGGGTCAAAGCCTACACATTCAAAAAAAGTTCAAATGTTTGTAATGCTTATGGGACTTAACTACGGGGTCATCAGTCCCTAAATGTACAAACTACTTATTAACTAGCGAATACTAAGGACGGCACAAATATTCATGCTCTGGAGGGGGGGTTTGAACCCCAGACCGTAGTGGCCGTGAAGACTGTGACTGGAGCGCCTGTCACCTCGGCCACCTACACATTCAATTTTACTAAAGTGTGTATTGTCTGTGTGTTGTCCACAGAAACGCAGAAAGTGTACTGCAAAATAAACCGTACGTAATAGGGGAAAAACCGCTAATGCTCAAATCATCCCTAGCTATAAAATTTATATTTCACACTAGAAATAGCGTTTCAAGTCGTCTCAAAGTCGCAGTTATTTTATTGCACCTGATAACGATACCATTTTCGAATTATGCAAAAGGATCGTACAGGATCACGAAATTTAAAGCCAAGGTAATAACCAAAAATAATACGACTTTTAGGCCAATTTTCACACATAGGTTAGTACTAAAACAATGAATGTTAATTTTCACAGCCACAAATAAATTGGAAAAGCCCACTGATGATGGCACAGAGGTGCCAAAACATGTTTGGGTGAAAAGTAAAAACAATGTTTTCCCTATCAGGTGGACCACATAACCAGAATTTTTGACAGCAAACACGCTAATCACGAGAGTTCCACATCGAAAATGATCTATATTGTTGCCTCTCTCAGTAAAAAAGAAGAAAACCTTCCACGTGTTACTTTGAGATGTAAGGCATTCCTTGATTTGATTTAAGGCATTCCTTACTAAGCTCAACAGTATTCGGACGCAAACGAGGGGCATAATGCTCACATTAACAGTTACTAATTAGCGCCTTAAGTCGACGGCACATCTCTTGACCGAAACTTGAGGTGCTTCCTGTTTCAAAACGAATGTAAAACCTTACAATTTACTGCACGTATTCCGTTCAACGTAACCAGAAAAATTACTTTCATTTTCAATACATTGAAGCGAAAACATTGTCGTGGAACTTTCGTGAAGGTTAGTGACAAAATCTAGTATGATATCTGTAGTTCACTTACCACAGGGCATCGAACTAAAGCAGTTCCATTTATCTGTATTCCACATTCGTTGGTTGATCCACTTACCTGCAAAGGAAAGAATTGATACTATTAGAGAACTGAATTGCTTATTAGCATAATTTCATAACATTAACACGATTTTTAATATTAATTATACATGGAGGACAGTAAAACTAATACAATTCTACAGGTTAACGTCTGAGCTGCGATACAAAACTAATAATTTCATATGTCTACACGGACCAACGCCACAAATTTTAATACAAATAATGTTTAATTTCAGTGACTAAACTTTGTTATAAATGGATGATCATTTTATGCTTATGAGATAGCTTGCGAATACAAAAAGTACCGAAACAAAATTTCCCCACCATTACAATATCTAGTATTAGTTGCCAAAGTTTCATCTTTTACTTGTAGGAATTTTGATTTTTGTGTAAAATTAATTCCATGCTGTCGCCTGTTGCAGTTCGGCCTTTTGTGGTATCATCAGGTCATCTAAGCATAAAAAAGCTACTGTGAGGTGGTTCGTATTACACAATTACATATAATTATCGAACTATATTTAAAAATACCCGTTGGAAAAAGGGGAAGAGGGTGTGGACACGAATATGTGCGACCTTATGTACGAGAGTATATGAATAAAGGACATGTATGTAGGATGTGGTAAACCATCCTCAGTCAAAGTAGCTGCGAATTAAAATCCAGAATTATTGGGAAGAATCCCATCGTCAAATCTCCAAATAAAGAAGTCGCGACCTAAAACGAGTAAGTAAAAATAAGCGTGCTTCTGTAAACGAGGAATTGATTAACAAACGTTCCAGAAGTTGTACACAGACTCTTGGTAACTATGCTGGAAAATTGTGACGTATTTCTGTGACGCCCTGAAGAGTAGTGCAGTTAATTGGTCCATCACAATCATATCCAACTAGTTTTTGGAATACTTCTGAGCCGTCGCGGCTCCTCTTTCTTCGATTTACCCTGTCTTTGATTTAATTACTGGCGCCACACTACAAAGGTGTCAACATATCGGTACTAATTAGTTGGCTTCTTTCTGGCAGTCTTCAGCGCCTGCTGTTCGAATAACTCCATAAGTAACTTGGCAACAGCTGGACTAAGAGGACTACCCATAGCCACTCCGTTAATTTGTTCATAGAACTCATCTTTGTACTGGAAATAAGTTGTGGTAAGGCAGTGTCTGAACAAGGCCACGATGTCAGACGGAAACATATCTGCTATGTATGAAATAGCTTCGTTTAGAGGAACCACAGTAAACAAGGACACTACATCAAATCTCACCGTAATATCACTCGGGCTGACAATCTCATTTAGTTTCTCAATAAAATGCAGAATTTTTAATGTGGCTGTCCGTTTTTCCAGTGTAAGGCTGCAGCAGAGAAGCGAGATGTCTGGCCACCTCATGGGTTTGACATCCTATGGCGCCCACAATCGGTCTTAACGGGACCATGCGCTTATGCACCTTTGGTAGGTCATATAGTCTGGGTGGATAAGCTTTTGTTTTGCGCATTTGTTTTTTATCATCCGAAGAGAGAGGATGATTCGTTGTTTTGAAAATTTTCGGAGTAAGATCCTTCTCAAGTCTTTTATAAGTTGTGGGATCCAAGAGATCAGTGATCTTGTGATAATCTTCGCTCTTTAGCATAACTGTAGCATTTACTTTGTCAACGGATAGTACAATGATGTTGTCGGCATTGATCTCCCTTAGAGCCCTTCTTTCCACTTGAGACAAATTGCTGTGAGGTGGTTTCGCTTTGTGTAATATTCTGGCCGTTTCTGTCCTAATGTCATCTGTAGATTTCGAAGGTAACAGACGGATTCCTGCCTCAACATTCGCTTGGGCACTTTAAGTGGTGTCACTGCAAAATTACCACCTTTCGAGAGAACTGAAATTTCTTCTTTCGTTAATTCTCTCCCATACAAGTTAACAACATCAAAATTCTTTCGGTTATGAGACCGCGTCGTTATAAAATGGCAACGCGGTCTCATACCCGGAAGAATTTTATTGATAGTGACAACAACCGCGGAAGCCTACGTTTGCAAGTTAAAAACAGTCCGAGAATTATCAACAACTGATATTTCACGTTAGCCCGTCTGCAAAACATCGAACTTCATCATCTGCCTATTAGTTGACAATTCTACACTTATTTCCATGGACCTGAATGTTAGTTTCTCCACCTTATTCCAGTCACAACACTGCATTACATTACTAATGTGCAAATGGAGATATAACAGCTTACTGCTAGTTGTCAGTTCTCCCCGTGTCTGGTGAATGCGCTCACGTAGCATTGCTACTTCCATGCGGTTGTAAATACGGTTAGCTTGCGCAGTACCGAACATTCCCTCACCTTCAGAAATTTTGGCACTGTCGCAGTATCTCGGCAGCGTAACAGGAAAGTGAGCGTACACAGTTTTCCTTCCTTCTTGCGAAGTCCCTCCAGTCGCCGAACTAAAACTGACACTTCCTCCCCGTAGAGGCGTCTTATCATACAATGTAAACTCTCACGGCCGGCGTTTTCTTCAGGTAAAACTTCCGGGCTGATGGGCCGTGGTCCAGATGTAAAACTTCCGACGTTTCGTCTCCAACTGCGGGAGACATTTTCAAGCGTCTTCCGGTGACTGCCACTGTGGGCCGAAGGGCTCTCGCATTTATAGAGGGCGCCACCATACGTCACGTGATGCTTTGTAATTATCTCTGGATGACGTCATTATCGATTAATAATAATCGATTGTCGTTTCGTTGGTGCAGTGTCGACATCCATATTTTATCTAACTTCAGACCTTCTTTCCTATTAAAATGATTCTTGTGTTTGTGGATCTCTATTGCTTCTCTATACATGCGTGCATGTTACTGAGATGTCCTAGCTAAGTGGCACAGATGAACGAAGAGTATCTGAATGATGTGATGTTGTTATCAAGTAATTTAACGTATTCGCCTGCGACAATTAGGTCTGTCATACCGTGAACAACAGAGCACGTTATTAATACGTTCAGAGACTCCCCGAGCGAAACTGCGATCTTCAGAGGCTCGTATCTCTGGTGGTACTGATAACAAAGGAAAGAGGGGTAATCCCTTTTGGCACCTCCAAAATCTTTCCCGTTTGCCATCTGATTAGGTGGGTTTGGTGTTCGGATTCGGAGGTCCTCCACCTCCCTCCCTCCCCCCTAGCTAAAACGCTCGTCTCGTTATATTTTATTCCATGATTTCCTTTTGGAAAAACATGTTCAGCCACTGCCGATTTTTCCGTGTGGCCCAGACGACAGTTCATTTTATGTTCAGATATGCGAGTGTTGACGCTTCTTTTTGTTGTATCAATATATACTTTACCGCAGCTGCATGAAATTTTATAAACCCCAGGTGTTGCTAGGGGGTGACGTGCGTCTTTTGCTGATCCAAAGTTTTCTCATAACACATCCGATGACCTGTGTTCAGGTCGTGCTCTGCTACCGCTGACTTACTAGGTTATCCTAGGCGTGTGTGGCGTTGGTGTTCAGTACAGCGTTTTTGCACAGTTCGACATGTCTGCCATATATAAGATTTTCCGCATTGACATGGTATTTTGTATATGCCGCGTTTTCTAAGGCCAAGCTCGTCTTTGACCGAGCACAATAGATTACTTAGTTTTGATGGCGGACGAAACATTTGATGTCGTCTCTCTTCAGGATTCGTTCTATTCTTGACATGCAAAATATGGCAAGAACGCCGTTACAGTGGGTGCCTCCGAATCTTCATAAACATCCTTTCGTTGAATTTGCTTCGATCGAAATGCATTGCGTATTTGTCGCTCAGAATAACCGTTTTGCTGGAATACAGTTCTTAGATGTTGTAGGTCACCTGGCAAGCTGTCAGTATCTGAGACCACATGTGCCCTGTGTACCAAAGAGCGTAATACGCTACCTCGTTGTGCAGGATGATGACAACTTGTGGCCTGCAAATATAGCTCTGTGTGCGTCGCTTTGCGATAGACTATGGCCCAGCGTACCATCAGGTTTCCTTTTTACCATAACATCCAGAAAAGGTAAACTTCCGTCTCTTTCCAACTCCATGGTGAACTGGATACTTGGATGGAGTGAATTCAGATGCTGAAGAAACGTAGGTAACGTCTCTATTCCGTGAGGCCACACCACATAGCGCCAGAAACAAGAAGGTTGCAGACGTGCTGACAGTAGTGCTCTTTCCTCAAAGTATTCCATAAAATAGTTGGCCACCATGAGAGATAGAGGACTCCCCATCAACAGGGATGCAGGTTTCCAGATGAGCGCAGCCTGGATCCAGTATTGGCTGCAATCAAAACAAAACAGGAGAAAAGAGGAAATCGGAAACACGAAGGAACGCAGCGCAACGTAGATACTTGGTTCCAATTCACACCACAGGAGCGTCCGGCAGCACATCATTGCCCGCGGCGCACGCGCGGAAGACG
Organism: Locusta migratoria; assembly: GCA_026315105.1. Classification (NCBI taxonomy): domain Eukaryota; kingdom Metazoa; phylum Arthropoda; class Insecta; order Orthoptera; family Acrididae; genus Locusta; species Locusta migratoria. Next base: position 112,355,443 of record CM048744.1, on the reverse strand, counting down.
CCTCCTCGGCTCCCAGCAGGGGGGGGGGGGGGGGGGGGGCGCACCATAAGCGCCGCCGCCGACCAACACTGAACGGTCTCTCGCGCATGCGTAATCTCTGCACACTCCCTGATAGATACCGCCGCCGCCACGCAATTATCAGTCGCGCGGTGAAGTACTAACAGCTACCACCATCTGAAGATGTCGAATAGTTGGGTCGATGAAATCTTGTGGGAGATTCACAATATCATCCGGCGGCAAACCCGCGAAATGTATTTACAACAGATTCGCCGTGAAAGCTTGAAAAGTCAGACATAGTTTAAGTAGTTTGTAAGCTACGGACTGATGACCACGCAGTTTGGTCCGATAGATTTACAAACATTTGAACATTTTGAGTAGAAAAGCGACGACTTTTAGCCAAAGGCACGCCTTGTGGTGTTTCTTAGCCATTCCTTATTTTTAAAAGAAAATATTATTCGCAAAAGCCTGTAGGTTACAAGATAATTGTAAATAAATAGTCATATAACGTACCGTTTCGTACCTCACCATGAATCTCAGTAAACCTGATACAGACAAAGGTGGAGCTAATTTTAAATCACTACATATTTTTATGGCACTGCATACGTTGCCTAAAGTGAAAAGTCTGTAAAAATCAGTATAAACGATACTATTCACGTTCATACAATACCGCATTCAGAAATAGCTTGCTGACCGCTTGGAGGGCTGCAGTCGTAGTGTATAACAAAGGAATGCGGGGGTGTTTTGACTGTATATGTAGTGTGTATGCATCACATGCTTAAAGAAGCAAGAGTTCTGATAAACGTAATTCATGTAGTCACTGTGATTGCTGAGCAATGAAATAAGACACTATAATTGTCCCGAAATTCTTATATTCTAATTCGTCACTCTAAAGTTGATTCCTAAAACAAATAGCAGAACAGTAGCACTATCCATTGTCATTGCGAAACTCGTATGAATTAAAAAGAATTTTCTTACTTGAGCTGTGGCATATCCAGGTGCCCCCTCCCCCTTCCCAGACCCACCTGGACCTCCCACCACAGACCGTGTGCAGCCTCCCCTAGAGGGAAAGGTGAAAGAAAAAAATAAAGGGTTTAATCAGCTAGGTGACTGACCTCAAACCCCCCCCCCCCCCCCCCCTCAGACCGCGTTCCTGGATACGCCACTGTACTTTAGGAACAGAGTTGCCAACTAGGTCATGATAAAAACCACCGAAGTGACCGTAAAATCCCAACAAAAACCACCGAAGTTCCCATGCAAATACCATTGTCTATTCGTTTGTTCTTGACCGATTGATTTGAAATTTGGACGCAACTATACATTTTAAACTGCCTCCCAACCCAAGGTGTGGTGCGATTCGTGCTCAGGGGTGCGTGGCACACGGGTGGATATGTCTCGAACGGAGCCTCAGGGATACCGGGTGACCTCCCTGAGTAAATTGCCTTGCACCGCGCGGTGTTATCGTGGTGTGGACCACATAAATCCCAAATCTCGTGGGACTAAGATGAACACGGAGAAAAAATTATTTTAAAAGAATCCGAGGGGCAATCTGAGACCTCAGATACTCAAACATCGGGATCAAGACCAATGGAGTGCACTCCTACTTCTCAGTCAGGGTCTAGACGTGAGCAAGAAGTGGGAACTGCAACAGAGAAGTTGGACCAGATTAGGATTAAGGCCTTGTCTGGGGCTCAGAGGAGGAAACTTCTCAAGGAACAGAAGCAAAAGGAAGGAAAAGAATGGCTTCCTAAACATAAGTGGAGGGAATCAAAAGGGCTTGAGCCCAAGACCCCCAAAAGGGTCCAGAACCCAAAAGTCTCGACAGAGAATTTGAGGGTAATTAACCAGAAGGTCGTTCCGTAAGGACGAACCCTGGTGGTGGAGGTCGGAGAGAAGTCCCTGAAGGCAGTGCGAGAGCAACGCCTGAAAATTTTTAGGGTTCTCGCAGGTCACCGTCAAGGTAATCAAAGACCTTAAAGGCAATAATGGCAGCAAAATGGGGACTGCAAGTGCTGCAGATAAACCTGCAGCACAGTAAAGGGGCCACTGCTGCCCTGATCCGTTGCCTGGGGAGACAGGAGGTGGACGTGGCCCTGATACAAGAACCCTATTTATACAAAGAGGGTGTATCCGGCCTTGGTGCTACTGGAGGTAAGCTGATTTATGCCAGAAATCTAAAAAAAAAACTCCAGAACATTCATTTATGTTAGAAATGGAATACCTTTCATACCAATGATGGATTTTTGTTCCAGGGACCTGGTGACCATCAGGATGCAGCAATGTGAGGAAGGTATCAAGAGGGAAATTGTTTTGGCCTCAGCATACCTTCCTTACGAAGACAGCTCTCCTCCTTTGGAAGTGAGGAGACTGACGGAAGCATGCCATCGGCAAGGTGACGAACTGTTGGTTGGCTGTGATGCCAACGCCCACAATCTATCGTGGGGCAGCAAGGACACCAACAGTAGAGGTGAGCACCTTCTTGAATTTCTCCTATCCAACAACGTGGAGATCCTGAATAGGGGTGATTAACCTACATTCAGGAATAGAAGAAGGGAAGAAGTAATTGACATAACTTTTGGTTCCATGATGATGGGAAGTTACGTCAAACAGTGGCATGTGGTCCTGGAGCCATCCTCGTCAGATCACACGTATATTAAATTCAAGGTTGAAATGGGAACCAGACCATGACCTATAGGAATCCCAGGAAAACGGACTGGGAGACACATAGGAGAGACCTTGACTTCAGCCTATCAGAAATTAAAATTTCGATAAGGAATCCAGCCGAGTTTAAGTATCAGAGGCGGTAGCCTCTGCTATAGTGACCTCATACCAGGACAACTGCTCAATCACCAAGAAGTGCACAAATAGGAGTGTGCCTTGGTGGAATAATAACCTGGAAATGCAAAGGAAACAGGTACGAAGACTGTTTAACCTTGCGAGGCGCAAAGGACAATGGGCAAAATATCTTGAGGCCCTTGACAATTACAACCTTGCCATCAGACAGGCAAAGGAGGCATCCTGGAAGGTATTCTGTGAGGAAGTGGAGGGCACGCCTGCTCAAGCGAGACTTCATAAAATCCTCACTAGGGTACCAAGTAATCCAGGAGGAACATTGAGGAAGGAGGATGGGGAGTATACAATGACAGCACATGAAACGCTGGAACTGCTCCTCAAGACTCACTTTCCTCAATATACTCTGGGGGATAACTCAGACAAGAATGTGATTCCCGAGAGACAACGGTTCATAGGTATTCGCAAAGAGGACAGGAATCTAGCCAAGGAGTGTGTCGATTTCAGTAAGGTCTGATGGGCGGTGGGAACATTTCAACCGTTCAAGTCACCTGGCCCAGATGGAATCTATCCAGCTCTCCTGCAATAAGCGGGAAAAAATCTTATTAGATTCCTATGCAGGTTATTCAGGGTTAGCCTAGCAGCAGTAATCATTCCCAATGCCTGGAGGGCAGTGAAGGTTATCTTCATTCCAAAGCCAGGGAGAATTGATCATACCAAGGCCAAGGATATGAGACCAATCAGCCTGTCCTCCTCCATTCTTAAGACATTGGAAAAGCTGGTTAATGTGCATGTTGGAGAAAGGAGGTTACGTAGGGCTCCTCTACATTCAAACCAACATGCATATAAACCAGGTAAATCATGTGAGACAGCTCTCCACCAAAACACCACTAGGAGTTTCCCACAAGGAGTTCTTTCTCCTTTATTGTGGAATCTAGTAGTGAATGATCTCATTGAGGAATTAAACTCTAGGCAGTACTTTTGCCAAAGATACGCAGACGATCTTGTCATAGTAATACTTGTGCCATATTCTTCACTGGGTCAGCAAATTTGCCAAGGTGCCTTGGACATTGTGCAAGACTGGTGCAGAAAACAGGATATGGGGGTTAGTCCTAAGAAGACTGTTGTTGTACCATTCACAAGGAAACATATCCCACACTCAAGTTGGACTCTAAAGCTTTTCAATGAAGCACTACATGTGAAGGGGACAGTGAAATATCTTGGGGTTACCCTAGATGAGAAACTGACATGGACCCCTCACATTAGGAATATTTGCTCCAAGGCAAAAGGTACTTTAGTAAGTACCAGGAGAGCTTGTGGCAAAAATTTGGGCCTGAGCCCCAAGGGTATGCACTGGATATACACCACAGTGATTCGACGCACGATCACCTATGGGGCGGTCGTGTGGTCGAAGAAGGTAGAACAGCAGGTTGCTGCTAAGGCGGAATTAGCAGCACACTAACTGCTGAGATGGAAACCATGGAAACCCATTACACCTTTGGGTCAAGATGGAGACGGCAGCTGGTGCCTACAGACTCAAATCTGTCAACAACTGGAACTCTTTGGGATATCCAGAAACACACACTAAAATAGTGAGTGAGGTAAATATAGGAAAGGTTGGGGAAATGCCAACCGACTATATTATAACCCCATACTGCTTCAACAAGCCTTTCAATACAACAATTGGAAGTCGGGAGCAGTGGGAGAAAATAGTTCGACACCGTACGGGGGATATTGTCTGGTTCACTGACGGGTCGAAATCAGCCCAAGGCGTTGGGGCCGGGATATACGGGGTGCAGCCAAGAATGGAGGGCGTCATCTCTCTAGGGAAACTAGCCTCAGTATTCCAGGCCGAAATCACTGCCATCAGGGCATGTGTGGAGGAGAATTTGCATAGGTGCTACAAAGATCGTAGCATCTATATCTATTCAGACAGCCAGGCAGCCCTGAGATCACTGGCAGCTCCTGTAACAAGGTCTAAAATTGTTGCGGAATGTCACAGGGTTCTGGTGGAGCTAGGGGAAAGCAATAGAGTAAACCTATTGTGGGTCCCTGCCCACTCAGGGATCAGTGGTAACGAACATGCCGACAGATTAGCCAGGATGGGGGCAGAGGCTGCATATATTGGACCGGAACCTGTCCTGACAATCACCAAGGCAATGATTAAATTGGAGCTACGTAACTGGCTCAGAAGACAGCACGTAGAATATTGGACCAAAGTCCATCAACAAAAACATTGCCAAAGCCTTGTTTTAAAGGAAGCTTTGCAATCCTGGGTCTGAACAGGAGAGAGATTTAGACTCATGATTGGACTGCTGACAGGCCATGGGAATTTCAAAGAACATCTACGTACAATGGGGATAACAGAAGAGGACCCTAAATGTATGATCTGTGATGACGGTGATGAAACTGCATCACATCTTCGAATGCATTGCATTGCAGAGTAAAAGGCACAGAACATTTGGGACAACCAGAAACGAAGAAATTGTGTCTAATAAAGAACTGGTAAAGGTACTCCTTGCACTGTTCAAGGGCAATGATTGGCTTTACTAGACATACAGGGAGTGATACCGCACAATAAACTTAGTTTCGGTGCGGGCAGTGGCGGGTTAGACCAAGACTGTTTTGGCTTCCCTGAAAGAATCAAATCAATACATTTTAAAGGAGGAGTTTTTATGTACCTGAGTTATCTGTATATCCACTAGACGGAAATACAAAAAAAATATTGTTTATTCAAAACCACTTCAGTAAAGATGTCATATATAAAAACGAACAATAATTACTTTGAGCCATTGCAATGCTTGTCGGGTACAGACAGCAAATTGTGAAATATTTGAACTTGAAAACAGAAAGTAATCCCGTCTGGAAAAGTCAGCGTCAGTAATACTATTGTCTATTTTATGTCAGAAGATCTAGATTTCAGCTATATTCCAATGTAATCACATCTGAGAAATAAGAAAGTTAACAATGAAAGTACAGTCACATATTAAGTGTCTGCAACGTTCAGTCATTCCCGCAACAACAACAAAATCTGATTAAGTGCTGTAGCAACAAATTAAACCAGTGTCAGTTCTTCGTCCTCGACAATGAGCAATGAGTCCTACCATTGTTAATATCTTTGAACTCTTAAGAATTATAAATTTTATCCAATAATGTGATACATTTCCTAGTCATTTATCTGTCCATATTCGTTAATAATTTCAAATTAGAATTATATTACTTCTGCAAAAAAAAAAAAAAAAAAAAAAAAAAAAAAAAAAAAATTTAACTATTTCATTAAAATCCACCCACTTTCCCACCTCCCACTGACTCCGATTTTTTCCCACCGTCGTCTTTAAAAAAAAAACATCAGATTCAGTGGGAAACCAGTGACGTTGGCAACCCTGTTCAGGAATTCTTGTTGTAACGTCCATGGCTCTCATGCCCTTATTGTGCCTCTGGCTTGCGCTTTGGTTCACTGAGTCACATAGTTTTGCTCATAGCACTATTTTACATGCTCTGCATTTTGCTTTCGTGTTGTGGTCACTAACTGGTTCTAACCATTTCTAAAAAGTCTTCATTTAACCATATTTCTGTTTTCTAGATTTTTTTCTTCTGTGGTGCCAGCTCTCCCCTGCAATCACTTCTCTTCTTTGGTGCTGAACACCCAGCTCTATCAGTCATTCTACAGTAGTCTTCTGACTTCCTATTCACACGACTGTGTTAGCACTGGGTATTTGAAACATTATGTTGTCTCGTGTGTCAATAATCGCTGTCGATTACTGTTCCGCGTCCCACTTATTATTGACGACTGCCAATTGTTGGCGGAATCCTTCAATGTATCTGACAACTCAATCCTTTTTGCAGTTAGAAATGGGTGTTTAGCGTCTTTTTGTTAATGATTTATCCATTTTCACATACAGCCATCGCATGTCAAATTCCACATTCGATTGGCAAAACTGAATACGACTAATCAACACATGAACCATAAAATTAGAAATTGGTTCACTGGTTTATTTATAACATGATGGAAATAATTTGCCTGCGAGAATTTTATCTATCATACGACAGTGTAAAGTATTCATATGTATAAAAACGTCGTGTGCGGAATTACTGCTATTCAGGAGGCTCTATCTCGCGTTCTAGCGATCACAGACAGAAGTAGTAAAATTTTTATGTCCCAAAGTCTTTGCTACTTAGATGTGTTTACTGTTAGTTTATGAACGTATCTCTATGTGTGTAGGTGGTTGTATGTTCCAATTCCAAGGAGGAAATTTGTGAATAATATTTCGCAAATAGACCAAGAACCATTGAGTAACCCCTTTCTTTTAATGATTTTCCAGCCCAACTAATACCTCATTGCCTGAACTCTTAGCAATAGAAAAAAGAAGTTCTTCGTCTGTATTACAGGTTTTCTATTGCTGAAGAAGACATTAGTGCTCTGGAACGGATTGTCATTATTCTCTTTGCTTTCACGTGCAACAAATTACATTTTTACTGACGAATCTTAATCGTGTTCTCTTCACGTGCTGTTGAAACAAAAAACTGTGGTGTTAAAAGTTACCCCACACCTACATTTCCTGCTTCCAGTATGATACATTATTTCATAATGTCCTCTGTGCACGTTAAACACCGAAATGCTTTACCGAGCGAGGCTGCGCAGTGAAGACACTGGACTTGCATTCGGGAGGCTGGTGGTTCAAATCCACCTCCGGCCACCCAGATTTAGGTTTTCCGTGATTTTCCTAACTCAGTCAAGGCAAATGCTGGGATGGTTCCTTTCAAATTTGCACGGCCGATTTCAAAAATGTTAAAAGGTTTGTTAAGCTTATGGACTTAACTGCGGTGTCATCAGTCCCTAAATTTACAAACTACTTATGAACTACCTTACACTAAAGACGATACAAACATCCATGCCCGAGGGGGGATTCGGACCCCCGACCCTAGCGGCCGTGCAGACTGACTGGCGCGCCGCAGATCGCTCGGCCACTGTGGCCGGCGCCGATTACTTCCCACATCCTTCCCCGAAAATCAAAGCGTAAGCTCCGTCTCTAATGACCACGCTGTCGACGTAACTAAACCCCAAGCTTCCTTCCTTACTCCCTCCTTCCGAAATGCTTCAATAGAATTCTTATTAATGCGGATGGGAGCTATGTAGCATATATGCAGAGGCACAAGTATCCTCAATAAGCTGCATAATTGACAGAATAAGGGATCATCATACGTTTATGTACACTTGTATGTATGGAAAGTAACAGCCAAAACATCAATATACAACAAACAGCAAAAGAAGCTGGTATACGTGGATCGTATCAGGTAGGGGCTTCGCGAGCAAATATAAGTACTTCAACACGACGTGGCATGAACTCTACTATTGTTTGAGATAGTGCTGGAGGGAACAGATACCGTGCATCCTGCAGGACTGTCCATGAACCCTTAAGAGTACGAGCAGGTGGACACCTCTCGTGATCAGCAGGTTGCCAGTGATCCCAGAAATGCTCCGTAGTGTTCCAAGTTGTAATGTCCAAATTCTTACCGAAATCGACGATTGAAAAGTTTAGTAGTACCACCACCGATATAGACGCATCATGTAATGAAAGGTGCCAATGTATACATTCTTAACAAAGAATAATTATTTTAATGTGTTATATTTTTTAATTGTACAAAGGTAACTGTACGTAATGTTAAAAAAGTAATCTTGTTATATCTGGTTGTGTCTCTTGTCTGCTCTGGTTGATTCATGTATCGTGACGAGATTAGTTTCATCAAAAACAAAGGAAACATTGTAATGAGGCCTGTAAATGTGAACATTTTTAAAGTATTAAAATATATGTATTAAATGAAATAAGTGCACGAACTATAATTAGTTACAAATATCCTGATAATTTATATGAAATGATAAAGGACGCCATTATCATTTGTTTCAGCAAGAAGCTAACGATGCAGATTGCACCAATCGCCGCCATTACGTGGCAAATGCAGAATTCCTAACTGATAAAGCAAGGATGGGTGAAAAAAAAAAAGGCTTAATAATAAAACATAATATTCTATTTCAGCTCTGCAAAACCAAACTGTACTTAAATAAAAATTACGCCTACTTCTGTGGTAATGTATGGTAAAATGTGGTATCTAACAAAGATCTATAAATTACGAAGTGCATAATTATTCAGTGTCTTATTATTTTAAGTGGATAATATTTCATTAAATAATTTCCTGATAGTCATATCTTAAAAAGTTAAAAGCCAGTTTCGTTTAGCTTCAGTGAATTCAGACTTTGCGATTATACTTCAAGTTCGACATTCAATTAGTTTCAGTGATATATTTAACTGAAAAAAATATTCAGAATTTGAATATAAAGGATAGATTCCGCATTGACTCCAATAGGAAGTATTAACATTTGCCTTTTAACATTTCTATAGCATTTAATGTGGGACTACTTTGTAAGAATACTCGCACCAGTTAAAGACCTTCAACTAAAATTTAACCTGAATAATCACGTCTGAGAAGGTTCATGTTTCATCCATTTACTGAGCTAGCTGGCAAAATAAATAATATAAAATGCAAAGTCGATATTTTAAAATATATTCTCATAAACTTGGCCATATATATCTTACAAAGTCTGGGGAGTTCGGTGGCCAACGGAGACGAATGTTCCAGGAGATACTCTGCAGCTTTTTTGGACGTGTATGTCATCGCATTGTCGTGCTGGAATTGCTCAAGTGCGTCGGAATTCACAATGGCCATGAATGGATGCAGGCGATCAGCCAGGATGCGTATGTACGTGTCCCTTATCAGAGACGTATCTAGACGTATCAGGAGTCCCATGTAACTCCAACTGCACAACCCACGCCATTGCAAACCCCCATCAGCTTGGAGAGTCTCTTATTGACATGTAGGGTCCTTGTGTTCATGAGGTTACTTCCATACCCGTACGTGTCCATTCGGTCGATACAATTGGAAACGAAAGACGAAACAGATTATAAAGCTCCCATAAAAACCTAAAATGTACAAAAATGCAAGACTCGCGACTAATTCCTCTTACCATAGGAAGTCGTGAGATGTAGTGGGAAACCAAGTCGGTCATTCTAGTTAGTGTTCATGGAACCACCTATTCAACAACTTGTCATAATTCTTTAATTAATTAGTTATCTACTAACATCTGTAGTGACTATATCAGAATTGTAAATATTTATTTCTATAATAAATATAAAGACTTGGCAATCGCACTATAATATAATGACATAAGAATAAATATATTGATCTGGCAAAGGCTCATCGTCATAATGACATAACAATTTATATGAAACTTCCTGGCAGATTAAAATTGTGTACCGGAACTGGGACTCGAACCTGGGACCTTTGCCTTTCGCCGGCAAGCGCACTACCACTGTGCTATTCCGACACGACTCACGATGCCGCCTCACAACTTTACTTCCGCCAGTACCTCGTCTCCTACTTTCCAAACTTCACTGGCGGAAGTTTACGTTGCCATGCAATTACCAAGTAATTATATTCATTATAGAAATAAAGCTGTATAATTTTGATATAGACACTACAATTGTAGGTAGATAACTAATTGGTTAAAAATTATAACAAGGTGTTGAATAAGTGGTTCCATCATGACCACTAACTAAAAAAAAAAAACCGACTTGGTTTCTCATAAGATCTCGCTACTCTCTATGGTGAAAGGAATCAGTCGTGAGACTTGCATTTTTGTACATTTTATGTTTTTGACGTGATATTTTTATCTGTAGATAGTCTTTTTCTGTAAAATATTTGTGTCGACAGCAAATAATGCCTGAGGTTGTTTGTGAGTCTTATTCGCACATTTTCATCTCATTTGTTCAACATAATTTTCACGATCATAAAAATGAATAAATAAAAACCGGTACCTACCTATTTTGTTTATTAATCCATAAATGCGTGCTGCGAGGAAAGATACGGAACACGTTACCGTTTGGCGCGTAATGGTGATGTCAAGAACTAGAAAAATGTTCACCTATCAGATGGGCCAAATTTTATTTCCGGCTAAGGAGGGGTAGAATGTTAATGTTGGCAACGAAGTGTTCATTTTACGAGGATAATTAGTTTACTGATTGCATGTATTCTTGTACAATAATCTGTCATTATTGATGGAGCAGGTACAGCACTAATTATTATTCACCCTCATTCTGTGTGTTTGAGCTTTCAAAGGTTGTTGCCAACATCAGCACACCGCACTTCTCCTGCTGCCAAAAGTAAACTTTTACCGTTAAAAAGAAAAAGAACATCCTTGAAGAATAGAATTGATATTAGATTGACAGTGTATCAGTTTCAGTGTAGTTTACAAATCTTACCAATGACGTGTCATACAGTGTGTGACGAATCTTAGCATTACACAATCCGTTTTCAAAACAGTTTCGGCAATATGCAATGCTATAGATGTCACCAGTTGGTGGTTATAATTTTATTAGTGAGAAGTGAAGCAGATACCTTCTGCTGTTATTAATGATAGCCAAAATACCTTTAATAGATACAAGTTTCTCCATTCTTGTCCGATTAGAGTTTGTGCTCAGACTATTGACATGTTATGCCATTTCTTCGTTCCTTATATAATACTGTGATGTGTTAAGAAATTCTCAGTATTACGTGCAGTACAGTCAAGCTACAGAAAAATAAAAAGATTGAAAATATAAATTTTTAAATTTTATCCCTTATTTAAGTGAGCATTTTATTTCCTTTTTTACTGCATTCCATTAAGCAATTTTATCAAATCACAAAGTTGCAGATTATGCATTACAACTCTTCCTTATTCTGAATGGTCTTAATGAGAGCAGTTAATAAAAATAGGAGGAATACTGACATTTTTTCTTATATTAACAAAGAAATATTAAACAGCTCTGCAATATTTTTGTCAGAATATAATGTGTTACTCATTTTGGGCTGGTAGGGAAAAGAGGCAACATGGTACATCTCAATTTAACTAAAATGTGCTTGGTATCTTGATATAACTGTGAGGAATATCATAAAGTGTATTACCTCCTATGTAGTAGGCCTACACATCTATGAGGTACTGTAAAAAAATACTGGTATGCATTGTGTTTTAGGTACATAACACATACCAAGGTGTATTTGAAGGTGACCTAAAATTGCAAGAAGTCCTCAAAAATCTCAAAGCATACCATATGTCTAGTGCTTAATGGGATCGTTATAAGGAAAAATGCCAGTGTGGTATCACACTAATAATACCAGTACATCTTATTCACAACTTCAGAATACAACACACTAATGTGTTGATAAGTGATACTTTGTTCTGTGAGAGAATCAGTGATAGCGTCTTTTCAAATAGTATACCTGAGTTACACGTGGTAATAACTTTTTTATCATAGATTTGACATTCTACAATGTATTGAGCACATCACTGTTACAAAAACTGTACAACGGCATATTCATACGTCGCACATAGGCTGTATATGGCAAATTTAGCATGTCATGGAGGCATATTTTGAATGACAAGTTTTATGTTTACGACTGTTAAGTCACATACTTTAATTAGTAGCAAGACAGTTGCCATTGTAGGTAGTACATGTGAATACTTCAAGGCATGTTTTGTAGACTATTTTTTTAAGGAGCTCACTTACTGCCATGTGCCGTTACCAGGTTGAGGTTTAGGCCTTTAAGTATTTACAGATAGTTAAGTCGCATTTCTGCACTAAAAGAAGTCAAAGTAAGTTAGGTGAGTATCTCATGACAGTATATTATTGTTAGTTTTTTATCCAATAAACTTCTGAAGACTAACAACAGATTCGTGTTCCCTAAATGAGTTATATTTGTATGTTTATCTCACAAGTCGAATTTGCAGAGGATATGAACGGAGTGAAAAAGTAGTGATGTAAATCTGTGGTGGAACAGCTGATTTGTGTTGCTAATACCTCGTTTTAAAGTACAAGATTTTGTCATAATGTGCTTAACCACAACTAGGTTCTATAGACTACCGTTATTTGGCTTCATAAGCTCACAATCAAAGTTTTTCCTTCTAACATAACCTCTATCTTGTGCTTCACTCCATATCAGCCTATTGCAATAACTAAGTTCTTAAAATTTCTTATTCTCCGGAACCATTTGACTGTCATACTAATAGATGCGCCACCGACAATTTCCCTGTGAACAAGGTCAGTGCGATCCACTTTAGAACTTAGCATAAAATGGTCAATACTGACGCACCCGATACCAACTGCGTGTTTTGACCTATGATGTCAATTATGCAAACATAACGACGGAATAATGAAACCAATCATCATCATCATCATCATCATCATCATCATCATCATAGCTTGGGGTTCGTGTCGGAGGATAGTTAAGTCTAACGTGATCAGTTTTTATTGTAAAAAGTAATGTCACATTCGCAATAAAGAAAATGATCAAAGTTTCAAGTCAACAACACCAACCTGTTGTCAGGGATGAAAGCCGGCAGGTGGTATCCCGAGCTTCAGTTGACTCTAAAGATTTACTTATGTTTGATACATTTAAACCATATACCCATGTGAATTTACACATCAACTATTCATTCAATAGCAAACTGTATAGCGAAATGCTGTACATAACACTTGGGCTTGGAGAAACATAGTTACTCACTCTCTCACTTGAAAATGACGCTGTCGTTAATTGAAGAAAATTTTGTAGAAATCAAGCCGTTTTTCAATCGGAACTTTCAGTTACCTTAAAGAGAATATCTTTTAGAGGAATAATCTATAGATCTACTCTAATGTTGAATATCAAAATCCTACATTTATCAAAGCACTTAAATGATGTGTAAACTGAATATTCTAGTCAAAATTAAGCATGTCTAATAATCCACGTTTATTTACATACACTTTTTTATTGGAGCATCGACAATTAGGCCTATGTTTGCGGTAGCAATGGCGCAATATTTTATAAGATACAAATTACCCTTCGGATATCAACTGAAATATATTTGATAATTGGTTTTTATGACACGATTTAGATGATATTCCTGCCATTACACATTGTCTGCAGATTTAATTAGGCCTACACTGTAGATACTGAGATTCCAGTAACATCGTTATTACAGTAGTAGTGAGTAGAAATAACGATAACTGCCCGTTATTTGTAGTACACAGTATTTCTACCTTGTATCAATAACTGTTTGTTATTAGTACTGAACACCAATATCGATAACTGTACGATAACTGCACAGTGTCGCTACCTAGTAGAAACAACGATAACTGACAGTTATTGCTACCAAGGAGGTTAGAATAAAGGGAGGTGGCATTATCTAGGCCTAGCACATATGTCAATTGAAGCCTGTCCACCATCTTGATCAGTTCACGAAAGCTATTTCTCTGTTAAAACTATGCGTTAAGTCGACCGTCTTGCTGCTAATGCATTGAACTGACAGTCACAGCAAAGTATGTACTTTCAAACAATATACTTTATTGATTAAATCGTAATAGAATCCTTGTTGGATCGCTCTGTCAATAAACTTAGTTGTCCTAGCCAAGATGTCAAATTTAAGAAATTCATTGTCCGATATGATGTATCTTCATAAAGATATCAAATGTAAGTAAAAGACATTGTCCGATACGGTGTATCTTCATAAATATTTTTATACATAAAGTGAAACGTGCCAAAACAAGCTAAGAAATGTCGTTTAATACACAAAGTGAAATCAGTAACACTATGTTCAAAATTTGTTGGTATTCGTAGACATGAGATTGCTTAATTCTGTCACAGACATTCGCTTCCTCGTTATCCTATCTCATACTTATTATGCAGCAGCGGTCTTTATTAGTTCTTTGTTGCACTACAGCGCCTCTTTCGCTTGTTTACTGTACTATGTAAACCATACTTCAAGCATTACCTGCACTTTTATGGAAAGAAGTTGCTTCATGCAAATCCGTGAAGCAGTTTAGGAGATCAGGTATTTCTAATGGATGAATAGACAGTTACTAATAACACTTAAGATTGCGATGTATCTTTTTTCCATGATCTCACTTTGATGAAATCATGCCTATATGTTACCCCAATCTTAGCTCAAATTTCTTGTGAAAACCACCTGAAAATGTGTCAGTATTTTTATTAATACGTTTGCGAAACTTGTTAGAAATAGGCATATCTTCATGAATATGATGTAGCTTACATCATACATGTTATATTCGCCATTCATCTCTGGACAATGGACTGAGGGCTGGAAAGCTGAAATGTAATAAGTGTTTCCGTAATGAAGTAGAAATATCACTCAAAACAATTATTATTCTTACGGTTGGCTCTCTTTCCTTTAGATGTGCTATTGTCGGAACTGTACAAATTTAGTTAAATTGTGGCATATAAACGAAGTTGATGACACGATAGGAGCAATGACTATGAAAACTACTCTTATTTTAAAAGAAACAGTGGTCAATAGACAGTAAGCAGTAAGGCGGTCAGACTGTCAGACTGTCAACATGGCACATAATGCAGAATGCTTTTTAACCCTTAACTGGTACCATACATCGGAGAGACGGCTGTCGAAATTCTTGGTGGCCATTCCCTCCCTATCCTGGCTTGGTCCGCCCTTTCCTTCCGTGTATCTTTCCGTTGGAGTGGTGACTTCTTGCAGTGGTGGGGTGCCTCTCTCGCTTCTTAACCTTTAGTAACTGAGCGGCAAAATCGGCGCGACGTCTCGCAGATGTGTGATACCAGTTGCGTGAGCATATTTCGTGAGACATTTTTACCAGTATATCGTGTTCATTGTGATACTGAGAGTTCAAGAACTCACAATTATCACGACAGAGCGTGATAACTAATTCACAGAATACGGAGCTACAACCAGGTTTTGAAATGTATGTTTAGTATATTTTTGTGTGTGTGTTGCATATATATTTTTCAAATTTTTTTTGCTGTTTCCACAGAGAACAATCAATAGTGTATTATGTAACAAGGGAAATTGTGGCCTTTCATAAACTTTAAATTTAAACATCAGAATGCGCACTGTTCCTAGAAATTTTCCAGTAATTCGGTTTATGTTCCTCATTATCGGTTTTTTCGAAAGGCTAGTATGACACAGCGTTAACAATTAAAAGCTATTTTGCTACGATTTTGAGTAGTGTAGAAAAGTCCACATTTTCAGAGAATCACTCCCGTGATAAATTAACATTTTGCTCCTTTTTTTGCTGCCATACGACTAAATACATGTCACTAGTTGAATTAAATTAAAAAGCAAAATAGTTAAAACAATATTGCATAATTCAAAAGAAAACTTCAGGTGTCTTACAGACACCATGATACCAGTTACGTTGGAAAGTACAGTGGTACCAGTTGAGGGTTAAATATTTTAACTGTTTTTGTGTTTGACGTACCATTCGTAAAGGTTAGAAGTTTTGTTATTGACGTACCATTTTAATGACGTGCGCCTTCACGAAATGGAAAACATAGGACACAAGTGACCTGATAATGGTACCCTAATTTTATCGAAACCGGTCGCCAAAAAATTAATCTTGGTATTTCGAAACTTCAAAGTAAGAAGATCTCTGTCTTAAGCATGCAATAAAAAAAATCGCAACTCTAACACCTCGCCGGGAATCAACTCTAAAGCTTAAGTGTGGTTGCAACCGCGACTAACAAAGCTAGTATGTTGTAGCAACGCCACCTGGGAGTTAGTTGGACACAGCGGTGCCCTCAGTGGGGAAGGGGGGGGGGCTGTCATGACACGACTGCATTGAAATTTCTGGGGGGGGGGGGGGGGCGCGCTTTATTAAACGATTTACAAAACTTGAAATAAGAAACAATGAACCAAAGTTTATATACAAAATAAATATCTTCTGAATCCAAGGATTTAGCATTTCAGGTGTGGATGTAGGGCTGGCCAAATGATACTCGCGTTCGAACATTTTCGGGATTTCCCGATGCAGCAGAGAACTCGATACAGTATCGAACTGTTCGAACACTCAAGATAATAGTCGCGCTGCATATCTGCAAGCGATACGAGGGAAATTTTGAAGTTACTGGACAATCGCTTTTCTCAGAACTAAGTTCATAGAAAGTACAAATATATGTAATAGAAACCTAGGGCATAACTATGAAAAACCATTTTTTAAATACTGCATACGTGACCTGTCTGGTATCATTGCAAGATATGATCCATTGATAAGCAAAACATCTGCTACTGTAACAGAACTACTGCAACACTGAAGGCTAACATTCAAAGGAAAAGAATATGAAGCTTCATAAGTAGAAATTACATTTAATGTGATAAGAGATAGGTTGCAACCTACCATTCCATTCCCTGTTCATACGATACAATAAAAATGTTACCACCTTTTAATCGCCTTGAAAATCAGATTAAAAGAGATGAAATAGGGAAAACATTAGAAATTTAATATCCAATAACGGAAATAAGTCATATAAAAATAAATTTAATTGCAACCTCGGAATAAACGATGCACGAGCTGCTGTGCACGTAGTATCAACAGGCGTTACTAGATCGCAGCACTAGAATTTTAAATCGCAATTTCTATCGTTTACTTATAGCCTATATTCTTTACTGTTTATACATATGACCTGCACCCTGAAGCTACTATAGTTGGAATTTCACACTTATTAATCCACATAGTACATTAATGACACCCTGTCTTCGTTATAAATCGACTACTACACGGCACAGAAAAGATTTATGAATAACATCGTTGTAAATCGTAGAGATAGTACCTCCTGACATTGCTAGATAGCGTCGTGATCGAATGTTCGAAAATTTCACGAGATTTCCCGAACTGTGACGTAAATTGTTCGAACAGTTCGAGTCATGTTCAAACCCAGCTCAATGTGGATGAGAGAGGGAGGGGGTCGGTCCAGAGAAGCCAGGTTTTTCCATTGCTCTGTCGCCAAATTTTAAACAAAAAGTAGCCAAAATATCGCCATCTTTTCATCAATAAAATACCTAAATATAACCATCTTTTCATCAGTAAAAATAGCGAAATATCGCAACTTTTAATCTGTTTACTTTATTATGCTATGGTAATTATGGCATGTTACTCGACAATAATAATCCTGAAATTCAGGGAGTAACCTGGTTACTGTGTAAAGAGTAACACAAATTATGTCACTCTCACATTCACAGACGTCAGACTGAAGTTTCCAAGGAAACACATACGTCACAGAAACATTTATTCGAGTCCATCCAAGAACTCAACCCAGACACACCACCAACTGACAATGAGAGCAGTCAAAATATTCACACATTGTAAATGTAATAGACTCCAGAAATTCAGTTACATTTAACTATCGCATTTATTAATTTCATAACTTATAAAAATTACAACACAAAACTGTTCAAGAATCATTCTATCAAACTCACACACGGGTTGCTCTCATGCATAGGTTCGATTACCAATCACTTTCATATTCTTAAAAACAAATGTTTACAGATATTAAATAGTTATTGAATCTTTCAAACATTTCTTTAATACACACAAAATCATTAAAACATTTTGAGGTGTGGTAATTTATAATAATGCACTAAGCATTTCATACTTTGTTGTGAGATGGACTTTAATTCGTAATAATGCGTCATTACACACTGAAAAATCAGCCATGAGAACGGCTGGGAAATCACCGCGTGTTCTCCATCGACATTTAAACGATTGTTAACCACTGTGAAGTGCGTAGTAAAGGGCTCGCTTCACAGTAGCAGTTGTTACGAATTTCTGTTGTGTTGTCATATGGAACGCGGAAAATTAATACTGTTTGAATGCTTCTTTGCATGCTGTACTTTATATAATCTTATCCTCATGTTCTCAGCGGGAGCCATACATACGGTGTTGTAGTATACTTAGAGATATCGTTTAAAGCCTGTTCTTGAACTATCGTAAGTAAGGTAGACGAGGTAGTTTATGTCTATCTTCAAGAGTCTGTAACTTGAGTTGGTTTACATCTCTGTGGCACTCTCCCACACATCCATGCTACTTGTGTAGGTTGATTACATTTGCTCAGCATTCTACCAAAGTTTAGCGGTATCATTGACGCAATGTCTAAAGAGTGATTGCTTTACATTCGTTGTATTTGAAATAAAACAAAATAGCCATTAAGTCGCCAACCAATTCCTTTAATAGCCAAATTTAATCGCCAGTCGCCAAACTGCTAGAATGGCTACTATTATAAGAAAAAGATAGCCAAGAATGCGAAAAATCGCCACACCTGGCAACCCTGGGTCGGTCCCGGTTTGGAGGGCACCTCAGATTGGAGAAAAAATTGGCAGTTACTTAGAACCGTTATAATTAACTAATAAACAATAACGATGACCGTTTTAACTGATATAGGAGAAAAATCCTTTAGTCCCTCTCTAGTCTCCCTTACAACATATCATTGCACAAGACGAATGTTACAACCAAGTGGCTAACAACTAAAAAAAAAAAAAAAACTTGTCTCTTTTCATTCTCCACTCCGAGGAGTGGAGCGGGCTGTTTGAGATCCGGCCCATAAAGAGTCGCGGTTCTATTCAGCCAATATCAGACAAGCTGATAGTGGGGCAAAGGGGGATCCCAATTGGGAATAAGTGGGAGGGGCTTACCAGCTCCGGCATACGCCTTACAACCAAGGAAAACCTCCCGAAAACCTTGGTCGGAGCCGGGGGATTGGGACCAATTTAATTTATCTCCGGTACTTGCCCCGGACAAAAATGGATTATCGAGAGAACACGAATGCACTCACGACAATCAAGGATCGGACGCCCGAGTTACTCTCGTAATCTCGTAGAGATCAGCTCGACCAACAGTGGACAAGCATCTCCCTACAGGAACCGCACCCGTGGGCACGGTATCCTGTGCCGCTAACAACTATTATTCTACCTTTATATATAGAGTCCTTAAATGCATTCGACTGCGCGAAATACATTTACGGCATATACGGGCAACCTATCGTTACCCTTCCAAAGATCAGTTGCGGGAATGTTACTGAAGTGGTTAAAAGTGGAACGGATACGTGATCGTTATTTCAATCGACATCACTCTGACTTACAATCGTTTATGTACCAAAATATAACCCTATGTTGCAATATGCTTCACAAAAGGCAGGTCATGAAACTTTCTTCTCCACATCGTTATTTGAAACGTAGTTACTGTGGCTTTTGATGCTAGGACCGCTAGACTGCGGAAGTGCTTTCCAATGTAAAAATGTGGCTTCAGAATTTTGTTCTCTTTCACTATGTTTTAACCCTTTCACCGAAATCCCGCGTGTGCACTTTGAAGAATAAATAGAAGCAGAATCATGCGTGTAGAATGTGCTATTATAATTGTCTGAAGCAGAGGGGTAGATGATAATCATATAGGAGAGACTATACCAAATGATGGATTTGAAAGAGCACTAGCACTTACAGAGCTAAGTTGAAACATGGCTTGCAGAGTAGAGCACACTCTCCCAAATCTAATAACTTCTTTGCACTTGGTGTGCAACTTATTTGAGACAACACCCTAATACTTCAATAAAAATGTAATAATCCCGATTACAAACAAAGCACGTGCAGAAAGGTGTGAAAATAACAGAACTATCGGTTTAATACGTCATAGCTGCAAAATTATAACAGGAATTATTTACAGAAGACTGGAAAAACTGGTAGAAGCCAACCTCGACGAAGATCAGCTCGGACTTAGGTTTAACGTGTAAGACATTACTGCCGTAGGACTTATCGTAGAAGAAGTATTTTCCTTCCTCCCTTTGTTATGCGCTTCTAATGTCGAACGAAATCGTCCCTCGTATGTCATGATGGAAGATGATTGTCATATGTGAAAACCACAGATTTAGCAGTATGTGATAAAATGTTTATTGTTTGTGTTTTCGACAGCAGTATAGGAACTAGTTCTATCCATCTTCGGTAGAAGAGAAATACACTACTGGCCATTAAAATTGCTACACCAGGAAGAAATGCAGATGATAAACGGGTATTAATTTGACAAATATATTGTACTATAAAAGGCATGTAATTACATTTTCACGCAATTTGGGTGCATACATCCTGAGAAATCACTACCCAGAACAACCACCTCTGGTCTTAATACGCTTGCGCATCGAGTCAAACAGAGCTTGGATGGCTTGCACAGGTACGGATGCCAATGCACCTTCATCACGATACCACACTTCATCAAGAGTAGTGACTGGCGTATTATGACGAGGCAGTTGCGCGGTCGCCATTAACCAAACGTTTTCAGTTGGTGAGAGATCTGGATAATGTGCTGGCCAGGGCAGCAGTCGAACATTTTCCGTATCCAGAAAGGCCCGTGCAGGACCTGCAACATGCGGGCGTGCATTATCCTGCTGAAACGTAGGGTTTCGCAGGGATCGAATGAAGGGTAGAGCCACGGGTCGTAACACATCTGAAATGTGACGGCCACTGCTCAAAGTGTCGGCGACAAGAAGTGACCGAGACTTATAACCAATGGCACCCCTATACCATCACCCGGGTGATACGCCAGTATGCCGATGACGAATACACGCTTCCAAAGTGCGTTCACCGCGATGTCACCAAACACGGATGCGACCATCATGATGCTGTAAACTGAACCTGGATTCATCCGAAAACATGACGTTTTGCCATTCGTGCACCCAGGTTCATCGTTGGGTACACCATAGCAAGCGCTCCTGTCTGATTAAGCGTCAAGGGTAACCGCAACCATGGTCTCCGAGCTGATAGTCCATGCTGCTGCAAACGTCGTCGAACTGTTGTCTTGCAAACGTTCCCATCTGTTGACTTAGGGATCGAGACGTGACTGCACGATCCGTTACTGCCATGCGGATAAGATGCCTGTCATCTCGACTGCTAGTGATACGAGACCGTTGGAATCCAACACGGTGTTTTGTATTGCCCTCCTGAAACCATCGACTCTATATTCTGCTAAGAGTCACTGGATCGCGACCAACGGGAGCAGCAATGTCGCAATACGATAAACCACAATCGCGATAGGCTACCATCCGACCTTTATCAAAGTTGGAAACGTACGCATTTCTCCTTACACGTGGCATCACAACAATGTTTCACCAATCAATACCGGTCAACTGTTGTTTAAGAGAAATCGGTTGGAAACGTTCCTAATGTCAGCACGTTGTTGGTGTCGTCACCGGCGCCAACCTTGTGTGAATGCTCTGAAAAGCTAATCATTTGCATATCACAGTTCTTCCTGTTGGTCAAATTTCGCGGATGTAGCACGTCATCTTCGCGGTGTAGCAATTTTAATGGCCAGGAATGTACTTGTGTCTGAATAGGCCACTTTATACTTGTTACACGGAAATTTGATGTCACTTAGATCTAAAGTGAAGAAAATGTAAAATATGGGGTATACATAAATTTCGGGAAGACATTTCTTTATTGCCCAAGAACTAATTTTTCGGAAACCATACATATTGCATTTTAAAGATTTTTACCTGTCGAAACGTGTTATCGTTTTTTGTGGCAGTCGTTTTCCGTTTTCTCTCCCGGAGGTCTGCTCCATCGCGTGGAACGTGGTAGAGGCGGCACATACACCAGATATTTTTGTCCCCGCAGGAAAAGTCATATGGGGGGTGAGACCTGGTGATCTGCGAGGCCATTCCATGTAACAGTTGTCCCCTCTTCAGCGCGGCCGATCCACAGATATGGTAGCTCCGTGTTCAGGTACCCACCAACTCCACGACGAAAATGGGGTGGAGCGCCATCCTGCTGAAAGATGAACGGAGAGTCCGATTGCATTTGAGGCACCAGCTATTGCTGAGACATGTCCAAGTACGGATATCCAGTGAGTGCTTTCGGCGAAGAAGACTGGCCCGTGGAGTTTTCGACGTGACAAGGCACAAAAAAAAAAAAAAAAAACGTTTACCTTTGGAGAATCATGCTTAAATTCAAAACATGCTTGTAGATGCGTGGTACTGAGATTCGACTATTATGCCTATTCACTCTCCCATTAGTGCAAAAAGTGGCTTTGTCGCTAAAAATTAAGCGATCAGCAATTATATCCTCATCCTCATTCAACCGTTGCAACTGCGAACAAAATTCAAAACGCTTGTATTTGTTGCGCTTCACATTCACTTCAGTCACACTGAAACGTCCGCTTCCCTTTGCCGAGCACAAGCAACCCGTCGTAACGAATCTTTTATGCCAGTGGTAAATGGCCTTCCTTGACGGTCTTAAAGATGAGTTGAACAGCTGTAGCACATTTCTTTTTGTCGAACTCCAACTACACAGAAAGTTCGCTCCGCACGTGAACTCACCATGTTTTCGACTAGCGCTAACTATCAGCAAATTACGAAAGTACACTATGGAAGAGTACCAAAAAAAAATGGTTTTTCCTCTTCAAAATGATCAATGTATGAGATCTGTACAGTGTTTGGTTCTTGTGCAGTCAATAATTAAAAATGTTCGCGGTCTTTATGTACACCCCGTCTTTATGTCGCCTATAAGTCGCGAGTTTTCGGAAGAAATGTTACCCAAAAGGCGATTGTCGCCTTAGCTTCTAATAATGTTGCAAAAATCGTACATTAAGTAACCCGAACACTACGTATCACCCAATCTGTCAACCCTGGAAATCCTCGATCGCTAAGATTACTCATTATACTAAACATGAAATATAACATTTTACATTTGTCCTCTGTTGCGCCACCATATGGTGTAATCATGCTTGCAAAACAGAAGACGTTAACAACCGCATCAACGAAGCCAAAGGCGCTTTTCCAACTCTCAGTTCTATCTCGAGATCGAAGACAATAACGTTGATGACCTTGCGACCTTTCTATCGGTTCTCACCAATAAGACTTGGCCAATACATAGGGTAGTAAAAGTTTATGGCTCGTCTGTTCGTAGGGGTGAGTTATGTATGTCAGTTTCTATGCCGTAAATAGTTACCCAATCTGTTTACACAAGATCAATAATTAATCTTTAGTTTAGCCAATCTGCATATGATGACGTGAAAAGATATTTAACAAACAAATTAATCCTCCGAATGACCAACAAAATACATTCTAACACGAAGAAGTGATTCACTCACGAAGTAATTCATTATTAACAAAGTTTATTACTTTATTAGACATGAAACGCGGAGATGGTCCGACTTTATACATCGGTAAATAACTAAATATTTCCCCAAGTATTGTTCATGAGAGGCACAATAGGTATCACACGCACTCTTGAGTAAAAGTTCCGAATTATCACTCTTAAGATACAGTAGTCCATCGAACTTTGCAGTTCCAACTTAATCCGCGATAAAAGTATTTGTCATAAAACACAGTTTGTCATCATACAAGTACACGATTACTGAATTATCACAGTTCCGCGGCCACTACTACCGTGCATAGTTTATCACTTTTCAAGCAGAGATTAAGTCCACACATGCCTATCTTCAAATCACAAGTTCGTAACGCAGCTGCAGACCGCCCAGCGTCACAACCTCTCTCCACCACGACCAAGTACGAGTCCCTTCCAAAGCGTTCTTTTCCTGCTCCCAAAATTGTATCTTTCTGCGCATCCTAACGCCTCAGCTTTAAAATACAATTGCCCTTCCAAAATGTTACACAGTTCAATATCACAGACTTAAATACTTTGATCACCTCCATGCAAATGTTGTTTACAGTTAAACATATATTTAACAGTACCAAAAAATGGTTGAGACTTAAGCTCTTTGCTCATATAGCCATTAAGCGTGGCGTCTCACTGTTCAAATACACTGCCACTGTCAAAATATATTTACACAATATTTAATTAATCATGGCTTTTTATACAAATATATTCTGTTCTTGCCACAAATATTTATAATTGTATATATTTAAATTTACTGCTGCACATCTATTTTAGTTGGCCATGAAATATTAAGTGTCAGTTTACAGCATAAAAAGAACGTTACTAAGAATATGAAATATAATAAAATACATATATAAATGTAATGCGCATTGCTGGCATCATGTTTTGTGTTTCTGTGGTGGAATCTATGTTCTGACACAAGAATATTATTACCTCAACGAAAAGCGGAACAAGAGAGTGAAACAAAGTTTACTGAAAGAATACGGAAATAACGTGGGAAGTCTTTAGACTGGTAGCGTGGTGCAATGCTGCCCATTTGCTTCTTAATTGTTATTTATGAACACTACATATCAATAATTGTAAATGTAAGTCTTAAAATATTATAATAGTACTGAAATATATCGCCTTTTTATCTGTAAGGAATATTGGAATTGTAATTACAGCTTTTGATTCTCCTAAGTCTCCTGAATCCATTCATATAATTATATTTGCCGTATGATCATGGAGTTTGCTGGTCTTCCATCGGGCACCTCCCCAGGTGGCGGATAGGGGAATGCTCACCAGATATGGTGGGTACCGGGGAAATAAAATACCCGGGGTGGACCAAAACCAGCAACTGCTGCCTTGTAGTATGATATTGGCTTATCAAAGGCTAAAGGAAGAAAACCCTGAATACAAATTATCTGGTCCTCCAGGTTGGGGGTTGTGCAGTGGGCCAGCTCCTCACTCACATAAAAATATAAAATGCTAAAAAACCTAATAATATGCCTCGGAAAAATTGGAACTGTGGACGACGAACTGGCGATGAAAAACGGAAAATGATGTTTGGATGCTGGAATATGCAAGGTATTTCCACTAAAATAGATTTACTACCTGCAGAACTTGACATGTTCAACATCGATGTTGTACTTTCTGAAACAAAGAGGAAAGGCAAAGGAGAAGAAGAACTTGACAATTATGTACATATCTGGAGTGGTGTATCGAAAGCTGTAAGAGACAAAGCAGGAGTCTCCATTATGATACAGAAAAAATGGAAAAAAAGAATCACAAATTGGACATTTATCAATGAACGTATTATTACTGTTGAAATGACATTATTTGCCAGGGAAGTTGTGATTATTGGAGTATATGCACCCACGAATGATACAAAAGATAAGGAGAAAGATGCATTCTGGGACACCCTCAGAGAGACTATTGAAAAAATCCCAAGGAGAAAAGAACTGATTATCATGGGAGACATGAACGGAAGAGTAGGAATTAGAGAGTCGTGTAAAATAGTAGGAAAACATGGGGAGGCAGAATATAATGATAATGGAGAACGACTGATTGATATTTGTGCACAATTTGATCTAAAAATTACCAACACATTTTTCAAACACAAGGACATTCATAAATATACTTGGCAACAGAACACTAAGGAACTTCGTTCTATAATAGATTATATTATCATTAGACAAGTAGTTTCAAGGCAGCAGATGTCAGATCTTATAGAGGAGCCCAATGTGGATCAGACCATTATCTAGTAAAAATTAAATCTTTCTGGCCATGGAAGAATGCAACGAACGACACAAGTAACATAAATAAAATGAACTGTAGTGATAAAGTTCAAAATGTACATTTTAATATTGACAGCCTACAAGACGAAAGTATAAGAACATTCTTTAAGGCCAGGATGGAAAGGACACTAGATGAGTCATTTGAAGGAAGCACAGAAGAAATATACGAATACATAAAAACTAAAGTGAAAAACGTAGCATCAGAGGTGCTGGGCATAAAAGAAAACAACCCCAAACGTGCAGCAGAGTGGTGGTCAGAGGAAATAGAAACATCAGTTAAAGAAAAACGAAATGCATTCGTTCAGTGGTTGAGTGATAAATCTGAAGGAACAAGATCTAAATACAAGGAAAAAAAGAATGAAGTGGAAAAGAAAATAAGGTTAGCAAAGAATGAAGCATGGGAAAGAACATGTGCCAACGTTAATAGTAAACTGAGTTTTGGGAGAGCGAAAGAAGCATGGTCAGTAAAAGCGCTTCGACAAGATACAAAAGGCAAATCCAATCTTCAACTGGTAACACAAAAGGAGTGGGAAGAATATTTCAAAAAATTATTGAATGAGGACAGAGACGAATATCTAGAGGAAGGAACAGTGGAAGAAAATGAACATCATGATGAGATCCTAATTTCAGAAAGTGAAGTACTTCAGGTATTAAGGACAGGGAAGAATGGTAAATCACCTGGACCAGGGAATATCAATATGGAGTTTCTGAAGTACGGTGGTGACAAAATTGTAAAACTGATTTTGCAGTTATTCAATAAAATGATACATGGAGATTCTGTACCTAAGGAGATAAAACTGGGTTATATTAGTACCATATTTAAGAAAGGGGATCGCAAAATTTGCTCGAACTATCGAGGAATTTGTGTTACAAACACACTAATGAGGATTTTTGGGAAAATAATTAAAAATAAACTGGAAAAAAATTTTAGAACCCAACAAGAACAATGCGGTTTCACAGCTGGTAGATCATGTGTAGACCATATTTTCACATTACGACAGATTTTGGAGAAACATAGAGAAAAATCGAAAAATGTTGGACTTATTTTTATAGATCTAGAAAAAGCGTATGATACTGTTCCAAGGAAACTACTCTGGAGAGCACTACATATGGCAAACATAAATACTTCTTTAATTAAAATAATAGAACAGATGTATAAAGATATTTGCCAAGTGAAAATTGGTAATACACTTTCACAGAAATTTAGAACAAGCAAAGGTCTGTTGCAAGGCTGTCCCATGTCACCAACATTATTCAAAATCTATATAGATATTTGTCTGAGAAAATGGTCACAAAAATGTAATAGTATGGGACTAGAAATCAGAGATAGAGTTTATCTACATCATTTATTATTTGCTGACGATCAAGTCGTCATAGCACAAGACGGGGAAGATGCAAACTACATGTGTAATCAACTAGCAATAGCATACAAAAATTGGGATCTGAAGATTAATTATCAAAAAACAATACTTGACGAATGATCCACATGAACTACGCATAGAGGGAAAGAAAATAAAAAAGTTAACACTTTGTTATTTGGGGTCCATTTTAGAAACTGAGGGAAAATCCGACTCAGATTAATAAAAGAATTAGCAGTGGAAGAAAGGTAATTGGAATGCTCAACTCAGTCCTATGGAGCAGAAACGTGATGAACAGAACAAAAAAATCATATAAATCTATATTTGAGAGTGCAGTTCTGTACGGAGCGGAAACCTGGACCATAAACCAGAAGCACAGTAAGAAACTACAAGCCGTAGAGATGGATTTCTGGAGAAGATCGGCCAGAATTTCTAGGAAAGAAAAAAGAAGAAACACCGAAATAATAAAGAGGATGGGAATAATAGAAAGAATAGATGAGGTGATGGACAGGAAGAAATTACGGTGGTACGGGCATGTAAGAAGAATGGAGGACAGCAGAATACCGAAGATGGTACTGGAGTGGCAACCTGTGGGGAGAAGAAGAAGAAGAGGACGACCGGTGACCACCTGGATCAAAAATGTGCAGCTCTCAATGAACAGACTGGGCGCAGAAGAAGAGGACACACAAGATAGACACACGTGGAGAAATATGGTGAATAATTAGTGTAAAACCTTACGTACTATGTGTATTCATTTCTGGGCGTATTAGTATGTTGGAGGTAAACCTCTGTAATGAGGACAATCTCAATAATAATAAAAATGATCATGGGTTTTTATAATAATGTTGGTGGATATATTTTATTTCAGTTGCAATTTAGAATAGCTGCCCTCACTCAGCCAAGCGTTTCCGGTTTCAAGCACATTAGGAAAACCCTGAATACCTGTTCATTCACAAGGTCCAAACTTAACCGGCCGGCTGGGGAACCCAACAGCCTGGCAAAACCCGCCTTTCACATGGAAACAATCAGCTTCCCCTTGTATCTGTAAAATCACAACCTCATTGCGCATATCTGGAAGTTATTTATAAATTGTTCTATATGATTGTGAAACATGGAGATTGACATAGCAACTAATCTATAAGCTGCATTCAATAACTAATTTCTTATTAACATCCTGGGGATACGGTGGCCAAATGTCAACTTCAACGAAACAATCTGGGAAAGAACTAGCTAGAAGCCAATCGAGCAGTAAATAAGTAGCAGGAAGTGGTGATGGGTTACGACAAACACCTAGAAGATTAAAAGAACACATCGCTAAGGAAGCACGTTATTGGATCCCACGGGGACGACAGAGACAGGCCTAAAATGACGGAGACTATCAGTTGAAGCAGAAGGTCAACAACAAGGAATAGGATGGGAAGAAGTAGAAATACTAACATCGGTGTTTCTACATCCATGCTAAGTTTTGTAAAACATCGAAACACCAATGGTATGTAAACGACATGGGACTATCGATACTTCCATGTTCAAGTCGATAATCAAAATTTTCGTGCAATCTAGGCTGGCGTAGTATGCTGACGTTGGCTATAACCGCCAAATGCTACTCGCGAAGCGACCATTTTGAGATCAACATAAGTATAATACGACGCCGTAAGTAAAATTTAACAGTCAGAGTTACAACAGTTTATCGCAGTTTATTTTGGATGATTTATCCAGACAGAAGGAGTTGCATAAACGTCCTTTAAAGTGACAGTAACACCAGTCGCTACGTATGCGGTATTTCCACTTTAGTAATACTAGTATTGCCTGTGGTTGAAATTCGACCAGTTGTGTTTCCCAAGTCAAGAAAATGAATAATAATAATAATAATAATAATAATAATAATAATAATAATAATAATAGATTGAGACTGCAAATTTACATGTTTTATGTGAATGCTATGAGAACGTTTTATGGGCCTCCTATGATTAATATTAAAAATATGTATCCTCAGTTTCGTATTAGCGTATTTATAAAATGATGAAGCAGAATATATCAATACTGCGTTCATAAACTGAATTGTTTAATTATATTTAAAAACTATATTTAAAAGTTTAAAAGTTGTTCATTGTGCGGAATTTCAAAATGGGGAGCAGTGGGAATTGAACCTGGAATCTTAAAACTGGAATACCAAGCACTTATTTTTTTTTTTTAATGGCAGAACCTCATATTTTACCTGAATGAGCTAACTTTACCCAGAGGCCATTTATAACAGGCTATTATATAGTGGCAAAACGTAGAGCGAAGCTGGAGTATCATTCTGAAATTTCTGTTTCTTTAACTGCTACGAGAACACACAATTATCATATTTGCAACATCTGTGATGAAGCACCTACATTTCATTGTCCTACTTGTATGATGTATATTAAAAATCTGTACCCTCAGTTTCGTGTTGCCAGCGGCGCTTCCGTAATGCACAAAGGTTGGCAACACACAACATTTCGCGAAGCCAATGACACGTGTAACCAATGACAGGTGAGGGAGGTGACAAATGATTGAATGAGTTTTGAGCACTGAAATTAAAGCGACTGTCTGTCGCAGCTACAACTGTATCATCGTTGTCTAAGAAGGGTCATCCCACCAGAAAATCAAGTACAACAAAAGCCTGCCATTGTGGGAGATTTTCAAGTACCGACTATAAACAAAAATTCTAAACTGCTTTTCTGGTTTATTTATAACATTTATTTGCCTGCGAGAATTATATTCCTCGTACGACAGTGCACAGTATGAATATGTCTGAAATCGCAGTGCGCGGAATTACGGCTCTTCAGGGGCTCATATCTCGCGTTCTTTCGCTTACAAAAGAAGCAGTAAAATATTTTAGATACCACAAAGAATTTCCTATCTCGACCATTACTGCTAGTTTATTATGAACATGTCTCTACCAGAGTGGTTGGGTGTATGTTCGCAATCCAAGGAGAGATTTGGTGAAATATATTTCAAAAATAGATCAAGAAGCATTGAGTAACCCCCTTCTTTTCATGACTTCTAGCCAAACTCGTGCATCATTGCCGTGACACTCCCATTCCTGTATCGCTATAAAACAAAAAGAGTTGCTCTTCTCTGAATTTTCCCCGTTTCGTCAGTCAGACCTGAGAATGATTCCACACTGCGTAACAATACTCCAAAAATAAGACGAAAAATTCGTTTAATGTTGCGCTTAAAACGAGCTCACGCCAGAACTTAAGCAGTATAAGAAAGAAGTGCTTCGTCTCTATTAAGAGTTTGCTATTGATGAAGTAGACATTCCAGCTGTGGAAGGGACGACCGTTATACAAATTAAATTTTTAAGGTTGAATCTTATCTATATTCTCTTCACGTGCTTTTCTATCAAAACGCGGTGGAGGTCGGAAATTACGACACAAGTTAATGCCCGCCGTCAACGTAAAACACCGACATGCTTTAATAGAATTCTTATTAATACGGATGGGAGTTGGAAGCCCATATCCAGAGCAACAAATTTCCATTATAAGCTGCATAATGCTCGTGTATGTACACACGTATGCATGGAAAGAAACAGCACAGCATATCAATATTCAATGAACAGCGAAAGAAACTGGTACAAGCGCCTAATATGGAGTAGGGGCCCTGCTAGCACGCAGAAGTGCCTCAACACGACGAAGCATGGACCCGAGTAACGTTTGAGGTAGGGCTGGAGGGAAATGACACCATGCATCGAGCAGGCCTGACCATAAATCCGTAAGGGTACGAGTGCAGAGGAGATCTCTTCTGAGATGATTTCCCAGATATGCTCAATAGTGTTGCATGTCTGAGTAGTTCGGTGCCCAGTGGAGGTGTTTAAACTCAGAAGCGTACTGCTGGAGATACTCTGTAGCTAATTACGACGTATAGGGTATCGCATATTTCAGCTGCAATTGGGCAAGTGCATCGGAATACACAATGGACATGAATGGATATATATGATCATCCAGGATGCGTACGTACGTGTCCCCTGGCAGAGTCGTATCAGTGATCCTGTGTCACTCCAACCGCATACGCCCTGCGATATTGCAAACGCTCCACCAACTTGAAGAGTCCCCTATTGACATGTATGGTCCATGTCCTCATGAGGTTACTTCAGTATCCATACAAACTGATCAGCTCGAAATAATTGGAAACTGCAGTCTTCAGACCAAATAGCTCATCGATTCTTTCTCTAAAACATCGAAACATCAATGGCATGAAAACAACATTGGACAGTCAAAACTTCCATGTTGAATACGTTGCTTGCAGTGGCCATTTTGAGCAGCAGCTGAATTGTATTTCACTGTAAGGTTTTAAAATTAAACGCCTTTTGCTACTGCGAATGGTTTTATTTTTATATCACCCATACGCGTTTCGCCTTTCTCTCAAGGCATCATCAGTGGGTGTCAGCACTTGCTACTCCAGTCTTATTCTGGCAACCAGGTCGAAATGTTACACTGTTTTTCGAAACACATTGCAGTTCTCTGGTTCTGCTGTCACCTGCTGCCATACTGTGTCTACTGCTCTGTAGTTATGCGAGCAATTAGGACCGATGTAGCATCTCAAGATTCCTCACTAGGAATTCTTCGCCTACAAGGCGTGAATTGTGTATTGACTTGGGCATCGCGAACGTGATGGAAATTCCGCTGGAGCGTTCCTCATTTAGGCGACCGTGTTCACTATGCGGCGAATCGGCAGCTCCACATACCCCAGCACCGACGCCTACATCGTTATCATGGACGAGAGAAATTTAGGCAAGGGCGACAGCATTATGAAGTCATACCACAGACTAACAACAGTCTCGACTTAACAGCAGATTTTCGTTATACACTGCGACAGCAGCGCTCCAAGTGGTCGGCCAGCTACATTTCTGAATACAATATCGGTGAGTGCGAATAGTATCGTTTATACAACTTTGAACATGGCTGTTTAACAGCAAGCGTAATCCAATTATTTTTAACAATTTTATATGTCAGCCAACAGGTTGCTTAGTTCTAAGGTACTTGATCTAGGTTTCGTTGTCGCTAGGGACAACTTCATCAGAAGAATAAAAACAGTTACATGAAACACATGACGTCAAAAGTATTACGAGCACAATTGCTCAAGTCGATTACAATAAAACTAGATTCCTTCCCATGCAAACAAAATCAGTGCAGTGTGAAGGGCTGATATATAAAATTATATATTTTTTTAACATAATTGTTACATTGAGGAATGTGTATAGTGGCTTCAAAATAGGTAATAACATAAAAATAGTTCAAAAATTTTTCTGAGGTTTCCTAAGATACCTGACAAGGTATGAAACGGTACATAACAGGACAATTTATTTAGAGTTATCTTGTAAGTTACGGGATTTTACTGAAGAATTTCATTTTCTATTACAAATAAAAATGGCTAGGAAACGTCTGAAAACGTGCTCTTTGGCAGAAAGACGTCGCTTTTCTACTCAGGAACGTTAAGGTATCCTCACAACATTTCCAGTAAAACTGGCGAGGGTGGATCGTAGGAAAAGTATATACAATGTAATAACTGCAGTATTTCATGTATCAAATCGGGCCCCATAGCTGTAGCTGAAAGAAAAACGTCATAGTCGTGGCAATAAAACGGCAAAAGCAATCCAACTTTTTTCCCACAAAGAAGAAACCAATTCCACAATTGTTGCTACAGCAGATCCACAAACGACAAGAACCTTCAAAACAATCGATTTTGAGGCTAAAGTAAGTACACTCAAAAGCATTTGCGCGTCTAAGAAAGACGAGTGTATCGTAAAAATGTTTGAATCATTAGAAACCATACCTAACTGATACGTACCAAAAAACTGCCAGTCATAGTAAGAACAGACAAAAAAATTTTACTCTTATTTATGTTCTAGTTATTTTCAACGGAATAAGCTACAAATATACACATATTTGTATTTCTTTATGAATACTTTGTTGCTTATATCACCGAATCAGTGATTATCGATTTACGTTTATATTTTACTGAAGATACTAACGCAAAATCTATAGTAATTACGCAAAACATGATTATAAACAAACGTCACTCCTTTGGTGGCTTACCCACCACTAGGAGCGCTAGTGTCATTGCAACTGTCAGTTGGTAACTACTTTCACAGCAGTGAGTATGGCGATTGCGTATGTTACACTGTTCATACTTTCTTCTCATAAAGCACAGAAAAAAGAAAAATATTTGAATGAGTGGAGGTACCTATTCGTAGGACACGTAGGTTATGGAGAGAATTATCTGAGCGCTGTCAAAACAGATCGCAAGTTGGTCCCACTAGTAAAAAGTATGCTGATGTGCAACTTAAATACAATAGGAAAACCGAGGTGAATGCAGACACCAATTAAATGGAAAAAAATGCGATTTAAGTTGCCTGTATTTGCCGAGTATAAATAAAAACCTACACCGCAAATAGACTAATCTCAGCCTACGAGAAGGAAAGCAGTCGGACGTAAAGAAGAAACCTTAACACGAGCTGCAGAAGATGCTTTATATATAAAAATTGAAATGGTCCTAACTGCAGTGAGAATAGGACGGGAAACCTTTTATAATTAATTTTAACAGCTGCTTCTGAAGGTGGCTACAGCAACAAGTATTATTAGCACTGTTTAAACTCTCATTTCACACACGAAAATACTTTACGAAAAATAGGTTTTCCGCTTAAATGTTATTTGCTTGTCATGGGAGTGATATTAAAAACGTTACAATATGCAGCAGAAACATCCGCCAGCAACAAAGGACCATATGAGAAACTCGACATGAAGGAAAGAGTAATCTTCAGCAAAATTCTTCGTGAATAGAAAAATGGCGGAAAATGGGTAAGGATTAGTAAAGAGATCATCATCAGATACTGATGACTTTCAGCGTTCAATCTAGAGCATAGTACCTCTAATAAAATTCATCCATGATCACCTATTCAATGCTAACATCGATGCCTCGTCTGATGTTATATCTTTTACTTGAATATCATTCTTCACCGAATGCAAGTACTTTCCACTTGGTCTACCTCGACTTCTCTTACCCTCTGCCGCCGAGCTCATGAGTCTCTTAGGTAACCTTGCGGGTAACATGATCCCACCATCACAGCCTGCTCGCTCTGCTTCATCTATGGTGTTCATTCCAAGTTTTTCTTTGATTTCCTCATTATGGACACCCTCCTGCCATTGTACGCATCTATTAGTACCTGCAATCATTCTTGCTACTTTCATATGTGTAACCTCTACCTTGTTAATAACGTAACCTGTATCCTCCCAGCTTTCACTCCCACACAACAAAGTTGGTCGAAAGATAGAGCGGTGAACTGCTAACTTGGTACTGACTTCCTTCTTGCAGAAGAGAGTAGAACTTAGCTGATCACTCACTGCATTAGCTTTACTACACCTTTATTCACGTTCTTTCACTATGTTGCCATCTTGTGTAAAAATACATCCTACGTACTTGAAGCTCTCTACCTGTTTTAACTTTGTTCCTCGTATTTGGCACTCAATTTGTTTAATTATCTTTCCCACAGACATTACTTTAGTTTTGGAGATGCTGATCTTCATAACCCTTACACCTTACCATTTTATCATGCGAGTCAAAAAGAAAACGAGGAAGAGAAAGCTGACTATCTTCTGTCACCTGGTGAGAATTGATGATAGAGTAACGAAGAAAATCTTCAACAAAATTTAGCAAATAACCAATTCTCGGTTCAAGAATTGAAGATACACCTCGCGGAAATTGAAATTACAGGAATGTACGCATTGAGTAGGAATAGGTACACTTACTAATGTACATCCTCGTACACTCATGCACCCATGTTAATAAATACTACTATTGCAATAAAGTTCCGGATGGCTGCTTATGTTTTATTTAATAGCGCTACAGCTGATTCGACAGTTTCATTCTCAAGTGCGTCTACGATGTTTTGACGTTAAATGTTGACATCTGGCGTAACTGTTGCATAAATTACATGGAAATATACACGTATTTAGTTGTTGTATACGGTTTTTAGCTGTCAGGTATTATGCAGCTTTTTGCGGTAAAACTTTAAAGAAAAAATTTGTATTTCTTCGTAATAAACAACAGCTTTGCCCAAAATGTTTATGTTATATGTTAGATATCTATGCAAACATCTTTGGCAAAGCTGTTTTTTATTACGAAGAAATAAATTTTTTCTTTAAATTAAAGTTTTACCGTAAAAAGCTGCATAATACCTGACAGCTAAAAACCGTATACAACAACTAAATACGTGTATATTTCCATGTAATTTATGCAACAGTTACGCCAGATGTCAACATTTAACGTCAAAACATCGTAGACGCGCTTGAGAATGACAAACTGTCGAATCAGCTGTAGCACTATTAAATAAAACTTAAGCAGCCATCCGGAAATTTATTGCAATATCTTTCTACAACATATATGATGCTGCAGGCCCAACAATTAAGAAAAATACTACTATACTCTTAAAAATATGTGTAGTATTCCATTCATTAGTATTATTTTTCTTGTGTACAGCAATGAATTTTTGACTTTTTGTAAATTTAATAAAATCTACTGAACAATCTATGCGTATCTAGTTGTATGCAACAATCTGCATTGACCGAACTGAAATTTATGTAAAATGCTATCACGATATTACTACTGTGGTATACATAATAGTGTGATATAAACATCTAAACTGTCGATTAGTCGATAGTGCCGCACTAACGTTATTATCGGTAGCCTACTTTGATTACCGGTAGTGTTGTGACCTCGAGAAACTAGGTTTTCAAGGAGGTGGGACGTGGTTAGCAAGAATATGGACAGGGTCTGCAACTAAAAGACATGATTAGTCCTCAAAGGATTCATTACTATAATGAGCTAAATACGCAATTTTCATGTGCTAGTATTGGTACAAACTTCTTGTGCTACTACATAGCTTTGCTTCATAATAGAAAACTCTTTGCTTGTGCATGGACGGAAGGCAGGCTCTTCTATAATGAACTTCTGCAACTGTGGTATTCCTGGGGCTGTCTCGTACTGACTGGAACTGCCGTTCTCTCCCTCGTGGCTGCGGTGCGCCAGCATATTTAGCAGAGCCCCCTGTTGGCTGGCACGTAAAGCAAGTAAAGAGGTACCGAGACTGCGGGTGCCCCCATCGGCCGAAGTACTGTGGAGCGACTTATCGCCTCTTCTTCAATTTGCGACGCCACCACATATCGTTTATAGTGTATTAGCTGAAAACCCGGCGTTGCCCGGGTATTTATTTATTCCTGCCATTTCTCAAGTATATATTCATTTGTATAAGGGCTGTGTGTCTGTAAAATCTCATGGAAATAATTAGTAGTAAAGAAGAAATATATTAAAACTTGGTGGTGGGGCGGTTTACTATGAACGCTACTGTATGTGCTCATATAGCATGGACTACGTGGTGTTACAATTTAGAAGGTACACTCAACTAAATGCGTGTATACTGTCTGTAAAATTTCCTGTCGCTACAATTTGTAGTGTTCAAATTATAAATTGTAACGTCACACCGAGATCCATAGTTTTACTCTATAAACAGCGGAAAAGTAGTAAGCGAGAAACTTTTTTCCTTTCGTCATTTTACTATGGTTGCCAGCGAGAAAAGTTTAATAAAGGTTTCAAATTATGTTTAAAGTTTGTTGCAAGTCGCTAAGTACCGTCATTCTTCAAATGTTCAAATGTTTGTGAAGCTTATGGGACTTAACTACGGGGTCATCAGTCCCTAAACTTACAAACTACTTATGAACTACTTACGAACTAGGACGGCACAAATATCCATGCCCGAGGGGGGATTCGAACCCCCGACCGTAGTGACCGTGCTGACCGTGACTGGAGCGCCTCAGTCACCTCGGCCACCGCGGCCGGCGTACCGTCATTCTTGTTCAGCGTGTTTTGAAAGTGTCGCCGCATTATATGGCATTTTTTGCGATTTCTATTGGTTATGACGTAATATCTTTGGAAGCATGTGCCGCATGCGATTCTTAACAATGCAGCAATTGTTACCTCACGGTAAGGAATGTGTGTACAAAATTTGGTTGAAATTACCTCAGAGTGGGGAGTGCAAAGCCAAATTAAACAGCTTGGAGGCATTTAATCAACATTTAAGATGGTAGCACCTTAGTCATTCTATTTCGTTCAGATACTATGTTGTTAATACATTGACCACCATTGCAGTGGGGGAACTGAGGGAGGAAATTTCCCTTCCCAGTGATAAGAACCCACGGTTATGTGCATCTCGTACCGATGAGATGCTTATGGCAAAAAGTTACACTTGTAAATAATTTGTATTTATTAATTTGCACTATAAAGATTCAAATATGTTAGTATTCACGCGTAGACCTTATATCAAGACATACAAGTGTCAATAAGACCACTGTAATACGATGCAATACGGAGAGATAAAGTGACAATTTAATCCTCAGCTAACATGCTTAATATAACTAACATGCAGGGATCTCTCGGACCTCTAGAGTTTATTTTAAATAAGTCTGAGCTGTCTGTACCTAAAAACTGTTTTAATGGCAAAATTAACTATAAATCAAGTAAATTTCTTTTAGCAGAATTTTGAAGATTCTTCAACTGGTATCTGCAATAAGCTGTGTGTAATTCTTTCTGATAATATGAGATGACTGCTTTTTGTTGCAAGATCATCCATGAAACTATTCTCTTTTAAGTGCTTGACAACCTAAGCCTAAACGGACGTCAAGATTAGGATATTTCACCCTTAAAATGATCGACGGGTACTGTGTAGCCTCGGGTATGGATGTTTTTGCT
The DNA here is from genome assembly GCA_026315105.1 of Locusta migratoria. Taxonomy (NCBI): domain Eukaryota; kingdom Metazoa; phylum Arthropoda; class Insecta; order Orthoptera; family Acrididae; genus Locusta; species Locusta migratoria. The sequence goes on along the minus strand of CM048744.1, from coordinate 112,317,266 downwards.
GACTTTAGTATAAGTTGGTTCCTAAATCGTTTGTAAGTTTATTAACTGATGACACCGCAGTTGAGTCCCATAAGCTAAAAAACATTTGAACTTTCGTACTGTCTTGCTGCCAATATTTCCGCAGTGAACTAGTTGTCCAAGTACGTTTCATTACTACGCCAGATTTGCAGTCAGTGCTTAGGGATCTATGTAGTGTCATTTTTAAGTTATTGCCTCTTTGTATAACTGCGCATTTGTTCTTTCTTGGGTTTCTTTAAATCCCTGACAAGTACTAAAAGGTACAAGACTATTTGCAATTATCTTTTAACCTATAGGCTTTTATTACATAATTTCATTGTCTATTAAAAATAAAAAGTGGCTAGAAAACACCAGAATACCCGCCCTTTGGCAGTGAGACGTCGCTTTTCTATTTAAGAACTTTAGGGTTTCTTCACTACAATTCCGGTAAAATCTGCGTTGGTGAAATTTTGGAAATGTATTTAGAATGCACTAACTACAGTAATTAACGTGTCAAACAAGTCACCACAGCTATAACTGAATGACAAACATTACAGACGTGGCAATAAAACGGCAAAAGTTGTCAGACCATTTCCAACAAAGAAAGCTCAATTCCACAATTGTTGCTGCAGCTAAACCAAAAACGTCAAGAAAATTCACAAAATTTCCTTTTTAATCCAATCGCCTGCAAAGTAATATGCGCGTAAAAGACAGACGAGTGAGGTGTAAAAATGTGCGAATCATTACACTCCACAACCAGTTCATATGCGTCGAAAAACTACCTGTTATAGTAAGAACAGAACCTAATATAAATGTTTCTCTTCTGTCTTTGTTTTCTACTTTCTTTAAGTGGAAGAAGCCGTAAATACACACAGTCTTTACTATTTGTTCCTGACGAAGTTGTTCTTACTAACGAATTAATTGAATTTGGCTGTTTTCAGATTAATTTCCGTATTATGTAAGTCTCGTTATTTTACTAATGCATATAACGCAAAAACTATACTAACTATTTCGTAAATGACGTACAAAAATAATTATAAATAACCATCAATCCTTCGGCGGCTAGACCGCCACTAGGAGCGCTAGTGTCGTTGCAATTGTCAGTCGGCAGCAACTTTCACAGTAGTGAGTGTCGCGAATGTATGTACGAGACGCGTCCAGAAAGTAAGTTACGTTTGGTAATAAAGTGAAATTGTACACAAATACAGAAGAAATTTGTATTGCACAAAATTCTACAACTCTTAAACTACTTTTCCACAGAATTGCCGAAATTTTGTAGGCACATGTCATAGCGTGCTACAAGTTTTTGCATGCATCCTTCACAGAAGGTTGCCGCCTGTGTATTCAACCATATGGTAACAGCTCTTTTTCATCTTTGAAGTGTTGACCACCAAGGACAGACTTCAGTTGTAAGAAGAGGTGAAAGTTGCTAGGAGAGAGGTCCGAGCTGTATGGAGGATGATCAAGCAGATCCAATTGAAATTTTTGTACGAATTAAGGCGTGTGAGGTCATCAGGCATTATCATGAAGAAAAAAAAATACTTTTGACAGTAATCCTCTTCTTACACCTAAAATCTGTTCTTGGTGGACAACACTTCAACGATGATAAAGAGCTGAAAGAACATGTTACCACATGGTTGAATACACAGGCGGCAACATTCTATGAAAAAGGCACACAAAACCTTGTGCCATGTTATGACAATTGCCTACAAAATTTCGGAAGCTATTTAGAAAAGTAGTTTAACAGTTGTAGATTTTTGTACAATCAATACTTTCTGTATCTGTACCCGTTCGTTTTATATAACCAAACGAAACTTACTTTCTGGACGCGCCTCGTATTAGACTGTGGTAACAACTTCCACAGCAGTTGGCTTCCTTGAAGTTGTTAGTTGTCATTTCCTCAGTTGTTTTTTTATATAATAGACAGCTACCACCTCGGCACGACTCAGCTATCCCGGCACGGCCCATTCTCACAGCTTTACTTCTGCCAGTACCTCGCCTCCTACTTGCCAAACTTCACAGACATTCTACGAATATTACAGAACTAGAATTCCTTGAAGAAAGGATATGTTAGAGACATGGCATAGCCACAGACTAGAGCACGTTTCAATAAATATATCTGCACTCTGCAGCGGAGTGTGTGCTGTACGACACTTCCAGGTCGTACTGCGTGCCTTGCGCCGGTAACGGAAACAATTATATTGTTCATATTTTCTTTCCCAGCGTTATGTTCGATATTACCGGAGCTTGTTTCCGTCAAGAAAGCACACGTTCGCGTATCAAAACTGAATACAGCGAAAGCACAAAGTATCGTGTATCAAATCTTTTGTATTTCTGTGATGGCCATTATTAAATGTATATAGCTGTTTGTACACGCCATCTTACACAGTACTGCGATGCATATTTATAAGACTTTGAATATAAGGGCAGACGTTTAATTAAAATTTTTGTTGTGGCTAGGGGGTGATTGGTTCGAATCCCGGCTACAACACAAGTTTTAATTCAACGCCTTCCTTATATTGTCTCATTATATCAAAGATGTTCAATATATGTCTCAGAGAACTGAATTACTGTTGATGAGTGAGAAGAATTTCCACATATTGCAATGTTGTGTTTTAATAAAAAGACTAAAAACAAAAATTTAAATAACTTTCTTTTAGTAAAACAAATCTTCGATATATTTTACAGTATTCTATAGAGAAAGAATTTCTTAGAAATTTTTCACTTAAAATTCCTTCCATATTAGTCGATAGCTAAAACTACTATCTAGTATATCGTACGTGTCAATTTACAACATTTATTTAACACTTCTACATAGTCATTTAATAGATAATGTATTTTAGTTACTTTGTTATGGCATCACATCTCGTACGAAAAAACATGCAAACATTTATTCGATTGCGACGAAACCTTGTCAACGAATTGTTTGTACTTTCACGGAAGGTTATGGATTAGATTAATACTTCTTTCATAGATCATATATACGACATTTCGTAATTATGTGGAACATGTCAATTTAGTAAATGTTGTCTACATTAACAATATTTTAAGAATTTATTTTTGTTTTTATTTTTTTATATCTTTATTTTTTAAGTTGTATCTAAAAATTCATCTACATTGTAAAAGGAGTTTCCATTCAGAAAGTTCTATAATTTCTTTTTAAATACTAGTTGGCTAACTGTCAAACTTTTGATGTTACTTGGTAAGTGACCAAAGACTTTTGTGGCAGCATAATTCACCCCTTTCTGAGCCAAAGTTAGATTTAACATTGATTAGTGAATATCACCCTTTCTCCTAGTGTTGTAGCTATGCACACTGCTATTACTTTTGAATTGGGTCGGATTGTTAACAAATTTCATGAGTGAAATATATATTAGTTAAGCTACAGTGAGGATTCCTAGATCCCTAAATGTCTGCAGGATGCTCTTGGGTGGGCTCCAGCAATTATTCTGATTACACGCTTTTGTGCAATGAATACTTTTTACTCAATGTTGAATTGCCCCAGAATATGATCCCATATGAAAGCAATGAATGAAAATAGGTGTAGTAAGCTAATTTACCGAGATGTATATCACAATTTTGCAATGACTGACAGCATAAGTAGCTGAAATCAAACGTTTCAGGCGATCTTCAATATGTTTCTTCCAATTCAGTCCGTCGTCAATGCAAACACCTAAAAATTTTGAATATTCAACCTTAGCTACAGATTTATGTTCAAAGTCTAAATTTATTAAAGGTATCATGCCATTTACTGTATGAAAGTTTATATACTGGGTTTTAGCAAAGTTTAATGAGAGTCCATTTGTAGAGAATCATTTTATACCTTTCTGGAACATATCATTTACAATTTCATCAGTGGATTCCTATTTGTCAGGTGTGATGGCTATACTTGTATCATCAGTAAAAACGTACTAGCTTAGCATCTTAGTGAATGTAGAATGGCAACTCAATATATATTAAGAACAGCAAAGGACCCAAGACTGAACTTTGTGGGGCCCCCAATTTTTATGATTCTCAAGTTAAAAGAATTAATTGTTTCATCTGTATCATGTGAATTGCTTATTTAAACTTACTGCACTCTTCCAGTTAAGTATGATTTAAACCATTTGTGCACTGTCCCACTCATACTACAACACTTAAGCTTATCTAGAAGAATCCCATGATTTACATAATCAAAAGCCTTTGAGAGATTTCAGAAAATTCAAACTGATGATGTCCAGTTATTGAAATAATTTAATATTTCATCAGTGAAGGTATATATAGCATTTTCAGTTAAAAAGCTTTTTGAAAACCAAAGTAACATTTTGTTATAACTTTATTTTTACTAATACGTGAAGCAACTCGAGAATACATAACTTTTTAAACATTTTGGATAAAGCTGTCAGAAGCGAGATGGGGCGGTAGTTATTAACATCGGAAGTATGTTTATTTTAATTGGCCTACCCTGCTGGAAATGCCATCAATTCCATATGACCATTTACTCTTGAGAGAGTTTATTAATTTCTGAAGGAGAGGTGAGTGGAATTTCGATTGTATCAAATTGTGTGGGTATGGTCTCTTCCATTAATTGCATTGCTCATCCTAATGAACATTTAGATCCTATTTTCTCTACAACATTAAAAAGTAATCATTAAAAATGTTTTGAACTTCTGACTTTTTGTTAATAAAGTGTGCATTTGTTTTGATGGTAATTCCTTTTTTTTAATGGAAGTGCCTCTTTTTGTAAGAAGAAACAAAACAGAACTCTTGTGAATGACGCTTCTACCAACACAAGACCAAGCCTCAGGACAGAATTTGCTGTCCTCAGACAAAGAAACAAATATACTTCGGCAGCATTACCTCCGATTCTGCGGCAATCATATTGATTAGAGAAATCTAAAAGTCCTCTTAAATTTAGTACGCAAATCATATATCAAGTATTCTTACGAGCCTTAGAGCAGGAAAAGAAATACGTGCGGCATTCAACATGGGAAATGAAATACAAGAAAAGAGGATCATTCCACGGCCAAGGACACATACAACCCTACGTTACCCAGTAGTTATTCCCCTGGACTCATGAATCGAAGAACCAAAATGTCCTGACCTACGAAGTACACTAATCAAACCTCAGGTGCCCGGATAGAACTCACATCAGTAAATAAATAAAATATAATAAAATGAGTAAAGCGAATATTAAAAAATCGCACTGACGTTTTACGGCCCACTTTAGGTTTATAGCTTAAGTTTTAGCAAACATTGTGGAGCAAAATACTAATGTAAACAGCAACAAATTAGAAATGTCTGAAACCCTTTTTGGAAAAGAAAAATTTTCAGGTGGTGGTGGGTTTTGAACCACTGACCTTCACCGTCACAGTCGAACGCATTGCCCACTACGCTACCTCTTTTTTTTTTGTTAATGTAATAGTAAATCTGTTCACCGTGCTCACAACCCTTACAGAAACTTAACTGCCTTCTCGCATTTCATAAATAAACATATACGCAGCACGGTGTAGAGTGTTATTCCAATTCCATCGCCGCTCCAGCGCCCGGGTACGTCTTCTCGTACATTAGGATTAGTTGCCGTTTTCATATCTACGGTTCATTCTTCGTCGATTTAATATTTTAACTTCTCCTACCCGGGACGTTCCAGCTGTGCGGCGGGTCCTGAAACGCACTCCATAAAAAATTAGAAAAATACTGTCTATACTTAGGATTATGTACAATCTTTCTATGTCGTTCTTCTAAGTAGATCCAAAAGTCTAATACATTCTTTGGGGTATCTCTGAATAAATAGAGCACCAGTTGTGCTCGAATCCATGTTACTGCATTCGTTTTAGTTCGTGGATAGTATGTCCTGTCAGGGAATAACACGGAACGTGGTCTGATGTCTTGTGGCCCCACTCGAAGAAAGAAAGCTATTATCTGTTGTCCTAAACGCCAGACTTCTGCTGCTGGGCCACATGTTAACCGGTGTTCGTCGTCGTCCAGGACTCGGCACTGGGGGCATAATGGTGAATCCATCAGATGTATAGAGTGGAGTCTAGATCGTGTTGCGTGTTTACCATTAACTGTCAGGTACCACATGGCACGTGTTTCCGTATCCAAGGAAACGTGGTGTATCGATCGCCATACCACCGGCCAGTCAACATTTGGATACTTCTTCTCAATAACATTGCCAGTTCTTGTGGCCGTTAAGATTCGATAGATGTCGCGAGCCGTCGCAGGTCTGCTTTCCGGCAGTGCCATCTGAACGTAACTGTATTCTATAAAAAAGGCACTGATGTGGTGGAGTGACTGTGAGATGTGCTGCACCGCCACCGGTGCTGTTTGTGACCTCGGTGCAAGTTCTTCTATTAAGATACCTGTCAGAGATGTCTGACGTCGTCTCCACAACTTCAACATGGTGTTGATGTATAGTGCCACTGCTCGATCATGAACATGTGCAAGACCTAAACCTCCTCTACCGGGAGGGAGGGTGAGGGTTTCATATCTAACTTTGAAGAGTAGTCCCGCACTGACGAAGCTACCGAACGCAGCCAATATACGCCGTGCTATCACCGTCGGCATCGGAAGGACTTGTGCAAGGTGAGGAATTCGTGACGCCATGTATGTGTTAACATAATTGACACGCTGGATAATGTCCAAAGACCGTATAGTATTCCCTCTAACTGCTGTCCGGATTGACTGTAGAAGTCTCTTGTAGTTGTAAGCTGCTGTGTGACGCACGTCGTTGGTAAAGACAACACCTAAGCATTTTAAGGTATCCTTGAGTTGTAAGGGCGCTACATGTCCTTCTGGTACCCCGTCACCGATACTCATGGCCATTGACTTGTCCACATTGATGCGGCTGCCTGTAGCCATTCCATATTTGTTGATCCAAGTTAAAGCCTCTTGCATGTCGTTGTCAGTCCGTACCATGAGCACCAGGTCGTCTGCGTACGCTTTACATTTGAATGTGTACCCTCTCATTGTCAACCCTGTCAATCGTTGACGTAGGCCACAGAGTAGTGGCTCAAGGGCTATGGCGTATAAAATTGTCGAAAGTGGACATCCTTGTCGAACCGATCTTGATATGGTGAGGGGTGCTGTCGTTCGTCCGTTGATGAGCACCTTGGAGGAGGCGTTATTTAATAGCCGCATCACAACACTGATAAAGGGCTGTGGAAATCGCATGTGCTTCATGACTGCTGCCAGATAAGTGTGGCTCACTCTGTCGAAGGCCCGATCAAAATCAATCGACGCAAGGGCTCCGCGAAGGCGGCAGGTCTTGGCCAGTGCGATTACATCGCGATATTCGCCGAGTGCTGTCTGAATGTTGGCATCTCCGCCAAGCGACGTTTGATCCAGCGATATCACTTGGCGCAATATACTTCGGAAGCGCGAAGCTAAGAGTCTGGTGAATATTTTAAAGTCACAATTCAGAAGCGTCAATGGTCGGTAGTCCCGTATCCTTGAGCGACCTGATGGCTTGTGTATCGGGATGATAAGTCCCTCCACGAAGGATGGTGGTAAGGGCACATCTGGAGACATCAATTCACGGCAAATACTAGTCCATATGGGTGTTATCATACTTCGGAATGCCCGATAAAATTCCAGTGGGAGTCCATCTGGTCCAGGCGATTTATTCACCGCTCCCTTACCAATAGCCTCCACTACTTCTTCTTCAGTTATATCCTCCGTCAGCTGTGCTGCTGCTGCCAGATCAATGGTGCCAAGGATTGTCTGAGAAACTTCGTCAACTATCGCCATGTCAGTATCCACCGCTGTGTATAGTTGAGTGTAGTATGCGACAAAGGCAGTGCTTATTTCTTGTTGCGTAGTTAGATGTCTGCCATCTTCAGTGTCCAGTACGTGTATCAGGCCTCTTCTTCGACGCTTACGTTCGTTGATGATATGATACATGGATGGTTGTTCTCCCATGACTCGGTCGAGTGCCCTTGCCCTGATTGCTACTCCTTCGAGGTGGCTTCTCGTGATGGTTATAATCTTGGCCTTGGCTTGTTGTACTGTCGTATGTCTCTCCGGAGAAGGTGCCTGGTTATTGCAGTCACGTAGAACGGTGAAGTAAAAGTTCATCGTTTGCCGTCGCCACGCTGCCTGTTCACGACCGTAGCGAATGAAGGTACGGCGTATCGCTGGTTTGGCACAATCCAGCCACCAACGTAGTGTTGTGGGATACGCCTGGAGACGTCTTAGGCATAATTTCCATGTATCTTCGATGGCACTGCGACAGTCTGGGTTGTCAAGGTGGGCGACGTTCAGTTTCCAAGGACCGCGGCTCCGCCACACCTGTTGTCTCCTGAGAGAGATGGTACATATAAATGCCGTGTGGTCAGTGAAGGCTGCAGGCCACAGTTCTGCATCCACGATATCAGTTCTGGGAGTATTTGTTGCGTAAACTCGATCGAGGCGACTAGCGGAATGACTCGTCATATGGGTGAAGCCTTGACGTAGGCCATGCACATGCTCCCATGTGTCAACCAAATGCATATCACGCACTATCGTTCTTAGTTCCGGGCACGTTGTGTATCCAGGAATTTGATCTTTCGGGGCAAGTACACAATTAAAGTCACCGCCGAGGATGAAACAGTCGTGTCGTCCTTGAAAGAGCGGTGCAATTTCCTCGGAAAAGAAGCGGGAACGATCTCGTCTCTTGTCTGTTCCGGATGGTGCGTAAATGTTGATGAGTCTGACACCAAGCACCGTCATCGCTGATCCCCTTGCTGAAGGTAGGTGTAGAACATCCTCGGCTTCTATGCCTTCTCTAAGAAGTATTGCCATGCCGCTGCCTGTTTCGGAGGCATGTGAGATGTAGGTGTCGTACCCGTAGATGATCGGAAAATCTTGAACGTACACCTCCTGAAGTAGGACTATATCGATGTCCGCCGCGATCAGCATCTCCTTGAGTAAGGTCATTTTAATGCGCGACCTTATGGTGTTAATATTTATGGAGGCTAGTCGGTATGCTTGTCTTCGTTCCGCCATGTGTGTGTCGCCCATGGGAGCTTATGTCATCTGATGTTATACTAACACGTCGTGGGGCGTCGTCATATCCGCTGGCGTTAACTGCGTGTTTAACTTTGCAGGGACGCCGTCGCTGCCCCGTCGCCTGTTGCGGCCGTCATCGGGTCATCTCCAGTGTCCTCTGACCAATCGCCTTGTGAACAGATCGTCGTCATCTTAGTCTTCTCCACCCCTTCCTGTTGTGTCGTCTTTTCCACTGTAGCAGACTGGTAGTGGGCTGCAGGCAGTTCTTCGTTGTCATACTTTGCAGGTCGCTCGTGGCTTTTCTTTTTATCGGGATGTTGACCTTCTTGATGAGAGATCACGGTAACCTCTGCGTGGTCACCGCCCCCCTCAACGTGATCACTGTCTCCGGTCGTACGTTGTAAGCAGTCGTCTGACGGGGTGAGTCGCCGTTTCTTGTGTCGTTTTGGAGATCGTTGCTTACGGACATGGGCTTCCGTATCCGAATTTGGTTGTGCATCGCTGTCCTCTTTGCTGGCGGGGACGAAGGCGGCTGTTGGCACTACCCTACTGTCGACTTCCATGTTCTGTTCGAGTATCTCTGCTGGAGAGATCGTTCGCGGCATCTCTGTGGGGAGAGACGCTAACTCTTCCTTGAAGGTGTCTTCGTTTGCTGAACCTTCGGCAGAATGTTCTAGTTGTTGGGTCATGTCATTGTTTGAGTGAACGTTCTTCGTAAACACCTCTGCATATGTGAGAGGGAGGGTCGTGGCCGTAGATGTTTGTACAGGTTCTCCTGTTGGTACCTGAACAATTCTCCGTTGAAGACATTCTGAACGGACATGACCTTCCTTACCACAGCCTGAACATGTTTTTGGTTGGCCATCGTAGATTACTATTGCTCTGCAGCCTCCAATCGTGAGATAAGACGGCACGTGTTTTGTCAGTTCGATCCTTATTTGTCGTACGCCGTTAAGAACAGGGTACGTCGTAAAGGTTGTCCATTTTTCTGCTATGTGGCTTAGCACTCTACCATAGGGTTGCAGCGCTTTTGTCACCATGTCAGCCGGTACCTCGAAAGGTAGTTCAAAAACTCGGACGGTTCTTAGTCCCAGCCCTGCATGATCGATTGTCACTGCTCCGACATTTCCGTCAGAATGTTTGAATTTTAGTCCGTCTTTGTTCTCTCGCACAATCTTGTCACATACCATGTCGTTGATCAGTTTTACGTAGACCACACTACTTATAATGGAGAAGTGTATTCCAATCATCTCTCGTGGATCAATTTTAATCTCTTCATGGATGAATCTTTCCACTTCGAATGCTTTCGGTCGTGCAAATTCATTGTTAAAGCTGATCTTGATTGTAGACTGTCGGTACGAATGAGCCATTCTATGTCTATATGAAGTAACACTCGCGAAGACTGCGAGAAGTAAACAACCGCTCACGCGCGAGACACTGCGGCGGGACGTAAACAGTCCGTCCTCACCGCTGCGCTGTCGAAAGCAGACTGCCTCCAACACTTAATAACAGCTATTAATAGTATTAAAGGAGCTGACTCTTAACTGTTACTAATATGGCATTTGTAGATAGATCATCATTTATCGTACGAAGAACGACGTTTTTTGTGAATTCTTCAGTGCGCCATTGCTTTGGAATGAGAACGTGTAAGTTACAATAAGAAAATCATCAAATACGCAAAGCAAGATGGCTTATGCCAGAGAGAATTCTGGGCGAGGAATGTCACGTGACATGTGCGAACGGCTGGTTTTCGTTAATTCAGTAGAGGGCGTCAAAACACTTTTTTTTTTTTTTGCAAATATCTCTCAAACGATACGAGATAGGGAAAAACAATAGAGCGAAGTTTTAGAGAATTTTCCTCTCTACCAATTAGACTATTCAATTTTCGTGTCAGATGAACCGTTCGTTTGCAATTACAATTACATTACAAACGGGTTTTTTGGCATTACTACCGTGTTTTTTGTCCGAAAAATTTGGAAAAGGGAGGTTCTGGTCTCTGTAGGCCTACAAATATGTCTGTAAAATGTGGTGATCGATTGAATGGTTCGTCTTAAAAACGGGGAACAGGTTACGGACAGACAGACATCCCACAATCGCCGTTATTTTTGCAAGTTTCTCTGAAACGATACGAGATATGTAAAAAACATAAGTTGTAGAGAATTTTCGCTTCTACAAACTCGGTTATTCAATTTTTGTGTCAGACGAATGTTTAAGCGTTTTTTTTCTCTCCATTTAAATTTCGAGCTGTCAAAAACGATCGCAAAGGCCCACTTTTAGTGTTACTACCGTAACACAAAGTGGGCCAAAAGTAGTAAAGGAGTAGTAAGTTCCTTTTTCATATTCAATACACACAAAAACAGTAGTACTGTAGCCAGTGGCCATTCTTATGCAGACACTAAAAAAAAAAAAAGAAAAAAAGAAAAAGTAGTAAAGGAAGTAAAAACATCCATACACATGCAACACGAAAATTGTTGTCACCAACGATAACTAATCGAAACAAAAAATCTAGTAAAGTAAGCAAAGGTGAAATCAAAGGAGTCCCCTTCCTGAAGTTCCAAATGCTTTTTCCAAGGGGATCGTTAAAAAGTTTGCTCTTGGTTGCCCTGTCCAAATTGTTTTAAATTTATTGGAAAATCTAAAACATTGAATTAAAATTTGTGGTGCGGCCGGGAATCGAACCCGGACCTCCATGCTTACTAGGCAGACATCTTAACGTTATACGTCTACGTACGATTTCCCTCCACGTCACAAACTTTAATTCAGCTTCTGTGTTCCACAGATAATAGCAAATACACCCAAGGCTCTCCATGTAGCGGAATAGCACCTCGGCAATTGACATATTGGAACAATCCTGTTAAGGTGATATAAATATCAATTTAATACAAATAAACACTCCTGAGACGGATTTTCATCTCGAATATGACAGACATTGATAAATCTGAAGCATCGAGGTCCGGGTTGGATTCCCGGCCGCACCACAAAATTTAATTTAATGCTTAAGATTTATTAATGTCTTTGACATATTCGAGACGAAAATCCGTCCCAGGGAGTGTTTATTTGTAATAAATTGTTTTAATTTTATTATCAGAGGAGCTAATCTCAGACATGATGCACTTGCTTCTTGATTTTTAATAACTTTTCTTAATCTTGCACAGTAGTTTTTATAATATTTTGTTTCAGGGTTATTACTCTTTCTTGTGGACAGATATAGTTCCCTTTTTCGGTTACACGATATTTTTATTCATTTAGTAAGCCACAGTTTTTTACATGGTTTCTTACAATTAAATTTTACTAATTTCTTTGGGAAACCGTTATCAAGTATCCTTACAACTGTATCGTGAAATAAGTTATATTTTAAATTAACATTTTCCTTGTAAACCTATCCCATTCTAACTGCTGTAGACTTTCTTTGAAATTTCTAGTTCTTAAGTCATTAATCGAGCGCACAATTCTGGTGGACTGTTTCGAATTACTGAATGGAGCTATGTCATACCGTTACTACAGGGCATCCAGAAAAAGGACTCCCTGATTTCAAAATTAAATATCTCTAAAACATAGATCGATAGAGGAATGCAGTAAACGGTATGTTTATTGTGAAAGCTGTAGGAAGTTTATACGGCAGTTTGAAATAATAGTAACAAAAGCTAACAGATGGCGCTGTAATCGCCATACGTAATGCCTAGTATAAATAGTGATCGACGCCCAGAGCAACCAGTGCCACTATTGAAACGTGACAGGAGGTTACTCGTTAGCGTACCGAAGGAAGAGATTAAATCCATGTACTCCATTGAACAACGCGTTTTTCTGGTGCTGGAGTACCTTAGAAGAGAGTCCTACGGCAACAAGGCGAAGTTTTCAAGCTATGCCAAAACCATTCGTACGCTCTTCGCAAAATTCCAACGAACAGCCGGCGTAACCAATGATCTAGTGGGGCATGTTGGCCGCAAGCAAACCGCAGTTACGCCTGAAAATATCGCCACAGTTTCTGGAATCATTCAGCGAAATCCAATGTCATCCGTCCGTAGAAACGCATCTGAGACTGGTTTGAAGCATTCCAGCACACAGAAAATACTGAGAAAGAGCCTACACGTTTCCATTCAAAATTCAAACGCACCAGGCCATACCCGTACGAGCTGTGCATAAAAGGGTTGCCTTTGCTAATCAGATGCTCACAATGATTGATACTGAAGGATTTGATGTGGGCTGCATCTGGTTTACAGATAAAGCACACTTACACCTGAATGGATACGTGAATAAGCAGAACTGGCGATTTTGGGGTTCCGAAAAGCCATATTGGTATGAAGCGTAACCCCTGTATTTTCCGAAGTTACTGTGTGGGCCGCAGTATGCAGCAGAGGCATTATTGGCCCTTTTTCATTCGAGAAACGGTCACTGGTGCAAGTTACGTTGTAATTTTGCAACAATTTGTCGTCACACAGCAAGCGTTAGAGGATCGACGAGGTACTGAATGGTTTATGCACGATGGAGCCCGACCACATCGGAGCGAACGAGTGTTTCGCTTTCTTGAGGAATAATTTGCGAATCGAGTCATTGCTTTGGAATATCCCAAATTTACTGGTGCAGGCATGGATTGGCCTCCATATTCTCCGGATTTGACTACCTGTGACTTTTTGTCCAGCACAGTGAAAGACATGGTCTATCCGAAGCATCCCGCCAAGCTGGACGAGTTTGAATCGGCGATATATGAATCCATTTCGGTTGAGAGACTACGAAATGTAATGGCGAATTTCATTCTTCGTTTGCGCCACCTCTGTAGTACCAATGGTGAACATTTTGTAAACATTGTTATGTGATTGTTTGCAAAGATTGTTTTCATATGATTATTTCACTTATGTATGCTGATATGAGCTGTACAGCGTACAGCGACATCTGTTAGCATCTTTTGTAACTATTATTTCAAACTACTGTATAAACTTCCTACAGCTTTCATAATAAAAATACCGTTTACTGCATTCCTCTATCGATCTTTATTTTCCAGATATTTAATTTTGAAATGAGGGAGTCCTTTTCTGGACACCCTGTAGCTGTGCACCATGATCAGAAAGACCATTCTCAACGGGACAAGCATTTATGTTGTTAAACTTATCTTGCTCTATAAAAAAGTTATCAATGTACTGCTGTCCTTTACTACCCGAGTAGGAAAATCAATAACGGATGTCTGATTGAATGAGCCAATTAAGACTTCCAAATCTTTCTTCCTATGACAATCTTTCAGTGAATCTACAATGAAGTCACCACAAATAATAATTTGCTTCCCCCTGTCTGACAGATAGCACAACAAGGCATTCAAGTTTTCCAGAAATAACTGGACTATACTGTTAAATTATAAGATATCATCATTGAGTTTAAGCTGGCAGGCACATGCTTCAATATGCTGCTCTACAGAAAACTTTTTTGTTTCTAATTTTTTTTTACACTGTGATAGCTCTTGACATATATGGCGCAATTATTTCATTGTACGACAAATAATGCAGGAGATGACGCCAAAAACCGTGAAATGCCGAAAAAAAAAAAAGTTGCATCACGTGACAACGTTTTGTCTCCACAACCACTGGACCGATTTCAAGAAATTTGTTGCCCATGGTCGTTATCATGAAGCAACAATTCCTGTACGGATAAGAGCTACGTAGTTCAGAGGGTATGACGTTAAATAATGAGAAACTTGGGAACTAAAACTGTTATTTAAATACAGTTTTTTTTTAACCTTTTCCCAAGAATCTTAGAGAATTCTTGACAAATTTACTTAAAAATTTTACACGACTCTGTAATAAATATTCGAGCAGACGTAGACTATATATTTTTCAAGCAAATTTACCACCTATCTATATGAAGTAGAGGTTCCCTGTGTTTCTGTATTTATATTGGATACAGTTTAGTTCCAAACTTACTGAAAGTTTGCACATTCTACCTACTAAAGAAGAAAGTCACTGTCTCCATATATTTTACTACAGCGCCTGACGGAGGGTACTTACAGACTTCGACAAAATCAACAGTTTCATTTCGAAATCATGCACATTCAAAACAAGAGGAAGGTCACTTGCTACATAAATTTTCGTATGGTGCACGGCGCAGGATACTTACGGTTCGGTCTTCACCACAACTTAGCCGCTTCATTACCATTTTGATGAATTCTTTACATGCGTGACCTTGAAAACTAGAAAGTGACTGTCGAGATAGGTAACATTCCAATCAAACAGTACTTTGCGATTAAGCTTAGTCACCAGTCCTCATTTTTATTCTAATGTTTTGTTTTCTCTTGGTTTCCATATTGAGTTGGCTACTGAGTTGATGTTTCGACTCAGTCAATCACCTCAGCGAACTGTTCGACCGAGTCGAAACCTTAATCGGCTCTGTTTCGCAACAACGAATCTTGTGATTCATATATCGGACGCTAGATACCGTTAACATGCGTTTTATTGTCCGTCTGCCTGGGTGAGGTCGTCACAGCGCCCAGGCGTGCAACGAGCTTGAAGTTTTAATGCTAGAGTGTTCCCTGTCGCGCTACCGAGAAAAGCTGTGAAGTCATTCGGTGTTGAGGAAATTTCGCGTGAACTAAGTAGTGTAAACTTAGTTATTTTATCTAAAGTGCCCTTCCTAAACAGAGGATTACTAAAAAATCTTGTATTAATACATTAATGATTTTTTTATAACTTGTGCGATGCTTGTCACTGACTTCTCTCTCTCTCTCTCTCTCTCTCTCTCTCTCTCTCTCTCTCTCTCTCTCTCTCTCTCTCTCTCTCTCTGACAGCGTATCGACAAACATATGACATTTGTCACGTTCAACTTTTTTTTGCAACAAGCTGAAGGGAGAGAGCGGAACTGTTCGTGACTTACTTTCTTCTGCTTCACGTGCTAGGACGTGTCATGTAAGTGTGAGCTTAGTTTTTTTTATTAATTTCAATAAAACCCCACAGTTAATTTGAAATATCTTCCTTACTTACAATCCCTTCCCCATTCTCACTAATTTTAAAGTTATTTATTTTCAGAAGATCCAGTACTTCATAAAGTGATGCTCGGGTATTGTTGCAATTTGTTTCGCGATTGTACTAGAACATTCTCTTTAACTTTTTATTTATTTCGTGTCTATGAATGGTTTATTACATTTTAATGCCCGCAGAAAAAACTTCGTAATGTTTATGAAGTCCGATAATTTTGCTATTTTTGGCGACTATCATGATTAATTTTCCACACGGTCATAGATCAATAGTAACCGAAACGCACAATCCCAGCATCAATTTATCGAAGTAATATTCCAGTCATCACAGCTAGCATCACTACAGAACTTGACCGAAATATTTGTACCAGCTCAATGAGGTAAAATTTAGATTCCGCCGACTTCTTCTGTAATGTTGCTTTCTGGTGGTGTATTTGCCACCGAAATTACGACCGCTACCATTTAAGGGCGGAATCCAATTTTGTTTAAATTGTCCCTTCCTTGTCAAAATTGCGTAGTAATCTCATTTAAAAATATTTCACTACCTGATAAAATTTCATTTGCGGTCCCCAACCTTAACTTTAATACGCAACACCCGTTTTCATACGAAAGCAGCATTACAATCTGGATCACCTCAGAGAGAAATACCCTGATGGCAACATTTCATCTCTTGTTAGACGTCTCAGTGGGGAACTAGAGGAGAAAACGTCGAAGAGGTATCAACTCAAAAGCTCTCTGGGAAGCAAAGTTCCTTGACCACCGTTTCAAGAATATGTATTTGAGTCAAAGCAGGACGAACGTTATAAGCAAGTGATTTTCAGCATAATTAACATATGTTGCACCTTGCTGAAATCGACAACGCAAACTTAATTTCCTAGACCTGCAGTCAAACTTCATATGAACATTTAAAAAACTGAATCACACCCTTACAAACAGATACTGACAAATTCTCTAACAGTCGCGCCAGATGAGACCATACATGCAACAAAACTATATACAACATACTCTGATTTCTGTTCGAATTATATAGTGGTACAAAGCATTCGACTGCGAGAAGCACTTTTCAGTTATGGATGTGCTATTATTGACGATTCCCCGATCTGAGTCAAGATTAGCGTCTGACGTCCATACAGTGAATAATAACCCTAGAATGATCGGTGGAAACAGTTCCGGGAACGGTCGGGCTTAATCTGTGGGACCCAATAATTTAAACACTTATAACATACCAAACGGTAAACTTATATGAAATGACAAGTTTTCATTTTTTAGGTCCAACTAAATGCTGTAGGGGACATTATTCCAACTTTCTGAATTACACAATAACTAATGTAAAAATACTAAAAAATCCTTTGTGGTAATAAATTAAGTACATTGAAATAGAAGTAAACTGGACTGAAAGACAATTATAAATGAAAATAATTTGTGGAACTGAGGAGCAGACATGTTGAATTTTCTTTATAAATCGAAATTGTGAATATAATGAACAGTTTGTTTGATATCGTCCAACTTCTCACTTTTTCAAACATTTGCCACATAGGTGACATACCCTAGGTATTTAGAGAGGATCTACGCCAACCATTAACTGTAGGTGCATCGGTGCTGGCAGGAGGCCAGTGGCGTAGCTATCAAAGGGCTAGGCGGGGCAGTGCCCCGGGGCCCCCGAGCTCAAGGGGCCCCTTGGTCTACGTGACCGACGTTGAAAAAAGTTACCGGAGATCCTTGAACACTTTCATGTCCCCCAATTACTTCGGATAATCTAAGTTCAACTGTATATAATAATTTAGTTGAAGATTTTCCGACTTTGAACTTTTTGAACCCTGACCAACAAACCTCAAACGCAGGAAGTGAAATCCAAAAATTATTCGCACCCCAGAATATAAACATAACAAGGTCGTTTGCTTGTCTGCTAAGACGTGGACTCTGCCATCGTCAGCGTATTGTCGGTTGAAGTCGGAGTTGGCGTGCCTGTCAATCTTTGCGAATTAACAGTTAATGATGCTGAATTACTAGCACAGTGTTAGACAGACAGTGTGACCACATTTGAATATGAAGTCTCTACAATTTATTATAACAGAACGGTTTTATTATGGTAACTCAACTGTTTGTGTAGTGAATTCCTCAAGGGTGTGCTCCACCCCACTGCGACTATAGTAAGGGAAGATGTCAGTTATCTTATTACTTTCTCCTGGCCAGACATTAATAAATACTTCATGAAGCGTGGTAGGGGCACGGCTCAAACCAAAGTATTCCATCAAACAAAATCCGGCAACTTTTCTGAAACCATCCTATTTTCCATCTTTGATTGGGATGTCAACGAAATTAGGCTGATCGTTACGGAGCAATGACCTAACAGCGAGGAGTTTAGCGACAGTGAGATGTCGCCACTGACAACAGTCCGCCTGCTGTCACCGCGGACTTGACTGTTCCCGGTTTGCTTCGCGGCAGGGGGGGGGGGGGCATGTCTTCATGGTTAAGTAATACTTTTTCTTTGTTTATTTTTTACTAGCTTATGCCTGCGACTTCATTCACCTAGTATGGAGCAACTTCCGAGACTATACCAAGAGGTCGTTTATCTATATGTCCTACCCAGGTACAAATCTATCCCTCTGCAAAATTTCATTCAAATCCGCCCAGTAACTTTCTCGTGAAAGCATAACAAACAAACCAACTTTCACAGTTATAATTATATTTGAGAGTATTATTAAATATTATGTGCTGCGTGACACATAGTTTACTTAATAGTATTTAGGTTTGCATTATGTCTTCCCGTAGGCGGTAAGGAACTGATGATGAAGTAGTTTTGCATAGTTTTAGTTTAAAGAGGGCCCCAATGTCATTTTTGTCCCGGGGCCCTTGGTGACATAGCTACGCCACTGCAGGAGGCCCAACAACTTCTCTTCCTCCCCATTTATTCCACTATTGATATCACTATTTATTTCGAAATCTGGGTCCGCATCCGAATCAATTTCACTCTCAAAACCGTATAAAATTATGCAAATTTCATTGTACGACAGACTATCTTGCCATTTTATATTGTACACAATTGAGAATAATATTGTGATGTTGCGAAATCGCAATTACATCAAAAAGTAAAAAGTGAACGAAATCTCTATAAAAATGAATGTATGTCCTCTATGGGTTCTTAAATCATTCATTCGATTGCAATGAAGGTTTTGTGAACTTTTCACCGTACGCCCATGAAGGTTGCTGACCCAAAAGCAAGAGCACGACCCATAGCTCAGGAGATTACGTCATAAACAATAAGATGCGCGAAAAACTGCTGCATCTACAACAATGTTGCACATTTCCTCTTAAGCCACTGGACCGATTTCAACCAAATTTCGTTAACATATTCCTTACTATAAGACAACAATGCTGCCGGGGTAAGAACTACATACGACACAGGGTTCAGAAGATACCTCATAAATGAGTTGCGAGAAACTGCCACATAATGAGGCTAGATTTTATTCGCACACTGTATGAGAATGACAGTATTTAGCGACCTGCAATGAACTTTAAACGTAATTTCAAACCTTAAGCTTTTTCTCGCTGACAACCACATCAAAATACTGAAAGGAAAAAAGTTACTCGCTTACTACTTTTTCGCTTTTCTCGGAGTAAAACTACAGCATTCGGTAAGAAATCAGTATAAGCAGATACAGCTGGATGTACCTTCGAAATTGTATCACAGTACGACACTTAGTTCATGAGATTCAAAAATGTTCAAATGTTTGTAGAGCTTATGGGACTTAACTATGGGGTCATCAGTCCCTAAACTTACAAACTACTTATGAACTACCTAATACTAAGGACGGCACAAATATCCATGCCCGAGGGGGGATTCGAACCCCCGACCGTAGTGGCCGTGCAGACCGTGACTGGCGCGCCTTAGTCCCCTCGACCACCGCGGCCGGCAGTTCATGAGATATGAGCACATTAACAGTAATGTTCATGGAAAATCGCCTTATCACGCACCAAGTTTTAATCTATTCCTTCTTTACTACTAATTGTATTCGCAACAGATTTTACAGACATACAGAACTTATACAAATGAATATATACCTGAAAAATTATACAATTTTACAACATATAAATCATAAATATGAGATCATATACACTGAAATGGATAAAAACTTTTCACATTATGCACCACGTTGTAATTAGTTTCTTATTTACTACTAAGATATACCTTTAACTCAGTCAGCTTAAGGAAATTCGTAAAAGGTGACAGTGCTCTTGACAACTCTGAACTGTGAAGCGCTCACGGATATAAGCAAAAGCAGTTGCCTTCTAAAGAGCTACAAGGAAAGGAAGAGAATAAAACGGTGTACACCCAACGTATACGTTTATATTCGAAAAATCTACCTATCAACTTCAAGAGACTGCCGTTTCCATTCGAACTTTCATTTTCCACACCGATTAATAACAGGGTAATTGTGATTCTTCAGTTTCTCCCGGCGTATTTGATCAAAATATCCAAGGTGTACTGCCGGTCTATAGTGTCCAACGGGCACAATATTTCGGCGATCATACATGTCGCCATCATCAGGTGAACTGACGGATGGAGCTCCTGGAAACGCGCCGGCACGGAGATCCGCACGCTACGGCTGCTCGAAGGGAACTGGGTTCTAGCCCGGTAGCGGGCCATTTAAATTCCCTCGGCCCGCGGAGCGACCCCTCCGCGGTCCGCGCCCCGCGCCGTGGAACCGATTGCGCCGGCGTCTGAGAAGACGTCGGTGTGTGGGCTCTGTCCGCCGTGGTCGTCACTTCGTTATGTTTGCTAGATTTACTCTTAATTAACCCAATCGCTGGTTCGCAAGCTTTGCTAAGATTATAGCCAGTCACGGTTTATGAGGTCGTCACTTGTGCGAATTTCAATGGCCTCTCCAACGACGCAGTCCCAGTATCTCGACGTCTGTACCAGAATCCTAGTGTGTTCATGGTTCATCGCATGATTCTCCGACAAACAATGTTCAGCGACCGCCAACCGAGCAAGTGGCCGGTCGCTGAACATTGTCGGAGAATCACGCCATGGCCGAGGGTATTTAAATGGCCCGCTACCGGGCTAGAACCCAGTTCCCTTCGAGCAGCCGTAGCCTGCGGATCTCCGTGCCGGCGCGTTTCCGGGAGCTCAGTCCGTCAGTTCACCTGATGATGGCGACATGTATGATCGCCGAAATATTGTGCCCGTTGGACACTATAGACCGGCAGTACACCCGTGGATATTCTGATCAACAGGTTAATTATTAAATACTGCAGAATAGATTGGTAACGCCATGTCTCGCATGGTCAGGAGTGGGCCCACCAAAAAATTCATATTAGAGTCTGGAAGATATACATATGCCGTGTGTGTGTGTGTGTGTGTGTGTGTGTGTGTGTACTGCACTTAAAATTTTGTATATTATGCAAGATAGCCTTCTCTTATCCGATAAATATAACATGTTTTTATTAAAAAAAAAAGGGAGATAGGAATAAATATCTGGGTATCGCTGGGTTTTCAGCTAGTACCAAATAAAAATCGGGTCGCTCTGGTGTAAATTAGTGACGCGGAAGAGGTACACTATCGTTGTTTCATCATCCAACAAAACTGACTATCGTTTCTGCACCGAAGTATATATTATGAACCTATGTTGTGAAAGGTAGATTAGATTCGCAAATCCACTCTTTATTTGGAAATGTAATTACTGTAACTTCTGATAGCAGAACTATTCTTCACCACTTTATCAACAAACCTTGTCTCCACTTTGAGAACAAATATAAGCCTTCCCGTTGCATTATAGTGGTGTGGTACACGTTTCAACGAACGTCCATTAACAAAAAAGGGACGAATAGAGAAATAATCTCCTTTCGCCGAGCATTTAAAGGCTTCTGGGCATCAAGCACCCACCCAATATAGTATTGAAATTTTGCATTATGCCCAAAAAGGGCGGAAGAATTCAAGAGGTGTAATCAGCTTTATTTCAAACACCCAAGACTTCTAAACGATCGGTTGACCTGAAAAGGCCTAAAATTTTTCGATATTTTTATGGACAGTTTTAAGTCAGAACAAGACTCAGTGCTACCGATGATGAAGCATTTAATCAACACACTGACCTATGGAGAACACAGTATATTATTATACTGTGTTCCACATGTATATTTATTCATTAAAAGTAACACACGATCTCCACAGGTAATTGAAGTGGTCACGAAATAATGTGTCAGTGGGACATATTTCCAGATATATAGCTTTGCAGACGGAGCTTAGTAAGTACAAATGTCTACAGTTAGTAATTCTTGTAATGGTCAATTGGTATGGAACCAGACGCCGATTTCAGGAGTACAAATGCTTCATCATGGACGCAAGAACTCGTTAACGTTAATGTCAAGTATGCAAGCATCAGATGACCAAGCTATTAAGGGAATGGTGTTGCAAACAACATGTGATATGTACAGTGCTGTATCAGTTTTTAATTCATATGTCTTGCACTTTATAATAACTTTTGTTAGTTTGATGAAGGAACTTATGATCATTTGATAATGGGAACACAGGTTGACGAAACTAGTAATGAGATACTAAATGAGTAGTTTATACATGCTACCTAGGGTTTGTGTTATTGAAGTTATTACATTTTTAAAAAACTACGCTATCTGTTGGTCGAAGTTGAAACATTTATGACGACATCCTCTATTCCTCAAGTGGCATCGACGTTTCTTCGCAGATGTAGACTTTTCAATAGTGTGTTTCACATTTACTTAAGCTTTTATTTTCGCCTCTTTCCATTATGTAAATTAAGTTCTCAAATGTTTTAATACACATGTTATTCAATCATTTTTGTAACTGAATAACCTACTGTAGGGTAAGGTGGTACAAATGCGATATAGGTACAATTCCTATCAACGTAGGTTTTCGCGCCATTTGTCAGTCTCTTAGTGTCTCGTTGTGTGGCGTTGTAGTGCAGTGGGTTTCTAGAGCTCCTTTATTTTCTAATATTACACCACATTGAGCTAAGAAGAAATTTTTTTCCTGTTAAGAGGTAAGCGAAGCTACTTAGTCTAACGTGCTCTTGTAAATTTTCTACTTAAGGATGACTGGATTCGCTGACAAAAATTCCATGTTTGCTACCACGACGTATGCGTTGGTAGCTGACGGAAGAAGTGCTTTTTATGTGGAACATGCCAGTAATCAAAATTGTACCAGGAAGTGATGACAATTGTACCTTGTATGGTACATTTTCGATTGATTTTCCTCAATTCGGTAATCTTTTGTGTTTATACCGACAATTGTAATTGTCTAATATTTGAGTTACATAATCATTCAATATCCAAGAAAAAGTGCCATAGTTTAAATTATTTCTTTTTCCCAATATATTTCCATTTACAATAACATTTGCCCTAAATGATCGAAATTGTACCACCTTATTACGGGCGCCAATTTATCCCACTTACTGTATTTCACTTGGTACGTCAGATAAAATAACAATAAAATGTTATAATCATAGAATTTTTCTAAAGCGTTTATCGTTTCAGGATATTTTACAATAAACACACGTGGCTGTATCTTTAGGTGTTATACAATAAAATTTAATAGTAAAGTGCCTTCGGTGAGCAGATTAACCAACTTTACCCTGCACCAGGTATGACCAAGGAACACTGACCCGTCGCTCTGCCTTCCATAGCAACAGCGTCACATGATCATTTCATTTTCTTATTTACAAATTTAATTCCATACCTTTAGCAACATGTTGCATGTGTCCTTCCGCGCTCTAATCTCTATACTTACAAGAGAACAGACAGACAACGAATGCTTCTTATAACTTAAGATCCAGACAATCAAATAACGTGAAATTTGATATACATACACAACATTACATGGGGAAGGTTCTTAAACAGGTTTCCTTCCATTTTTTTGGAAAATGGACAGGAAAATTTGAGAAAAAGTGAAAGTTTTCAATGTGTCCGTGTAAATCTATATCTTCGCATTGATCTTGATGAAATTTTACACAATTGACCTTCAAGACAAGAGGAAGAGCACTGTCTACATAAAATTTCGTTCAGTGCATGGTGGAGGGTACTTATGGATTACGCCAAACTCCACAGTTTTGCTGCGATTTTGAAATTTTGTGCACTTGACTTTGGAAACAAGATGAAGGTTATTGTATACATAAAAATTCCTTCGGTGAATGGGGGAGAATACTTCAAATAAACGGTTTTGTACGCTTCTACATAAAATGTTTTCTTTAACCCGGGCAAAGCCGGTTACTTGCAGTTTTAAATAACAGTGGTTTATTTCTTTTCCATGCTGGCTTTTTAGCAGACATGAGAGATGATCAAGGGAATTTCCACTGGTAGCGTATTTCGGAAAAAAGGAACTTCGTGTGGGATTCTACGACGAATTGGAAATGAATTTTGCGGGTCCAACTGTATCATATTACTATCGGAAATTCGGTAAGAACCTCAACACTTCCTTTGAACGAAACATGTTAATGGGTTTGTGCAGTCTCATTTGATTATAACGATAAAAGTTACCCAATACTTAGCGAACATACAAGAGATTGAGTGGTCAAGATAACCGAATGGTAAATAGTAACCGCCTTTATGGAAAGGTAATCTAATTTACGGAGACCTCTCTCGTATGAGCTGAAGGTGCGTTTTAAGAATAAAGTACTTTAGCAGCGGTGAAGGTTCTTAAATTTGCAGCTGTGAGCAGTAGAGATCCGCAAGAAAAGAGGCTTCGAGTGAGATTAGAAGAAAGTCGCCCTGCAGAAGGAAAAGTTCTTTAATCGTGGCATTCGAGAGAGAGAGAGAGAGAGAGATAGAATGGAGAGAACGGAAATGAAAATAATATAAGAGACATAAATTGAGGTCTCTGGATTCTGAAATACGGGACTAGTCGATACTGTTGTGTAGATAAAATATTAAGGTGAAGGATAGTGTTGAGATGAAGTTTACTTTGAGTTCGGGTAACAGTGGAGGCAGCATGTGGCAACGCCGCTACGGTGAAATTCCTTACGGAATACTGTCTCGTACTGTGCCGTGTGTATGGCATACTCCGTGAGAAACAATGAGAAACACGTCCTGCTTCGCATAAGGCCGTCTCAGCTGAAAATATTTGCTAATTAAAAAAAAATGCAATAATAGACGCCACCCAACCTTACGAAATAGAAGAATGAAACGAAGTTCTGCCGAATTTTCAGTTAAGTTGTCAACAGTAAAACTGCAAATCTAGTAATTTGTTATCATTTATCATGATGAGTGAAAGTGTGACAGTAAACAAAAGATTGAACAAATATCACTTATTACATTAATACATAGCAAAGAACACGAAACAGTGTGCTGCTACGATAATCCTAAAACATTCTTTTTCTTCATTTTTCTTTTTTAATCGGTCTTTATGAAAGTTATGATGTGTCTTACTAGCAATTCCTCTCCTGTGGGAGCCTCTTCATTTCAGAACACACTCTTTCTTCCAAATTATATACTGTATGTTTACAGTCCCTGTCGTCCCTTACAGATTTTACTCTCTACAGCAACGTCTCGTTACATGGAGCTTATTCTCTGATGTTTTAACACACGTCCTCTTCTCCCTCCGTCAGAGTACCGACGATTCAGCAGAGAACTTACTCATTCGTAATTTTATCAGCCCACTTCATTTTTAACATCGTATTTTGCACCGTATCTCAAATGCTTCATCTTTCCTCTGTTCCGTTTTTCCTACTGTCCATGTTTCACATCCAAACGCACATTTTCAACATATCCTCATCGCATTAAGACCGATGTTAGATTATTTCACGTTAACAATTCATGGGCCATGAATGAAACGATCTTTTGATTTATACAGTAGGCCTGTATTGAAACAGAACTACACTGTCGTATGAGTAAAGAATAAAATATTTGTTTTGTTTTATTTTTAGACTCATAATACGTGGTGCATTTAAATTATAACATCTCTTATATTTTTCCAACACAAACTAATTACAGGCCAACTGTTAAACTTCTTTTACTGAAGTAATTTCGTTGTACCCATTAACATTTTCCACAATGTCGACGACATAATTCTATGGTCGCTACTAAAGCTTTTTTTTAAGAGTTTGCTTTGACCACTACAAAAACGCTGATGCAATTTCAGCACGACTAGCTGCCAGTGAATGTGCGACCTACTTTTCGCCGTTAAAAAAAAAAATTTTTCACTAGGAGTCACGTCACGTGATTAGGGAGCATGATAGATCACTTCGAAGTCGTTGTTACGAGAAAACTCAATTGCAGTGTTCATACGAAGTACTTGTGCGTTGTCTTGATCGAAGAGTGATTGCGCAGCCATACCGCGACGTTTTTCACCCAATGCTGGGAGGAACATATCGGTAGGATGCACCAGTTATCGTCGTTTCATTTGGAACGCAACGAGTAAGGAATACGTCATCGCCGTTCCAGAAAATGGGCACCATCATTTCAGAACTGGCGTTTACCTGGAATTCGTGTCGTCTGCGATGGGTCTGTGTTTCAACTGACTAAACCTTCGATTCATTATGTAAAACTGAGGGCAAAATTTGTGACAAACGACGGAGAGAAAGTCCCAGTCCTGCAGTCATCACGCGCTTTAAGATTACCATATAGCAAACCCCCCTAAATAATTTTCTTTTAAAATAAAATTAATAATTTAATCAAACAATATGTAATATTATATAACCACTTCATTTTTTGTTAATGTTCGTTGGAATCTATAGGCTACGTAACAGATAAAGGTTCAAAGAATAACAGGCTATGATTGTAGTCATCAATTATCCTTGGAATGATAATAGTATAAAAAGATTAGCATCCCCGTTGTCGCTCTTTCTCTTGTCTGGCTTTGTTCTGATCGGAATTATCACTACTGAGCATCATTAACTGTTAAATTAATTTTACAGAATCTACCGATAAAATGGAAACTCAGGTACGCATTATCTGCTTTCTGTTATTAATAAATCCCCTCATTTAAAATTTCAGTAATTTTTTTATTCATTTAATTATTTTAACAGTTCCTTGATCATGCTGTTTTTAGTTAACGCAAACTATTACGACTTTCGATGGTTAGGGTATTAGATATATTGAAATTATGTATCTCGTGTAGCTTTCCAATGCTTCTTTGAAATGATTCTTTTTTTTTTTAAATATTTATTGGCATAGAACCTGCGATCACTTATACGTAAAGAACGGTCCAAAGTCAGATCAACCGATGGTACGTATCATTTATTACTATTCTTTCATTCATTAAATCACTTTGATGAAACTATGCTACACGGGGATCGAATCTAAAAATTCTAAACCTCCATACAATGTCGGCGAATAGTTACGCGGTTTACAATTTTTTTTTTTTTTTTTTTTTTTTTTTTTTTTTTTTTACAGCTCAACGAGATTTTCTACACCGCTGTGAAAGAACTATTCGTCGAATTATGTAGATTGCTTATTCTGCAAAATACTATAAACTTAAATGTTTGGCCAATGAAATATTTTCATTTTTTTAAATTACGGGTTCATATAAACTATAGGTTTCATTACTACTTTTTTGAAAAACCTTTTAATTACTTTGGTGCGGCCTATTTTTACCAACGAAAATAGTCAGGCAAGCAATGAGACTACAGCGTGAACATTGGTTGACAGCATACCAAGCGCGCAACCTTGTTCGCGACAGCTATCCGGAGGACACTTTGGCATTTTTCAAAACCTAATGAAAAATTTTGTGAACAGAACACACGATAACATCTTGTTCCACACTCCTTCGGCGTTGCTTCGAAGCCATTTTCTCCATTCGATCGATCATGACGTCAGATGACTAGTACGAGGTCGTCACATGACGTTTGGCTTTCTCTGAACTGTACCCAGGATCTCATATTGGAAACACCCATGATACCGAAAATACATGTTTCACTCAACTGGCGATGTACTTCAGTCCGTAGTATACAACGCAACCGAGGAAAACGAATGGTTACATGTTGTTCTTGTGCTGAGAACGTCACCATTGCATCAGTACCAGTCTTAAATCTCCACGACGCCTCTAGAGTTCCATGTGCTACAATGGTTATCACGGACTCACGATGAGTAGACGCTTATTTTAAACTAATGGCATCTTTCTAACTAGCCTGTTGAGAAAAATGTAACTATTGCTCTTCGTACAATTCCCAATCATTTCTTTTAACACCACAAAATCTAAAAATTAAAAACTAACTTCAATAATGTAAAGTCCATGGTGCAGATGTGTAGAGAAAATCGCAAAGCTGTAAAGACGGTGTAGATGCATCTTCAGGTGACATTAGCAAAATGATTACATGATATTTACGAAACAACGTCCAGCTTTCAGCAGGCCTTGCTAAAATACTCTCACAATATGGTGTGGTCGTCATTTGATAAGTAACATACACCCTATTGTGAGAGTATTTTAGCAAGGCCTCCTGAAAACTGGATGCTGTATTCTAAACAGCATGTATTCATTTTGCTAATGTCACCTGAAGATGCATCTAAACTCATGTAAAACTAGTTGTGTCTAAATAAACACGTCTTAACAGCTTTGCGATTTTCTATGCAAATCTGAAACCCAGGACTTTACATTATTGGAAGCTAATTTTTAAGTTTTTGATTTTGTGGTGTTTGTGCGTTGAATTTTATCAAAACGTATTTAAGCTAATGTTGCCCTTTTCAGAAATTTTTTGTCATTTAGTTTGAGCGATATTTTTAGCAATTTATGTCATTCGGGTAGCTAAAATATTTAATGCAACTTAACGTTTAGTAAACGTATTTACAAAATTGTTCAAATGTTTGTCAAGCTTATGGGACATAACTGCGGGATCAGTCCCTAAACTTACAAACTAATTATAAACTTAAACTAAAGAACACACAAATCCATGCCAGAGGGACGATTCGAACCTCCGACGCGGTACGCCTATATGTTAAAGAATGTCATCATCCCCAGCCTGTGTCAAACACCTGCTGGAACGAAAAAAAAAGTATTGCTAGACGCGAGAAAGATCTCTTGCGCGCGTCGTTTGGTGATCGTGTGCTCAGCCGCCACTTTCGTCATGCTTGGCCTTCCAGGTCCCCAGTCGTGCGATAATTGGCTATGGGTTTACTTGAAGTCGCAAGTGTATTGTGATCGACCGACAACCGTAGGGATGCTGAATGACAACATCTGACGCCAATGCCTCACCCTAACTCCGGGCATGCTTTACATTGCTGTTCACAAAATTATTCCTCGACTACAGCTATTGTTGAGGAATGATTGTGAACATATTGTTCATTTCCTGTAAAGAACATGATTTTTGCTTTGTCTTAATTTGTTATGCTAATAATTGCTTTTCTGTTCAGATGAAGCTCCATCTGTCTGACATTTTTTGAACTTTTATTTATTTATTTTTTCCAATAAAACTACCATGTCATTCCAAACATTTGTTTCAAATTTTACCTCTATCTAAGTTATTCGGCGATTTATTAAGTTTTGAAATTTATACTGACTTTTTGATCACCCCGTAAAACTGCTGAAGTGTTCGTTATCGTAAGATTGTGGGCTGGTAGGAATCTTGCCTGAAGGTTATGACAGGGTTACAGCATCACTGGCTAAGTTTTGCATTACTAAGAACTTAGCAACCTGGTTCCATTTAGGCTGCTAAGGCATGGGATCTGTATACGGAATATCAATAAGGCCACCGGGAGTTAATACTGTGCATAATATGTCAAACAGCAGTCACTGGCCTTAAAATGCGGATTCCGCTGACGATATGGCAGTGGAGTGGCCGAGCGTTCTAAGGCGCCTTACTGCGGAGCGCGCGGTTGTTCGTCGTCGGAGGTTCAAGTCCTCTCTCGGGCATGGGTGTGTTGTCTTCAGCTTCTTGTTGCTGCTGCTGTTATTTCAAAAGGACTAACCTGCGAGGTTATCAGTCCTCATTGTCCTTAGCATAAGTTACTTTAGTTTGAAAGCCTAGGGACTGATGACCAACGTAGTGCAGTACATTAGATTTTCAAACATTCGACATTACCATCGACGATAATATCTGTTAGAAATTTATTTTTTCATACTGAACCTTGCTGTTCTGAGTATTTCAGCAGCTGCACTAATTGGAGGATTAATCGCTTTGCTGTTATTATCTATGGCTGTTGTTGCCTGATCGTCTTTTGATTTTGAATTTTTTGCTGTCTTATCGCTTTTCTTGTTCTGCCTGGTATTGCAGCCGCATCAGTTGCGGTAGCTGATGGCGTTGTGCAAGAACTTCGATCTGCGGAATCCATTTCGGATACGGAGACCAATTTACTGGGAAATAAGTGTTCGTGTTGGAAGTGGTAGCTACTTCTGTATATTCAGCAGCGCTGTATAATCGAGCTCCGGGGAATATGATACAGAGTATCGCTAAAATAATCCTAGAGTAACACAGTCGTTTTAGAAATCGCGTTGAGGGGACGGTGCAAATGTAACGAGGCTATAGCTCGGAGTTATGTGTAAACAAGCGACGAGAATTCTGCAAAAAGCACGTCTGTAGCAGGCGGCAGATAACTGGGACAGCGAAAAGGTAAACACAGACAGTACTGGCTGTACTCTGTCGAGCTAGGCTCTTCATGTACAGATCTTTGCGGCAGCCGTTCGCAGAATTCTGTCCATTCTCCTTACAGGTAGGTCACGTGCTTTCTGAGCTGCGAATTTTAGTCCGAGTATTTTGGGTGCGATTACTTCGCTCGTGGAGAAATATCACATTGAGAATTAACGTGAAACTGTGATAACCCCTCTACTACTTGATAACTGGAACAGAAGATGTTTTAAAAATGAGAAGACGAACGCTATTGTACTTGCTTGACACTGCGTCGTACCATGGATACGATTTTTTTTTTTTTTTTAAATTTACGTTTAGTTGGTTACCGTGAAAGGAATGCCAAATGCCACTCATTCCATTGCAAAAGAAAACAAATTCATTTATTCCTCA
This sequence comes from Locusta migratoria, assembly GCA_026315105.1. Taxonomy (NCBI): domain Eukaryota; kingdom Metazoa; phylum Arthropoda; class Insecta; order Orthoptera; family Acrididae; genus Locusta; species Locusta migratoria. Next base: position 112,286,429 of record CM048744.1, on the reverse strand, counting down.
GTATCAATTGCAAATATTTTTTGTTTGATAACAGAGACAGAAGTACAAGACTTACTAGAAGTCCCTGAATAACACAAGAGATACTGAACTTAATTGATAACAGGAGAAAACAAAAATACAGCAAGTGAAGGAGGCAAAGGGAGTATAAAAAATGTTCAAATGTTTGTTAAGCTTATGGGACTTAACTACGGGGTCATTAGTCCCTAAACTGACAAACTACTTACGAACAAGGAAAGCACAAATATTCATGCCCAAGGGGGGATTCGAACCCCCGACCGTAGTGTCCGTGCAGAACATGACTGGAGCGCCTCAGTCTTCTCGGCCACCGCGGCTGGCAAAATATCATTGCAAGAACATTCTACACATATTGGTGCTATATTATGGCCTACTAGGTAATTCTCAGTCGTATTTAACTAAAACAAAACAAAATTTATCTATCATCAGTAATTCATTAACATACACTCCTGGTCATTAAAATTGCTATACCACGAGGATAACGTGCTAAAGAAGCGAAATTTAACTGACAGGAAGAAGATTGTGATATGCAAATGATTAGCTTTTCAGAGCATTCACACAAGGTTGGCGCCGGTGGCGACACCTACAACGTGCTAACATGAGGAAAGTTTCGAACCGATGTCTCATACTCAAACACCAGTTGACAGGCGTTGCCTGGTGAAACGTTGTTGTGATGCCTCGTGTAAGGAGGAGAAACGCGTACCATCACGTTTCCGACTTTGATAAAAATTGGATTGTAGCCTATCGAGAGTGCGGTATATCGTATCGCGTCATTACTGCTCGCTCTGGTCGCGATCCAATGACTGTTAGCAGAATATGAAATCTGTGGGTTCAGGAGGACAATACGAAACGCCGTGCTGGATCCCAACGACCTCTTATAACTAGCAGTCGAGATGACAAGCATCTTATCCGCATAGCTGTAACGGATCGTGCAGAGCGGTCTAAAGCGTCTCGCTGCGGAGCGCGCGGTTGCTCGCCGTGGAGGTTCGAGTCCTCCCTGGGGCATGGGTGTGTGTGTGTGTGTGTGTGTGTGTGTGTGTCCTTAGGTTAGTTTACCTAGGTTTAAGTAGTTTGTAAGCTACGGACTGATGACCACGCAGTTTGGTCCGATAGATTTACAGACATTTGAACATTTGGATCGTGCAGCCACGTCTCTATCCCTGAGTCAACAGATGGGGACGTATGAAAGACAACACCCATCTGCACGAACAGTTCGTCGACGTTTGCAGCAGCATGGACTATCACCTCGGAGACCATGGCTGCGGTTACCCTTGACGCTGCATCACAGACAGGAGCGCCTGCGATGGCGTACGCAACGACGGACTTGGGTACACGAATGGCAAAACTTCATCTTTTCGGATGAATCCAGGTTCTGTTTACAGCGTCATGATGATCGCATCCGTGTTTGGCGACATCGCGGTGAACGCACAATGGAAACTTGTATTTGTCATCGCAATACTGGCGTATTACCCGACCTAATGGTATGGGGTGCCATGTCTGTCACCTCTTGTTCGCATCGACGGCACTTTGGACAGTGGCCGTAACATTTGAGATGAGTTACGAGCCGTGGCTGTACCCTTCATTCGATCCCTGCGAAACCCTACATTTCAGCAGGATAATGAAGACCGCATGTTGCATGTCCTGTACGGGCCTTCTGGATACGGAAAATGTTCGACTGCTGCCCTGGCCAGCACATTCTCCATATCTTTCACCAACTGAAAACGTCTGGTTATTGGTGGCCGAGCAACTGGCTCACCACAATACGCCAGTCACTACTCTTGGTGAACTGTGGTATCGTGTTGAAGCTGCATGGACATCTGTACCCGTACCCGCCATCCAAGCCCTGTTTGACTCAGGCGTACCAAGGCCGTTATTACGGCCATAGGTGGTGGTTCTGGGTATTTATTTCTCATGACCTATGCCCCCGAAATTGTGTGAAAATGTAATCACAGGTCAGTTCTAGTACAATATATATTTGTCCAATGAATACCCGTTTATCATCTCCATTTCTTCTTGGCGTAGCATTTGTAATGCCCTGTAGTGTATTTGTGCCAGTATTTCTGACGATAGTAGCCTAGATTCAATGTAACGAATCCCTTCTTCCACGAGCCATTTTCAGCTATAAAGGAAATATAATTTACGCTCAATTTTCTTTTAAAATGAAACAGAAGAAGAAACGAGGCATTATACCGGCATCAATAGCCGTCAGTAGTCTAGTATGGGAGTTGAGAGGCACAGGTGAGGCATGAAGCTTCGTTTCGTGCTATCAGCAGAGGTAGACGAGGAGACCTCCAGAGAGCTCCGAACGTCCATATTGATCATGTTTCGTTGAATGCTTCGCATGCCGACACTTGTTGCTGGTGCATCTATGAAATCCGCAGGAATTTGCGCAAGGGTTGCGTTTCTGTCAAGTAGAAACATTCTCTTCAGACAACGTTGGTTCCATGATTACAGGCTCTTTATGGCCACACTGATGTCTGAGGTCTGATGTTTCACAGGATTTCCAATATTTACTGTGCACTCCTGAAATGGTCGTACGCGAAAATCTTCACTTCTTCGCTACCTCGGAGACGCTGTGTACCATCTCCCGTGTACCGAATATAACACCACTTTCAAACTCCCTTAACTGGTGATAACCAGCAGTAACCGATCTAATTCATGTGCGAGACAATTATACAAGGTGATCCAAAGAAAGTTGTTGATCTTAAATTTTTCTGGGACCTTTGAAATTTTAAATTCTGTTTCTTCTCTACTGGGTCAGCACCATATACAAGGTCAAAATATGACATTATCGTAATATAGAAATCCAAGTTTGCTGCTAACAATATTGATTCAGCTTGTGCAAATTTACTACTACAAGCTTGTTTCGACTTATGCCATTTTCAAGTGGACCTGGTGATGTATAATAAAATAATTACCTAAATTTACAATAAACAATTTTGTCTTGAATTTTGTACAAAAATTCCTTTATTAAAATTCACGTGTAGTTGAACTGACGTCCATAAATCATGTTAAAGTTACTGTCTTTGTGACAAGATGGTATAGTCACGTTTTATCTCGTAATTTATTTTTATTTCACAGATATGGACACAGCCACAACAGATATAGACACTGTTTTCTCTGTTGCTTATTTATGTTTACAGTAAATTAAATCTGTGCCAGTCAGAGGGTGTACTCTTGTGTCATGGGTAATGCAGTAGCAGAGAAAAAACATTGTTTCTTTTTCTTGTGTGCAATTTTTATCCGTTTTCCTTTTCGAATATTTCAATGAAGTTGTCTAAATAATTTTTATCTTTTGTATGTGTTTGTTGGTTGGGAATATCAAATGGGTATTTTTTCGTGTGTGAAAATTTCTACTTGTTACAAAATATTAAGAATATGACCTTTAGGAACTGTTTTAAAAATTCGATCCACAGTTCCTAAAGGGCATTCTAAATATTCTGGAACAACTAGAAATTTTTTTACACACACGAAAAAATACCCATTTCATATCCACAATGAACAAACAGATATAAAAGATAAAAATTATTTAGACAACTTTACTGAAATTTTGGAAAAGCAAAACGGATAAAAGTTTTACATAAGAAAAAGAAACGATGTTTTTCTCTGCTACCGTATTACCCATGACACACGAGTACATCCTCTGACTGGCACAGATAATTTACTGTAAACATAAATCAGAGTAAACAGTGTCTATAACTGTGAAATAAAAGAAAAAGTAATGAGATAAAACGTGACTATACCATCTTGTCAAAAAAGTCATTAACTCAAACATGGATTATGGACGTCAGTTCAACTTAAACGAAAGTTAATTTGTAATGAAACAACTTTTTATTTTATTTTAATACAAAATTGTATATTGTAAACTTCAGTAATTATTTTATTATACTTCACCAGGTCCACTTGAAAACGGCATAAGCCGAAACAAGCTTGTAGAGGAGTCGATTTTTACAAGCTGAATAAATATTTTTAGCGGCAAACTCGGAATTATATATTACGGTAATGTCATATTTAAATTCCGTTTTCACCAAGATGAATTGTAACAAAGTCCTCACTGAACGAAGTACATTCAAACCATTTGTTTTATGCGTGAATTCATACCAAATCAGACGCAGAATATCTAATTTCTTTTGCTTTGTAAAAGACTTTCCAAACTACACAGCAGTCGTCGCACAAGAATTAGACACAAAACAAGCTCCTTATGCTCTGTGGCCTTTTTATATCGGCATCGTGGCAATGCAACACTTTCCACCTTATCGAACGTAGCTTATTCCCTGATTTAAGCATGAAATTACTGATATCCGCATAAGACAGCTACTTAATTAAACTTAGGATAAGCGAATAATCAATGTATAATAAAAAGTTAAAAAAGAATTTTATTAAAATAGGACCCATTTAGTTATAGGCAATGGGTTAATTGTATCAATAAAGAATAAAGAATTTTTAATGGTTTGAATAGACTTAGTTGAGTGGGACTGTCACAATTTATCTTGGTGAAAACAGAAAAATATGAAAAAATTGGGGAATTAGTAGTTGGGGACTGGGCCGCTCATGATATCAGGATTAACTCAGTGAGCTGGCTATCATCACAAACAGAATTGTAACCTACTGGCACACCTGCAACGCTGCAAGAAGTAGTTTAAGTTGCTAATTTTTGTAAGTAATTTCATTAATGACTATTGGGGAAATGAAAGAAGTTGCAATGTAACAAGCTGTACCTCTTAAAGTAGCATAAAGAGACCCTTTGTAATATTTACATATTGGGTTGTATTGTGGAAGATTAAATAAAGACTTTTTTAATGGTGTCATGTCCAAAAAGAAATCCTTGACCTTACGTAAACTTTTGAGGTGAACTCCTTAGCTGAATAACTTTATAAAGGTGTTGCCAACAGCAGCGCCGTCTTCTGAATGTTTATTATCTTTGTTTTCCTATGTGTTACGTCCTACGATCTGCAGAAAAGATAACATCTCAAATTGCCAACGGTTTATCAAACAAAAACGTCTTCTGGGCGTACAACAACAACATCAAGCAAACAGATAGCCACGTAGGGACAACAAACTACAATAGTGGAACAAATCAGCAGACACTAAACTATTACAGGTGTCGCTAGGCCAACGCAAAACAACTACGCTACAGAGGAAAAACTACGCTGAATGGGGGCAGCAGCTCGATCCAGCGTAGGAGCGGCCGGTGGCTGAGTATGCACTGTCCTACACACTTTTTTTCCCTCTATTGTTATTTTAAAGCCATTAAATTGAAGTCAGCAGGATGGCAGAAGCTGCGTTGGCTGCTCTTCAGCCATGCGAAATACATGTAATGAAAAACAGTGAATGAACATAAAACATGAATAAAAAATGGGAGATTCTAAAAATAGACAAGTTGCGATTTTGAAGGACTAAACGTAAATGAACAAAGAGACAAACATATATGGGAGAACGAAAACAAGAACAAGCAAGCGGTAATAAAAAGTACACAGACTGTTAAAGGCCACGGCGGCGGTTTAACAGTACATTGGATGAAACAAGGACAAACATGAAGACAGTTTACGGCGCACATGATAAAACTCGTTGACGCTGATCGCGGAGGCACTGATAAAAACCACACATATGTCACTGAACACACTACTACTGTGCACGTTTAAAAGAACATGACGCCACCGCGGGGGGGGGGGGGAGGGGATGGAGGGGGAGGAGGTGGGCCAGGGATGGGGGAAGCGCGGGGGAGGGGGTAGGGGAGGGGAGAGGGAGAAAGGAGGGGAAAGAGCGATTGACGAGACTCTGGGCATGGGAGATGGGTAGCCAAGCGGGCGGGAAGGAAAAGGACGGGAGAGAGGGGAGGGGCGCCGATGCCACGGGGAAGGCATCAGAGTTGGTAGGAGGGGTAGATATCGGGACGAAGTTCGTTATCCGGTAAGGGAAGGTTGCGGAAGTTGCCCTGGGAAAGGACACTGAGTGTATGCAGGTTAAGGCCCGGAGGGATAGTTTGGTGGAGGCGTGGCAGAGGCCCGGGATCGGTGAGAATAGGGTATACCAGAGGGTTTTGGGACTATTTTCCGGGTAGTGTAATGAGTCGGAGATGTTGGAGGAGAGGAGAGAAGAGAAGGTGATTAGGTCAGAGGATCCGCGTGGGGAAAGGGAGTCTGATACGGTATGCGAGGCGGAGGGCGTGGCGTTCCAGGATCTGTGAAGATTTGTAGAAAGTAGGAGGGGCCGATATCCAGGCGGCGTGGAAGGAACAGTGAACGGGGCGCATGATGGATTTATAGGTGTGACGGACAGCGGAAGGGTGGAGGCCCCACGTCCGGCCGGTAAGGAGTTTAAGGAGGTTGAGGCGGGACAGCTTTCTCTAGGAGGGATTTGAGTGCCCTCCACACGCCGCCCGTGCGCTTCTGAAGCCTGCATCGGCGGAGGACTACAACCGGTACTCTGTGATTCGTCGGGCACTGTCACATGGTAGACCGTAATGTAGCGCCGCCGTACAGCGCCGTATCTTCTGCTGTTGGCAGCTGTTTCTGTTTTTACGTGTGAGCGCCTACGAAAAGTGAGCTCCGCAGCTCGCCTTGGCAGCGTGTTATGCGGGCACTCTAAACGGTCAGGGACTGCCACAACAATATGTATGCCGCTAACCAATGAGGTTAACTATTCAGTGTAGGTTTTGTTTGTGATTAGTGAATCTCATGCACGTATCTAATATACTGATGACATTCTCAGAGTTTCTGAAGTCTCTGGGGAAGCCAGCCATGACAAAACTATTTCACGTGCTGTATAAGATTTATGAGACAAGCCAAATACCCGAAGACTTTAAGAAAGATGTAATAATATCCATTCCAAAGAAAGCAGGCGCAGATAGGTGTGAAAATTACAGAACCATCAGTTTGATACGTCATGGTTGCAAAATTTTAACTGGACTTTTTTTACAGAAGGATGGAAATGTTGGTAGAAGCTGACATGGGGAAAATCAGAAGGGGTAAAATATAGGGAAGGAAAGGTTATTTACAACTTTTACAAAAGCCAGAACGCGGTTATCAGAATGGAAACGCATGAAAGGATATCAGTGGGAAAGGGCTAAGATAGGGTTGTAGTCCATCTGTAATTTTATTCAATTTGTTTATCAAGCAAGCTGTGAAGGATATCAAGAAAAAATTTGGAGAAGGGATTAGAGTTCAAGTTAAAGTTAATGTGTAAGAAATAAAATCATTGCGTTTTGCTGATGACATTGTAATTCTGTCAGAGACAGCAAAGTAGCTGGAAAAGCAATTGAACGGACTGGACAGTGTTTTGAAAGGAGCATATAAGAAAATATTAAGAACAGAACAAGGGTAATGGAATGCAGTCCACGAAAATCAGGATGCCGAAGGAATTAGATTACACAACGAAACAATAAAGGTGGTAGACGAGTTATTTTTACTTTATCAGTAGAATAATAAACGGACGCAGGTACAGAGAATACAACATGAAGAATGGCAAAACGGAGGAAAGCGTCTTTGGGAAACTGAAATTTGCCGAGAGCGAATATTAATTTAAACATGAGGGTGACTTTTCTGAAGGCAGTCGTATTCAATGTTGCCTTATACGGGAGTGAAACATGGATTAGAAATACTTCAGGCAGGAAGAGATCTGAGACTTTTGAAATGTGGTGCTACAGAAGAATGTTAAAGATTAGGTAGTTATCGCATAATTAATGAGGAGATCCTGAACAAAATTGGGATGAGAAAGGTATTTTTGGCATACCTTGACTAAAGCAAGGAATCGATTGGTAGGACACAATCTTAGACATCAAGAAATCGTGAATTTAGCATTGGATGGAAGTGTAGGGAAAAAAAATTGCAGAGGGGGAGCAAGAGACGTATACAGTAAGCAGATTCAAATCGATGTGGGCTGCCGTTCTTATGAGGAGATGAAGAGGCTTGCTTAGGATAGAGTAAGGTGGAGAGCTGCATCAAACCAATCTTCGGACCGAAGACCATAAATATTCAAGGAAAAATAAATAAAAATGAAATAAAAACATCTTGAAGGCTAGATATAGGAAATTGATATTCACAGTATATCTTCATTAGTATATCCTGAAGAAATTTTCTGCGACTTGTTCAGTTTGATATTTACATTGTACGTATTATTAATATTGTGATGTTATTCCTTTTTATCTCTTTGTGATTCTCCCCTCACCTCGAAATGTAATGTTAATTTTCATTCTACCTTGATCAAGCCTTACTGTGGTACTAAACACAGTCACGAAAATCCCACACAGAAATGAACCCCCGCACAAAACAAACCAACACACGGTAAACAACAAATGACACATCATGACTTACTACAACAAAATCACAGAGTGGGCAACCTTCCACCAACACTGGCAAGTACAGCCAATCAGGAATATATCAGCTTACTTGCAATAACTGCCAATCCGTTTATGAGGATCAGACATGTGGAAACTCCAAAACAAGATACAGAAATTTAAAATGGGTTAAAAAATAAAAAATTCAATGAAGTCATGTATTAACAGTGGACAACGTACAGATTTTATCAGTCATTTGCTTCATGCGGTGTATTGTTACGGTTGGAATAAGGTCTATGGTTTGAAAACGGATGAACAAGTGCCAAACTAGTTGCTAACTTCTAAATAGTGCTACTGTTACGAAAAAGAAACTAAATGGTTAAAAAAAAAGTGTCTTGCATAGTGCGGATTCAACCAGAAATTTAACACTGCAAACACTGAATATACCAGAGCTGCACCATCACAAGATGACAAATTTTGGTCGGATATTGATAATTAGGACTAATAAAAAATGAAAATGTGCACGGTATGTGCTATAACTTAGCAAAATTAACAGCTTAATAAATTTACTCTTTCTAGAAATAGTGGGGGTGGTCTGTCTTAGCCACTTCACCCTGTAGTCGTCTGTTCTCGCTGGGTCGAAGTCAGTTTAGCGTAACTCGCCATTCATCTCACTGCCGTCACAAACAAGCGACCAGAGACTGCCGGCATTGCAAAGATTAATTGGTTTAGTGAGGGCTGCAGTTACTTCTGGGAGTTACGATATGGCCCGCCGGTACGTCAGCGGCGGTTGGAGAGAGGGGGTTACGACTGTCTTTTAGAGACATTCGTTATTCTGCGGTCATATTTTCCCGGTAGCCCACAGCAGCGCTGTAGCCGCAATGGACCGATTGGAGGCACTTATTCTCGTCCATTATTCATCCCCATACTTTCCTCAATGAAGATGTACGTTCAAGATCAAGTTGTGACACACACACACACACACACACACACACACACACACACACACACACAGAGTGCATTCGGTGATCTGGCGACAGCGCTATATCACAGCTATCTTTCAGTTTAATTTCGACTGCAGAAACTTTCTGCAGTGTGTAATTAAGAACAGCACAGTTTGCCAAATTGCCTTAGTAGGTGGTTATAAACCACGAAATGTTTGAGTCATCTCAATTTCCAGCAGACTAAATTAACTTCGGTATAATTTTGACGATGATTCACTGTTATCGTCATTCTCAAGGGTAGGTAAAGTAGGTTTAAAAAGTGAACTACGACACTCATAAAACAGTAATACCAATAATAGTCTCAAAATAGTTCGCATTATCGTAACGGTTAGAAAACAAAAGTTCTATCGTTTCTACGAAGATTTAGTATTGATATATATTATAGTATTTCGTTTCTCTTTCTGGCTGCCTTATATTTTTATCCTGTCTTGATAACAGACAAACACAATTACCATCTTTTAAAAGTTGGACGAAACGTTTATATTATCAGCAGCTAACTCCCAAAAAATATCGTTCTGGATATTTTAATATCAAGTGAGGATAAGTAATTAAATATTACTTGGCTTGAAAATTGCAGCAATCATTTGCACTTAAAATGGTTTAATTAACCGGACACACACACACACACACACACACGCACACACACACACACACACACACACACAAGCTTAAACCCCCGGCTCCGCTCGCGTCTTGGTTGATGCTAGATCATGCGCAAAACGTCAAATCGATTTTTTTAAGAGATGTATTAAAAGAAATTTTTTTACTGCCTTATTAATCTATTATATTTCCTTATTCGTATGCTTATCCTTACAGATAAAGAGCTGAAGACATTGTATCACGCATAGACCAAAGATATGGTCTGTGGCATCACGTTTCGCTGTACGTATTCTCCTTGCTATAGAGTCGCAAACGTCTTCGCTGGCCTTTAGTCCGAATATTTTTTTATAACTCTACGAATTTCAACCATAATTTCTTCCACCCCCCGTATAGCTATCGGCATGGAACTACTATGGTGTACAACGGGAGACTTGGGACAACAAAAATACATAGACTATTTGTTTGCGTTCTGTGGATTTCGCTGCAGAGCGAGATATTAACGCACATACACACGTAGAATTTTATAAACACCGATAACTTTCCATCCCAATAAACTCCATTTTATCACTATCAACCCTCAAGCAACAATGCAACCAGTGAAACCACTTTGAAAGACTAAATATAATTGTCAAAGAATAATTATGATTCCGCATTTCGCGTCATATTCTTCAAATTACTAAATATCTATTAAGCCTTGCCTAAAACCTTCCTCACGTATAAATTAGTAGCTCTACTTGTCGATCGGACGTGATAAGCGTACACCGAACAGATATATATATATATCACATATATATACACACACACACACAATCTAAAATATAAGGTTCAATATATATCTAAAGAAGGGCTGTAAGTGCTCTGAATAGGTCATTAAAACCAACTGAAGTGAACAACAACTGACGGAATGGACAAAATACTAAATTAAATATCAGTTTAATTTGGATAATCTCTTTTTCCTATCTTGAATTAAAATCGTGTATGGTTAAAAGTGTACAGTTAGTTGATCGTAGCATAATTTTAAAAAGTGTTATATATAAACCATACATTTACGAAATATGGCTGCATATAACGAAAATTGAGGACGAGAACTGAACGTTGTGGGATGACTCCATGTTGTATTAAAATCCGTTTAAGTGCAGAAGGGTACACGAGTGCAATAATTTCGTTGTGGCATTAAATTTTAGAACCGTAGCCATGCATTTATGCACACATATGTAGCGTCCCCGGTGTATCTATTGAACAACAGTGGCGAAAGAAAGCATCTGTCTTCTCCAACTATGTTTTTGTAAATATTGTATAGGGCGAGCCAAGAGGAAAGTATTATGTCCTCCCGTTTTAATTGATGTTTGTGACGATAAAATGTAGTGGTATTACATAAAATGTGCAAGAAAATACTGCCGGCCGCGGTGGCCGAGGAGACTGAGGTGCTTCAGTCACGGTCTGCACGGCCATTACGGTCGGGGTTCGAATTCCCCCCCCCCCTCGGGCATGGATATTTCTGCCGTCCTTAGTATTAGCTAGTTCGTAAGTGATTTGTAAGTTTAGGAACTGATGACCCCGTTAAGTCCCATAGACTACAAACATTTGAAGAAAATACTATTTATAATGTGCCACTTGTGTAAGCCCACCGTGCCACCTAAAACTCTAGTGACTACAATGTAATTGTAGTAAAACATTATGTCATTACTAATGTATAAATATTTGTAACGCAAAAAATTTTGTTCTTGTTCGTCAGTATTTCGTTGCGGTATGCCATCACTATGTATATGACATTAACGGTTTCTGTGTTTTTGAAGTCCAATAACCGACGAGGGATGAAGCAAGGAGGCATAAAAGTAGACTGGTTCTTGTAAAGAGGACATTAATTGTTAAGAGGAATTGTTTTGAATCTAACGTTTCTTCTAATATGAGGGAGAAATTAATGATGATGTACACTTGGAGTGCTTTTGTGGGACTGAAACAGAGTGGGAAGACCGGAGAAGAAGACAGTCGAAGTATTTTAGACATGGTGACACAGAAAAATGCTGAAAATTTTGTGAAATGATTACGAATGTCGAGTTTATCAGTAGAATTGGTGAAGAAAGGACCGAATAGGAAACACAGAAGAATAAGGAGCAAACTGATAGTCATCAGTAAATAACCTTCCTCCTATTAGAGACAGCTGTAGAGGGTAAAAACCGTAGAGAAAGGCAAACACTGGAATACATATTGCATTGAGTTGGTTTACGTTGTAGGATGCGATAAAATAGCCTTGAGTTTGCTTTTGTCACTTACTGTGTTAATTACGTTTTATTATAATGACTTAGTGCACTTATGCACTGTATATCGTTTTATATAACAACTATTTGACGTTACAAGGTATGTCTCATCTCTAAATATGCCCAATCTTGCTCTTATGGATATGACGTATCTTCTCGTTTTATTATAATGACTTGCATGTTTTAAATATCCGTTTATCCTTTTAAAGGATTATGGCCTTGTAAAATATTTTATTTGACCTGATGATGCTGACATAGATCAGTGAAACCGGTCGTCATTAATAAAAACTGATAAGCGATCTTGGCTATTTTATATCTTTTTACAACATATTGCATTCATTAGTTCTCTGTAATGGAGATGTTGTCGGAGGAAAGGAATTAAAGGCGTGATGCGTCAACCAGAAATACGACTGCTGACGCAAACAAAACAAATTTAACTGAACATTTACATAGTTTGTGCAGATATTATTTAAGCTAAGAATGAAGTTGCACGTTCGCGACTCCACAAAATGGTATCGGTTTAATCGCTCTGATAAGTAGATACGTACAGACGTACATTCTGTACGTCATGTGGCACAGTTGGTCATCGCCGTTACCTGTTCCTGACTCAGCAGTCACCTCCTGTAATAAGATTCAGAAACTATCTAAGGTTATTTGTCATTGCGGAAGACTAGCCTGAAGCAACTCTGCTTACCCTATGCAAGCCTCTATCTCTACTTAAACCTGTTTACAGCATTTAAGCTTTGGTTTCTCTCAAAAGTTCCAACCATCCATCGATTGTTTCCATTACCAAATTGATGAGTATATGATTTCTCAGGACGTTTCCTATAACTTCAAAATAAGCCACCCTACTCTACGTGTCTACAAACTCACGTACAGTGTTAAGTGATCCCAAGTCAAGTTAGCCATTAATGTTTTCTCCAATTCTTTTCACCACTTTGATCAACCTTCTTCAGTAGCAGCACATTTATAAACTTTCCAGAAACGTTAAGGAGAAAAATACAGCTTCGTCGTGGTCGTTAATCTGGTCATATATTCGAGATTAGCGGGGCGTATAAAATAAAAAATCTGTTGATGGCAAATCGAAGCAGTAATCTTGAATAAATGAACGGAATAGCGATCTTGGTTATGCAGTGTAGTTTTGATTTTCCATCTTCACCTGAAATTTAAGATCGCCGGTCGATTCAGTATGAGAATCGTGTGAGTATTTGTTGTCTCAACTCTATATTGGACACGTAGGACCACAGTCGACAGAAATACCATCACTCAAGAATTTTGGGCATTAATTTACAGTTGATGTAAACAAATTAATACATGTTTAAGCACTGTGCTCATCAGTCTTTATGCTTACAAACTACCAGGTGATCAAAAAGTAAGTATAAATTTGAAAACTTAAATCACGGAATAATGTAGATAGAGAGGTAAAAATTGATACACATGCTTGGAATTACATGGGGTTCTATCAGAACAAAAAAAAAAAAGTATTGCTAGACGCATTAAAGATCTCTTGCGCGCGTCGTTTGGTGATGATCGTGTGTTCAGCAACCACTTTCGTCAAGCTTCTCCTAGGTCCCTAGACCTCAGTCCTTGAGATTATTGGCTTTGGGGTTACCTGAAGTCGCAAGTGTATCATGATCGACCGACATCCGACGCCAATGTCTCACTATAGCTCCGGACCTGCTTTACAGCGCTGTTCCCTAGTCTTGTGTAGTTCGCGAACGAAGTAGTTCGGAAGAGCGCTCCCACAGGCTAAATACGCGAACTAGTTCGCAGATCCCTCGCCTCTTAGTTCATCCGCTCCTTTTCCGAAGATTGACGGGGAACAGCGAGAAGACGCGAGAGCGCGCGATTCCCTTCTGCCAGTTGCCGCCGTTTCGAACTGAGCTGCAGCTCAGATGTGATTTTAGGAGCGGTAGCAAAGTCAAAACGAGCGACCTACTTCGCGGCCGAACTGCGAACTAAAAGGAGGGCTACCAGTCGCGAACTAAAATATGTGCGATAGGTCGCAAACAGAATTTAAAAAAAAATCACGTGTTTGCCTTCTGCTGTCATTTCGAGGTGAGCGTCTTCATGGTAGATTACATAGTTCAGGGCTACAAAATTTCTGCTTTGAATTATTCTGCACTCTGCAATATTTGACTAATAAATTCCATAATGCCAAGATATAGAGAAAACTAAACTCAAACGCGAGAAATTATCCAAAAACTGTTTCTTTGGTTTGCGTGATATCGTTAGCGGCTCAAGCAGCATGCGCATGAAGCAGCTAGGTGGGGGAACTTCACCTGCATGCGCAGACCACGCCGCTCAGCCGTCACTGGGAGCTGACTAACTAAAAGAACGAACTAGTTCGCGACAGAGCCGCGACTACAGCTATTCTTGAGGAATGGTGGTGAACATATTGAGTATTTCCTTTAAAAAAAAAAATTGATTTGTCTTAATTTGGACCACCCGGTACTTAAACCTAAGGACAACAGTCACGCCCCAGGGATGACCCGAACTTCGGCGGGAACGGTGTTGTGGGACGAAATATCCATGTTACTGTTTACATCAGTACCGAGCGAGGTGGCGCAGTGGTAACACTGGACTCTCATTCCAAAGGACGGTGGTTCAAATCCACCTCCGGCTATCCAGATTTAGGTTTTCCATGATTTCCCTAAATCACTCCCGGCAAATGACGGGATGGTTGCTTTGAAAGGGCACGGCCGATTCCCTTCTCTACCCTTATCCAAAAATCCGAGCGAGAGCTCCGTGGAAGGCTCTGCAGGAGAGACGCTCTGTCGCTCGGTACGCGTTTTTGTCGACGTTTTGAGAACATACCTTTACCGAAAAGTATAGCAGTATATTACTAGCTCCTATGTATATCTCGCGAAGAGATCATCAAATCAGAGAGATTTGAGCGCACACAGAGGCATACCGACATTCTTTCCGCGAACAATACGTGACTGGAACAGGAGGGAGAACCGATAGTGGTACTGAAGGTACCCTCCGGCACTCACCGTCGGGTGGCTTACGGAGTAAGGATGCAGATGTATATATAATGAGCACGTTGGCGACGGGGCGTTAAACCCTAAGCTTCCTTCCTTACATCAACTCAGTTTTTAAGGTAAAATCACGTTTAGTTGTGTTAATTTTTAATGTTAATGATTCTTCTATTATTCTCAAAACAATATGTGTTTTCTTCTGTTCCATGAGCGGTGACAACGGTGCAACCCACGAGAACATTTTCTCTGCTGGCGCCATAGATGATATAGATGGCCATCAAACGTCGCGCGTCGACAGCTACGGAGAAAGAATATCTTGTTAAGGGACGCTGTTGCCAACCGTCCTAATCGAATAAACGAGAAAAAGAATTAGTATTATAAAATATTTGCTAGTTTCGTATATCCCAAATAGTTTCAGTTCTTGAGTGTCTACAAAATTGTTCTTAGACTGTATATTTTATTATACTGATTTGTGTGAAGGGAAATAAAACTGAAAATTTTACCTCAAGTATCACTGTGTTGAAGAGAGTCATTTCAGCCATTAAGAGCCCCGAAATTTTAAATATTGTGCTGAATTATATTTTTGCAGATTATTACAGGATTTATTCAAGACTATGCCGTTTTAGGGACTCGTCACCAGTTTATATAATGTGCAAACTATGTGTTCGAGTTTGTAAATCGATATCTTATTTTACAGCTGATTCATAAACTATATCTGTGGTTTATAAAACAACTGAGAATTTTCTACGAAATATTTTGAAGAAATTTTAAGGAATAGACAGTCACAGTTTGATTTACCTTGACAGTTCAGTTGAAATTCGCCTTCCTATTTCGTACAAGAACCTGCTTCCTTCTTCAGTCATATACATAATTTCAAACAAAATTTAATATATCCTTTGTACGGACGGCGTGGTGTCATTCCCAGTTACAAGCAATCCATCTAACAATAGTCGTTACGGCGCAACGGCTGCGAACTTGCGGACATGGCGCCTACAACTTCGTGCTCGTTCCCACGCGGCTAAACAAATTACTATATCACGAAATGAATCTTATTTTTTATTCCTACTAGTCTCGATTGACGCATTGCAGTGTTCCCAAAATTTTTTTTACACATCAAGCTAATTCTGTCCGACTGCATGCACGGTCCACTTTTTTCTGTTTGATTGAGTTGCATGTCCATTGTGTTATTGGATTTTTGTTTACATGTCACCGCATTGTCCGGTGTTTCATGCCGATCGATAATGCGGCAACGTGCGATATATCGCCGTAGCGAGTCGGTCCGTGCAACGTATATGATTATATTACCAGCAGTCAGTGCGTGAGCGAGGGGTCTCTGCTTGGAGAAGCGACCACAGAATCAAGAGAAGTTAAGAAATTTTCCAGTCAGTGAATATTTGGCTACTATTTTCTGCATCCTATATGTTATTCAAATGTCTAAATATATCGGCATCAATTGCTAGGTTATTACTCCGTAGCTTACAACTTCTTAAACTAAGGTTAACTAACCTACGGATAACACACACCTATGCCCTCGGGGGCGACTCGAACCCCAACGGCGAACGGTCGCGCGTACCGCAGCACGGCGCTCTAGTACGCGCGGCTAATCCGCCGCGGACTTTATGTCATCAGTGTACAGTAGATACAGACGTGGATGTGAGTCGCCAAATTCCAATTACAGTAGAGTTCAACACTGGGTTTAGCTGAACTGAAAAGACTGGTGTGCGGGTAGTTGCTTGTTCCAATCTAATTCTAGTCGATCTCCTACGTCCCACTTCTCTCCACTTCCTTAACCCGCGCAACCATCTCCATCCATCTCCTGGTAATCCACCCCTTTCCTATCCATTACTTTATTTTCATCATCCGCTATATTTCTTTCCAGACAGAAACCGACTTAGTGGCTTAGGAGCAGATGATGGACGCACACCGAAGTGACGTATACTGCACAAATACACTTGTGTCTTAACCACCTCTACAAACATTTAAATTAATATTCTATGTTGACAAATTTATCTTTTTCAGAAACTTCTTTATAATTATATGCCAACTAGCTCACTGGATGATGAGTTTGACATCTATTGCAATGGTGGCCTGCAATGGTAAAAAAAGGAATGAAATTGGAAGCATCCCGGTGGAATTTTAGCGTATAATATTCTCATAGAACTTGGTTTAGGCAACTTGAAAGAAGATTGCCTACGTGGAGGAGACCAGATGACGCGAAAAATGATTTAGAATTATTTTATAACGTCTAGGAATAGGTTTTAAATTCTGATAAATCTAGTATAGATATAGACTAACCATAACTTGCTATGGACTCACTGCAAAAAGTGAGGAATATATGGAGATGGGAAGTGAATAAATCAAAGTAAACTGAGGTAATTGAGAGTTTCAGTGGAAGCGTTATATAACGATATAGTAAAACTGGGGAAACTATCACATTAGAATATGAATGGGTAGGAAACAGGACGAAATAGGTAGAAACACATCTAGTAGAGATCGTTGGAAATACAGAATTAACGAAACGACAACATTTAAAAATGCAGAATTGTAGTAGACAAAGGGAATATATACGTCTAAAAATCAGTGACATTAAAAAGAGAAGTGGCTATAGGAAAAACGCAGATCCCTTTAAGAATATATAGTTAGGGGAAACATAGGTACCTTGCAGATAATATAAAAAGGACGTAAAAAAAAAAAAAAAAAAAAAAAAAAAAAAAGAGAAAAACGCGCCTGCATGAAAATCAGGACCTAAGACGGAGGCTAACTACTAAGCAAAGAAGGGAAAACAAAGGTGGAAGGAGTATATAGAGTGACTATACAACTGAAATGAAGGCAGTACCGTAGAAAGTGAAGACGTAGTACATGAAGATGAGATAGGAGACATGTTATTGCGAGTTAACTTTGACAGAGCACTGAAACACTTAAAACTGAAGAAAGGTCTATGGAGTAGACATTCCGTCAGAGCTGCTGATACACTTCAAAGAGCCAGCCATAGAGAACTATTGAATCTGATGTGCAAAATGTAAGGGGCAGGCGAAATTAATAATTAAAGAAATGTTTAATGTTTCAAATTTCAAAGAAACCAGATGAATCATACAGAACTATCAGTTGAGGAATTCACAGCTTGTGACATCACAGATACAGGAGGAAGCTGATTGTTTCCATGTGCAAGGCGGGTTTTGCCAGGCTGTTGGAATCCCCAGCTGGCCAGCTACCAGTTTGTACCTATTGGGCCGGCCGCGGTGGCCGAGGAGACTAAGGCGCTCCAGTCACGGTCTCCACGGCCACTACGGTCGGGGGTTCGAATCCCCCTCGGGCATGAATAATTGTGCCGCCTTAGTTTATAAGTAGTTTGTAAATTTAGGGACTGATGACCCCGTAGTTAAGTCCCATGAGCTATACAAACATTTAAACATTTTTCTACCTATTGAATGGGATACAGCAGGTAGTTAGGTTTTCCCCCTAATGTGCTCGGAAACTGGAAACGCTTGTCTGAGCGAAGGCGGCTATTCCAGATTGCAACTGAAATACATTATACTCAGACACATTGTAAAAATCCATATAAAATCAGGGAATCATCATACAGAAAATATAATTACATGAATGGAATCAGGAGACTAGAGAGAATCAAACGCCGTAATTACAATTTCAATATCCCTTACAGATAAAAGCCGATAAATTTCAGTACCACAATGATAATAAAAGACTCATATTTACAATTATGATACGCACTGCTTATCAGTAATAGTTTAAGAAGCAAATGGGCAGCATTGTACCACGCTACCTATCTCAAAGACGTGCCACGTTATTTCCGTATTCTCTCAATAAACTTTGTTTTACTCTCTTGTTCTGTTTTTCGTTGAGGTAATAATATTCTTGTGTCAGAACAGATTCCAGCACAGAAACAAAACACTAACCCGGGAAAGCGCATTACATTTATATATGTATTTTATTATATGTAATATTATTCTTAGTAACGTTCGTTTTATGTTGGATACTGCCACTTACATATTTCATGGCGGACTAAAAATAGATATTCAGCAGATAATTTTTACATAAACAATTGCAAGTATTTGTGGACGAACTGATTACATCTGTATAAAAAGCCATGATTAATTATATATTAATGTGTAACTATTTTTCGACGGCGGCAGGATAATTGCACAGTGAGACGCCACGCTTGATGGCTATCTGAGTTAAGAGATTCAGTCTCAACCGTTTTTAATATTTTTAAGTATGTATCTGTTTGTTAAATGTAAACAACATTTATACGGAGGTGGTCAAAACATGTATAAAATTTTGGAAGGGTAATTGTGTTTTAAAGATGAGGCGTTAGGATGCGCGAAATGATACAATTTTGGGAGCAGGGAGAGCACGCTTTTCGAACGCTTGGGAAGGGCCTCTTAAGTTGAACGTGGTGGTGAAAGGTTGTGACGCTGCAAATTTTGGTGGACTACTGTAACTTAAGAGTGATAATTTGGAACCTTTACTCTCGAGTGCGTGTGATACTTATTGTGCCTCTCATGAACAACAGTTGGCGAAATATTTTGTTATTTACCGATGTATGAAGTAGGCCATCTCCGCGTTTCATGTCCAATAAGAATAATAAACTACATTTATAAAGAATTACTTCTTGAGTGAATCACTTCTTTATCTTCGAATACATTTTGTTGGTTATTAAGAAGTTTAATTTTTGTTTAAATATAGTTTCACGTCATCACATGCAGATTAATAGACTGGATAAACTACAGGTTAAGTATTGATTTTGTTTAAACAGATTGCGTAGCTGTTTACGGTATAGAAGTTGACATACATAAACCACCCCTAAGTACAGAGACAACGAGCCGTAAACTTTTAATACCCGAGTTATGTATTGCCTAAGTATTATTGTTGAGAACCGATAGGAAGGTCGCAAACTGTAAAATACTAACTAAATATTTACAGTAAGATGGAAAATCTACTATACTTCGGAGAAGATGTGTGTACATTTAAAAAAATATACTGTATTACAAAATAAATTAAGAAAATGCAACGTACTTTCATAGTCTCTGAAGATTTGGGAAAATATTTCGATAGTATCGACTGGGACATTCTTCGATTGTATAGGTAGTGTGGGGAAATTTAGGAAACGAAGAGTTAAACACAACTTGTACAGAAAGAAGACAGCAGTTCTAAGAGCCGAAAAAAGAAAAACAAGGATGCAGTAGATGGAAAGGGAGTAAAACCGATTTCTAGCTTTTCCGAGAGTTATTCAGTAGCTTTGAAGGACAACAAGGAGAAATTTGGGAAACAAGGTCAGAGAGAAGAAAAAGAAAATTTGCCTTATACTGATGACGCTGTAATTCTTTCGCAAAGAGCAGAGCACTTGGAATAGCGATTGAATGGAATCTACCGTGTCTTGAAATGACAGTACAAGATGAAAATTAAAAGATCAAAACGTATGTAAAGCTATAGCACCAAATTGCAGTAGCCATCAGCCCTAAACTTACGAACTACTTTAAATTGACTTATGCTAAGGATAAAACAAGCCCATACCATAGGGAGGCCTCAAACCTCGACGTGGAGCAGCCGCGTACTCCGCAGCAAGGCGCCTTAGAGCGCACGGTTACTCCCGGGCGGCTGCGTAAGGTCAAAGCAACGTTGACGAAATGTAGTAGACATAAATCTCGTCATGTATATGGAATTAGATGAAAGGCGACAGTGAAACTAGTAGATGAGCTTTGCTAGTCTATCAGTAATATAACTTATGACAGCCGAAATAGGAAGTATGTATAATGCAGAGTGACAATGGAAAGAAAAGCATTTCAGAGGAAGAGAAAGATAGTTTAAGTGTAGGGAGGTATTTTCTGAAGGCATTTCCCAGTAGTGCGGCCTTCTTCGGAAGTGAGATATGAACAACAAGAAGTCCAGCCAAGACTGCTGTGAAATTGTTCAAATGTTTCTACAGCTTATGGAACTTGACTAATGGGTCATCAGTCCCTAAATTTATGAACTACTTCTGAACTAGCTAATACTACAGACGGCATAAATATCAATGCCCAAGGGGGGATTCGAACCCTCGACCGTAGTGGCCGTGCAGAACGTGACTGGACCGCCACAGACCGCTAGCCCACTGCGGCCGGCTTTGGTGCTGTGAAAGAATCCTGAAGATGGGTAATTAATAAGGAAGTACTGAATAGAATTAGGAAGAAACGTAATTTATAGCATAACTTCACTAAAATAAACTTCAAACTGTCAATTTAGGATTGGCGGGATGTGGAGGAGGTGGTGGGGGGGGGGGAGGGGGAATCACAAAGCAACACTAAGAGTGAGGTACAATAAGCCGGTTCAGCTTAGAGTAGCAAGTAGAACTGCATCAAATTGCTCTTCTGATTGATGGCAAGAACAACAAAATAACGATCCGTGAAGGCTATGCATGGGCAGCTTTAATAAGCTACGGCAAACGTGCAACGAGTTAATGAGGCACTAAAAGTGAACAGTGCAAATATTTTATCCGTGCTCTCATGTACACCAATTTCATTGTACGTCGACTGAGCGGCACAGACGTTTGAGCCGCCATCTATATTTGGAACTACCTGTGGGAGGCACAGTGTTTTGCATGTCAGGTGGACGTTTTACTGCTATTTTGGAACCTTTGTTTCTATAATATACAGCTTGAAATATTACGAAAGTAACAAATACACAATGTTTATATTACGTAATGAGTCCCATAAATTGTTTACAATAATTATGCCCTATGCCCCAGCAGGTATCAGGCACAACTCTAGTAACCTTTACCTACAGGGTGAAATATTGCGGAAACGGAAAGTGATATTGCCGGCCGCGGTGGCCGAGGCGCTGCAGTCACGGTCTACACGGCCACTACGGTCGGGGGTTCGAATCCCCTAGGGCATGTATATTTGTGCCGTCCTTAGTATTAGCTAGCTCGTAAGTAGTTTGTAAGTTAGGACTGATGACCTAGTAGTTAAGTCCCATAAGTATACAAACAATTGAATATTTTGAACACGTAATTTTATGCAAACAGATAATATTACTTAGAAAGTATTTTCTATGCAATCACAGTTTTTCCAAATGGATCAATGGTTGTATCTATCATGCCCTGGAATTTGTCACCAGCTGTGTACAAAGAATTTTGAATGACATTTTTATCACGTTTAGTTGTCAGCTAGAACCGTTGAAAGTTTCGGGGTGCGGAGGCTGCGATAGCGTAGCTCACTGGCCGAGTGGCTAGCCCCTGGGGCACGGCCCACTGTCTCATGACCACCAGACAGTCAGCTACGCTGTCGTAACCTCCGCCCCCAAAACTTTGAATGCTTGTAGCTACCAAACTAAACGTGATAAAAATGGCATTCAAAATTCTTTATACACAGCTACTGTCAAAAATTCCAGTGCATGATAGAAACAACCATTGTTCTATTTGAAAAATTGTATGTCTGCATAAAAATACACTTTCTAGGTATTTTTACAATTCGTTTGACAAACAATACGAGACCTTTACTACCAATCCATTCCGTGAAAAACCGCACACCAATCGCACTTTCCGTTTCCGCAATAAAGCAGTGCGTCCGTATGTTTATGTGTACGTGTTGCATACAAATCTATGGGTCTGTTCCAATCTTTATGAAATTTTGCACACGTAAGCTTCAATCACTGAGGACGGTCGTCCTAAGTGTAAGAATCACTTAAAACAATTTGAGATATGACAATGATATGCGCGAAAAACTGCTGCATTACGTGACAATGTGTCACATTGCCTCCTAAACCACTGGAACGATTTCATCCAAATTTGACATTCATATTCTTTACCGTGACGCAACAGTTGCTGCTGGGTTGTTAATCACATACGACATATGGTTCAGGAGATACGACATCAAACAATAGGAGTTTGTTTGAAACTGACATACAATGCGACGATACTTTATGAATACAGTATGTGAGAACGAGATTACTTAGTGACTTGCAACAAACTTTAAACATAATTTCAAAGCTTATTGAACTTTTCCTCGCTGACAACCGCAGAAAAATTATGAAAGGAAAGTTTGTGTTACTACTTTTCCGCCGTTCATGGATAAAGTACGGCATTCGGTATTACGTTATAATTTATAAATTCGATACTACAAATTATAACCGCAGGAAATTTTACAGACAGTATATACACACACATAGCTGAATGTACGTTCTAAATTATATCACAATACGATACGTAATTCATGAAATATTCGCATGTAAACAGTAGAGTTTACAGAAAACCGCCCCATCACGAACCAAGTTTTAATCTATTACTTTACTACTAATGTATTCGCAACAGGTTTTACAGACATGCAGCACTTATACAAATGAATAGATACGTGAAAAATTATACAGTTGTACAACCTATAGCTCAATAAATATGAGATCGTACGAATTTTATATATCATTTGTACTTTGAGTACTTTGATAGCTATCTTTCTTTGGATACTGCATCTATAATTTTGTGCATTATGAAAGACAGCCTTATTTCTTATTATACGAAAAATATAAGGTTTTAGAAACAAAGATATGGACGGAGAGAGAACGGATAGGAGAAGTACTAACTCAAGGCAGGAATAAATAAATACCCTGGCAACGTCGGTTTTTCCAGCTAGTGTATAAGCTACAACTCGGGGACGTTAATGGCGCGTATTACGTTTTTCTTATTTCTGCTTTTCTGATTCATACTTATTTTCTTGGTATGTGTTTATTATTTATGTCTTCGAAATGACATGCGAGCATGGGTAAACATTTTTTCTTAGTTTTAAATCTACAATGCGTAACCAAATATAAGAAACTTTTCTGAACCCCGTAATTGTCTCCCAATGTGATGCAGAAATTTAAAGTTTTGCGTCAAAGGTGCCTATATACTACCTCTGTGATATTCTTGGATCCATTATTAATATGGAGTTTGCATAGCTGTTGGTCTCCATGCATTAAATGGAACCAACAGCCATAAATATAAACAATTTACTCTGTATTCAGTTGCGGCCTCAGTTTCAAGCCATGATCAGTCCCCGTTAACCAAACGGAGATTCCGTATACCGGTACTGTTATAAATGATTAGGAAGCTCTTCAACAGCTACCGTTTTTTACTCCTCACACAGTCCCTCACTGTCATTACTGTTAATTTGTAGAGGAATTGTTTAAGTAGTAGAAGATGAGAGCCGTTGAATATATTCCTAATACACACAATAATACTTTATTACCTCAGTTCCCAGGTTTGCTGAAATCTGGCGCAAATATGTGTACTGCATCAAGAACAGAGCTACTTAGATTGATGTCACTCAGTCCGAAAAGATGCAAATCAACTACGCATGAGCAATGACAATGGGATGGAGTGGGGAAAAATCAAAAGTTTAAGCTAAGGAAGGAAACTTGTGGCCATCGGTCCGTAAACTACTAAAAGTAACTTACACACCACAACACCACAACACCACAACACACACAATTTTGGACGGCGGGTAAAATATCGGCCGGTATTTTATCGCCTGAGCAATGCTTGTACATACGTCGGAATTTTACCGGTGAAACGAACAGTGGCTTTGCTGTCGTTGAAGAGTTTAGTTGATTCCAAACAAATGAGATAATCGCAAACGACTTTGCATAATGTGACATATAGTGCTGGCATGATACAAAGAAGTGATCAAGTACTGTATCATGTATTGGTGTACAATTTACGAAAAAAGTTTTTTCCACTTCAAATCCCTCTTTCAGTTCGCAGGAAACTAGTTTTTAGATCTAGTGGCATTGCTACATTCAAACGTGTCGAATGTTCTGTTCCACAAAAAACGTTGTGCTACCACTAGCGAAATAAGTACATCATTAGTTTTGGTCACTTAATCCATTGCAAATGTATGCATATACATGAGTATACATGCGGATTTACCACTGGGCTAAATACGTTGGAGCCTAGGGCGGCAGATGGCAGATTTTAGGAGCGACAAAAAAAAATTTTAAATGTAAGTAAGTAACAAAAGAAATTTAATTACGTTTACAGAATGCGTATTATATGTTACCCTCACATTATTAGTGGTATTTGACTGCTTTTATTAGCTCAGCAATAAAATTCTTGTAGAGTCGTATTCAGATATACGAGTTCTAAAAATAATCCGGGAAGTGACACTTCGATCCACTAGTTCACAGTTATGCTAATTACGGAAAAAGGTGATATAATTGGCAAGATAGAGTAGAAAACAGTATGACTGAAAAAGGGTACAGAATTCTAGAGATTAGTAGGGAAGGCAAAATTTGCAAAGTCTTCTAGGGGCAAACGTGAAAATCCGCCACTGAATGTATGTATAAATGCCTCAAACAGGCAAATGACCATTTAAGTGCGGATATAACAAGCTGTTCGATTCTCTGCGGGAATAAAGCTGCGAGAAAAATGGAATAACGGACAGTAAGTACGTGATAGGTTGATTTGGGGAGGACTAGAAACGTATCTATATAGCCAATCTTCCAAAGGACTCCGTAATAAAGCAAACAGAGTTAAGATCTCTAGACAACGTAGACAACGTAAAATAAAGACACGATCTACCCGAGAGAAAAATCCCACACACACACACACACACACACACACACACACACACAGGGTTCGAGTAGCAATCTTGACCATAGTTTCAATTTCGCCGATGAATTATAATTGAATGCCTTCAAACAGACGAGAATCTGAAATACTTGTAATTTATTGCACACAGAACTCACTGCCGAATTAATATTTTCCATGCGCTATGACAACTCTTTGGCGAGAAGGCACAGCGAGAACTGTGTAGGGAGGATGGCCGGTAAAAACCTGTGAGTGAGCCAGTACAACTGCCATGAAACGACGTGTGTCCCTTTAACGCGTGTACATGACCGGCGCAAGCTGCAGTGCCCACCAATGGTTCACTGCTGAAATGTGGACGACATATTTCATTCAATCGAGCACGTGTGGCATATGAGACGACTGACATGCGACTAGTCAAAACCAGAACTGTCGCAGAACTACGGGAACAACAAGCGTTTAATACTGTATCTCAAGAATATATTTGAAGTGTCTTGCAATCTAAGTCGTGACTGTTCTATCAAGACAGTTTATTGACTGAAATAGTGGAGCTAGTAATCAGAACAATAATTCTTATAATTATAAAATAAGAATTTCTCTTCTAACTGTTTCTTCAGAATAACTTTTGATAATATTGCAATATACTTGACAACCAAAATTCACAAGCAATAAAGCTGCTCCTAAAGCAGAGTAATGAAAGGTAGAAATGATTACGATCCTTTGGTTCCTGCGTTCGTGGTGTAGCCTTCCGTGGAGAGCAGAGGTGGCCGGGCGGAGACCGGGAGTTGGGCAGCGCGGCGTGGCGAGACGACGGCCGAGAGACTCCAGCGGCTTCCAGCGGCGACTCCGTTCCTCGACGTCGGCGTGGTCCAGAACGTCTTGACGTGGTTTTTTTTTTTCTTTATTGTATTTCCACACCAGCGATTACACCAGTAGGCTGGCAGCAGCTCCAGAGGCTGCTCTTCAGCCGAGAGAATAAAATACATAGTTGAGATGAAAATTTAAAATACATGACAGGCGAAAAATCAACGGAGGAACAATGACACATACATGGTGACAATTGGAGGTACAAACAGTTGACAGGTGAACAAAAACCGGATGTAGTCAGATAAAAACGAGGAGCCACGGTGACTTAAAAAGCACATGTTGGACGACAAGAACACAGGACGGCGAGTACACGGAGACACTAAGTAAAATACACGGTGCGACGCTTGTCTGGTTGCGGTGGATGCAGTTAAAAAACACACACTACACTGTAGCACAATACACAACACTTGACGTAGCACTTGTAAAACTGTCGGTCCAGGACCCCGATAAAAAGGGGGCGGAGCAAAGCGTGGGAGAGAGGAGAAAAAAAAAAAAAGCGGTGAAGAAAAGGGGGGCGGCAGGGAAGAGCCGTAGGGACTCCAGGGCAGGGAGGGGGGTAGCCAAGCGGGGGAGCGGAAGGGGAGGGAGGAGAGGGGGCACTTTATCTATGGGTGGGGGATCAGAGCTGGTAGGACGGGTAGATGTCGGAGCGGAGGACGTCATCAAGAAGGGGGAGGCGGCGGAAATTACCCTGGGAGAGGACATGGAGGGTGTGGAGATGAAGGGAAGGGGGTATAACGCGGTAGAGGCGTGGCAGAGGCCCAGGGTTGGTAAGGATGGGGTGGACCAGGGGGTTGCGGGAGTCAATTTTACGGGTGGTATAGAGGATACGGATACGCTGGAGATATTCGAGGAGCTTGACGTGGCTGTAGGGCCGGTATTTAACGCGGCGCGGAAGGAGACACTCGAAGCTGCTTGGCGGTCCGCGGCGTGCTGTGATAGGCCGCTTTCGTCTCTACTTCCCCCACGTCAAGTAGTCCGTGGTGTCGCTGGCTTCGTTCGAAGAGTTGCTTTCTAGCTACCGCGCATGCGCAGTACTAAAGTTCGCGTTTGAAGAGCGCCTGGCCCGAATCTGGCTACTTGAAATGGGGCGCCAGCTGTTCGAAGAGTTGCTTGCAAGCAGACACAAGTAGCCAGATGCTGCCCAAGGAAATTTTTCTGGCAGCCAGATTTGCGCATGCGCGTGGCTCTCTTTTTACTTGTGGGAATACACGACGCTCCCTTGTTCAAAATGGAAGTTATTTTAGATGTGGACACATATCTACTGTGTGTTTCTTCTGTAATTGTACGTTCTTATTTATTCTTATAATATCCCCTGTAGAAGGTGACAGAATTCAAAATTACATTTGTTCCAAATGTAGAGATTCAGATTTCGTATCCAGTGACGTCGATTTCTACGCAATGTTGTTGCGTCGAAATAAAAAGCAGAAATCAGAATTTATTTCCTTTTTGGAGCGTGATTTTTTTTAACTTTGTGCCACGTTTCTCAGATATGGAATTTGTCTAACATTTGTTTTAAGTACTGTACCAGGACGCGGGAATGGGGGAGATACTCCTATTACAACATAATCTGATTCTTTTTGTGGTTTGCTGGCCTTGAAGCTACAGGTTTCCGTAATGTAACAACCAGGTTCAACGTTTTTCGGCACGTTGTGTTTGGAAAATTAAAAAAAAAAAAATGCGAAATTTATTAGTAGCCTGAAAGTGGACGTTATACAGAGAAAAGAGATGACCGAGTCCCATGTGCGCAATAAAGGAATGCCAGGTGCAATAGATGGGACCCATGGCATAAGAAATAGCCCCAATGAAGATACAAAAAATTTTTTCCCGTTCAATTGCAGTCGGTTTCCGCGAGAGACGCATTAGAGACTTCTTCTCGATCGGTCCACGACATCAGAGCATTCAAAACGAGTAAACGTTGGAAACCACTGAAGAAAAGTGCCAAGAATTTTATATTTTGGGTGACAGTGCTTATCCCGGTCTGAGGCATTTGTTGACCTCGTTGAGCGTTTATCACGGTGAGACAGTAAAAATTGAACGTTTTTCTCTCAAAGATAGGACTTATTATTATTAGTGATGTTTTGTATGCCCTTAACAGTCATCTACATTTGTTCTCGCATTACACTGCGGTGAATGCTTTTCCACAATTTTCTTTCAAATAAGCCACCCTATCGCCCAGCAATTCCTGTTTCCGTTTAAATCGCTCTCTGTGGTTCTTGCAAAACTCTATTAACAGCCAATGTAGAGTTTCTACGCCACAAAATTTCCTGTGTGCGTAACACGAGTGGTTCCTGTGTGGGAGAAACAGCTCTACAATAACCATAATACACGAATTGTGAAGCACCTGGACCTGACAAGAAAACACAGTGAGAACTCAAGACAGTATTATACAATAAGTTATCAAAATGTTTCTCCTTACAAAAAGTCATTATATGGCGAAGATATTTAAAGAAAATATAATCCGAGAAAAAGTACCAACAACTTTCCTTTGTAAGAAGGCGGCCTATACTGTGCCATATTGTACATATTTTTCTGTAAGTGTATCTTTCATTTAAGTATCTTGCTAAACACATTTCGTATAATTTTGTAAAAGATAAGTGGTAAATAAACAAATCAAATGTGATGTAAATAACATTCGCGCCGTTGTTCTTTCTGCTTCTTTTCACGCTACACTAGCGAAGGTGCCAAAGAGGCTAAATAAAACGCGATAGGTGTTCGAAGAGTCGAAACACCAAGCACGGACACATGACGTCACCATTGCCGCGCATGCGTAGTAGCGCCTGTTTGCTGGCTTTCCAAGTAGCTTTCTGGCAACTCTTCGAACGAACCTGCTGATACTGCGCCGGCGCCTGGCGGGAACGGTCCAGCGACATCTCTCGGCCACGGCTGGCCTGCGTGCCTCGTGACGTAACTGAGTCTCGAGGCGAGGCGCGGGCTTTAAGCACTTTTGTCTGTTGCCGTTGCGCGCTAACACCGACTTGCTGAATTTCGCCTACAATAGCGGCGCCTGCTTCCGCCTCGTCTCAGTACGCTGATTTTGGCGAGTTTCGCTGTGGCACTGCATGTGTGTAAGTGTTGTTTGTGAATCCTTCCCCCAGTAATCATGTGTAATTTAGGCTGGGCACCGTCCACATTAATCCATGTAAGAGATGCATTTTTATTGTATTAACAAAATTGGTTCCCCATTTTGCTTGTTTTCTGTCTGAATAAATAAGTCTAAGTTCAGCATAATCCGTAGGTTGCCTATAAATCGTAGGGGAGACCGGGGCATGTTTTCCACCTTTTTATATTTTTTTTGTTCTTTTGATTTTATTAGTTTTGATCTAAACAGCGGATCATTGTATTTCCTATACTTTTATCTACAGTCTTCTAGAAATATTTTTGAAAATAGCAAATATCTTTCTTGGCAGAAAATGATTTTGTCTGACCATGTTGCGTTGGAAAATTTGCCCCATATGCGGGGCACGTTTTCCAGCTTACTTAAAATGTACAGGGGCAAGTTTTCCAATTATACTTTAAAGCGATAATTTATTTTTCATCCGGTTTTTTAACTGGACTATCAGTCAATACAGCTGACTTCCTTTTCTTCCTTCCATGTTGTTTGCTTCCTAGGTGCCGCCTTCTCAAAAGACCTAATTTCTTCTGGTGTTGGCCAAGATATTGGGGATGTAGAGGGAACGCCTTTTTGACAAGCAAGAGGAAGGGTATTTGTTGGTGTAGTAGGAGTTGATGAATTCCATGGGCTCGAATGGAGACTGATCAGAGTTCTGGCAAGTTTGAATCTAGTCCAGGACTGATAGGGCATTCAGAATTTGTAGGAGCTGGTCTGTCTGTAAAGTAGGTAATTTCAACTAGTAATTTTTCTGAGTCCCATGTGGAATATTGAAGTGCATGGATGCTTTTGACACTGCACCAGCCTCTAAATGCAATAGACCAGCATTTATTACTTCAGGAGTGTACGAGCCCCTCTCGGTCTTCTGTGTAATTTCGGACCATTTTAAGTCTGTAGAACACATTTTACAATGAACCATTTGAAAGAGGGCTATTTGGCACAATTTATTACACAATAAATACATATTTAAAGGAATAATACGAGATGTTCTAGGCCGAGGCACGTTTTCCAACGAGACACGTGCAGGAATATGTGCCCCGCATGCTCTGGGAAAACGTGCCCCGTCGCCATATTCGGAACTATAACACTACGTCCATGATTATCCGTGGAAGCTATTTACGAAACAAATGTATAGTTACGTGAAGAAAGAAACCGACTTTTAGTACATGCAGTGTCAAACTAATAATCTTAACGCTAGTATGTTTATTTTACGTTTCAATAAAAACTTGAAAGTTTACTCACCTTTGCAAAAATGACAAAAACAGTCCTGCCGGCAATGTGACTACTGGTACAACACTGAAATTTGCGTAAAAGAAGCGTGTTGTGTTGCTGCTTCATGCAGTATCGCCGGTGGTACCATCTAACAGAATGTTTCGAAACTAAAACGAGTTGGAAAACTTGCCCCTACGGAAAATGTGCCCCGGTCTCCCCTAGTTTTAGAGCACCTTCCCTCTTTTATTTAATATTGTTTTTCACAAGTGCTGAGAACAAGCTCAGATGCAATTTTTTCTTAATTCCGTTGCGCCATAAATGTTTTCTTAGCCACCTTTCTAAGATAACTTTAATTGTGGTGGCTTGCTTATTAATGCCTGTGTGTAATAACGCGTGAGCTGCTATGTATATTGACCACTGTAGTATTAACTTCCTATTATTGAAATAATTTGAGTCAGTTCTCAGTTTGGGGCCAGGGAACAAGGTTTTGTAGCAGGGAGTAACCGGTAGTTCACTCGGAACTTATTTACTAATTTTAGTGATAAAACAAAGCTCTTATTTCGTACAGTTTTCGACTTTTAAGTTCTAGGCCGTTTCAGCATTTATAATTGGAACACAATTCACCTCCCGCCCCCTCCCCTATTCCTGTGAATTCCGTATGGGAAGACACTGGCAATGCGTGATTAAGGAATCCGCGTTACATATGGTTGTGTAGTAACATATGAACATTTGAATGTAAAGCAGTTTTCGTTACTTTGCCACTAGACACTTCCAGTTCGTTGTAAAATAGTAGACGTAAAACCAGCGACTGTCGGTAATCAAATGACGATTTTTGTATATGGTCCCCTATTAGTAATCTCAAAATATCGGTTAACGACACGGCTGCTTACGATAATTATACGTCTTGTGTATCTATTTGCCGGTAAAGGCCCCACGAAGGTTTAAACAGTTTTGGTCACTGCTTATACACTACATTAATAACATGTTCTATCGAAAGATATCTACGAATGAGTTTTTGTCTCAGAAGCTAAGATGACCAGTGACTAGAAATATTACAGAACGGGAAACATTTCTGACGAGCGTAGGGCAAATGTTTAAACCAAAAAAGTATCGTATCAGTAGCACGAGTGGTACATTCTAGATTTCTTTTCCTTTCTTTTCGCTTCCTTTTTTCATTTTAGTGACCATGGTAATGTAGATATTAGATTGAGACTCGGAATGTGATTCAAATCTTTTGTAGTAATAACGTTATAGCTTTCCCTGAACTCTTAAGAAGATTGATGGAATCACTATCGAGCACGGCCTATTCACTTTGCCATACTTCTCCGTTTCAGGTCTGTGCTCCATACGTAATAACACAGCCATCTGAGCCCTTAATAGATTATCTACTTTGTTCCTGTTATTTCGAATTCAGGTTTAATTAGAAAGCTCCATTCGTCATAACATTGGAGTAGGTTCATTGTCAAAGGAACCCTGGGGTATCAAACTATCGAAGTTCAATATTTACTGGTGAGAACACGCACTGGTGGAAAATCCGCAAGCGATAACTTGCTGCCCTGAGTGACATTTACGTGAGTTCAAGAGTAGTAAAAATTTCTTGGTGTGGATATTGTCCCGCAGTCACGCTGTAAATGAGATGCGAGTAAATTAATTGCATTATGATATGACAAATTAACCGGAATTCCTTCGTTTTTGCATTCTCAAATAAATGTTCCGTGCCATTAGCTGTTATAGGGCCACTCATGCAGTTTATTCCTAGATTGTGTTAAATGCTTCCACTGATTATAATCACAATTTTAACACGTACCAAATATTGGCATTTGATTTTCCCACATTATTCGTGAATAAAACATCCACATTTGTACACACACTTCGTTATGGCTAGTGAGTTTCACTGCAATGCGCAAATCCGGGCAAAATGGTATAGAGCGTATTTTTATGTGCCTCACAGACGATAATTGGCTTTCATTACACTATTACTGCAGGACATTGGCAAATTAATGGCGTGAAGTAGCGCACATACTATGACCACCTAATCAAAAACAAAACAGGTAACACAAATGGTTCAATTTGAAACTTCGTGCTCTCTCTTCTACACAGAAATATATCTATAGTTTCTTGACCAAGAACACTGTGTGGATGGGTAAGATACTGTATTTGAAAATAATGTAAATTCTTTACCACACATAACAATCTATTTGTCTTAAGCGTTTAGACTTTCGTCATTTTCGAAGGCAAAGCTGCATTGAAAAGAACCTTTGTTAAACAATATTGTTCACACTTAGACCAGTCTGTGCCGCAGACATACGTTATTACATAAAAATTGATCTTTACAATATATTTCCACATACCATATCTTTGTTACATAGCAAATGCGTACTATACTGATTCTTTTCTTTTTTTGTGTTCTGTTGTAAATACTAATGTTTCTCAGCGTTTATAGTGCCAACATGTAAAATTCGGAGGCCGCGGTGTTATGCGTGTCAAATGTTCAAATGTTTGTTAAGCTTATGGGACTTAACTACGGGGTCACCAGTCCCTAAACTTACAAACTCCTTACGAACTAGCTAACACTAAGGACGGAAGAAATATCCATGCTCGAAGGGAGATTCGAACCCCCGACCATAGTGGAACTTCTTCTACGCCTTCCTTGAAACCGATATGCTGCGGGTCCCAAATACTTGAGCAATACTCAAGACGTGGACGTACCAGCGATTTATACAGATGAAGTACATCTTCCGAAAATTCTCCCAATCGACCGAAGTCGGCTGTCCGCCTTACTCACAACTGTCCTTACTTGTTCGTTCCATTCCATATCGTTCTGCAGTGCTACGCCTAGATATTTGAACGACGCGACTGCATCAAGAAGCTCACTACCAATACTGTATTCGAATATTATGGGATTGTTTTTCCTACTCATGCGAATCACCTCACATTTTTCTACATTGACGGCTAGCTGCCATTCTTCGCACCAACGAGATATTTTGTCTAAGTCATCGTGTATGCTAGTACAGTCAGTTAAAGACGATACCCTTCCAATATGCTCCAGATTGGTGGGTGGTATTGTTAGACCGCAGCTTGAAATCCCACTAGAAATTATGCAACCGAGGCGATGGAAAATAGATGGCAAAGTGAGAGAGAGAGAGAGAGAGAGAGAGAGAGAGAGAGAGTGATATACAGATGATTAAAAGGCACTGCTAAATGCTCTAAGGAATGAAGGTTTCACTGAGTGAAAACGAGAGTATAAGGTTATAATATCACAGACGGTGAATATTTGTTGAGATCGGTGGTAGGTGTGTGGTACGTTTGGACATAAGGCGCTACGGCCCCCCAGGGGGCCCACAGTTCTTTTGTGGGTACGTGTGTGGCGCGCACGGGGCCCCGAGCCGGAGCAGCCTTTCTTCTGCCCCAGGCTGCTTCACTTTCCCTCCCGGTTTATGCCTTCGCCCGGAGACGGCGTATTTCACGAGTTCAGGTGTTTTCTTGTTGTCGTTTCTCTTATTCCTTGGTTCCTTCCTTTCTTACCCTTTGTTTCTGTCTCTCTCTCCTTGTCCTCTCCTCGCCTTCTTCTCCTCATTAGTCTCCGCCTCGGCATTTGAGACACCTTTCCTTCTTTCTATTCACTTCCTCTATTCTTCTTCTTTCCTCCCTGTGCGTGTCTGAAGGCCGACCCACGCATTATCATGCGTAGCAGGTGACGGGGTAACGCGTAATTCCCCGCCCCGGGTAGACAAGTAGGGCACGTACGTACCCCCTGGTAAAGGCCAGGCCCAGGGAGGGGTGATTACCCGAGCTGGTACCTTCCGAACATGCCAATTGGTCCCTCCGTCAGTTCTCGGGAGGTGTGACCTGAGGTGTGAACAATCACCTAAGGCGGGTAAGCCCTCGGAGAGGGCCCCCACTAGGAAGGAGCGCGCCATCGGAGACGCCGGTAATCACGGGGGACACTTCCGCAATGACTTCCTTCTCTTCTTCACTGACATTGACCCAGAAACGTAAGATAGACTCGCCTCAGCAAAAGAAGACTCTGCCTAATTTGCCGAAATTTCTTGTTGGGTCGCGCACCGACGGAAAAGACTTCAATTCTGTCAATCCTATCGTTATACAGAAAGGTGTTGATGCAATTGCTGGCCCTGTTAAAACCTGTTCGCGTCAGCGCAATGGCTCATTGTTGCTGGAAGTGGACAGTGCTTTCCAAGCCCAGAAACTTATCCGGACTACGTTATTGCACACGTTTCCGGTCAAAGTAGAAGCGCACCGCACACTCAACTCGTCACGTGGGGTAGTTTTTACGAGATCCCTTGACGGGTTGTCTGATGACGACATCCGGTCCTATATGTCCGATCAGGGTGTGACAGCCGTCCACAGGGTGATGAAAAAGGTAGATAACCAGCTGACACCGACTCGTACTGTGTTTTTGACATTCGACAGAGTTGACCTCCCGTCGAGGGTCAAAGCAGGGTACGAAGTTATCTCAGTCCGCCCTTATATTCCAAACCCAACGCGCTGCTACCAATGCCACAGGTACAACCATACCCGTGAACATTGCCCACATGCAGCAAAATGTGTCACTTGTGGTAGGGACGCCCATGAGGGGGATTGCCCACCTCCGTCCCCTCACTGCCTTAACTGCAACGGCGACCATGCAGCTTCCTCTCGCGACTGCCCTGTATATAAGGATGAAAAAATCATTCAGCAAATTCGGGTCACGGAGAAGGTATCGACATCTGCCGCTCGTAAGTTGTTGGCGAGTCGAAAGCCCACTGTCCTCCCAGCGGGTACATACAGTAAGGTACTCACCTCACCTCGACCTACCAAAGATTCCAGTACCCAGACATGTGATTTCACTTTCGCTGACACAGTTGTGCGATCCGCCAGCCCGAAGATTGCCCGTTCCACGTCCCCGCTTCCTCCTGCTGCTTCTAAGGTACAGCCTTCGTCAACATCTAGTAAACCGCGGGCACCTAAACAAGATGCCCGGACCTTGAAAAAGGAACCCGTCCGTGAGGATTTTCTGCGTTCTCAGGCTTCCCAACCGTCAACTGCCTCTTCCCGCCGTCACTCTTCCAGAAGAGCTGACAAGAAAAAGAGTTCCTCTCCTTCCCCGCCGAGGCGTGACCCATCTGTCGCGCCGTCCAACAGTTGCCGGCCTCGGCCGTCTTCTGTTTCACCGGGACGCTCCGTTTGCCGGGCGCCCGGCCCTTTACCGGCGGTGGAAACTGCCCCTCCTGATCAGCTCAGGGAGGTGGCAGGCGCGTCGGTCGAACCTATGGACCACGACCCTTTGCCCCTGGACAGCGATAGCAGTGCTCCCTCGAAATCCGGTCCTCAGCGGCCGTCGAGGTGACCCCGCTCGCTACTTGGTTTTTATCCTTATTTCTTCTCTCATTTTTATCATGGCGCTCCTTCAATGGAACATTCGCGGCATTCGTTCTAATCGGGAGGAGTTAATATTACTCCTTCGATTGCACTGCCCGCTTCTAGTCTGTCTCCAGGAAACTAAGTTGCGTTCACGTGATCGTGCAGACTTTCCACACTACACCTCTGTGCGGTTCGACCTGCCACCCGTGGAAGGTGTCCCAGCCCATGGAGGGGTTCTGATGCTCCTTCGAGACGACGTCTATTTCCATCCCATTTCCTTGCACACTCACCTACAGGCAGTTGCCGTCCGCATCACCTTATCCACATTTACCTTCTCCCTCTGTAACATATATTCGCCATCGTCATCTGCCCTTACTAGGGCAGATGTGCTAAACCTTGTTGACCAGCTCCCTTCACCTTTCGTGTTGGTAGGCGACTTTAATGCCCACCACCGGGGGGCTCTCCGGCACCTTGTCCGAGAGGCTCCCTTTTGGTGGACCTTCTCCAACACCTCTATCTTGTCTGCCTCAACAGCGGTGCACCGACATTCCTTTCAGACACAACACACCTATTCCCATATAGGCCTTGCAATATGCACTCCTCAGCTTGCCGGTCGGTTTGAGTGGTATGCACTTTCTGACACGTACTCGAGTGACCATTTCCCTTGTATCATCCACTTCCTACATCACTCCCCATCTCCACGTCCCACCAGTTGGAACATTTCTAAAGCCGACTGGGGGCTTTATTCTTCCATGGCTGTTTTTCACAATCAGCATTTTCCCAACTGTGACAGTCAGGTCGAATACCTCACAGAGGTCATTCTCACTGCTGCTGAACGTTCCATACCTCGTACATCCTCTTCTCCACGTCGTGTGCAGGTCCCTTGGTGGACTGCAGCCAGCCGCGACGCGCTTCGAGCCCGACGCCGTGCCTTACGCACCTTCCGCCGCCACCCAACTTTGGAGAATTGCATCAATTACAAACGTATGAGAGCGCAGTGCCGTCGTATCATAAACGACAGCAAGAAAGCTTGCTGGACAGCTTTTACTAGTTCTTTTAACCGTTTTACTCCCTCCACGGTTGTCTGGGGTGGCCTACGCCGTTTGTCCGGCATCAAGGTCCACTCCCCGATTCCTGGCCTGACCGTGGAGAACGCGGTCCTCGTGGACCCAGCTGATGTTTCAAACGCATTGGGTCGTTTCTTTGCGGAGGTTTCGAGCTCTGCCCATTACCACCCTGCCTTTCTCCCTCGCAAACAGGTAGAGGAGGCACGGCCGCCTTCTTTCCGCTCTTTTAATCGTGAAAACTATAACGTCGCCTTCACGATGCAGGAGCTAGACCGTGCTCTCGCCCTGTCCCGGTCCTCTGCTCCCGGGCCCGATTCCATTCATATTGAGATGCTGAAGAACCTCTCTCCTGCGGGCAAGTGCTTTCTTCTTAGTACCTACAATCGCATATGGACTGAAGGTCATGTTCCCACAAGTTGGCGTGAAGCCATTGTTGTCCCCATCCCCAAACCAGGGAAGGACAAACACCTTCCTTCCAGTTATCGTCCCATTTCTCTGACGAGCTGCGTCTGTAAGGTGATGGAACGCATGGTTAACGCTCGGTTGGTCTGGCTCCTCGAATCTCGCCGCCTCCTGACTAATATCCAATGCGGTTTTCGTCGACACCGCTCTGCTGCTGACCACCTCGTTACGTTGTCGACCTTCATTATGAACAACTTTCTAAAGAAGCGTCAAACAGTAGCCGTGTTCTTCGACTTGGAGAAGGCATACGATACCTGTTGGAGAGCGGGTATTCTCCGCACATTACACACATGGGGCCTTCGGGGCCGCCTTCCTCTTTTCATTCAAGCGTTTTTGGCGGATCGCAAGTTTCGGGTACGGGTGGGCTCTGTTTTGTCAGATACCTTTTGCCAGGAGAATGGGGTACCACAGGGCTCCGTCTTGAGTGTGGCGCTCTTTGCCATTGCAATCAATCCGATCGTGGACTGCCTTTCAGCCGACGTCTCCGGATCTCTTTTTGTTGACGATTTCGCAATTTATTGTAGCGCCCAGCGGACGTGTCTCTTGGAGCGTTCTCTCCAACGCTGTCTTGACCGTCTATATTCCTGGAGCATCGCAAACGGCTTCCGATTCTCCACTGAGAAAACTGTGTGTATCAATTTTTGGAGATACAAGGAATTTCTTCCACCTTCTCTACGTCTCGGCCCTGTTGCTCTCCCTTTCGTGGAGACTACGAAATTCTTGGGACTCATGTTGGATGGGAAACTTTGCTGGTCCACACACGTGTCCTACCTGGCTGCCCGTTGTGCCCGATCCCTTAACGTTCTTCGTGTCCTCAGTGGCACGTCATGGGGAGCGGATCGTACCGTCCTGCTTCACCTTTACCAGGCCATTGTTCAGTCGAAGCTCGACTATGGAAGCCTTGTGTACTCTTCAGCACGGCCGTCGATTCTCCGCCGTCTCAACTCTATCCACCATCGTGGATTACGTTTGGCGACCGGTGCATTTTATACCAGCCCTGTTGAAAGTCTGTATGCCGAGGCTGCTGTATTACCCTTGACCACTCGACGTGACATACTCTTGTGTCGGTATGCATGCCGCCTACGGTCGATGCCCAACCATCCCTCTTAGATTATTTTTTGACGACTCACTCGATCGCCAATATCAGTTGTCTGAGATTGCCTTGCTTCCACCTGGAGTTAGGTTTCGCTGCCTGCTACAGCGTCTCGATTTTACCCTTCCTTCCACCCTTCGGTTGAGCGAAAGCCCATTGCCACCGTGGCATCAGGCCCAGGTTCACACACACCTCGAACTTAGTTCGCTCCCCAAGGAGAACACTCCGGATTTGGTATACCGCTCGAGGCTTGTCGAACTCCGTTCGCGGTTCGATAATGCCGTATTTATTTACACTGATGGTTCCAAGAGCACTGCCGGTGTCGGATCTGCCTTCGTCGTCGGGGACAACCGGTTCCAATACAAGCTCCCTGACCGGTGCTCGACCTTCACGGCTGAGCTTTTCGCCCTCCACCAGGCCGTTTTGTATACCTGCCGCCACCGCCAACCTTTCTATGCCATATGTTCTGACTCCCTTAGTGCCCTGCAGAGTCTTAAGGACCCTTTCTCGAACCATCCTCTCGTGTATCGGATCCAACGCTCCCTCCAGTTGCTGGCGGATGACAGCTGTCACGTTTCTTTCCTGTGGGTCCCTGGCCATGTGGGTGTGCCCGGGAATGAGGCCGCCGACACAGCAGCCAAGGCAGCAGCTCTTTTACCTCGCATGGCTACCTTTTGCGTCCCATCGGACGATGTTCAACGGGCTCTTCGCCGGAGTATCGTGTCGCAATGGCACAGTGTGTGGCTTTCACTGTACAACAATAAATTGCGAACTGTCAAACCGATCCCGACCGCTTGGAGGACATCCTCACGCCCCTCTCGGCGGGAGGAGGTCATCCTGGCTCGGTTGCGGATCGGTCATTGCCGTTTCAGCCACCGTCACTTGCTATCCGCCGAACCTGCACCGCTATGCTCCTGCGGTGAACTGTTGACAGTGCGACATGTTTTACTGACTTGTGTTAATTTTAATCATCTCCGTGTAGCCCTTCACTTTCCGTCTACTCTGGAGGAAATTTTAGCTGATGACACACGAGCAGCTGCTCGGGTTTTGCGTTTTATCAATTTGGCCAACTTATCCAAGGATATTTAACCCTTTTAATTGTCTTTTCTTTCGTTTTTAGCCTCTTGCTGATGTTCTGACAGTCACCATTTTTTTGAGATCATAGCGAATCAATGTTCTTAGCTGGGCGCTAATGACCATAGAAGTTGTGCGCCCTAAAACCACAAAAAAAAAAAAAAAAAAAAAAAAAAAGGCGCTACGGAGCAGGTGGATCTGGAGCCACGATGATTAAATGCCACTACGGCCTTAACGAGCGCGACCAACTGCCGCCACTCTGGAGGAGCACTCCGTGACGTCAGAGCAATTAGCATGGCCGTTTCGGCTTTCCGTGTCCTCTGGCCATCTGACTCACGCGGCACCCCGAAAAGCTCATTTCGGAAGATTAATAACATGCGCAGTTGTAGCACATGAAATACTTGCGTGGGGTTAGAACAATAACCCATTCAACACTGCTCTTTCCTCATTGCCGCAGTAGGTGAACTGGCGATTTTCAAGTAAACTTAAAAAATAGTCACTAGACAAACATCTCAGAGGCACTTAGCTGGTGACTTCTTTAACACTGTACTATATTATTAACCCTTTCACTGCTCCAGACATAAATATACGCTTATCGTATATATAAAATCTATCAATATAAAAATGAATATTTTTCTGTAATTCCTCTGTGTTCATAAACCACTCATTCTATTGCAATGACGCTTTGGTGAACTGTTCACCGTACGCCTACGAAGGTTTCTGTCACTCGGCCAGTCAGATACGCTATCGCAGCCTCCACCCTCCCACCCCCAAAACTTTGAACGGTTTTAGTTGCCAAACTAAACGTGATAAAAATGTCATTCAAAATTATTTGTACACAGCTGGTGTCGAAAATTCCAGTGCATGATAGAAACAACAATTGTTCCAATTAAAAAACTACATCTTTGCATAAAAATTACACTTTATAAGTAACATTTCAATCTGTTTATTGGCTAACAATACGAGTCCTTGATTACCAATCCAGTCTGTGAAAACCACACATCAATCGCACTTTGTGTTTCCGCAATATTTGCGATGCAAGTGTTTGGTGATTCACCCTGTATATTAGTGGCTGGTCATCTGAAATTGCTCAAGCAATAATCAGGTTGTGATTATACAAGGAACCGTACCGATGCCATTTACAAAAATAGTTAATGATCTGTAGACATAATTTGATTAATTTGAAAGAAATGATTTAACTATCTGATCAAACTATGTTTTCTCTGAAAATTTAACTTCTTCTGTGACACAGAAGTGTTAATTTACACTTCTGTGTGACAGAACGTAAATTGGAAACAGTCATTATTCGCACTAACTGCTGCTTGCTAGCAAAATATCTTCTTGAATGAAATGCAATCGAAATTAGTCTTTCTTTTATTACATGCGAAAAGACCTTTTTCCAGTAAAGGTTTTTTTTCACCACTTTCAGTGCCACCCGTGGAACCTACAATTAGCAACACTGATATAGTTAACTGCATTTACGGAAACTATTCTGGACAAATTAAAAATTGTTCACCTGGCACATTGCTTTTACTCAATGTTATTTTTTCAATAATTTTTGAATGTGTAAGGAAGGCACCTATCTGGACAATGGCTCCGGGTAATGAAGTCTTTAAAACAAGTTCACAATTAAAAAGTTTTCACTGTTGAAAATGTAGCACTACTACGCTGGTTAATTGTACCTGCTAAATGCGTTAAAGTGTTACGAGGCACCATTCCGCGCACCCGTTTGGCTGTTACGTCCGAGTGTCCAGCACTAAACACACTCTGTTTCGCTATGCGCCTCCGCGCTACCAGTGATAATACTCCCTACTCACATATACCTCTATACCAAGGAGGTTAGAATAGGGGGAGATACCCTTAACGCCACAGAAGTGAAGCCATTGTCGCCACATTATGGAGCCAATATCAGTGGTGACTAGTGTGTATTCAACTATCTGATCTGTATGTGTCCACAAAAGTATATTATATCAAAGATGTACTCGACAGTCATTTAAAGTATGAAAGTTAACAGGGCAAGAACCACGGACTGCTTTAATCTGAAAACATTTCCTTGGCTCCACAAGATGGAGGACTGGCTTCAGTCGACAGATAAGGTTTGAATAGTAGCGCCGGTTCCACTTATTTTAACCTTCTTGCTCTGTACAATAGCAAAGCCCTTGCCAAACCAGCGATAATGCTCCATACTCACAGATGACTCTGTCAATAGCAAAGCTCTTGCTAAATCAGCGTGTCTACTTAATTACAAAAATTGTTTTGACACACATACAGAATAAGAGGACACTGCAATTACATCAATTTATTAAAAGATAATAAATGTATAAATAATTGCAAGAGCACAAACAAGAAAAAAGTAAACCATTGCATTATACCAAATGCTGTATATAGCAAGGAGGTTAGAATACAGGGAGACGTGCTTATGCTAAAAAAGTAAAGTATGCCTTCGCCATATTGCTAAGTTTCGGAAAAGTGTTCAGACTGTAGAGTTAATGTTTGTTTTATGTCACACAAAACAGGGATAAGACTTTCGATGGTTTTGCGGTGATAAACAACGTGTTAAAAGAGTGCAAATTAGCCGTAAAAAGTAAGTTTTCAAGTATATTATGATGTGCATTTCTTACTATTTATTCAAGAAAGTATATTGTAGGAAAGTACATACTTTGCAGTAACTGTCAGTTCCAAGCATTAACAGTAAGAGGTTGACTTAACGCGTAGTATTAACAGAGAAATAGCATTCCAAAACTGACCAAGATGGCGGACAGGCTTCAAGTGACGTATGTGCTCGTCATAGATAATGTCGTCTCCCTTTATTCTAACATCCTTGGTATGTACACATTAATGAAAAGTTGCGTTGGTCACTGTATTATTGTCTCAAATTGACTAAAATAAATAAATAAATAAATAAATAAAAATAAAAAAAAGACATCCACGTGTGCGATATGATTGGACCATAAATGGAACGAGCAGATCGTCCACCGACAACTTGAGAGCTACGTGAACAAGTTGAAGAGGCGCGGAATAACGTATCCGAAGGCAGTATTCGCCGTTTGTATGGATGCTCTAGTGGATGCCAGAATTAGCACTTGTAGTCGAGCCAGTGGTGTTCACACAACGGAATAACATGGATCTCACAGTAGGGATCGACACCTCGTACCTCATTATCGCTTGAGTTATTTATTTCTAAATGTAATAGTTTCATGTACTCCATATCCACTGTTTCAACAACAACTTACGAGTGAATTAGCAAACTTAGAAAAGACAGAATGAAACTTACACTCTGTAGCAGAGTGTGCGCTGATATGAAACTTCCTGGCAGATTAAAATTGTGTGCCGGAACCGGGACTCGAATCTGGGACCTTTGCCTTTCATGGGCAAGCGCTCTACCGACTGAGCTGTCCTGGAACGCACAACGATCTGTTCTCACTACTCTACTTGTTCCAGTACTTCGCCTCCTACTTTCCAAAGCAGTAAAGTTGTGATAACGGACCGTGAAGCGTGCTGTGATAGTAAATGTCCCAGGTTCGAGTCGCG
Source organism: Locusta migratoria (assembly GCA_026315105.1). Lineage (NCBI taxonomy): Eukaryota > Metazoa > Arthropoda > Insecta > Orthoptera > Acrididae > Locusta > Locusta migratoria. The sequence goes on along the minus strand of CM048744.1, from coordinate 112,242,965 downwards.
GTTCCGGCACACAATTTTAATCTGCCATAAATTTTCATATCAGCGCACACTCCGCTGCAGAGTGAAAGTTTCGTTCTAGTAACGTCGCTTAGGCTGTGGCTAAACCATGTCTCCAACATATCGTTTCTTCCGGTAGTTCTATTACTGCAAGTTTCGCAGAAGTACTTCTGTGAAGTTTGGAACGTGGTAGGCGAGGTACTGGCAGAAGAAAAGTTGTGAGAACGATTCTTGAAGCTTGCTGGGATAGTTCAGTCGGTAGAACGCTTGCCTGCGAAAGGCAAAGATCTCAGGTTCGAACCCCGGTTACGGCAACAATTTTAATCTGTATACATGTGGCGTCTGTTTCGAAAGAACAGACGTCACTTCTGATCCTGCAGTTGTTATTCTTTAATATTCACAGAATATATGACATCAACTGCGATTGGGCAAAGCTGAAAGTGTGTACCCAGCCGGGATTCGAACCCGGGTCTCCTGCTTTCTAGGCAGTTGCGCTGACCCCTACACCACTGGGGACACAGTGATCAACGCACCTTTGAGCTTTCCCCAATCGCAGTTGATGTCATATATTCTGTGAATTTTAATCTCGCAGGAAGTTTCATATCAGCGCACACTCTGCTGGAAAGTGAAAGTTCCGTTCTGGAAACATCCCTTAGGATATGGCTAAACCATTCGTGACCGCGAAGCGTGCCGGGATAGCTCAGTCGGTAGAGCACTTGCCTGCGAGAGGTTAAGGTCCCAGGTTCAACTCGGAAAGGTTTAATAACTTCTATTTCCTGCAGTATTTGACATCTAAAGAATCGACAAGAGAGACAAAGCGCCGAATGTCACTTAGCGCCGAGAGTCAGAGCCGACTGTTCGCACTCGAGGATATCGCGAGGCAAGTAATTTTGATGGCCAGCGGGATCTGCACCGGAACGAGTTCTTTCTAACAAAATGTTAGCCGTTTAATTTTTCACGTACCACATGACATGCAGGACTATTTTACTGTTAATTAAGCGAAAAGAAAGGTAATTACGTCGCTAGCAAGAGTACACGGGGGAGCAAACAGTGGACATATAAAGATAAGAGGAAACACAAACGACCAAAACAGTTCCGTAACGTGCGCTTTTATTTTCCCAGGTGGATTATGACACTCACAAGCATGTATTTCACGGAGAGATGCTATGCAGCAGAAAGGTAGAGTTCGTACACATGATTTTTATAGGGCTTGCGATTGTCTGACATTTTGTTTCTGATCCTCAGTCTCAATGTTTCATTGGCAGAACACTTAGAAGATACAACAATTATACCAAAGTTCAGACTTACAAGCAGCTTAAACTAAATTATGGTAAGGACAACACACATATACCCATGCCAAACTCCACCTCCGACAGGAGCGGCCTCTCAATCCGTGGCATCACGCCTTAGACCTCGCGACCATATTCATCTCCATGTGGTAAAATCAGCTTCTTTCTAGAAGTACGATGTTTGGAAATGCCTATAAAGGCTGAAAAAGTTAACGTCATAGCTCCGAAACGAAAACATCAGGATGGGGTATCGAACGTCTTGTGATTTAGTGGCATCTGTTGGTACTCGCTGCACGACAAGCCTATTCTGTCTTCCTTTTGTGGTCACTGAAATGACCGATGTTTTTTATGGTTTAATAAAAACCTCCAATAGTTAATGGATTCTTATTTCAATTCTCAGATCATGTTTTCAAAGTGACTCAAAACTCGCAACACATTATTCTAGTTTGTGAATGGGGATACTTCATAATTTTTAACACCAAAAGTAGAAAATATGTCTTCCTGAGCTAGTTCACCAGTCAAGTGAATTTCTTGAGCTACGACTGTTTCAGAGACGTCAGTTTCTGCGATTGCGAGGTGTGCGGTCACCGGTTCAAATCCATCCGGTGGATTCAACGACGTGCGTCAATGAGGCGGTCAGCCTGAATGTGATTTTCCACATCTCACTGAGTGAATATAGGACTGGTATCCCCGTCCAACATAAGTTACACGAATACCAAACATTTAGAATAAAAGGAGTATCATTGAATTAAAATTTGTGCTGTGCCCAGGATTCGAATCCGGGACCTCCTACTTACTAGTTAGGCGCTTTAGACCGATTTCTTTTTTTTAATCACAGGATCTGGCAGGGATCGAACCCGGGACCTTTGAATTTGTCGTCTGGCACGCTACCACTGTCTTACTTTTTTTCTCTTTTGTATTCTTTATTTTTTTTATTCTTATATATATATATATATATATATATATATATATATATATATATATATATATATATATATATATATATATAAAGAGGTGCGCCGTAGTGTTGCCGCCGGCATACTTAGAATCGTCCAAACGTGTCTTCTCGTTGATTATTATGTTCCGTTGTGGGTCCTGTTAGGTTCAGGTTGGTTATGTTAAGATTTATCTTCTCATCGCTTGGACGTTCCAGCTGCGAGGTGGGTCGTGAAAGGCACTCCGTAAAAAGTTGGAAAAATATTGCTGGTACTTTGGGTTACGGGTTAGGATGCAGTGTCGTTCATTAAGAAAGTTCCAGTATCCAAGTACTGATTTCTCGCCAGGATCAAAGAGGTATCGGATCGTGTAACCACGAATCCAATTTACCTAGTGTGTTTTGGTGGTGGGGTAGAAAGTCTCCTCCGGAAATAATAGCATGTTGATGTCGATCTGGGCGGGTGTGTGGTGAGTAAGGAACGCCAAAATTCGCCGCGCGAGCGTCCAGACATCATTCGCCTGACCACAGTGGAACCTGTGGCCGTCTGTGTCGTCCACTCCGCAGTGAATGCAGAGGGGCGAATCGGCGAGATGGATCCGATGCAGGCGATGTCGGTTGACTTGTTTTCCGTTCACAGTGAGATACCAAGCTGACTGGACGTCTGATTCGAGAAACCGTTCGTAAATAGCTTTCCATATATGCCGCCACACATACTGTGGATGCTTAATTTCGATCGGGTTGGATGGTCGACACTGTTGTAGCAGATCTTATACTGTTTCAGTCTGAGACAAACGAGCAGGTGGTAAAGATTTGTATACATAACTAAGGTCCAAGAAGAAACGTCGGATATGATGGAAGGCAACTGGAATAGCTGCAATCGTCACTGGGGCTACCAAAGAGTCCGGGGCAAAGGCATTGAATAGGATACCGGTGAGACTCTGTGGGCAACGTCGCCAGATTTTTGAGAGCTGACGTAGAGCGCCGTGACTCTGATCGGCACATGTGTTAGTCCCACCCCACCAGGTTCCCGCGGGAGTGCAAGGGCGTCGTATTGCACTTTGAATATCAATCCGGAGCTGACGTAGGAGCCTAACTCAGCTAATATACGCCGTGCCAGGAGAGTTGGGATCGGTAGCACTTGGGCAACATGGGGTATGCGAGAGGCATCATAGATGTTCACGTATTGTGTACGTTGAACTATGTCGAGGGAACGTAGCCGGTGATCTGCCAGACTTCCCCTGATTCTCTGAAACAATCCCCGACCGTTGATCGCTGCTGAGCGGCGGAGATCGGCTGAAAAATCTACTCCAAGAGATCTGACGGTGGTGGCTACACTTGGAGGAGCGATGCTTCTCTCTGGTAGGCCCTCGCCTTGGATTTTGAGACGTTGAGCAAGTTGCCTGATTCCTCGCCATAGGTGGCCACCCACGTCAGGGCTGCCCATACGTCGTTGTCAGTGCGTAGGTAAAGGGCGATGTCATCGGCGTAGGCTGTACAACAAAGCGGTTCTCATGTAAACTCATACCTTCCAAACGTTGGCGTAGTCCCTGGAGCAATGGTTCTAAAGCAAAGGCGTATAATATAGTTGAAAGTGGGCAGCCTTGTCGGACGGATCGTGTTATAACCACGGGTGGCGTGAGGCGACCGTTGAACATGATTTTGGAGGTCGCGCCGGTCAGAAGGCGCGTAACTACTGCAATAAAATCGCCAGGGAAACTGAAACCCATGTACTGGAGAACTGTCTGTAAGTAGGAGTGATCAACACGGTCGAAGGCCTGGCTAAAGTCAAGTGAAGCCAGGGCACCTGGAAGTCGTTGATATCGGGCAAGTGCTATCATGTCTCGATAGCGGCAAAGAGCCGTATGAATATTGTTGTCTCCTCCTAAGGACGTCTGGTCGCAGGATGTGACGTACCGTGCAACGTTTTTGAGTCGTGAGGCCAACAACCGAGTAAATATTTTCCTATCGCTGTTAAGCAGAGTTATAGGCCGATAATCTTGTATTCTGGATGACCCGTTCGCTTTGTGTACAGGAATTATTATGCCTTCAAGGAAGGTTTTAGGGACCTCAGTCGCCGGGGACATTAGTTCTTGAGCGATCGTCGTCCATGTAGGTGCTAACAAATAGTCAAAACTATTATAAAATTCAACGGGAATACCGTCGGGCCCGGGAGACCTATTGTTATGCCCCATTTTAATTGCTTCTAGTACTTCATCCGTGGTCTGGAGTTCACGTGCCACCTACAATGGGAGAGTACTTGGAATAAGTTGTGCGACTTCTGAAATCAGTTCTGGCGAATGCGGAACAGCTTCATATAGTCTTGTGAAATGGGCATGAAATGCCTGGCCGATGGCGTGTTTGGTATCGTGCCGGTGACCTTCCGCGTCAATTAGGAAGTGTACCAGAGCCCGGGGTCGTTTTTGTCTTTCCTGGATGAGATGGTACATCGACGGATGTTCTTCACCTATTCTATTATTTGTACGAGATCGGATTACAGTCCCTTCCAGATGGCGGCGCATTATCAAAGAGATTTGTGCCTTTGTACGGTGAACCATCGTCTGCCTAGCTGGTGAGAAAGGCATCGTCACACATTCTCGAAGAATGGAATAATAAAAATTCAAAGTGTTGTTTCGCCATGGCTTGATGTCTCGGCCGTAATTCTTCAGAGACTTGCGCAGTGTTGGTTTTGCACAGGAGAGCCACCAAGATAGTGGAGTTATAGGCGTTAAGGCGGCGTAAACACTGTGCCCACCCACTTTCGATCATATGTCGACAGTAGGGAGCGGTCAGGTGAGACACGTTTAGTTTCCACAGGCCACGACTATGCCACACACGCTGTCGGACGAGACTAACATCGCAGATATATGCCTCAGGATCTGAAAAGGCTAAGGGCCAGACTTCCGCGTTACCGGTACCATCTGCGAGAGGGCGGGTGAGGTATATGCGATCCAGGCGGCTCGAGGAATGGGCGGTGTAAAACGTAAAGCCCTGGCGAGTTCCGTAGAACTGTGTCCAGGTGTCAACGAGTTGTAGTCTGTCAATGACCACAGAGAGACGCACAGGGTAAATGTTGTGGCAGTTGGTCGGTGGCCCTTGTGTCGAGTTGAAATCCCCGACAAATACCAAGTCATCCTGTGGACCCATAAATAGCGGCGTGACATTCTCGGCGAAGAATGTATTGCGGTCTCGACGGTGCCTGGAGCCGGATGGTGCATAGATGTTAATGACATGCACGCCAAATACAGTAAGGGCCATTCCCCGAGCAGTGTGGAGGTAAACGACGTCCTCTGCTGGAATGCCATCGCGTAGGATGATGGCGACGCCGCTGCCGGTGTCGGAGGCGTGTGAAACATAGCCAGTGTAACCGGTAGGGATGAGAAAATCAGCGACAAACACCTCCTGTAGGAGCGCAATATCAAGATCACTTGAGTAGATGGTGTCTCGAAACATCGCCAGTTTGTGTGGGACGCGAATGGTGGCCATATTCATCTTGGCGATACAATATTGCTGCGGATGGACACTTGCAAGGTTTACAGAAGGCGTTGCAGCGGCTTCTGAAAGTCGCTGACTTTCCGTGTCTCCCACAGTTGCCGCAATTCTTAGTTGGGTACCAAATCTGGAGGCTCCATGGGATGCACCCGCTCGGTCACGTTAGCTGTCTGATCCACTCCTTCGCCAACATCGTCGGCCTATGATGTGGATGTCGATGATGTGTTGTTCTGTAACGGACGAGGCGCATGCTCCAATCGGTGCTGTGAGGGAAAGGTCGTTCTTAGGTGCTGACTTCAAGGAGGGTTTGTCCTGATTTGAGGTATGGTGCGTCACCGTAGGACTGTCCAGGATGGCAGTATCATTCTGCTGCTGGTCGTAAAATGGTACGTCACTGTCAGACATTCGTTCGGTATCTGAAAAGGTCGTCCGATAGAGGCCGTCAGCGGAGGGTGTTCGACGGCGTTTCTTACGCCTCCGAGGTGACCGCTGTTTTCGGATGTGTTGTTCTGAATGAGAATGTGGATGCTCCTCTTCTATCGCCGCACCCATCTGGACGAAAGCAGACGTCAGCACCACACTTAGGTCGATGTCCATGGTACCAGCAGAGTCATTCTGAGTTGTCTCTATTGTTGCCGGCTCTGGTGATGGCGCTGGAGGCGGTGCTGTGCTTGTGTCGTTGGTATTTTCTTCTGCATTGCGTACAGGCAACGTAGGTTCAGGCGTAGCCTGGAGTGGTATTACGTGGTTCTGTGCAACTGCAGCGTAGGTGACGGGTACGGACGTGACCGTCGTTGCTGAGGCCACCTCACGTAGTGGTGTCTGTAGCAAACGTCGGCGCATACATTCGGACCGGACATGGCCTTTCTGGCCACATCCTGAACACGTTAGAGGCTGGCCATCGTACATAACGATGGCCCGCACACCACCAATCATCAGGTACGACGGAACGTGTTTCTTCAGCTCAATCTGTATCTGACGCACACCATTTAATACCTGGTAGGTCGTAAATGTTTGCCACTTTTCTGCCAGGCGACCCACGACGTTACCATACGGTTGGAAGGCTGCAATGACCGTTTCTTGAGGTACTTCGAACGGGAGCTCAAACAACCGCAGAGTTCGGAATCCGAATCCTACATGATCGACCGTTACGGCACCGATGTGTCCATCAGAGTGCTTGAACTTCAGTCCGGTGTTATGCCGTTGGACAACTTCAGTGCATAGCGCTTCCGTCGTCATCGTCATATAGACGATGCTTCCCGTGATTGAAAAGTGTATTCCGATCACGTCTTGTGGGTTCAAACGAAGATCTTCTCGTATGAACTGTTCGATTTCAAAAGCTCTTGGTCGTGGATGTTCAGCCTGAAACGTTACTTTGATCGTCGCACGGCGGTAAGCGTGCGCCATGAGGTTCGTGAATGCGGGACTCAATACACACAAATACCGCGACGCGGAAGTAAACAAACCCCGGAGCGGAGCGTTAAGCGGCGCGCGGCGCAGGTGCGCACGCTAGCACGGCCCAAGGCCAACTGATGACCGCTCAGCTAACACAGCGTTGCAACCAAAGCGACTACACGGCCTGTCTTAAAGCACGTCTCATTCCACACCACATATTTTAATCCACAGGGAACATGAGGCAGAAGGTCCTGGATCCGAATCCTAGCCTCAGCACAAATCTTAATTCAGTGCCTCTCCTTATACTTAATACCTTTGGTATAACGAGACAATGTTGTCTCAAGGAATTATATTATTTGTTGAAATTTAGACTAAATTTCGCATTTTTTCATCTGTATATCACTGCGATCAGCCATTCTCAGGGGGTAATGCGCTGGGTGGAACTAAGGACGTCTGCCCGACCTTTCAATCAAAATGTCCCAATGTTTGTAAACCTTTTGGACCAAACTGCTATGGTCATCAGACCCTAGACTTAAAACCACTTAAACTAAATTACATTAAGGATAACACACATACCCATGCCCGAGGCAGAACTCGATCCTGCGGCGGAACCGATGTCTATTACGTTGCATGACGCCTTAGACCACGTTGCCACTCTGCGTGGCACCTTTCAATAAACGATTCACCGAACCTGTCGATGCATGACAAAGACAACAGAGAAACAAAATATAAGATGCACGCCGTACTAAAAGGTGTACTGCAAATTTACTCATATACACTACCGGCCATTAAAATTGCTACACCAAGCAGAAATGCAGATGATAAACGGGTATTATACTACAACTGACATGACGTTTTGCCATTCGTGCACCCAGGTTCGTCGTTGCATACACCATCGCAAGCGCTGCTATCTTTGATGCAGCGTCAAGGGTAACCGCAGCCATGGTCTCCGAGCTGATAGTCCTTGCTGCTGCAAACATCATTGAACTGCTCGTGCAGATGGTTGTTGTCTTGCAAACGACCCCATTTGTTCACTCATGGATCGAGACGTGGCTGACGATCCGTTACAGCCATGCGGATACGATTCATGTCACGTCGACTGCTAGTTATATGAGGCCATTGGGATCCAGCACTGCGTTCCGTATTGCCCTCCTGAACCCACCGATTCCATATTCTGCTGAGGGTCAGAGGATCGCGACCAACGCGAGCAGCAATGTCGCGATACTATAAACCGCAATCGCGATGAGCTACAAACAGACCTTTATCAAAGTCAGAAACGTGATGGTACGCATGTCTCCTCCTTACAGGAGGCATCTCAACAACGTTTCACCAGGCAACGCCGGCCAACTGCTGTCTGTGTATAATAAATCGGTTGGAATCCTTCCTCATGTCATCACGTTGTAGGTGTCGCCACCAGCGCCAACCTTGTGTGAATGCTGTGAGAATCTAATCACTTGCATATCACACCCTTTTCTTCCTGTCGGTTAAATTACGCGTCTGTAGCACGTCATCTTCGTGGTGTACTAATTTTAATGTCCAGGAGTGTACTACTGGAGATTTTTTCTGTGGCAAAGTTCTGTGCTTGATCGGCCTGTTTTACAGGAAACTGTCAAACTGTAGATAGAGATAGAGCTTGACGTTTTGGCTAACCTGTAATTTCTCTCATATCGCTGGCGCTTGTCCCGCGTGTCACGTGACTTTAGTGCAGTGGTTGGCCCACATGTCGTGTCGAGTATCGCGACATATCGGCCACTGTTGGACCTGTTCGATCGCCTGCACCGTTACGCCAGGCCTACTTTACATATGGCAACGTACGTCATGGTAGCTTTGCGTGACCTGCGTACTCGTATGACGATTCACTTCCCTGTACAGCGTCTAGAGTGTATGAGTGACCTAAGTAAGAAGACAAAGAGTTGGAACGATTGTGTTAAATGCCGAGTCAAAAATGATAAGGAATGATGTTGACGCTAATACAATCGGAAAGTGCAGTTCATAATATGCAGTTGGTTCATTGGTTTGGTTTTGTTTTGAAGGAAGAAAGAAATACTGTAGACAACTTTAGACCTATTTCTATGCCATCATTTTTTGCTGAAGGTACTAAAAAGGCTAATTGATTATTCCAGTCCCCATAATTTGCTGGTAAATGTACATGTTGATTCCACAAGTCATTTAATAACCAAAGATGTTACATTCTCTTTTCTCTGTGAGGCATTTGATGCATTAAATAAAAAACCTTGGTATAAGCCAGTTCATAAGTAGTTTGTAGGTTTAGGGACTGGCGACCCTATAGTTAAGTCCCATAAGCTATACAAACATTTGAACGGGCGGTATTCGAACCCGGGATCTTTAGGTACTAGGCAGTCACTGAGCCACCGTGGCCTTATTGATAACAAAAATGCACGGTGTAATAACCTAGGCATATCTTTTTCCACAACATAAACTAGTAAGTAGGAGATTCCGCGTTTGAATCCCTGCCGTGAAATAAATTTTAATTCAATGTCGCACTTTTAATAATGAGTATCTTTGAGATGTTGATACTACATCTGTCTCGGGACAATTAAAGGACACTTACTATGCTTTTGTAGTGAGAAATGTATTGAACGGACGCACGAAACTTAGTGAACATTCTTCGCTTGCGTATTCGGACTCAGTGTAGAACGCAGTGCAGAAAGCTAAGAGATAGCAACCTTGTTTCAAAGAGAAGGCCGATAAATCGCCACGACTGCTTCCTCTTTTATTCCCTCTGAATTGCACTGTCAAGGGACCACAATGAAAGCTTTGATTTACGGAACTATTTTACTACAACAAAGAAAGTTATGCTACGGGGGTGCAGCCACTAGTGAGTTTTTTTGCTTTTTCTCCACTCTAACATCAGACCTGTGCATATAATCTGTAATTATCCTTCTCGTAAAAAAAAAAGAATCTGTTCCAAGGGAGAGGCAATGGCGATCGTCTCTCTCTCTCTCTCTCTCTCTCTCTCTCTCTCTCTCTATATATATATATATATATATATATATATATATATATATATATATATACTAAGTAATCAACTATTTAATCGCAGTCTGCGAAATTTGCGGACTACAGCTGTAATTATTAAGGTGACTTATTTTGTGACGAATGAAAATTTGTGCCGGAACGAAATTCCAACTCTCGTCCCACGCGTTTCGCGATCGGCAGCCTGGACATTACAATATGGTAACATTCTGTAACATCTGATCCATTACCAAAGAATGACAGAAGAAGCGCCACATTCAGAAATGGTTTAAATGTCACATTAAGAACTCACGATCGTGGTGACACTGCTTCTGATACTATTTTTAATCGATGATATTCATAACAAAGCGCATATGAGACCAATGCCTGAAAGTAACTGTTGTGGAAGAAACATACTAAACACGTTCGTTTATTCATCTATTAGTGACCTCAAGAGCTCATTTCTGTGATAGCTCAAAAGAAACACTGGGTAGTGTGTACAGAGGAAGCTCGAAAAGATCGTATCCAAAATAGGATCATCATTTTCAGGGATCTATCACGAACGGTGAGGTTACCAGCATAGTTTCCGTTATTATGAGATGGGAAAACCCAGAATAACACATTACTCATGTGCATACAATTATCACCGACCACAGCTTTCATTTTTATATGAATTTTGTTTGGTAGCACACTTTTTGCCGTGTTATGTGCTACAGTTCGAAGCCTGGCAGCAAAGGATTGCAATTTGCGTCGGAGAAGCAGCAAAGTCAAGTGAGTAATATGTAAGACATGTAATATCTCAGCCGATATTAAAAATGAATAATAAATTCGGAAGCATTACTTTTCAGCACGGCTTGTTGTATGAGCAGGACTCTCTTGCCCTTATATGAGCAGGAAATTGACTTTCATCCGAGCCAGTTTTCCAGCCATATTTCGAAGAGTTTCGAAGCACTGCAAATGAAAAACATTAATCTTTCCGTGTATTTTATGCAGTCATCAATGCCCCATATCAGATATGTCACCTAAATAGTTATTGATAATTGGTTCATATTAACGGCCGTAATTTTTTCAATACTATAATATTATAAATGCGGGAGAATGTCTGTTTAGCATTCACGACTAAACCGCTTAACCGATTTTGATGAAATTGTGTATGGACATAGAATGAATGCTGAAGAAGAACGTAGGGTACTTTAAAAAGTGTGTAATTTCAGTTATTTGCTTATTTTATGTACATAAATTGAAATATGGACAAGCTGAGCATTATAATACTTTTAATGGTTGATATGTGGTATGTAAGACGATTCAACATAACGAATGCATTGGTTAAGATGACATCGACGTCTTAAAACCGCTCAAGTGATTTTCATGATATTTTAATCCAGCATAATATTCGTATAACGATATAACGCCCAGAGTTGCTTTTCGTGTTTCATCATATCTTTATTTTGATCTCGATAAAGAAGGAAAATATTTACCGTCATTCTATGTACGTTTCATATTAAAACTGGAAAATTGGAAACTTTTATCCCGATGATCCTAGTCGTAACTCAAGAAATACGTAGCGAAATTATTATATTTTCATCGGTCGTTGTCACGTATGCAAGGACATCAAACCGAGCGAAGCTGCGAGTAAAACCTTGTTCGAAATATTGAAACATTTCGACCGTTCCAGGGCATTAAAGTAAATTCAGTGGCGAAGTTGAAAATCGACTCGAGATTCCAACGCCGATTTTGCGCTACGGGCTAGCCCTTAAACGGTCGAGATGTTTCATTATTTCGAATTCACCATCTGAATAGGACGATACAATTTAGAAGAATCATACGCAACAGTGTAACTGCAGCCGTATATGAGAAGCGGTTATGAGTAATGTGAAGTAATATATTGGATACTCCAAATGCCTTTTTTGATTGGTAACACATTTCAGTTTTTTATATAAACTGCTACTGCATTGAATCATCAGTTCACGACGCAAGTATTCCACTTAAAAGTTTTTGATTGTGTTGATGACCATATAGGTTTTTAGATATAGGAGTACTCTTTAATGTTGTCAACGTGAATCTTTTAGTGAAGGTGGAATTTGTACGTGTATTTTAAACTCTGGTAATCTAAATGAGAGGAAATTAAATAAAATTAATTATGCTGCTTCACAGAAAGTATTTCCCTTTGGTTCAAAAGGACAGGTAATAAAAATCCTTACGTCTTTAAATCAGAGCTTTCCAAACTGCGGCGACGGAGTGATCGAGCGCATTGAGACGCAACGCTCGGATGCGCGAGCCTGTTCCCCGTCGGGGGTTCGAATCCTTCCTTGGGCATGGATGTTTTTGTTGTCTTTTGTATAAGTTATTCCATAAGTAGTTTGTAAGATTAGGGCCTGATGACCCCGAAGTCCCATAAGCTTAACAAAACACTTGAACATTTCTTTCCAAACTGGGAAAGTATCGTGACACTTGAATTCAAAATTAAAAACAAATAAGGAACGAGCAACCAGTGCAAACCGTCATTCGTTGAACGTATCCATATCTCATGTGAGTGATTAGCATGTTGATGTACACTAATTCGTGCTCATGTAAATCGGTGCAGAGGAGCCATAGTAAAGGCGATAGTATAAAACTGTACATTTCTGTTACAGTTTATTTCCTCCATAACAACTTATTATTTAGCAACAAATACAACCATTGATTCATAACAATTTGATGCAGTAGGAAGCGAGGTTCGATGGGTATTTCTGGAGATACACCACTAGACTGCATAAAAACAATTATCTCGCTCTTACAGAAACTAACGTACTTCAAGTTGCTGAAGAGTAATACGTGGCTGATCAGAAGATTAACCACAATTTTTTTTAAACGCAGTTATCAAGAATAAAATTCATACAAATTCTCGATTTGTGATCAGCAAGGTTATTCTTGTCTACGTGAAAGACCACTCGCCGCTTAGCTGCAACGTGTCATAGTGCCATTTAATTAAAACAAACACAGTTAAAAGAGCAAGTCTGACGATGAAATGTGTGTACATTTGTCCTGCATCAGATGTAATAGCTGTAGAGTCATGAATTTACAGTAACAAATTGGAGGGTAATGAATCTATGTAAAAGTGTTTAATGTATAATTACACCAAATTGTAAATGAAATATTAAAAAAAATGTATTCGTTTAAAATATGATTTGCTATGTCGTTGTCGTTCTTGTTGTGTTCAGTTCCGCATACTGGTTTGATGCAGCTCTGCGTGCTACCTTCTCCTGTGCAAGCCTCTTCATCTGAGAATACGTTCGGCAACCTACACCCTTTTGAATCTGCTTACTGTGCTCGTCCTTCGCTCTCCCTGTACGATTTTTACCCCACACACTTACTTCTAATGCTTAGTTGACGATTCCTTGATATCTCAGAATGTGTGCCACCAACCTATCCCTTCTCTTAATCAGGATATGCTAGAAACTCCCTTTCTCCCCTATTCGGTTAAGCACCGTCTCATTAGTTACGTGATCTACCAATTTCAATTTTCATTCGTCTGTAGCACCGCATTTCAAAAGCTTAAAACTTATCTTTTTGCTGAAGTCCTTAAGGTCCACGTTTCACACCCATACAGTGCAACACTCCAGACAAATGCTTTCAGAAAGGACTTCCTAACATTTCAATTAAAATTGGGTGTTAACAAGTGTTGCTTCTTCAGAAATTCTTTTCTTTCCATAGCCATTCTGCATTTTATAATGTTCTTTCCTTCGGCCAAGTAATTTTGCTACCCAAATAACAAAACGCATCTACTACTTTTATTGCCTCCTTACCTAACCTAATTCCTTCAGCTTCGCCTGATTTTCTGACTCTACATTCCATTATCTATGTTTTACTCACGTTAATGTTCATCTTATACCCTCCTTTACTTGCTCTTCCAAATCCTATGCGGTCTGTGACAAATTACTATGTCATCGACCACCCGCAAAGTTTGTACTTCTACAAACTGTTCAAATGTTTATTAAGCTTAAGAGCCTTAACTGTGGGGTCATCAGTCCCTAGACTTACAAACTTCTTATGAACTACCTAATACTAAAGACGACATTAACATCCATGCCCAAGTGAGTATTCGAACCTCCGACGGGGAACGGCCACGCGCATCGGAGCATAGCGTCTCAATGCGCTCGGCCGCTCCGCCGCGGCTTAATTCCTTGTCCCTGGACTTTAATTCCCTCTCCAAATTTCTTCTTGCATTCCTTCATAGCTTCCTCAGGGTACAGATTGAACAATATTGGGGAAAGGCTAAAACCCTGTCATATTCTTTTCCCAACCACTGCGACCCTTTAATGTCCTTCGACTGCAACAACTGCAGTCGGAGTTGGACAAGTTCAATATAATTCTTCGCTTCCTTTATTTTACCCCTGATACCTTCATAATTTGAAATAGTGTATCCCAGCCGACATTGTCAAAAGCTTTCTCCAAATCTACAAACGCGTCAAAACATAGGTTTGCCTTTCCAAACTGATCTTCCCCATGGTCGTATTCCAAAAGTTTTTCCACTCCTCTGTAAATAATTCGTGTTGGAACCATGTCTTATTAAGCTATTAGTTCTGTAGTTTTCACATTTGTCTGCACTTGCTTTCTTTGGAATTAGAGTCACTGTCTTATTCTTGAAGTCTCATACATCTTGTATACTAAGTGGAAAAAATTTTTCATGAATGGCTCTCCTAACGATATCAGCAATTCAGACGGAATATCTTCTACTCCAGGGGGCCTTGTTTTGATTCAAATTTTGCTACGATAAGACTAATTTAATAAAATTTGTGAAAGACTGTCCCTCGAAACTCGTCGTATTAGAAGGGTGTCACCATGAGGAAAAGATTGGAAAGTGCCGCTTAAGGTAAAAGGAAATAACATGTCATAAAATGTAACAGAAACACTCATAAACAACACCATCTACAAAATGCTTTTGTCGGATCACAAAAAAAGCAAATATATTCCTGTTTAAAAGACGCTGGCAGGAAAGGGAGGAACCAGCTGCATTATCCTCAATCCGGTTTGCTCACCATAAGATTCACATGCGAACAAATGCAACTCTTTTAAAAATAAACAGGCTAAATCCTTTTATCTACAGCTAAATAGATAATCTCCAAATCACATTTACGTGCCTGGCAGAGGGTTCATTAACCGCTTACATGACCTTTCTCTACCGTTCCATTCTCTAACAGCGCGCTGGAAGAATGAACGCCTACATCGTTCCGTTTTCGATCTGATTTCTCTTATTATACTGGGATGGTCATGTCTCCTTATGTAGGTGGGTGCTAGCAAAATATTTTGACATTCAGAAGTAAAATTCGGTGTTTGCAATTTCGTAAATATATCTCGTCGCAACGAATAACGTCGTTCTTTTAATGATTTCCACCTCAAATCGTGCAACATTTCCTGACGCTTTCCCCCATGTAACGTGATGAAACAAAACGAGCTGCCCTTCTCTGAACCTTCTCAATATCCTCCGTCAGTCCCACCTGGTGAGGGTCCCACAAAGGGCAACAGTACTCCAGAAGAGGACGCACAAGTGTGATGTAGGCAGCTGTTGCATCTTCGAAGCGTTCTGCCAATGAAACGCCTTTGGTTCGCCTCCCCACAATATTTTGCGTTCTCTCCAGTCTAAGTTGTCCGTAATTGTAATTCCTTGGTATTTGGTGGAATTTACGACCTTAAAATTTGACTGATTTATAGTGACATTGAAGTTCAGCGGATTTCTTTTCGTGGTCATGTGTATTACTTCACACTTTCCATTATTTAATGTTAATTGCCAATTTTCATACCATGTAGAAATTTTAACTAAATCGATTTGCAGTTGCTTTTGATCCTCTCTTGACTTCACTAACCGATAAACGACAGCATCTTCCGCGAACAGTCTAAGGGAGCTTTCAGATTGTCTCCAAATGTCTGTATAAAATTTCGGTTGTTGCATGATGGAGGGTACTTAACTTACGGACTTCGACCAAATGCATAGTTTTGCTTCGATCTTGATTAATTTCTGCACACATGACCTTTAAACTAAGATGAAGGTCACTCGGTACATAAATGTTGGTATGACAGAGGGTAACCTTGTAAAAAACTTTGCCTAGAGGGGAAGGTGGAAACGAACAAATAGATGGGACAGAGACAGATGCAGAGACAAAAGGGAATGAGACTATGGACTATGAGAGTACAGAAGTAAGCACCCGGGCTTACGTATAGTTTGTTTGAAACTGACTGAGGTCCGGAACCCTAAAAAGCCATGATACGCACAGACCCTATTTTAACAACCGTTGCGAAGCACGGGCATATATGCTAGTCTAGAATAAACTGGAAAACTGAAAATTGTAGAAGGAGTGGCCATTCAGAAATTCCTTTAATTTCTTTTTAAATACTCGTTGGCTCTCTGTCAGACTTTTGATGCTACTTGGTAAGTGACCAAAGACTTTTGTGGCAGCATAATTGAATAGTGAATATCATCCTTTCTCCTAGTGTTGTAGCTATGCACACTATTACTTTTGAATTGGGTCGGATTGTTAATAACAAATTTCATGAGTGAGTATATATAATGTGAAGCTACAGTGAAGATCCCTAAATAAACGTCTGCAGGATGCTCTTGGGTGGGCTC
The DNA here is from genome assembly GCA_026315105.1 of Locusta migratoria. Lineage (NCBI taxonomy): Eukaryota > Metazoa > Arthropoda > Insecta > Orthoptera > Acrididae > Locusta > Locusta migratoria. The sequence goes on along the minus strand of CM048744.1, from coordinate 112,226,278 downwards.
CAGCAATTAATCTGATTACACGCTTTTGTGCAATGAATACTTTTTACTCAATGTTGAATTGGCCCAGAATATGATCCCATATGAAAGCAATGAATGAAAATAGGTGTAGTAAGCTAATTTACTGAGAAGTATATCACCAAATTTTGCAATGATTCTGATAGCATAAGTAGCTCAATTCAAACGTTTCAAGAGAGCTTCAATATGTTTCTTCCAATTCAGTCCCTCGTCAATGCTAACTCCTAAAATGTTGAATAACCTTAGCCACAGATTTTTGTTCAAAGTATAAATCTATTAATGGTGTCATGCCATTTACTGTATGAAAATGTATATACTCGGTTTTATCAAAGTTTAATGTGAGTCCATTTGTAGCGAATCACTTAATAACTTTCTGAACGATATCATTTACAATTTCATCAGTTAATCTCTTTTTGTCAGGTGTGATAGCTATACTTGTATCATCAGTAAAAACGTACTAGCTTAGCATCTTCGTGAATGTAGAATGACAAGTCATTAATATATATTAAAAACAGGAAAGGACCCAAGATAGAACCTTGTGTGACCCCATTTTTGATAACTCCCCAGTTAGAGTAATTACTTGTTTCATCTATATCAGAATTCTAAATCTTAACAGCTTGTTCAGGTCAGTCGTCAAGATTATTCTTGATTGACTCACCGCGGTGTCGTGGACGCAACGTTTTCTTATCGCTTTCGTCTGGTCAAGTGTTCAACCTACAACCTCTCATTTCGAATGTGGAGGTCTTTTAGTGCAGAGCTTTTATTTATTCCATGCTACAGTCATTGCCGTGTGGAACGGTCCGTGTGACCGTGGCATAGTGTTTATGTAAGCCCGCCGCGGTGGCCGAGGGGGCTGAGGCGCTCCCATCACGGTCTGCACGGCCACTACGGTCGGGGGTTCAAATCCCCCCCTCGGGCATGGATATTTGTGCCGTCCTAGTTCGTAAGTAGTTCATAAGTAGTTCGTAAGTTTAGGGACTGATGACCCCCGTAGTTAAGTCCCAAAGACTTCACAAACATTTGAACATTT